>JAXDDW010000026.1:0-600000 GCA_034670385.1 Hoplostethus mediterraneus | reverse complement strand
AGTTTGTCCCTTATGAGCTACAGGACGCCCCCCCGTGTTACGTGTTGTTAAGTGACGTGTTAGGAACCTCTTCCTGAGTTGAGATGCAATACAAGCGCACCTGCAATTATCCTTGGTCTCCCGTTTCTTTATTATTAGTTGTAGTACAAAACAGTATAGTACACAACAACATCGGTCAATTCTTTGATACTGGACAGGATAGCACGCGGGACAGCGTTACTAAGGCAGGTTGGTTTAGAGTTCAGTCAAGCTTCAGTTAAATTAATAGACATAAGGGGAAATAATAATCTACTTGTTATAAAATTAACGATTAGAATAGTGTAGTTTTCTTGTGATTGCAGTATTGACGGTGGAAGATGGTGAAAAGAAGAGGGTGATGCACTAAAGACACAGTAGGCTAAGTGAGAGACCAGAAAACCGTGAGTATTAGGCCCGGTTGGTTTAAAATGCAGTCAAGGTTATTTTAAGTTAATAGGCATAAAGGGGAAACAATAGCCGTTTTGCATTATAAAATTAAAGTACACTGACAACAAAATGGCTGCTAACATGGATGGTAGGCATATATTAGTTATGTCGTTCTTATTTTTGTAGTGTCATCAGGATCAAACATCAGGAACAGAGATTTCATCAGTCACACAGAGAATGAGTAAGTGATTTGTGTCTTATGATCCCCTAATCACGAGTAATTGAGGTAATCATGAGAGAGTAATTGTCTCATAATTGTGATTGCAGTGAGAGTCCGGCGCGTCTCCCTGAAACCGTGGCCAAATCTCCCTGAAATCAGTTCTGTCAACTTGGGATGTCTGACAGTACAACAGTGGTCAAAATACATGAAACCGGAGTTGTCCCCCTTTTTTATATTTCATAGATAACCTTGCTTATTTTAATGATATTGACCGCCGAACTGGAAATGTCCCCGGTTTTCATTTCAAAAATCTGGTCACCTTAAAGGGGGGGGGGTATTGTACTAATTTTGGGCTATTTAAACTGTTCCTGGGGGTCTTTACAAGAAATTTGTGAAGTATATTTTAAAAAATAAATTAAAAAAAAAAAAAAAAGAACAGGCTGTTTTGAGGGTGTGGAGGTTGTATGTAATGAGCACTGCTCTGATTGGAATCGGAATCGCCTGGCGGAGGCGGAGAGCAGCGCGCTCATGCTGCTCAAGGTAAACAAATAAGCTTGATGCAGAAATCTACCATAACCATGGCGGCCACTCCAGAACCAACACTTAGACCGTACATGTTTGAGCCAGAGTCTGACCCAGAATGGGAAGAGGCAACTGAGGCGGTTCCACTTAGTTTCTCAAGTTCAAGTGTTCAAGTTCATGATAACAATTCTGTGTAATATTGTACTTTCGTGCCTTGTGTATGTGGGTGTGTGAGCGACACTCTCTGCTGTAGCGGGTCTGTTTATGGCTCATGTCCATAAGCTTATTGAATACAACTTGCAGACAAGTTAGGATTGACAATTTTGTTGCGCTAGTTAACCAATATATTATTGAATGCAATCTATTTGCATCCAAACAGCGCAGTCAAACAAACAAACGTGATTGTACTAATGGTGGCTAAAGTTTACCAAGCCTGACACGTTCGACAGACTTATAAAACAGACACTGGTCCCAACAAATAACTTTAAGATGAGTCCTGACTCCAACCAAGAACTTTACTTTTAATGACTCCAGCTTTAGTTTTCTTACTTCTTCCACAAGCCCGTGGCTAGCCCTGCTAGCTCATTAGCTAACCAGCAGTCGAATATACTAACCAGACTAATTTGGTAAATTAAATCAAAACATGGTGACACTTACAGATTCCAATTTTGCAGATGGGTCACGTACCTTACCTATTACCGTAAGTAATAGCGCATTCCAGTGTACTCGGAAAAAACGGTGTCCGAATGTGATATGCGCTTCTCTTCACTAATGGCGCTGTAGTAGTTGATGTTGAGTTTAGATTCTTGTAACATTCTGAGACTTACCATACAAACATGAGTTTGCTGCGGGCGATTATGTTTTCCCGAGCAGATTCACTGGAACACATTTAGATTGGAAGTTAGGAATACCGACTCGGAAATATCAATTTCCGAGTACAATGGAATGCACCATAAGCAACGGCTTATTTTGCGACGATGTAAATGGGATTGGTTGTTCAACTGGGCGTGGGCATGCTCTGAGAGGGGCTGGATTTGCACCTTATGACGTCCAAAGGAATCATTTTCTGAAACGGGTTGTTTTCTCCTATCTTCGGCACCGTTTTGGGAAAAAGGAAAATATAGAAAAACGGGTTGACTTCCAGTTTTCAAATTTTCTCAGCTGCTTAGGGAAGTAATTTCCTGTGGAACATGTATAAGCGCCAGGAATAAATAGTTTTCCATAATATGGGACCTTTAAATTAGTAAGAAGCCTAGCAGCTGCAGTCTGCAGCCACAACTTGAGCGCAAGGTAATAAAGACATGAATCACTTTCTCAAAAAGGTCAGCAAAGGAAAGATAGGATCTGATCTTTGTGATATTTCTCAGTTGGGAGGCAGGCACATCGCTAAGGGAGGGACTCACTCACTCAAAATACTCACTCACACCACTCAAAAACATGAGTGGCGTTCATGGGAGGAGGGAAAAAACAAACAAAAAAACCCACTGCATACGAACAGCAAAACCTCATCCCAACCATGAAGCATGGTGGAGGGAGCATCATGGTTTTGGGCTGCTTTGCTGCCTCAGGGCCTGGACGGCTTCAGTCACTGAGGGAATAATGAATTCCAAATAGTTTCAGGATATTCTCCAGGACACTGTCAGGAAGCTAAACAGGTTGGGTCATGCAGCATGGCAATGACTGACATCATCTTACAGGCTTTCTGAGTACTGAAGTTCAAATGTGTCAGTTATTTCTTACTGACATTTGAAGCCTAGCACGGCTTTACACTGAGCTGTTAATCCACTCAATAAAAAAAAAATTTGTGCACACATCCATGTGTTAGTGCATATGTGTTTGCATGAGTGCTTGTTTATACCTACAAACGCACGTCTAGTGTGTGGTTTGGGGCAGCGGGCACTGTGTCTTCTTTACAATGGTAAAAGGATGTTTGATCCCACCAGGTATATCATATCCACAGAGAGTGGCAGAGGTATTAAGAAAGATGACAGGAATGAGAAATGCTGCCGTGATGCAGCATTGCTGCCAATATCATTATCTGCAGCACTGCACAATGCACTACTGAAAACCAGTGAAAACCTCACCATGTCGAACCAGGCCTACTACACTAACGTCTCATTACTCTGACAAACGATGAGCTGTGATGACTGGCTGAGCCCGTCTGAGACCAGAGATAACAACAGTGAATGCTTGACTGTGCTCTCTCTCTCTCTCTCTCTCTCTCTCTCTCTCTCTCTCTCTCTCTCTGCTACATTGGTCCATCAGCTTCTGATTTGCCCTACCCTTTCTATCTGTTCAGATGATACAGGTTTTCTCCCCATTATCATGCAACCTACATTTATTGCATTATTGATATTACATTATTGCTAATGCAATTCAAGGTGTCTGTGTTTGTGCAACAATTAAATGAATTAACCCCTATGGCTGTTTCCAGTGGTTCAAGGTGTAACTCAGTTGCCAGTGACATATTTGTAATTAATAATGGATTGTTATATGATTGGATTATGATTATTTACTCTCGTAATATGAACAAACCAAAGAAGTAAAACGTGTGATGAGAAAATACTGTAACTTGTTGAAATTCAGATGGAGAGCGCAGGGATGTTTAATGGTGGTTGGTATGGATCCTGTTGGGAACAACTGAGGGGAAGAGAGTAGATTGTGTTCTCTGTTGTTGTGTGTTTCCCCACATTTCCCTTCTTCTGGCCAAGCTGTCCTTAAGGCCAGAGCCTGAAGAAGCCCGAACATCATAAGAACTGTGCCAAGAAACAGACCGCATGAGGCAGAGGATGAGGAGAAAGGATGCAGTGACATTGTTCAGACCTTAGGAAGTTACATAACAGTCTTACACGGCTTAAGTTCTATAGGGTCCTATAGAACTTTGTGCACTCTGTGCACCCTGGTAGTGCTATCTCTTAAGCTGTTACTCTTTGGCTATTGCAGACAGTCCTGCTCTACTAGATTTTTGGCGGAAGCTTGTAAATTACTTTAGCTTGTAATAAAATCATTTTAAATCAATATTTTGTGTCAAATGATTCATGTCTTTCGTAAGTAGCCATGTAATAAGTGGGATAATGTACAGCGAGTCAGTCATTATTGCAAAATAAGCTACTTCTGAGAGCTCAAGAACCAAGTGCAGAGCAGAGTACCCTGTCAAGGCTTATTTTGCAATAATGTCCGACTCACTGTACATTATGCCCTATTTAAATACAATTTACAATACCATACCATGTACTATTTGATTTCTTTGGCATTTATTAGTATGCAGATTTCTTGTTGTACATCAGGAAATGCTAGACATATTGCAGACTTTAAGATGCATAAAGAAGGGGAGTACAAATAAGTCATGTGAAGGTGGACACACCTTGATTTCCAATAGCATCACCTCAAGGTTTCATGTTGCTGGGGGCTAAAAGCACCAGTCTGTGGCACTTAGTTGAATGTCCAATTTGAACCTTAAGTGAACAAAGAGTGAGACAGCAATCGTATGAAGAGCAACTTCTTATACATAGAGCACTTCTCAAGGAATCGCACAATTTTGACAATTTTGCTTTGTCTGAAATGTGTTTTTTGTTTTAAAAATATTCTCCAACTTCCAAGATATGAAGCTCTAAAGCTTCTCTGCCTAAAAAAAACAACGAATGGCAGTGACCTGGAGTGTTTATTAAAGTGGGACATGGACGGAGGCCGTGGCTCTTCATCATGATGTCAATGCCAATTTGGTGTCTGGAAAATTACTGGCCTTAGAGTGGATGGATATGGATGGGGGGGGTGAGAGGTTGGGAAGAGCGAGTGCATCAGAGTATTATTAGTGAGGGAGTGCGTACAGATGAGTAGGTATCAAGTATAGCTCTGTCACAGGTTTGTAGCACACTTAGGCTAAGAATCCCCGGGTCACACCAACACAGCCAAGGCACAGAGGAATCGTTACCACAAGCTTTTTAATGAAGTACGTATTGGTACAAGTATAAATAAAAATGGTCGACAAAAAATCTGATTGGCCATCATCAATCAATAATACAATCAGTGATAAAACAATATGCGCGATTAAAACCGTGAGTATAGTTCCTTCCCAAGCCGGGTCCAGTTCAAAGTTCTATGGCGTTGTCTCTGTAGCTGTCCGGGCCGGGTCCGACTGATCCCCACGCTGCACTCCTCTGGAAGCGGAAGCCGCTAGGAGACACACAGTACACAATCAGTGAGCGGCCGCTACCCCTTCAGCCGAGAGTCGCACTCACTCCATAAAACGAGCAGCCAAATCACATCCCTTTACTCATCTGTTCTCAAGCCCATCAAATCGCTTGGCGTCTCCGTCTCATCTCGGTCGGTCGGTCCTCAATCGCTGCGACGGCAGGGGGGGATACAGCCACTTTACTATGTTTTTCTCTCGCATCAAGAATCACTCCGTCGAGGACGCCACACGCCGGACCCGGATCTGGGAGGGATCGACACGCCCAGGGAAGAACCATGTTCAGGTAAGTCCCATTCATCTATATAGCAGGTAGGCTGACTGTGGACCAATCGCTGGAGACAATGGCTGCGGATGATTAGAGCATGGGGGTGGGAGGGAGTGCCAGAGGAAAGGTACCGTGTGCAACAGTTCATAATGCCTACAATGGGTTTTGTTCAAGTCCATGCAAAATGTCCACTTTGGTTACACTGCAAACAATAAATCACAGCAAATAGGACATGTAATTGATCACACAAAACACTGCCAACAAGTCATCACAGCAAATCGGACATGCAATTGGTCACACAAAAACACATCACCCATCTCGGCTTATTAAAACCATCCCGCAGCCCTTGTTGCCCCGTGACAGCTCCACAACCAGAAGGCCCTCATGCATGATCTTGGGTTTTATTGATAGATAACTGTGGCAGCTGGGAGGAGGGTGGGGTGAGGCTGAACGTGGATCCAGGGGAGAGTGGAATCTACCCTGGATCCGGGACCGGCTGCGGCCAATTAAGCCTAATTGCAGCCGGGCCCTTTTAACATGTGTGAATGTGTGAGCGAGAGGGACGCGCCAGTGTGAGAGGCTGGCGGCATGGATGCAGGAGCCGACGTGGACGGAGGATCCGGTCGGCTGGAGCGGAGAGCGAGCGAGCCAGCAACGGGTGAGACGGAGCGGGAGCGGGCCGTGGAGGACGCAGCCGGCAGCCGCCTGCAAGGGCTGACCAGCCGGGGTTGGGGCAGGATGCCCCTGGAAGCCTGGCAGGCTGGGGCAGCCTTGGGGCTTCGCGGCTGGCCCACCGGGACTGGGGTGGGCGCCAGCGGAGGAGACGGCGCCGACGGACTGCTGCCGTCAACCCAGGCCGGGTTTATTACTGCTGATGTTGTTGGTGCAGTGAATAAAACGGCCTGCTGGCCATTTAACTCTCCCCTGCCTGTGTCTCTGTCTGTCACGGACCCCGGTTATGTGGCACCTTGCCACAATAACAATCGTAGCCGTATCTTGAATTTAGAAATTGGGCATGGTTTTAGAGTAAACTGTCAGTTGTTTTAGTGAGTGTTCAGACCCACTGTTTTAGAAACACAAAAAACATTTGGTTTTTTTCAACTTTTTTCAACTTTTTTCAACTTCAACTTTCAACTCAGGAAAATAAGGTTTTTTGTCGTTTTTCTTCTGAAAAATCACTGTCTATCAAGAGCAAGGCCAGGAATCCAGTTTATTGGTATATATCAAGGTGGAAAGAGTACTGAAACATTTTGCTCAAGTAGAAGTATTAAAAGTGTATGACTCAAGTAAAAGTAAATGTATAATCCCAAAAATGCTTAAGGATTTAGGGCCTGATTCAAAGTTTGACTGATTTACAGTCATGTTTAAGTCGTTTTTTATGCTCCATCAAACTCCACCAATACCAACCCTGGAGATACTGGGGAGATACAAGGTCTCCTACCAGATGAGACATTGAGGTGATGCATATTAAAATCAAGGCGTGTCCACTTTCATGTTTTGATATATAGATTCTAAATCTGACTTAAGTCAATATGAACTCTCCTTTCTTTATACACCCCAAACCCTGAAACATGTCTAGTTCCATCAGGTTTCTGATGTATAAGCAGAAGTCTGCTCACAAATAAAAGACATCAAATAGGATATAAACTGTTGAGTCACAAAACTTGTTGGAAAGTAAGACCTTCTTTCAAGCCCCATTCAGCAATCACACAGAGAAGTCCATTATAGAAGAGGCAGGGATACCAAATTCTCCATTGACAGTATCGTCAATAGACCAGAATGCAATGCAGCCACAAGACATGTTGTGTTTTGAGTAAGGGTCTGGTTCCACTTTTTCTTGACTGGAAGAAAAAGTTATCTTGCTCTTACTATGCTTTTGCTACCGCTACCACCTACACCTGGTTCATGGCCCTTCTCTGGGAATCACTAACTGAAGTAGAGTTAAGTAGGTTGAAGAAAAGTACACCAAAATGAGAGTATCCAAGGGGGGATTTTTCCTTCAAGTAGGAAAATATAATTTATAATTAGCATTAATGTGGCAAAGTTCAGTTAGACAACTCGAGCGGCACTACAGCTCCAGATCAGCTGATGTCTCAACTGATGCTGCATACTGTCATCGCCATTTGGCGGTCTATTTAAGTTGTCAAACTCACTTCTCTGCTTCTCTGCTGCTACTCAGCCTGCTGCCACTGTTGATGTTGCCGCTGTCCATGCATCTCTCACCGCACCACCACCACAGCATCCACCTATGGGAGGGTTGCTATTGATCTCACTCTGCGGAGCATCATTTAATGCCAGCCAAAAGTGAGAGCAGGGAGAGATCAATTGCAACCGTCCCATCGGTGGATGCTGTAGTGGTGATGCGGTGAGAGATGCATGGGCAGTGGCAACATCAACAGTGGCAGCAGTGGCAGCATATGAAACAGCCTACATTTATTCTCATTACAAATGTTCACATTCAGTACACAAGTTGTCTGTGTATTATTGCCTGTAGAGGAGTCTTTGTAGCTCAAGACTGGTTGTACACTAGTATACATTTTGTATACTACCGCATTATAGACAATTGACTTATTCAATACTAATTTGCAGCTTATCCACCGAAGCAGGTGCATAAGGCTAACCAAGGCTAGGGTAATGCTAGGTTGATGGCAGGCATTAAATGGCGAGGGTAAAAGGGAGTTGTGAGGTGGTGGCATAGAGGGGGGTGAATACACAGTTAAGCCTTCTTGAGGTGTCCTGGGCCTAACTGGGCCTAACTTAATCTTGAATTATTGGTGAAGGAAGGTGCCCACTTGATAACCCCAATGACATGCCACATACCGCTGTTGGCTATGGTAGGTAACTGGCGAATGGTGCCATCTGAGGAATGACTCTGTAGATCTATGAAGGTGTAGCCTGATGTCTGATGTCTGTTTGTTTTTTGTTTATCTGAATGGGCTTCTCCAAGTGTTTGCCTTGGATTATGGCACAAGGGATAGTAACATCTTGTCCTGTGTATTAATGAATGCTGCTACGTTGAATAATCCCCTGAGTCTTCAGGATGGGCCTTCAATCACCATCATTTGAGCATACGGCTACTCCTCTGTGTTGCTTGCTATACCCCTTTCACTCAATGACATTTGAAACCAAACTAAACTTTTTTTTGGTGCGGTTGGAAACAACCTTTCACTCTTATGGGGAACTAAAAAGGTTCCTGAGAAGGTTCCTGCTCAAAAAAGTATAGAAAAGGTTCAGGTTCCTGCAGTCCTGAAATTTGATGCAGAAATTTGATGGAGAATTGGAAAGATTCCAAAATCAGAGAGGAGAATAAGAAATAAAATTACAACAAATTACGACAAATTACCGGATTTACAAGATTCAATTATCTACGGCAATATCACACAGTTACTTGTTTGTCCCTGCATGGCAGTAACGTATACAGATGTAAATATGGTCTGAATGGTGATGGGGAATGACTCATGTTTCATAACCCGTGTAAATCTTGGGATTTGTGTGTGAAAGGGGTATTAGCCAGTCTTGCATACAGAGACAGTAGTGACAGATTAAAAATCAAGGTAACAGTTTCCCAGTGGGTGTCCTGGACCTGGAGAGTTCAATCACACCTTAATCCAAGAGAGCCATCAGTTCCCTACTGAGAGGAGAAAGGATGGAGGTGGGGGGAGTGTGTGTGTGTGTGTGTGTGTGTGTGTGTGTGTGTGTGTGTGTGTGTTTCAGCCATCTAAAATATTATTAGAAATCCATTGTAGAGGAGGCAGAGATACACATTTTACCACTGACAGTATTGTGAATAGACCAGAATGCAATTCAACCACAAGACATTGTACCGGGAACTCTGCTCAGTTTATTGAGGCATGTCATCAAGATCACCAGATGCATTGATCCAGATATTAAATTATATAAGGTCTAGGAAACCTGGAACTTACCTGGGCTCCTTTAGACCGATTATTAAGCAAACCCATGTACACAGTTATTAGAGAAATTGCGTTACTTCGATTGATGATGTTTTCATCAGAATATTGCCTTTACTTCCAGTCATCTGAGGATCGGCATGCATGTAAAGGTATTCATTGTAATGTGCTATATATACAGTACTGTGCAAAAGTCTTAGGAACATGTAAAAGAATTCTGGAAAGTGAAAATGCTTTCAAAAATAATTAAATGAAATGTTTCTAAATGTACTATAAATAGCAGTAATGTAAAATACTAATGCAGAAATCAAAACAATAAACATCTAAGACCAACTTTTTATACAAAAAATCTAGGGTGCTTAAGAGTTTCGCACAGTATTGTACGTTTTATTTTATAATTTTCATAATTCTCCACCTTCTCATAAGGCATACAGTCCACATTGTCTTTCTCTCTTAATAAGTCTTGCTGGTGTTTTACATCCACACTGTTTTTACACATTTTCATTCACACATTTTTTACTTAAGAGAGTTGGAATTATATCTTATTCTTTACTGTATCATGCCCAATTTCCCCACACAGATCATTAATGTTTCATCCGATCTAATGTAATTACAGTCTGCTCTGTGGCGTATGTATGTAGATATAACGCTCCAACATCACATCACATTAAACAACTTCTGTCAGATCGCTACATGTGGCACAAGGCAGTGCTGTTGTTTTTGTGCTGATTAATGGCTTGTCTGGTTGTTGAATTTGAGTAGAAATTTCACTCCCCCCCCCACCTCTCGTTCTGTTGATAAGATACCCCCCCCCCCCCCACACACACACACACACACACACACACAAGCACTTCCCTCCTCCATCCTCAGGCAATACATCCATATCAATTTAATGCTAGCTGACTTTCTAATTACCCTAATGGTCTACGCTGGAGCCATCAGGAATGTATTATTCAGTCAAAATATATTTTTCAACATTCTTCCGAAGTGACTGATTACCATCTCTGGGTGGGGGTGCTGGTGGCACCGCAAAAAATCAATGGCGCCAGTCATCCCTGATTTAAGAACACTGGTCATCGAGGTGGTTGGAGCTTTTAAATGCACAGATTTAACACAAATAGAGCCGGACAGATTCAGCAGCACCGCCACTGTCCAAGATAATCCACAACGGCTGATGCAAGCGTATGTGTTGGCAAACAGCTTTACTAATGGGCCGTTCTTATTTCTTATTTGGTTCAAAAAAAGGGGGGCCGCTACAGAAAGTTTCCCCCGGGGCCTCCAGCAGCGTAGAGCCGTCCCTATTACTGATACACCACGATGTATAGTCGTACATTTCCTACTCTACCGATTGCCTCAACATTTGTTCACAGTCTAAAGGTGGAGCGGTGATACCACATAAATAACTGACACCACAGGACATAACGGACATAAATATTACATCAAATTTGAAATATTAAGCGATATAGAGTCGCAAGAACATCTTTGAAAATGAGATGATGTGCAATTATTATGATAGCAAATGTATGCTTGACCCAAATCCATCATGGTAATGTTTAATTAACTATACTTTTATATTGCATAAATCACATTTACATTCCTTCTCTCATCCCCTCTCTTCTTTCATCCTCTTGATTCAGCATCTTTTTTTTGATCACACAATCTAGAATATAAGACGTGAGGAATAGTGAAGAATATCCACATCTCTTGAAAAGCCCTCAACTCTTCTTGTCGCTCCGTCCATGCTGAAGAGCTAGTGCTCCTTTATTTGTCCTATTTATTCGACATCCCTTCTTCTCCTCACCGGCCGTCCACAGGATTGAGTCCTGGCCGGGTAGAAACTCAGTGTTTCAGCTTAATTTGTATTTAAATGGATTGATGCTGTCACTCACACATCGACTGGGTTACAAATGCAGTGAACTGTTTGTGGGAAAATAACTTCTTCATGGCACAATAATTCACATAGACGGATGGAAAGACGAAGGAAAAGATAAATAATTAGAAACAGAGTAAGAGATGGAGACTGAGACCGAGCAAAGTGTGTGTGTGTGTGTGTGTGTGTGTGTGTGTGTGTGTGTGTGTGCTGTACATTATCAATGTCAGTATAATATGTTATCTTTGCAAAACAATTGTGTAATTCTCAACGTTTTGCATGAGCTCCCCTCAGACTTTCAATTCAACATTTTTTCCAAACATGTTTTGCGTTTTACCTTTCATGGTTTATTTGGAATAAACAGAAGAAGAACTGGGTGGTTAGCATGAGCAGCGATAGCCAGCATGGATGAACAGACAAAGAGAAGAGCGCCACCTACAGGAACTCAAACTTCATCAACAGAAAATCGAAGGAGAAAGTCACACTACTGGACACACTGTTTGACTGCAGTGCAGTGCAAAAACACAACGGCAATAAGAGACTAAATAAAATAGTGTGTGAAGTGTGTGTGAATAAAAGTGTGTGTGAAGAAGCTGAAGCTGTCTTCTCTACCTTTGTCGCCATATTTTATGGATTGTGAGTATTGTGATTGTGATTTTCTGTATGGACTGCCACTAGAAACCAGTGATTTTTTTCAGCCAGACATTTTCCACCTAAATTATCTGATGTTTTTGCTCTGACATGCATGAGGCTCAATTAATATAAATCCTTTGAAAAGCTATCGTGTTATCCTAATATTTACAAATGCGGAATGGTACTAGCGTGACATATTTCCTGGCTTTCAAACAGTAGTTGTGAATAAAGACGTTTCATACTGTGCCTGTGTTATACGGCACTAATGATCACTGTGGGGGCATTGGAATGTTATTCTAAGACACGGCTCAAAAAGTGCAAAAAAATGAAAAATGAAGACAAAGAAAGTTTGAACAAGTTTTGCAGCAACTTTTTTTGTTTCGTTTTGCTTTTAATTTGAGCACTTTTCGCACCATGTCAAATTAAAAGAACCTTAATTACTATCTCAACTTCTTAATGCCCTTTTTTTGAAACTTGATGCCCTAACTGGCTAGTACAAGAACTCCTCCTCCCTCCCACCTTCCCTTTTGATGGTGTTTCAAACAGTAGTCCCATTGGGGAAACTAAGTTAGAGACATGTGGGTAATGTCCCTTGGAATAGTGCTGCATTCTGAGTTGTGGATGGCAGGCAGGTGTGCAGGCAGATGAATAGGAAGGTCACTCGGTGTGTCTGCCCTGATTAGTGCTAAACCATTTCTCTCACTCCTTCTGCTGAGCTGGCACTTTGCTAAGTAGCACAGTGTGCTCTGCAGAGCCAGGCCACTATGCAGGCACGTATTAGCTCTTATTTGGTATTAATTCTGTTTCTTTCCTTCCCTTTTGTTTCCTATTTTTCTTCCTCTCTACTCTCTTTTAATCTCTCCTCTTTTGGAAAATGGCAATTACCATTTAACTGTGGGATGACTTTAAAAGCACACTATCAGTAGATTTTTCGATTCCAATGTTATTCTCATGACTGAGGTTAGTCCAGTTAATAATTGTCATCATGAACATCTCAATCCCAAAGTTGGAAACCAGAAGTTCAAGAATTAAATGATATGTATATATACTCCAAATTACCTTGGATAGTGTCAAAGCTTTATTTGCCATCTTTTCTCATTTATCAGCGTAAAAAAAAAGTACTGTCTCATAGCACATGTAAAAAAGATAATACAAAATATAAATCATATATCTTTGGGGTGTCCCCCACCTATTGGAGTTTCAAGACACCAAGAGACCAAACTGTCTTAGGTCATAGGAGTAACATAAAAAGCTGAAATTCAGTTTCAGTTTCAGTATTCCCCACAGACTAAACCTCCCAACAAAAAAAAAACAGCGCAGCAAATCATTCCTTGTATTACATTTTTTGGCACCTCTGAGGTATTTCTCCTACCGTGTCCAACTTCAATATTTTGAGCAATGTGTCATGGTCACCACAACAAAAGAGACGGGGCCCGGCTGCAGTGCGTAGCGGCATGGGATCAGCAGAAAATCTATCAGCTTTTAACACAACAGTATCAATCACACTGTCAGTCTGCCAGAGCTGTACTCAGCTGGACTGACAGGAAGACCTCTCCCGGTGCTCACATCCACATGCTGCTGCTGCAAGAAATCTGGAGCTCCACACCTTCACCTCATTTTAAAGCGGCAATCTGTGAGAAGTGAATGTGCCTGGTCATTAATCAATGACTCCCATCCGCAACCATCTGAAGTCTTGCGACCTGCTCATTGGTGCAGGCAGGAGGAAGGGCCTTTTGGTTGGGAATAAATCCTCAACAAGGTGAGCTTGACAAATGATCATGGTAATTGGCATTTGGGAATTGCTACTTCACGAAACATTAACATTAAACATTACGATTATTCTACCATGCTCCCGGGTTTTGTGGTCTTTATGTGTGGTTTCAGATGCTGTAGTAATCAATCCAATAGTCCAATAGTCCAAGCTTTCCAGGCTGTCAAGCTAAACTAAAGCTAAACTGTGTGTTTGTTTGTGCAAAATGGGTTGGTCTCCTAGAACAGACACTTGGAATATTCCTCTAGAATGAAACCTTAAAGTAAAACAAAGTGTAACCTTAATCTGCATGGCGCCTGTTATTTTAAAGTAGGGCTTGGGACAGAAAATGGGTCATGGGCCTTCCTCTGGTGGGTCCCTGCATGACAAGAGAATCAGTATGTTTTAATGAGTGGGTTCCTAGACTAATGCATACATTTGGATCCATATTTGAAAAGGTTTGCCAGTTCACCATGTTTTGACCTTTGACTCTGTCTCCCTCTGCAGCCAGTGGCAGTAATTAGGACCGGACCTGGCAACAAGAGGGGGCAATGAGAGGGAAGCGACGGTCTCTATTGGCTTGTAAAAGGGGACAGCTAAAAACAAATACATATTGCTTGTGGATTTTCCTATCTCTGTTTCTCTGAACCATGCATACGCACAAAAAGTGTGCGTGCACCACTTTCCACAGGATTGAGAATTTATAAAAATCAATGAGTGATGTGCGTACCGGTACACATACTTCACATCATGCATACACTTCATTTTCTCAGACCATTACTTCAGCAGTCTGTGAAATTTCACTTCTTCTTCACACTCTTCACCAATGCTTTCGCCATTTCTTCTGAAAGCTAAAATAATAACAATGCACATTTATATTCAAACAAGGCTAATTGGGGTGTGTTGGAATCCATTTATAGTAGGATAAATGATGATTGAGAGGATGACAGGAAAAAACACGTAGGGACGCGTACGCAGTTTTTATAAATCTGACGAAACAACTGCGTATGCATTTTTCTTGTTTTGTGCATACATAGATTTCTACACTACAAAGGCTAGGCAGTCTCTTCTGTCATCGGTGGATAGTGCAAGCTGACAGACAGTCTACCAGTGTGGACAACAAGTGAAAAATGCTGTGCCCTGTGGTGCTTTGAGACAGGAAGCAAAGCAATACAGGTGCCACATATGGCCTGAACGAGTTGGCCATAACGAGTAGGGCTTGTCCTTTTGACTCTACAGGGTATTTTGGTAATTTCCAATTGGAGGGTGTTTGAAGAAACCCTGGTTGGTTTGTGGTGAGAATGGTGTACATGGTTTGTGCAGGTTGGGGAGTGGAGCAAGCCATCCAGTTTTGAGCTAGGTGGGAGTTTTGGTGCCCTGGGGTGAGCTGTGTTGAGGCCAAACAAGAATGGTGCTGCTCATATGGTGTATAGGTGTGCGGAATGGTTGTAGCTGGATAGCTGTCAGTTATGCTGTCTGGCTAGAGCATTTGCTAATTTCCCAGCAGTTCCTCATAAGTAGGGATTGGTGTCTTCAGGGCTTTTATTAGTTGTCCATGCAGTTAGCAGCCGTTGTCTTGGGGGCACCTCCGAAGTTTGCGCTGGGGTGGTCAGTCTTACCCAAAGTAAGAGGTATTGTGGCACCCCAGGGTAAAAGCCAGGGGTCACAGGTCCATTCTGAGATGCATGGCATAGAACAAACAGTAGGCAGGATTCAAACAAAATGGTATGTTTTATTAAACTACAACTCAAACTTATCTTCAGTCATTACATTCTGGAGGACCTTCAGCAGCCTCCCTGGCTGGTCTTCCTCCCTGTGGACTGTAGATTCCACTCTAAGACTTGTCAGGCAATCAGCTCCCATCTGGCTGATTCGTAATATCCTTTACCTGAGCCAAGACTGCAGACTGGCTGTGGTCTGCTGGTGAATGTAGTCCTTTCTCTGTAGACTGGGGCATACATATACAGATCTGTAAGTACCCACCGCCAGTATACACATGAAGACTGGATTTGACTTCAGTTTTGTTTACGAAGTTTAGGGGGGATGCTCCTTCTAAGTCAACCCTCCCCATGGTTGTATATTGTGATTCACACTACCCCGTTTGTGTTCTGTTTGATCTGCTTCGGGGCAGTCAGTTTGGTTAGATCCAGTCTTTTATTCTGCTGTTGTCATGGACAGTGGCTTACAGTGGCTTTCTTGTAGCCCGTTGATGCAGCTTATAAATGCTGATTTATTTGAGTTGGCAGTAAATCTGGGCTTGGCAACACTTGATAATGTATTTAAAAAGGCTCAACTGAGGGAGATTGTAGAACAAGCTATACCTGCTAAGCTTTTGGAGGCAGTTGAGTTTCTCCAGGGAGACCACAACTTGGTAGAGCCCAGCTGCAGCCTGGAAATGGATAGGAGACACACCCATACACACAAGCAGACTCATTCATGTAGTAGAACAGGACATGTAGGCAAATTGCTAAGTATCCAATGGCAGGAACCTGAGCTAGGGTGAGCTAACTGGTCTAGCATTACTCTGAGAACAGTGAGCCACTCCCTGAATGTGCAAGGCTAAGTCTGGTCAAATGATGAAGAGAATAAGAAAGAGAGTAAGAAAAGGCTCTATTACCTGCAGTTTTCTTTTTGACTGCTGGGCATCTGAAGGCATGTGGTGGTTTATATGGTGTGCTCAGAGGGAAGTAGGACAGTGCCATCCCATGTAATGATTTATATGTAAGTAACAGCACCTTAAAGTCACACCTGGCCTCAATGGGGAGCCAGTCAATTGAGGACAGGATGTGAGTTATGTGGTTGAATTTACTCATTTTTTTCCCAGTCAGGATTCTGGCTCATGGTATTGATGTGGCTGGCAATTTGGGTTTGCGGCCAGAGGCCAATGAAAAAGACCCTGAGAGTTTTTTCAGTGTTTGAACAGGTTGCAGAGGCTAGGGGGGCCTGATAAAGAGAACATTAATGCTCCAGTGTGTTTTCACAGATAGCGCTTAGGAAGCTTATTCTGCCCTTGGTCCTGCTGAAAAGGATAATTATGCTAAGGTTAAAGCTACTGTCCTAATAGCATGAGTTGATTCCTGAGGCATAGAGGCAGAGGTTTAGTTACTGGAAGAAAGGGGATATGCAAAATTACACAAATAAGATTATTTGTAACTTGATTGTGTTAGAGCAGTTTAAAAGTTCACTGTCCAACCACAGTGATATTTATTTTAATGAAAACAAGGTGAAGACAGCATCTATATTTGGATCCATATTCGCCCCTAGCAAGCGAGGGTGGCTTAGTCTAGCCGTATAAACTTTACACAACAGTTGTCACTGTTGACACAAAACACCACACAGGCCAGTACACACAAACTCAAAATACGCAGGACTTTTCAGTCTCTTCTTAGTCCTGCCTTTTAGGCAGAGGGCAAGCTTGCTCTGTCTCCCGTCAGTAGTAATAATAATAATAATAATAATAATAATAATAATAATAATAATAACTTTAATTTAAGAGCGCCTCCCAAGGAACCCAAGGCACTTAACAAAGAAGAACTAGATAAAATGAGAGAAATAACAACTAGGCTAAAAGGTAGGAAGACAATAAGACAAGCAAAGGGCAGAGGACAAAATGGCAAAAAAAAGGACAGGGCCACAGTTCAGCAGCTGGGTCCAAAGGCCTGGCTGGAGAGAGTGGTGGGCAGTCCCGTGTTAGAGGAACGGAGATTTCAGGAAGGAGTGTAGGTATGGAGGAGGTCTGATAGGTATTGGGGAGCAAGGGCGTGAAGGGACTGGTAGGTGAGGAGCAGGATTTTAATGGTGATACGGTACTTGACTGGGAGCCATTGGAGGTGGATGAGGGTGGGGGTGATGTGCTGCCAAGCTTTGGTGCTTGTGAGAACCCTGGCAGCAGAGTTCTGAATGTACTGGAGCCTATTCAGGGAATTGCTATAGTTGCATTGCAATAGTTGAGGAAGGCGTGAATGAGGGTCTCTGCCACGGAGATAATACTTCTATGGAAACAGTTAATGAAACAGGATATGGGCTAGAATTTAATTTTAATACCACTTTTAGTAGCATAACGAAAAGCTGTATTCATGGACTGGCCATCTCGGTTGTTTTTTTCTATTCTTTTTACCAGGAGAGCTGGCCTCCATCTTCATTAAAATACAGTATGTCATTTGCACTGGAATTTGTACTTTACAAATGAAAGACATGGCAGATTCACACAGGATTAAAATAATAATAATAATAATAATAATAACAGCAATAGTCATATTAGTCCTGTGATAAAGGGAGTCTAGAGTCTTGAAAGAACTACCCACGTCCTTTTCTTTTCTTTCTTTTGAGGAATGATGATACTTTTAACGTTAATTAACTAAAGACAATGGTAACTACTGCAGCCCATATATTTAGTTGAAAACATCCTACAGTGAAAAACTATATTGGAGAAGTCCTTGCTTGTGCATATATTAAGTTGGTCGAAAATTAAGTACTCACTTTAATACTCCATATCCCACTTTAAAACACTGTTCCCACCCCATGGTTGCAGATTCGGATGCTGGAAAGAGAACAGGTTAGAAGGGCTCATATGCAATGTTAATTAGTATGGCAGAGGCCTCAGAGGTGAAGGGATTAGAGAGATACCAAGAACAAAATACAATATAATAATTTCAAGATTTTATCACGTTAAGTTACTAAAGCAAACAGCATTAAATCCTACTTTTATTGAGTTCTACTTACCTAAATAAGCTACGATGTGTTTAAACACATCCTGCATGGAGGTGGTGGTGAACAAGAAAAGAGTTACTGCTTAAGAACTCTCATGAAACTCTGAGCAGTCTGTTATCATACATGTGGGAATAGTATAATAATAATAATCTTTATTTATACAGTACTAACAATGACAAAGAGCAATAAGATAGATAGATGAATGGAAGCGGTCTTAAAATAGTCAGGGGCACCGGAGGATGAAGAGCTGTTGACAATACATAGCAAGCTAGGTCCTACATTGTCTAAAACTTCTATAATGAATTTGGTTGCTATGAGGTCAAGGGGTCTGGATAGACTGTCAGTTAGACGACTCTGGGCCAAATATGGTTGAGTTTAAGCACATAAGGTTCAGTTCTGGCAATGGCAACAGTATTGTGGGCCAAAAAAGGACCAACTGTAACCAGCAATATTAGGGTTTGGAGCCACATGTAACAGCCCAAGTCATGCCTGAGACATGGACTCATCAAGGCTGTGGAGTTGTTGCTGTGTTCTGGCAGTCAGAATTGGATGAGTTCATCACTGTGATTCCACGTCTGTATGTTGTTATGTCCCATAACATAAAACTAGCAAACTTCTGGTGTGGCAGATGAAGAAGGAGGAATCTGATAAATGTATCCAACTACTGATGATGGTAGATCCCTGGTGAGTCCATTGGACATCAATGCAGAATTTAAAAAGTATTATGAATCACTGTATAAATCAGACCATAACTTGATTAATGAAGGAGCAGGGTGATTTCTGGATTGTTTACCTCTTCCTCAGATTAATAATGAAGATAAAGATCGACTGGATGCTGACATATCAGAGGAAGAGTTTCTCTTGGCCATGAAATATTTGTAGAATAATAAGGCCCCAGGGCCAGATGGCTTTCCAGTTGAATATTTCAAAGCATTTTCAAGTAAGCTACTGACCCTTTAACTAATATGATCACAGAGGCTTTAGAAAACCAAAGTTTGCCCAGCTCTCTTGAATTAGCAACTATAATCCTGCTACCAAAACCTGACAAGAATAGACAAAAATGTGGCTCTGAGCTTGTTGAATTCAGACTATAAGATCCTTTCCAAATTAATTGCTACCAGATTAGATGATGTTTCCAAAAGGTAATTCACCCTGACCAAACAGGATTTATCAGGACTAGACAAGGACAATGTTCCCCGATTATTCCATATAGTGGATGCTGCTCAAAGGAATAGGGAACCCATGCTGATAATGTCAATGGATGGTGAGAAGGCGTTTGACAAGATCGAACGTAGCTTTCTGTTCCAAACTCTTAAAGGTATGAATTTCAGAGAGAAATGTATTCAGTACATCAGAACATTTTTCACAACCCCCAAGGCTCAAATCTGTTCCCATCTGATGCCTTCTCTTTGTCCAGGGGATGCCGGCAGGGCTGCCCAAGCTCGCCATTGTTGTTCTCGCTCGCCATTGAACCTTAGACATTTGAGCTAATGCAGCTATCTCTGGTATTAAATTTGGCGATTCTAAGCATAAACTTTCTCTCTATGCAGATGACCTCTTGATATATTTAACTGTGGAAGTTCATTATAACCATCCAACTAATATCAGACATCACAGAATCTGAAATACAAAACAACCCCAGAATATGGATATTGGGCGATGATGTCAGGCTCAATGTGAGTCACTATAAGAAATACTTACTAATTGTTACTTGCCAGCACAGCAGGGATATTCTTAAAAGTAATTCTTAAAAACGGGAAACCTGTAGACTCTCCTTCACAAAGACACTGGCTAAATTTACTTAGATCATACTGTACTCTTGAGAAGATCTTATATAATCTAGAAATAGATAGAAGAAACCTACAACATATGATAAAATTTGGAGCCCTTTTATGGACTATCTCACTTCGCTAATTTCCCTACTCACGACCACTCTACTGTTGAATGCCTCAAACTATTATGGAATATTCCTACAGCTTCCATTTAGGGAACCTGTCTGTACTGTCATTTAAAGAATATGTTTTTATTGATTTGCGTTGTGATTGATGAAGAACATAGTTCCATGCATGGGTTTGGGTGGGGGGGTGGGGTTTGTAATTCTTTGCTTTTGCTTTCAGTATTTATATTTATTCATGCTGAACCCCGGTGGAGATGTTTCTCTGACCTGGGGCTCCACAGAGAACACTCAAAGAAGCCCTGACTCAGATGTTCTAACAATGCAAAAACCAAAAAACCCACCAAATGAACACCATAGCAGACATCAGGTCACACCATCATAAATGTATAGCGCCATTCATTAGGTAGCACCATTCACTAGCTACCTACTCTAGCCAATAGCACTACGTGGCATGTCATTGGGGTTATCAAGTGGGCACTTTCCTTGACAGATGTTTCATTCAACCATATAGCAGGTCCTGCTGGCTTGTCCAGGAATTCTGGCCTGGCCCGCTCAGCTGCCAGCTGCATTCCTTATGTAACCACTCACTTGCTCCTTCTGTTGCCTGAACCATATTCCTAACTGCTTTATTTGAGCTCGGCCCTTGAATGCCTACCTTGTGTAGCAGTGCGAAAACAGACTTTGCTATGAACCCTCGACAACAGGCCGAACCTCACTGTTCTCCCTCCGCTGCCAGTTCTGCAAATCTAAATCTCTTTCGCTAATTTGTCTCGTCAACTCGGCATAGTGATGAAGTTTCTACCGTTGTGAGCCGTTTCTACTGGTGGTGTTAACTTTTGGATTGGCAGTGATGATGTGCTGACGCGTTTCTTCTGGTGGTGTTGATGTTTCTATCCGTGGTGATGACATTTCTACCTGCGGCAATGACGGTTTCTATCCACGGTAATGACAGTTTCAATCCGTGGTGATGACGGTTTCTATCCACGGTGATGATGTTTCTCCCTGTGGTGATGATACTTCTACCCCCAGCAATGATGTTTCTACCTGCAGTGATGAGATTTTGGTAGGGATGATGGTTTTACCGGGTGCGATGACATTTCTAACCACAGGGGATGATGTTACTACCCACTGTGATGACATTTCTATCTTTGGTGATGTCATTTCTATCTTTGGTGATGACATTTCTATCTTTGATGATGACATTTCTACCCATGGCGATGATGTTTCTACCTGCGGCGGCAACATTTCTAACCACGGGGATGACGTTTCTACCTGTGGCAGACATTTCCACCTGTGGCAGACATTTCTACCTGCCCCAATGATGTTTCTATACATAGTGATGTTTCTACCGGCGGTGCTAAAATTTCTTTCTGCGGTGATGACATTTATACCCTGTGGGCGGATACTTTCTCGCTAATTCAAACACACAGTTTGCATTTCCACCTGGCTGACTCTGGCAGTTCCCATCACATTCCCATCACAATGCATGCTGTGTGCATTTGTCTTGCCTATTTTTCCTCATCCATTGAAGGTATGCAGATACAGATCGCATTTTAATACCAGATGTAAATGCGGTTTTCACAGCTTGACGGACATGTGGCAGTAAGTACAATCACTGGTGTCTACCTGTCAAGTTTATTCCCATCCTCCCTCCCTCTCTCCTGTTTAACTATTCATCTCTATTTCATAGTAACTTTCTTATGCTGTGCCACCCCTTCTATTCTCTGTTGCTTCTTATTCATTATTGGAAAGACACTCATTCTTTTTGTTTTGTTGTCCCAGTGAAAAAGGCTTTATTAATCAAACTGGGTGGAAGCCTGCACTGGTTCTGATTCCTCAGTTCAAAAGCAAGGAGCCTACCACTCGACAGCTACAATAGCTTTCATTCATAGGACAACCTGGAAAACTGCCTACACCTTGTAAAGTGTGATAAGAAAAGATCCAACATGTTTTATAACATGTTACCTACACTTAACTGCATCCATTTCTAGACCACTATTTAGACTCTGTTCTTTGAGAAATATGATATGCTTGGGCACAGTAGGCTACAGTATGTGGGTATTTTGGTTTTTTTTATCGGTCTGGGTTTAACTCAGACCGCAACACTGCTGTTAAATGACAAGATTGTCTCTGAAAATTCCGCATTTCCACAAAATATTATTATAATTGACATGCATCTTTTATGGAATTACATAGTACATAGAGTTAAATGGTTTTCATTTTCATTCATTTTCATTTCAACTTTCATTTAAAACATGGGTCTCAGTTGGCTATAGCACATACCATGTAACTGCAGTGTCTTGGGTTTGAATCGAGCTCAGGACATCACATGCCACCCCCCTCTCTCTCCACTTTAAAATTGTCGAATAAAGGGAAAATGCCCAAAAACAAAATCTTAAAAAAAGACTGGAACTGAAACAATAGGCGCGCTGTGTGTCTCTAGCCAAAAGCGCTGTTTAATATTCATTGTTTGTTTGCAAAGTGAGTAAACATAATGCAACAATAGACAGGCTCATTCTCATTTTCATAGTGACCTTTTATTATCTTGGTTCGGCAATGACTGTGCCAACAGACGCAGCATGAAGCACATTCAGGGCTTACACATGCAATTTTTGAAAATAATAACTTATCTGAAAGCGGTGGCACACTTGAAAGTGCAGCATTTAATATTAAAGAAATTAAGTGACTCGAAAAGCTTTTGCCCAATGCGTGAAATCCATGGAATATTCCTCTCTTATTACACCATGATTGCAGCAAAACTTTTAAAAAACTTGACTCATGTTTTTGCAATTAATTTCAGCAGAGAGCATTTTGATAAGGGAACTTTTTTTTTTTCTCTCTTTGAACAACTTTAAGTTCTGTCTGTGATAGCCCATCTTGAAAGCATTATGGTACAGTGTTTGAAGTCGAGATTAAAATCAGCTAATATCATCACCACATTGGTTCACCCTCTAGTCAGTGTTCCTGAATGAAATACAAACATATTTGCTATAAGTACATAAGATGATACTGTCAAAACAGATTCTAATTAGATTTTTTTTTCTTTGCCTGAGTAAATATATGTCTCTCTCACTCACACACACACACACACACACACACACACACACACACACACTCAAGAGAGAGAGAGAAATGAAAACTGTCTGACATTGTCTAATCTTGTCACTTTGAAGTAGCTTTTGGCGCTGAGCTGCCCCGTGTTGTGTAATGGGCTGGCATGGTGGGGCTCCAGTGCTCTGCTGCCCTGTCAGCTTGGATTATCCTACTGTGGCTCTGACCTGCTGAATATGCCCACCACCCGACAGAGAGCAAAAAAACACCCATGTGACAAGATGTGACCTAGATGGATTGAGTCACCTTTATTACACCTTGCCTAAGACGTCCATCCACCCATGTTTTTCTCTCTTGTACTCTCTCTGTCCATCAGTCCTCTTTCTACTGGTCTCTCTCTATATCTGTACAACAGCTGTTAAAACGGGAAAAAAACTTGGTAGGTATTTAAACAATAACATTTTCATATAAATAAATATCTCTTTTGCTACACTGCATCACCTTATTGATGTAACACAGCAGTGATTCAACCCCTAGCCAGGTCATGAAAGCTTTACCATTTGCTGTCAGGTAAGTCTTTCCTGTGGAAAATCCTTTGCCTCCCAGGAAGTGATGCATCTTATGTTTTTTGTTTGTTTGGGAAAAAATAGAAGAACTGGGTAGTTAGCATGAGCAGCGATAGCCACCATGGCTGAACAGACAAAGAAAAGAGCGCCACCTACAGAAACCCAAACTTCAACAGGAAAGGAAAAAGACATCACAGTACTGGACACACTGTTTGATTGACAGGTGATCTCTGGGAAGCGCAGTGCAGAAACACCACAGCAATGAGGCTGAGCACCAAAGATGGAGACACAATAAAAAACAAGTCACCACTTGAATCTTAGAAATAGAATCATACAGTGTTGTTTGGGGTTTGCAAGTGCCCTAAAGTAAGGCACAGATGCGACACACACACATTTAACACCTTTTACCGTTAAGGGTATATAATAATAATAATAATATTCTATATTAAACATTCAACAAGAACATTATATTTATTGAGTTTAAATGGTTTGTCACCTCTCCTTTCTGCTACACTTCTTCTCTCCCTTCCTCTGCCATAGACTGGGAAAAGCTGAACCCGACCGGGAGGGCCATTCGATGAAGTAGAAGGGTTCTCAGGGGAATAGACCAAGTGCGGTAGAGTGGGAGGGGTGTTTGTGTTTCTGTTTTAAAATAAACTTCAATGTCCAGAATTTAGGAATCTAGGAATCTATCTCGCTCTAGCAAGCTAGCTCTCTTATCCCATCCACCACTTGAAAAGGATCCAACTCAAACACTAAATCAGGGATATTTCAACTAAGGAATGAGTTTCCACCTCATCTCATCACGCTGTCTCCAACATGTTACATTCACCCCTCTAAACTCACTTTACACCACAGCAACGCCAGTTAACCGCTTGGCTCAACCATATTATCTAGTTCTTCCATTTGTGCTGTTCTTCCAGCTGTTCTTCCTATTTTGTGCCATAAAGCAATTCAGCACATTCCCCATCTTTTCATTTCTATTCACATTTAGAGATATGTTATCCGGCTTGTATCTTCAGAACAATGTTGATTTTTTTTTTTGTCTGACCTTTGAGCCGTGGGTCAGAGTCTATCCTCGGCAGCTTTGAATAATGCCTTGTTTCATATCATCATTTCTCCAGTGTCACATCTGTAAGTCATGGGCATTAACATTTATAGTAGCTGGGATGGCATCCATGTCTGCTGGAGTTCACCACCAGGGCTGGTCATTAAAATGAACATTAATGTTTCATGGCTGATACCTGACTACGTTTTAGAAAAGGTCACAATTATGAGGAAGTACGAAGTAAGTATGAAGTACAGATGCTTTTTAAGGTATGGTTTCAGTCTAAATTGCACAGCTCAGTTCATCAGATCCATTATGCATTTATACCGTGCAGGCAAAATTATTTCGAGTTGCACATTAAGGAGACCACTAAAACAGCGTTTTATCATCTTCGCAATATTGCCAAGATTCGACCCATGCTAACAGAGGCAGACGCAGAAATTTTAGTACATGCCTTTGTATCATCGAGAATCGACTATTGCAATGTCCTTTTTTCGGGCTTACCTACTGGGCGCACTAAAAAACTACAACTGGTCCAGAATGCTGCTGCCAGAATCCTGACCAAAACTAGGAAATTCAACCATATAACTCCCATTCTATCATTCATTCATTACACTAGATACCAATTCAGGCCAGATGTGACTTTAAGGTGCTTTTACTCACATAGATCATTACATGGGATGGCACCATCCTGATCAGATTAAACCATATAAACCGCCACGCGCCCTCAGATCTCAGGACATTGGCTACCAAGACTAAAAGCCCATTTATTCTCTCTATCATTTGACCAGCCTTGAGGGAGTGGCTCAGTCTCTCCTCAGAGTAAGGCTAGACCAGTTAGCTCATCCTAGCTCAGGTTCCTGCTGATGGATACTAGCAACCCTTCACATGTTGGGCACTATGAAGCCCTTAGAGACTGGAATGGTGATGAAGGGCTACACAAATAAATGTGATTTGATTTGATTTACTCAGCGACATGCATGCATAATCTGCCTTTGTCATTTGCATGGGGTCCCTATGGCCAATGTATGGGCAGTTTTAAATATTATTCTCTCTGTCTCTCTGTCTCTGACCTCCATACTTCTTTTTCCTCCATTCTTCAGTGAACACTGAGACTAGCATACGAGCTGATTACGATGCTAGTTTGAGCTTGGTTGGGTAAGCAGCTGTTTAGACATGGAAACACAATGTCTCTCTAGCTAGAGTGACTCACCAACACACACACCAACACCATCATCACATTATATAATCATCATATGTTATATCATCTCCTGATGTATAGAAACTCTGCCTAAGCCCAGTGTCAGTGCATGCATATGCTGGGCCTGCATTAATTACAGTAATGCAGCTGAGCCTCCCTGGGTCACGCTCCTCCACAGCTCCTTCACATGTTAATGAATGTTGATTAGGCTCTCTGCTGGTGCAGAACACATACTTAACCCTTACTTCTGACTGACAGCAATCGAAACACATTAATGTTTGATGTTAAATGAAGCTGGTTTAGACTTATGGTTGTGAAGGCGAGGCAGTGAAAAGAAAGACGTGTAATAACCAGCAGGGTGGCTCATCAGCAGCTTTGATCAAATTGTATCCTCCAGGTTTGATTTTATTATTCATCTCACAGTGCAATGCAGCTAAAAAATTGAAGGTGCAATAAGTAAGATTTTTTTTACCATATAATGACCGTAATAACTGCGGTGGGTGGATAGGATTGTTGATCAATGACTCAGCGACCACTCAGCCAGGTGCTGAGATTTCTCTTATTTTAAAACTCCCTTGACTCCAGCTTTGCTCCAGGAGTGCTCACTGTTGTTTAGGAGACACTTTTAGATTTGACTCTTCAGTTTTGATTCCTCACTTCCTGTGTGGAGAGGATTTCCCTCCAGTGACCATAAACTGACACCACAATTTAATGTGGAAACATAGTGAATCTGCAGTGTCTCAGTTAGGGGAAATGGGACAGTCTGCTCTGTTGCAGCCCCGCTTTCTGATTTAGGCATTTTTACATAACAATCTTGCCTAGTGCAGTTATAAGAGGGTTTAAAAACTTAAATAATATACCATGAGTTTTACTTTCAAACATGTTGCAGCAGGCCATATTTACCTATTGCCTGAAAACACCAGAGCCCTACATACAATACAGTAGGGAAATACAGTGTACACTTGTACACCAGGCAGCACAGTAGAAGTAACACAAGCATGACCCGGCTCTAGGTTGGTGCACGGTACATTCACATACCACAAAGTAGATATGTGATTTTCTAACTGTCCATGTATTAATTCAATATCACTGTGCTACTACAGTACTTTCGTATTAACAGGTGGAGTTTCTAAAGTTAACATAGTTAACATAGTAAACACACTCACACTGGTGACTGAGAGCTATAAAAGGTCCAGGACTCTGTAATGACAGGCTGCTATGCTTCCACTTATGGTGAAGTCCTTTCCCAGAGTTCTCTTTAGCGAGGGCAGCAGCGTTTGTCTATTTCTGTGTCTGAGCTAGTAAAAATGTTCTCCATTTTAAAAATTCAGGTCTTCCAAAAAAAAATCATCATCCATAAAAGGAAAGACTCTGAGGGGAATGCACAATTTCAAACTAAATACGCTGCACACCATTCTGCATCCATTTTTGGATGCTTAATACTTGTTAGCTTCCAAGGCATGTAAAGGTGTCAGTGCTGCATCTAACCATGTATACAAATACTTGAGTCATTACCTCTGTCAATACTAATATTATAATACTAATACTAATTCTCCTGTACCCTTCCTGTATACAAGTACACAAATTCAGCAGAACATTTCAAGTTTACATAGTACCAAATTCATAGAAATAATTTGTATTGTCGCATTGTGTCCTTCACATAGACCTTCCAGCTATCCACAGCTTGTACTTACACTTCATAGTCCCCTATGTCCACCAAGAGCCAGCATCCCTTATGTCAGTTTCTCATGTTTCTAGCACAGTGTTGTCAGTGTTTTGTTGTAGCTAATTACTTATTATCCTTTTTGTATTGTTAGTGTCAGCTGAAAGTCATGCTGAAAGTGTTCATGTAAAACTTATCTCTAGATTAAATCCTTGCACATGCAAACAGATAATGTAATATTGTTCAGTGAAAGGCAATAATCTAAAAAGTATAATAGTATTATCTTTAAATCTGAAGTGCACAACATTGTTTTTCTCAAATTAAATTCAGGCTTGAGTATTAACAGAATAAGTGTAAAACAAATAATTACAGATGCATACAACATCGTTGTGAGTGTTTGGTCATTTGTCATTCGTCACCTTTTTGGTGCTAAATTTCCACTCTTAAGCCGTGCAACAAGTGTCAACAAAGTGTAGAGGATGGAAATTTGAAGTTTGTTGACTCCTTTGGCCTCACCCAACTTGTCAGTGGTCCTACCCATGTTAAAAACCATAATTTGGACCTGGTTCTGGTTTCTGGCCCCTCTGCTCAAAACCTAGAGCATAATGATGTGTGCATTTCTGATCATAAAGACATTGTCTTTGAAGCTCAAATGCCTCACCCCTCTCCTGTAACTTATGCACCTACCTGTTCTTGCACTTTTAACTCTTTCTCTGTCACCAGGTTTTCCGAGGCCTACGTAACTTGAACATTGAGGAGTTGGTCTCCCATTTGAATAATATCTGTTCTATCCTTCTTGTCTCAGGAGCACCCCAGAGATATAGACCTAAAACTTAAGTTCATAGCTTCACCATCGTTAAAAGATACCACTTGTGATATATGGAGAGAATATAGCAAAGCTGAGCGTAGATGGAAGAAAGATGAGCTCCAAGTCCCTCTTCATATTCAGAAAGACCTATAAGCTAAATATCAGGAGGCAGTCAAACAAATTTTTCTGATCTTATCTCAAACAACTGTCATACCTTGCCGGTGCTATTCGATACTATAAACTCAGTCATAGTGCCCCCTCTATCTCCCCGATGCCTCCCCTATTAAATGTGAGGAATTCCTAAAATTCTTCATTGAGAAGGTTGGATAACCTAAAATCAAACATCTCTCCTCCTGCCTGTGAAATATCCATTTCTTCTGTCAACCCTGCCTCCTTAACTAGTTTTGCACCAATTACTTACCTGAATCTCTCCTCCAAGAGATTACTTCCAGAATGAGGCCTACCTCCTGTCCCCATGACACCACCCCTATGAAATGTCTTCTACAGGCTTTCAGCACAGTTAGCACAGTTGGCCATTTTATCAATCATCAATACTTCTCTGGTCACTAGCTCAAACATACCATAGTCCAGACCCTCCTGAAAAAACCCAACCTGGATCCCACAGTTCTAAACAATTTCAGATCCATGTCTACACTACCCTTCTTATCAAAAGTATTAGAAAAGGTTATCTTGTCCTAACTGTCATGCTTCCTTAATCAATCATAATATATTTTTTAAAATTCGAATCTGGCTTTAGGTCACTCCAGAGTGAGTCCGCCCTTCTTATTAAACAACCTCCTCTTAACCACTGATGCCAAATACTGTGCTATTTTAATTCTACTAGACCTCAGTGCGGCTGTCACAGTCGACCATGACCTTGACCATCTCAAACAGTGGGGAGGTGTTACAGGCTCAGCCCTCGAGTGGTTTCACTCTTACCTTTTAAAGCAAACTTTTTCTATAGCAATAGGAAGTTCCTTTTCTTCCTCTAGGACACGTTATCCAAAGACATGGCATGTCACTTCATAGTTACGCCGACAATATACAACTTTACATGTCTTTGAAACCGAGCAAACCAAGCATCATAATTAACCTCATAGATTGCCTCAAAGACATCAAATGCTGGATGTCACTCAACTCTCTCCAATTAAGTGAAAATAAAACAGAGATAATCTTATATGGTTCCACCAACTCCATAAACAGCATCAAACAGCTTCAGTCATCTATCTGCTTACGTAAAACCTTTGATCATGCACTGAAATTTGACAAAATAAACTATCATCAAATCCAGCTTCTACCAACTCAAAATCATTTCTAAAATCAGGTCCTTCTTGTCTATTTATCTAGAGCCAGCCATGCTTTTAAAATGTAACAGCATTTAGATACTAAAACTGTCAATTGAAACCCAGGACAATAATAACAATAATAATAATATATTAATTCATATTCATGCATACTGTAGCATCTGATCAAAATGCCTCATTAGAATCAATATAGGTTAAGGGCATCCCATAGACAGTGTAGTACTGATCAATTCAACAATAACTATGTAATCAATCAATCTGCATCACATCCATCATATCAGAGGTGGATGAGACTGACTGGACCAGATCACATTTTTTATAAAAAAGGAAAGTATTGGCCCACTATATCAGCAAACTTAGGTATTGGTGTATCCCTATTTGCCATGTGTATGTTTGGGCACGTCAGTGGTTTAGTCCCATAGGCTGTTAGCACCATGTGAGAGGACTGCAGACTACTGGCTGGGCCCAGAGGTAAGCTTGACCTATTAGGGCAGAGAAGGAGCTGTAAGTCCCTGGACTGTTTACTCTCCTCCATGGACATTCAGCTCACGCAACTCCAAGCCAATAACAGACCGTAAAGGGGGAGGCAGAGTGGAACGGCTGAAGGGACGATGGAGAGTGAGGTGAGGAAGTGATGATGACGGTGATATTTTGGAGAGATATTTTGAGAAAGCCATGGGAATTCCCCAAGGTGGTCAAGGCCTTAGTATCAATAGTAGAGAGACAGTCAGAGAGGGAGCTCTGAATATAGATACAGTCTGGACTTCTGTTATGATGCATCATGGGTGAAGGTCCAGTAATGTGGTATTCTGTAAAGGTTATGCTGTGTGAAGTGAGTAGGAAATGTTACACACAACACATGAAATCAATGGGAGAGAAATGAGATTGCAAAAGGACAAAAATGTTTATATTGTGCTGTTATTGTAATTTAGTTTCTTTGGCAGAGCAATGTATTCATGAATACACACATACATATCAAATGTTTGCATGTTCATAAGACACAACTGTAGCCAAGATGCTACCCCGGGTAGGCAGAAGCAGAGGCTTGGTGCTGGTGTGGTGCAGCAATGCCGTTTATTGGCAACACAAAAGGAATCAACACACAAATGAACTGAAAACAACGGTGCTTGCGGGCTCTCTCGCCCTCCTCCGCTCGCTGCGGGCACCGTCCTCTCTCTCTCTCTCTCTCTCGTTCTCTCACGCTTGCTCGGCGCGAGATGCGCGTCCTCCGTGTTCCGGCTCACTGACATGAAACACACACACACACACACACAACAGACATCAGTTCCCACTCAGACCTGATGGGTTGCAGCCGATGTCGGGGCAGGGCGAACCCGCCTGCCGGCCCGACTCCGCCTCCCGCCTCCAGCCAACGGCCCAACCACACCCCCCAGTCTGCCACATACCCCCACCGTCCAGATGACGACCCACTCCCCCCCCCCCCCCCCCCCGCCCCCATGGGAGCGAGAGAGAAAGTCGGCGACCATGATTTGCGCCTCCGGCCTATGGATCACCTTGAACTTAAAGGGCTGGAGGGCCAGGTACCAACGGGTGATGCGCGCGTTGGTATCCTTCATGTGGTGGAGCCACTGCAGCGGGGCATAGTCCGACCAGAGGGTGAAAGAGCGTCCCAGGAGGTAGTACCGGAGGGTGCTGACCGCCCACTTGATGACCAGACACTCCTTCTCCACGGTGCTGTACCTAGTCTCACAGGTCCGCGAGTTTCCGGCTAATGTACAGCACGGGGCGGTCAACCCCCTCCACCTGCTGGGACAAAACGGCTCCCAGCCCTCTGCCCGATGTGTCAGTCTGGAGACAGAAAGGGAGAGAGAAGTCAGGCATATGCAAAACAGATTCCCCACAGAGGGCCAATTTCACCCCATCAAACGCCTGTTGGCACTGCTCCGTCCACTGGACCGGATCTGACGCACCCTTTCGGGTTAGGTCGGTCAGGGGGCTGGTCAGCTCCGAGAAGTCCGGGATGACTACCTCCGGTAGTAGCCCGCCAGCCCCAAGAACCGCTTCACCTCTTTTTTGGTCTTGGGTCTCGGGTAGGCCGCAAGCGCTGCGGTTTTATCTATCTGGGGCCGCACCAGCCCTCCTCCCAAGTGGTACCCCAGATACCGTACCTCCCTCCGTCCAACCACGCACTTCTTCGGGTTGCCCGTGAGCCCCTGCCTGTCTCAGGGACTCGAGCACCACTCCCACCTGCTGCATGTGCCACTCCCAGCTGTCACTGTGGATGATAACGTCATCCAGGTAGGCAGCGGCATATGCAGCGTGCGGGCGCAGCACCTGGTCCATGAGGCGCTGGAATGTGACTGGGGCGGCCGAACAAGCCGAACGGATGCGTCACGAATTGGTACAAACCGTACGGAGTAGAGAAAGCCGTTTTCTCCCTGGACTCTGGAGACAAGGGAATCTGCCAGTAGCCCTTGGTTAGATCCAGCGTCGTAAAAAAACGAGCGTTACCTAACCGATCTAGCAGCTCGTCGACCTGGGGCATCGGGTAGGTGTCGAATTTTGGTGTCGTTCACCCTGCGGTAGTCCACACAGAACCGGATCGACCCATTGGACTTGCGGACAAGCACGATGGGGCTACACCAGTCGCTGTGGGACTCTTCTATTACCCCCATCTCCAGCATGGCCTTCAATTCTGCCTGCACGATTTTACTGTTTTTTTACTGTGTTTTTACTCCGGGGGTGGTGTCTATGTGGTGGTGTGCGTCCCGGCAGGGGAGAAAACACGTCAGCAAATCGCTGCTGTAATGCGGCCACATCCGTGCCCTGGCTTGGTGAGAGATGGTTATTACAAAGGGACGGGGTCTGATTAGCCGCTTTTGGAACCTCCGGACCTCTCTCGATCACCGAGGTGGCCAGCGAGGCGGACTCCGCCTCCCTCCACGCTTTCAGGAGGTTGACGTGATACGTTTGTGTCGTTCCCCCCCTGTTGGTACGCTCAACCTCATAATCGACATCACCCACCCGCCGTGTGACCACAAAGGGCCCTTGCCACTTGGCGAGCAATTTGGAGCTGGACGAAGGGAGCAATAGAAGCACTTTATCTCGCGGTGCAAATTGTCTTAGCCACGCCCCTCTGTCGTACAGCCGTCGTTGACGTTCCTGAGCCTGGAGCAAATTCTCACGTGACAGCCGTCCCAGCGTGTGGAGTTTTGCTCGCAGGTCCATAACGTACTGAATGCTTACTTACTGGTGCTGGTACCTTCCTCCCAGCTTTCTTAAACCAGGTCCAGCACCCCCCGGGGTCTCCTGCCAAACAGGACTTCAAAGGGAGAAAATCCCATGGAGGCCTGGGGTACCTCCCTCACTGCAAACAACAGAGGGTCCAGCCATTTATCCCAATTTCGGCTATCTACGAACCAAGTTCTTCAGCGTCTTATTAAACCGCTCCACCAGACCATCGGTCTCGGGGTGGTACACGCTGGTCCGAATTGAGCGGACACCTAACAGCTCATATAGTTCCCATAGTGTTCGTGACATAAACGAGGTGCCCTGGTCAGTTAGAATCTCTTTAGGGATTCCAACTCGGGAGATGACCTAGAACAGCGCTTGCGCAACACTCTTGTCGGAGATATTGCACAATGGCACTGCCTCCGGATATCGCATTGCATAATCCACCAGGACTAATACAAAGTGGTATCCCTGTGCACTGCGGTTTAATGGCCCGATGAGGTCCATACCAAGTCTTTCAAACAGTACCTCAACTAAGGGAAGTGGGCGCAACGCCGCTTTTGGGGTGGCCGGATGATTAACGAGTTGGCATTCGGGACAGGCAGCACAGCACCTCCGCACATCCGCCCAAATGCCCGGCCAATAGAAGCGGGCCATTATCCGCTGCAGTGTCTTATCATAACCGAGGTGCCCAGCCATTGGGTTATGGTGAGCCGCCGGGAAAAGCATTTCTTCGGCACCAACAACTGGGTGATTTCCTCCCCGGACTGAGTGTCACGGCTCACTCTATACAGTCTGTCCCTAATCACCGAAAAGTATGGGTGGGCGAGCGCGGCGTCAGGGCGCACCTTTTGACCGTCAATTTGCATCACTCGGTCGAAGGCAAAGCGTAGGGTGTCGTCACGAGACTGCTCGAGCGGAAAATCTTCCGTGGGATGGACTACTGGGGCCGGGGAAGCCACCTGATGTGGCTCCACCGTCCCGCCCCCCTCGTCAGTGTCGGAGGACCCCGCGTCACCACTGAGTGCCGTGCAGCACTCACATTTCCCAAAGGCCGTGAACGCACCCCCGCAGTTTCCCTCACCAGTGTAGTAAACCCAGGCCAATCGGTGCCAAATAACAAGGGGTGAGACAGGCGGGAACTAACCGCGGCCTTTACCATATGCTTTTTCCCCCGGTAATGAATTTCCACTGGGACCACCGGATATGTGTGAATATCCCCATGCACGCACCTAATATTCACCCACGCCGCCTCCACCAGCACCCCGGGATGAACCAGGCTTTGATGGATCATAGTCTGCATACAGCCAGAATCCAGCAAAGCCTGGTGTCTAGCCCCTTGGATCCTTAGCGGGATCCGGTAGGTCCCCTCCAGACCGGGGGAGGAGCCCAACTGGCCAGCGACCCGGACCACCTGCCCCACCTCCATCAGGGGGCACTGATGGAGGTGGAAGTGTCCGAGCCGCCCACACTGCCAACACTCCTGCCTAGTCGCTGAGTGACCGTCTGTGGGCCCGCCCTGACCCCGTGAGTGGGAACCTGTGGAGACACAGAGGACAGGAACAGGTTAGTAGAGCGCTGACTGGGCTCGGGGAGGGGCCGGGAAACTGGAGCTGGGATGAAGGGCCTCCTCCGGGGAGCCGGAGCCGGGATGAAGGGCCTCCTCTGGGGAGCCGGAGCCGGGCGGGGTCCCGCCACATCCCACGCTGGTCCTGGGGCCGGATGGGGAGGGGCTCCACCCGGGTCTCCAGTATGGGTGGCGAGATGGTCCTCCGCCAGGGTGATGGTGGCGGCCAGGTTGCCCGGCCGGTGGTTGCCCGGCCCCGCACCCAGGCGGCTGTGCGGGGCAGGAGCCCCGCCAGGATCTGTTCCAGGACCACTGCCTCCAGCATGTCGTCCATGGTGGAGTTCTCCAGCTGCAGCCACCGCCTGGCCGCATCCATCAGCTGCTGGGCATAGGCGAAGGGCCGCCCGCCCCCCCCATACGCCAGACTCCGGAACCGCTGGCGGTACCCCTCAGGCGTCTGCCCCAGCCGGTCGAGGATGGCCTTCCTCACCACGGTGTAGTCCCTCCGGGCAGCTGCCAGCAGGTCGTGGACAGCGAGCTGGGCCTCCCCAGTGAGCAGGGGTAGCAGCCATACAACCCGCTCCTCCGGGTCCGCCAACAGCTCGAAGGTGGTGAGGAAGGCCTCTGCATCATCGTCGCTGGTCAGTCCGCTGGAGGCTGATTGGTGGCGGGCGGCTGGCCGATCAGCGCTGCGGTCCCGCAGCAGCTCCTGCACCGTCCATCTGTCGCCACCTGCACCACGGCGAGGAGCGTCTGTGTCTGCTGCAGCAGGACAGCCGCCTGCGCCTCCTGCATGGCCACCAGATGGCCCACCAAGTTCTCCAAAGGAGACGGCTCCGCCATATCCCGGACGAGCCCCCACTATAGCCAAGATGCTACCTCGGGTAGGCAGAGGCGGAAGCTTGGTGCTGGTGTGGCGCAGCAACGCCGTTTATTGGCAACACAAAAGGAATCAACACACAAATTAACTGAAAACAACGGTGCTTGCAGGCTCTCTCGCCCTCCTCCGCTCGCTGTGGGCACCGTTCCTCTCTCTCTCTCTCTCGTTCTCTCGCGCTCGCTCGGCACGAGATGCGCCTCCTCCGTGTTCCGGCTCACTGACAAGAAACACACACACACACACAACAGATATCAGTTCCCACTCAGACCTGATGGGTTGCAGCCAGTGTCGGGGCAGGGCGAACCCGCCTGCCGGCCCGACTCCGCCTCCCGCCTCCAGCCAACGGCCCAACCACACACGCCAGTCTGCCACAACAACTTTATATTAAATTTATACTCTCATTTAAAATGACTTGAATAAGTGGCTGTTTAACTATTGCATCAGTTGAAACACTAGTAGTCATGAAAGTAAAGCAGTCAAGTTCAACTTTATGTGTCAGAACTGGCAATATGCTTATATAGGGACATAATGATAACATTACATCATGGGGTAAATTTAATCATTGGCTTTGTCATTATTATCTTGATGTTACTGGCAACACTTTTATCATTAAGAATCTTGGAATGAATCAGCCCCATATATTTATTTTAATGACATGACAGTCGGCTGAGTGTCAGCATCAGCGTCAGCGCCTCGACTCCGGCGGTGGGGGTTAGGTTGAATTGCGCAGTAAGAGCTTGGCCTGATTTTAACTTGCCGATTATGGCCCAGACACCTCCTCCTAGATTCCTTATTTTGGCCAATGCTGGCAAATACTCGGCAGGTGACTTTTTTCCCACCAGCAACATCCTTGGAAGACGTGCACGTCATACAAGTGCAGTGGACAATTTTGCCATGTTGTGCTTTGCTGCTTCTTTGCCTGAATGTTCCTCTCTTTTCTATACTATAAGTTGTTATTATTATTAGTCACCAAACACTCAGACATGTTAATAGTAATATATAAGAGCTAGCAGAACTGCTGCTGTATATACAAAAGTGTACTATGCTAGTCACAAAACACTTACATAGCCAAGCTAAGCTAATGTTATCTCACTAGCAAAACCAAGGGTTTAGAGGTTTTTCACAATTTTCACTTGTAAACCAAAGTCAAATGTAACTTTAGCTTGACTCCCTAACATGCCCTTATCTTCTGAATGTATATTGTGTGTCTTGGTAACATTAATAATAATACATATCCTGTTTTACCGTTCTGTGTGCACCTGTCCGCCAACTAGCAACCACCTAATAACAGTCTTGCACCCATTGCTTATTGCCTAGTGACCACCTTATAACACCCTAGCAAGCAGTAGTAATCATCTGACAACCACCTAGTAACTCCCTAGCAACACCGTAACAACCACTAGTAAGCACCTAACAATGATCTAATAACACCCTAGCAACCACTTATAATCACCTTGAACCCACTTAGAAACACCCTAAACCAGTAGTAATCACTTTATAAAATCCTAGCAACGCCTTAAGAAATACTAGTAGGCACCTAGCAACCACCTAATAACACAGCCATTGCTAATTACCTAGTGACCACCTAGTAACACCCTAGCAACGAGTAGTAATCACGTGCTAACACACTAGCAACCAGTAGTAACACCATAGTAACCACCTAGTAATTACCTAGCAACCACTAGTGAGCTCTTAGCAACAACTGGTAATCATAAAGCCAACACCTAGTAACACCCTAGCCACTGCTTACCCTGGTACCAGTAATAAGCATATAGCAACCACTAATAATCACCTAGCAACAACCAGGAAACACCCTTTTCTGAACAGTAGTAATCACCTAGAAAACACCTAGAACTACCTTAGCAGCCACTAATGATCACCTTACAACCATTTTGAAACACCTTAGCAACCACTTGTAATCACAAAGCCAACACCAAGCAACACACTAGCAACTAGTAACACCCTAACAATCACTTTTACTCACCTAGCAACCACCTAACACCAATCAAACACTAGTACGACTAGTTTCTTGAGGTGGTGAACTTTGAATGTTTCCTTAAGCCAATCAGAGCCCTGAACATGTCATGCGTGAAGCCAGTGTAGGAATTTGATTCTAGGATGGTATAAAAATGATGCATCTAAATTTTTTTTCCTTTTTCTATTAGAAAAAGTGACGTTTAATTAGATTTGCATGGCTATAAATCAAAGTCGCCATTCAAGCCCCCACTCACATGGTCCTCTTGTTATTAATACAGTGTCCTAAATTTCCCTCTGGGGATTATATTTTGTATGTGTGGCCAGCGTGTGATAACAGATACTACAAAGCAGTCCTGAGACAACAACTCTGACTCAAAAAGTTTTTTCGTCCGCTGAACTACCCTGGACCATTACCAAAGGTAGTTCAACTCTCCCAGAACAATGATCAGACTCGAAGCTGTCTTACTAAACCATCAGGCCCTAGGATCCTGCACGCCATTCGGCTCAACATTACCAACTCCCAGCGCAATGCCCTCGACAGCTCCATCACAGTCAGAAGTGAGGTATATGGTTATGTTGGCATATTATGGGCATTGATGAAGTCGTTGATGTGTGCTCTTTCATACACCAAACATATGCTCCACTAGCCTTCTGGTGTGGGTAAGAGCTTGTACCGCTGTTGCCCAGGTCTGACTGTGTGAAGATAGGGTGTGAACAAGAAGTTGGTCTGTGCATACCCACTGTCATAAAGTAGAATTCCATTATGTTGTCTTCCTTCAAACTGAGCATACAAAGAGGAGTTTTGGAAAATCCTTGAGTCACGAGTTAAACATCCAACAATGATGGAGAACTACACGGGGAGGGCATGCACCTTGTACACTTTTTTGAAAAACATTTTTTTACGATTCCTGAAATCTGCTGTACAGGGACACTTGATGGGAATATGACATCCATTGATACAATATTCATAGAACTCTACCTTGTAGTTGGCTTGGGCAGCAGCATTGGGAACTGTAGTTGTTTTTCAGTTCACATATAGCAAAATGCAGACACACAAATCTCCTGTTTCATGAGTTTGGCAACTTTCCACATGCCAAAAACCTCAAGGTGATGAATACTTATAAGGATAGGCCTTCCCCTAAGAGAGTCAAATGAAGGCCTTGGCTCAAGCAAACACATGATCAGCTGCATTTTATTTGTACATATGGAAATGAAAATTGAAAAGCATTCAGTGGGTTGGCCATATCTATAACCACCCTTCTGTCTGGCCTTGTGGGGGTCTTTGATTATTATTGAAATAGTCCAGGTAATTCATTTTGCTCTATTCCCAAGGTCAACCTCGAGGCCCACATCCATTAATCTGAAGTTAAACCTGCATCTGGCCAGGTTTTATTAAAGCCTTCACTTAGATCTAAATTAGCTCTAATCTTCCTTCTGAAAATCAGATTTTTTTAAATCAAGACTAGGGCAAGTCTGAGAATATTTTAATCCATGTCTGGGAAATGCCATTTCAGTTAGTCCAGATTAAAAGTGTATATTTTGTCCTGTCATCTATTGCACACCCAGCCTTCCTGGTGGTTGGATGCCTCTTTGATCCCTCCATGATCCTCTTTGCCCTCCATGATCATAGTCACTACTCAGGGTGTATCCAACTGGCCCAGGATACTGCTGACATGGGTTGCTACCCATGATTTCCGCAGTGGGTTCTATTTTCTCCTGTCAGCTGCCTTTCCAGGCTGTCACATGGTTTTTCCTTAGTTGTCAGCTGCCCTTTTCACAGCCGTCACTAGTCAGGGCTAGCTGAAGCATTTACCAATACAATATCAAATATCAACATCAAAATAATTGCACAGAGCAAACATCGTCGCTGGTGCATGTGTGTTTCAGTGGGAATCATATTATTGTAACTATCATTTCCAAACAGCAGAATTCACTGTAATTGTATTACTACTGCATGTAAAGTTCGAGCAATATTTTTTTCTGTGTTCTTCGATGATATATTAATTCATCACTGAACATGATAGCAGATCAATTATTTGAACACTTATTTTTATTCATGACCTTCATTTTATTGAAATAGGAGGTGAACAGCGAAGGGAAAGCCGGAAAAATCAACAGAAACAATAGTCAAGGATTGACAGCTGGGTGGCAAACCTACTTGCCTCTGCTGTGTGTTGAAAACACGAAGAGCTCAACGCCGCCACATTGCCAGCATTTGTCACTAGTGGACTTGTGTTGACTCTGGCCCACTTACAGTGAATATCCATACACAACACCCCTGATGCTTGACAACATTATGCTGGATCAATATTGGCCGTCTAGTGGGTGTGTTTGTAATTGAATCCGGTTTTGCTTTCATAGTAGGGTTGCCTACTAAATAAATACCAACTGAATGTTAGACCATCAATGCATGCAAGTAATGTACTGTAAATAGTATTGAACTTGTTACTCATTTCAAAAGTAATATTACTTTAGAAGTAATTTGTTACTTTACTCATTATATTACTATATTACTCACCTGTGCCCCTCTGTGACGAAAATAAATCCAGATGCATATTGGTTTATTAAAATGAAATGTGATAAGAAGGAGTTATGACAAAAGTACCAGTAGTTGTAAAATGTATTTCTCTGATTGCTAACTGTAATATTATTACTGAAATTCAAATAGTAATGTGTTACACCAATGGTTACTTGGGAAAGTAATAATAGGCCCATCACTGCCTATTTATTTTTAGAGTAACAAATCTCAAAAAAGCGAAATAATGGGTTGTGAGCATGATTTATTCAATTTCAGTGCATCCAATTTCATTTGTTGTCAGTGAAGGAGGTTCTTTTCATTCTGTCATGGTGTTCAACTAAACATGCATCATATAAAATGGGGTGACTGGACGAGGTAATACTTGGAGAATTAACTTCTCCATTCTATCGAGAGGATAGAATGGAATTAGTTTTGTGAACAAGCAGGCACCCACTACTCACCTGATTATTTAACACCTGCTTTGAAGTAGTAGTAGTACTCCTCATCCCCCCCCCCACACTCCTTCTACATGTGGTCTTGTGCGCTTCACCTGATCTATACTGTGGTTTGATAACTCACCATCAGTTATCAAAGTTATTGCCTGAAAAGTATGAGGAAGCTGTTTTTCAATACAAAAGATATACTTAGAATGATGGATTATGGCTTTGGTGTAATGAGAATATCTGTCAGTTGCATTTGAGGGAGTTTCAAATTGAATGAGGTCTTACATAGGTAATGCAAATTTTTATTCTATGTGTATCTCATGACATGCACAATGTATTGAATCACAAACTAGATGAGTCTGAAGTTGAAGTGATATCATAAAAATAAAGTAAAAATCTGAGAACTTAGTAAGGCCATGTTCATTTGTATTTCTATTTTATTAGAGTTGAAACAATTCTACAAAATCTTTTTCATTATCAGATATGTGGTACAGTATTATGATGCCTGCATGGTGCACTAGGTGTGACTGGCATTCTTGCTATTTAATGATGATTCTTATACTCTACAGGACATTTTACACTGAATTCACTGTTTCATAATGTCTGCTATTATCAAAACCCATAGTGATTGAAACTATTTCTTAAACTCTTCTTAATGCAAATAAGAAAAAATGAGAGATAGTCTCCTTGACCTTGTTATGGGAAGCAAAAAGTAAGTGGCATTTTTCTCTTCAACCCCATAGCCATGCAATAAGACTCAATACAGCCGCTACAAATTCTCTTCTCCCAGACAATTCTGCGGGCGTATACAGCAGACCATTAAAAACCCATAATCCATACATCACAGCGGCAATAAAAGTTTCCTTTCCTCTTGAGGCCATTTTCCTGATCACTCTGCTTTCTTCCCTTGGGCACTCAATACATAGTTTGCAACCCCTGCTGTGGTTCCCCCTCTGCCCGCTAACTCAATTCTACATCCCAAGGCTTTCCCTGTCTCAGAGGACTATGGATAAGTGCCCCTGAAGGTGCCCTTAGCTCTTTAGATGGGATTGTATTCTGAGGCAAATCTATAAAGACAGAAAGGGAGAAAGAGGAAAAGGCTGCCTCTGTTGCATATGAGCAGGAGGCGATGGCTGTTATTGCGTGATGAGCTAATTTATTTCTCTACTCAATTTTTCTGTGCGCGAACCTTTTCAATGTATTATGTGTGACTTGGAAATAAACTGGCTACCTTCTCTAAGGTCATATGCCACAATACAACTATCAAAGACGAGGATCTAACCTTTATCTGATCTCAAGAAATGCCTGTAAAATAACCACCACACCACAACCACACACATGCACATGCACACACACACACACACACACACACACACACACACACACAAACACACACACACACACACACACACACACACACACACACACACACACACACACACACAAACACAATACAATCCTGACCTGAGGCCTGACTGTAGACAGTACATGTTATGTACCAAGTCATGATGATACTGCATAGATTTCTGCATGCTGCTGAATATGCAAACAAGGATGTGGTTGAGGATACTTCTCAGACATTATTTCTTTATCTCCTTTTCAATAATACGACTCAGTTACTAGCCCCTCCTCTAGTAATGTATGGCCTATCCTGTCCTCCCTACACTGGGTCCCAATTCATGCCACTTTAACATGCTTTCACTAACATACTACACATATAAAATATTACATGGGCTGGCACCGTCCTATTTAGCAGATCTCATTGCACCACACACCGATCATCCATAGCATTAAAACCACCTGCTTAATATTGTATAAGTCCCCCTCGTCCCGCCAAAACAGCTCTGACCCGTTGAGGCATGGACTCCACAAGACCTCTGAAGGTGTCCTGTGGTATCTGGCACCAAGACGTTAGCAGTGTTTTATCTAATATCAACAGCTGTCTGGCCACTGATACTTTCTCTTCTCGTTTTAACCATGCAATGGTTTACTACCTTAATATCTTGTTCACAAACTATAGGCCCATCTACAAACTACCCTTGTCTCAATTGATGTCTTTAATGATTCAAAATAATGTCTAGTTCTAAAAAAAATTCTAATATAGTTTAAGAGCACTTCATCGCACAGAGACTGCTCCTCTCAGGATGATCGATGACCTTCTTTTAGCAGTAGATGCTGGGCAATGTTCCATTTGAATTATTTTACATCTCAGCCCTCAATACTGTAGCCCATACCATTTTATTAGATTGCCTGAAAAGTGGCTTCTTGTTGGGAACAAAGCTCCTCACTGGTTCAGCTCCTACCTTTCCAATAGGACATTCTCAGCAGACGTTGGGGGCTCTTCCGTGAAGCAATGGTGCACAGCGCGAGCACGATTTTTGGTAATGTTATGACCAGAGGCATATGTCGCACCTGTGCTGCAGTTGGAAACAGGGTTGGACTAGGAGGAAAACATTATCAGTAGGTGGGTCTGGCTTCAGACATGAAAAATGAAATCACTTCTTTTTCTTTTAAAGCAGCGTGATGTGAAGGGAACAGTCCAGAGCAATTCTGCCACAAAAGCTTTTCCCAAGAGGAAACTGATGTCCAATCTGGTTAACATGTGTTGCTTTGGTCCTAGTAAAACTGTTTCCCAATGTAGGGATCATCATATTCAATCATAATAAGCAGAGCTGAGAGCTGAACAGAAGATGGCAGAAGTTTGGCTGAAGGCTGAAGTTTGCAGACGATACAACCCTCATTGGATTAATTTCCGATAGAGATGAGTCTACCTGGTCATTGATCATTGATTATCAAACAAAACAAGTTAGCTATTGGCTGTTCCAAAATCTAGATTCATTAAAAACAACAGGGCCCTATTGGCTGTTCAAACATCTAAATTATAAAGAAGAGGTTCCTATTGGCTGCTCAAACATCTAAATTAAAAACAAGAGGTGATAGGTTCTTTGCCATCAGGGCTCCTAGACTTTGGATTGTCCCATCTGAGGAGGTCAGTATCATCAGTAAATCAGTATCATCTTTGAAATCACTTCTGGGGTGTCCTGGTGGCTTAGTTGGCTGAGGCACAGACCATGTACCTGTCCTGGGTTCAAATCTGGCCAGGGACCTTTGTCGCATGTCCTCACCCTTTCTCCTTCCTGTCTGTGTTCACTGTAAACTATGTAATTCCTTGGTAGCTATACAAATTTGAGCTATAAAAATTGTGCTAGCCTTCCCTGTTTGTTGTGTTCTCTCTGTTGTCATCAGGCTTCATCATTTGCACCTGGGCAGGTTTACCCATGTGGCAGATGGCAGGCTGGGCCAGTTGGCTCTCTCCCCGGCCTACACACACTTTGGGTGCTCCAGACTTCCCCAGAGGGCTGTTTGATTTGTTACTCTCCAACACCCTACACATCATGCTACACTCCTCCATACATGCATTACACTACTGACTTTGCTGACTTTCACATCCACTGTTCACTTTGTTGTTGTTTTTTACTTAAATAAATGTATTATTAGATAAAAGTCATTGATTAAATAAATGCAAGTATTAGACTTGTGTGTGGCCTCTCATTTGTTACAATCCTGAATAAAATTATCAAAATAAAGAGTATCATCATCAGTAGAAGTCATACAAATAAATAGACACATACTTATTATGACATATGGATATTGTATTATTAGGATTTATTTTTTTATTTTTTTTAGAAACAGCTATACAACCAGCCTCACACAACCATTTTCTGCTCCACCTATACTGATCTGTATGCATCACAAGCTTTCGGTCAGCTTGATGCACTTCTTTCAACTCCTAGAGCGACCCCATATGGTCTCTGGCAATTGATATTGACAGCCCTCTAACAAAACCTTTCATGTGCGAGGTCAGAGGCCACAAAGACTGGCTGGAAACATCACTCCCGGTGCTGAGCGAGCAAGTGACCCCATCTGATCTCAACGGGGACTGTGCATCTATTGTGTTAGAGTAGATAAAATCATGTAATAACTGCTCTGTTTAACTGCCTTGGGGTGAAAATGCTAGCTGGTGGCTGATGCTCTCTTGGAGTCGACACATTGAGAGGGGTCATAACCGCAGATATCCTTTTGGCTGGAGGCTATTCACGTCAGGGCAGGGTTAGATGAGATCCTTAGTCAGGGTCATATTCCTCAGCATGCATTCACACTGCAAGCAACCCGAACAACAAATCACTACAAATCACATCTACAACTGAGCAGCCAGGAAAACTTGGCTGATGTGCAGACAGTCAACAAGCTTGTCGGCCGATAAAAAATGGCAATGGCTATTAAACAGTGATGGCTGAACTTTTTGTGGTCATTGGCCATCCACAGCCATTTTCTTGTTTCCCTACCAATGTGATTTTGTTTCATGGACAATAGTTCTGCCTGGCAAGTGCAAAACCAGAAGTTGATTTAAGCCATTCAAAGCTTCCCAATTATTTACAACTTTTACTTGAAAGACTGCAGGAATAAGCAGCTCAAAAACGATGCATGCACTCATACGAGCAGTAAGAGTGTTCATAGAGATGCTGAAAATGTCCACAGTAACCTGTTAGCCCCAGAGCAATATGGGCCTAGGAATAGTGTTAGGTCAATATTTGAGGTTTATAGTGGGGAAAACATTGCTATCTGATGGGTATTTACTGACGTGGTCATCCAAGTTCTCTACTTTCTACTTTACCTCCTTTACCTTTTTCTACTCTCCATAAATAATATTATCAGGCATCCATCAGAAAACTGCACACACACAGATCACACACACACACATGCTCACCTAACAAGTAATCCTCTATTTCCTCCTTGAGGCAGATGGTGACATGTAAAATGACATAATGACATGGCTTGACACAACATGGTGTATATGCTTTTCTGCTGGGTGGCTACATTCTGTCCATGACCCTATCTTACACACACACACACACACACACACACACACACACACACACACACACACACACACACACACACACACACACACACACACACACACACACACACACACACACAGTGTCTGTCTTCCTACAAATATGGCAGTCACCTCTTTTAAGAATGGAAATGGAGCTGAAGATCTTGATGTCCTTGACGACTGCAAAGAATTGAAGTCATGCTATGCTGCTACAAGGTTCAAATTAGCATACTTTCTATAAGTGGCATATGACAGTTCTCCTTGATCAGCTAACTGTGTCACAACATGATTTTATGAAACAAGAGAGAGAGAGACCAGAGAGTACTTGCTACTATTAGAGAGTCTGCTTCCCTACTTACTAGTCACCTCAGAAAAAAAGGTTTCATGATGCTCTGGAAGATTTTCAAAAAGGGACACAACCTTTTACATAATGTACCATACAACCAAACTTTCATATTGTTTTGGCAACTATCACTCAACACTATACTGTGAATCGTATATGAACCTCAAAGGCTATCAAATATTGATTTATTTAAATAACTAATCATTTCTTTTTTTGAGAGCATGAGCCCAAGTCAACTATTGCAGAATACAGGTTAGATTGCGGGATCCATTTCATATAGAAATTGATATGCTCAACTGTTGATGGTGTCATGTAAGTGTACAAAATCCAAAAATAACTGATAACCCCGACTTCATTTCTAATGCCATGAGCGAGCCCTTATGTGCATAGAAGTGCAGGACATTGGTCCCATGGCTGCTGAGTGACACACTACATACACTGTATGTAATGTATACTATAAAACAGTCATATAGATTGCAGATCTTGTGTTGACTTTGTATTTGCAGTAAACTCTATAGTATAGTATTATAGTACAGAGTACATAAGTATACTAACCTAATGAACTAGGAGATTCATTACCTCTTAGTAAGGCTACAGTATGTTTTACAGGTTATAGTCAGTATAGTCATTTTTAAAAGTGTACGATGGCTGAAATCATCATTTCTTGTATATATTGTACTAATGCACCTCTGAGATTAGAATATCTTTGGTAAAGTTTATGACGGGCACATAGTTCTTCATTCAGTCACTGCTATGTTGACTGAATGTTAAGATGTTAGATGTTAAGTCAGGACATTGCAACATCAGCTCATGGCAGAAACAGTTCATCAGACTGTTAAAAGCAGCTTCAGACTCTGGCGTCCCTTTCAACATTCAATTTCAAATCACTGAGAATTGCTGGACGAATTGGCAATATGAACTAACCAAGCATAAAAGTACCTACCAAACAACTTGAGGAGCAGCCAGACCTTTCCCTTGATTGTTGGAGGTGGACAAGATTCTCTGGCCTCAATCAGGCTGTAATTGCACCTAGTATCACAGATACTGGACCTTGTCATGAAATTCAATGTTAATAACAAGCCTTGATTGTGGATGAGCTGGACAACATCAGAGAGCTGCTGAAAATAGTCGTCTTATATATTACTGACTCAGCGTACTAAGCTGTCTACTCTCTCCAACACTTTGTAGAACAACCTCTGGAAGGTTGCTAAAGCTTCATGTAATCTGAGTAGTATTGTTGGTACAATTTACAAGGAACACTTTAGTTTTATCGGTCCTTGGAAGCCTCTGTCAAGGGCACCTGCCAATACCCCTTACTGAGGTCTACACAATGTATTTGGCATTCCCTAAGCACTCAATCAGTTTAATGGGCATATGGGTCAATGGTAGACACAGTATTCAGATTAAAAGTAAAAGAAACAGAACTGTAATTACAGGTGTTACGTTTTGTGCACTGGTATAACATGACTGCACCACTCACTGAGAGGGCCATGCAGGCATATCCTCATCTCTTTCATGAATACATGCATTAGTTTCCCTGCAGATATATTGCTATGTCAGGGAAAGGAGAGGGTTATCATTTTTGTGCTGCATTCATTAGGCGCAATCACAGGGTCTGGTGTCTGGTGCATTCATTAGGTGCAGTCTACAGTGCCAGAGCCGGGGATCGAACCGCCAATCTTCTGATTAGAGGACGACCTGCTCTACCTCCTGAGCCACAGCAGTAATAAAATATTACTGTAAGCAGTCTCTGTCTTTTGTTGAACACAATACTTCATACAATACTTTACCTCACACATTGCATTGGCATCCGTGGTACTAAATCTGTGTTTTAAATAATAATAATAATAATAATAATAATAATAATAATAATAATACAATAATACAATCTCTGTTAGCTCAAAAGTTGCCTTTGGGGTACCACAAGGCTCAGTCCTAGGTCCGTTGCAATTCACTATTCCTCTGATGCTTCCTCCGATCAAAATTATTCATAATGATGATCTTAATTTTCACAGTTACGCTGATGATATACAACTACATACCCATCACGCTGGCAGTGTGTATAAATCTGCAACCACCATTCAACCATGTACAACTTTATCTGCTATAAAAAAAAATTGATGTCACTAAATTACTTACTCCTTACCCCAACAAAACAAAGATGTTAGTTGTTGGCCCAAAGTCACAGAGTTTGTTCCTCAAAGACATTGACCTCCCTTCACTGGCTCCCAATCCACATCAGATCTAACTTCAAAGTACTTCTATTAACTTATGAAGCACGGGCTCACGCCGTTATATCTATCTGATTTAATTGTCCCCTACATACCCTCACATGCTCTTCATTCACAGGAAGCTGGCTACCTATCTATTCCGAGAATTAAAAACAAATCAACAGGCAGCAGAGCATTTTCCAGCATCTTTGGAACAAACACCCGCTTTCGATTAGGGAAGCTAATTCCATGGAAATCTTCAAATCTAAACTCAAAACAATCATATCCCCAACCTTAATTTAAATGGCATATCATACTATATTTGGAATGTGTGGTTGAGTGTGGTTGTATGTGTGTGTTGGTTGTGTGTCTTCCCTCCTCCATTCAGGCACTTGCTGCAAACAGTGACCCTCCCTGGAGGTGGATCTGGGACGTGGGTGCTGCATCCTGGCTGATCTGGGATGTGGTTGCTGGACCCTGGCTGATCTGGGACGTGGGTGCTGGATCCTGGATGATCTGGGACGTCCCTGGTGGATATGGAGTGCGCATGCGACGTACGACGCGGGGTCTCATCACCGGATCCATTTGCACCCTGGTCGACTGAGGACACTGACATGATATGGCCTGCACTACGTACGCCGCGCCATTGAATAAATAAATGATTAAATAATTTCATTAATAAATAAATACATACATGTTGTGCCACATTTAATTATTTATGCTAACATTTAATTTGATTATTTATTCATTGTCACGTTCCACAATATATTTAATTATTTATTGATGTATATTTATTTATCTATTTTAGTCCTTCACAGAGAACAACCAGGCTAATGCAAATTCTGCAATTCTGTAGCTGGATGGATGTTAACTTGAGGTTTGATACAGATGCAATTTACTATTGGCCAGTTTGTGATGCATTGTTTCTGGAGAGACTACTAAATTTGTACTCTGTAACAGATTTGATTTAAAATGTAGTGACATGCAATACTTTAGTGTTACAATTACAATAACAAGGGTATTTGTAATTCATTACACTCTTGGGGTTCCCGGAGCCTGAATACAGGAAACAGTAAAGGTACACCGAGCCAATAAGATGCAAGGTTTAGGGCCCTGCAGAGGAGAGACTAGAATAAGAAACAGCAACACTCTCCTTCATATTATTCTCTCTGAAGATGAAATGTTCTCATTTTTTGCCTTTATTTCCTCCCTCCCTCCCCCACAAAGACCTGTCTGGACTGTCCAATCTCATTTGTTGAAATGGAAGTGGAAGCAGCTGTCATAGACTGCACTGGGAGGCCAGTCAACCAAGATCACATTGACTTACTGGCAGAGAGAAGGAAGGGAGAAAGGGGGACATGAGCTGTAAAACTAATATCACAGAAAATGCTAACATATTTTACAATCAGAAGTTTTCTCAAAACAATTTCAGTTATATTGATTTTGTGCCTACCATATGTATTGTACTCATGCTTGTCATCAAGGCAATTTTAAAGTATACAATGCTGCTTTGTTGTCAGTTTGTGAACTTATGGTGTATATCTAGATCTACAAGTCTATGTAGGAGTGTACTATTTTTCTTGTCATGGTAAATCTTGCATTATTATATTATAATCTCTAGCATTATTTTGCATGGCAAGAAAGGCTTCGGATTCTGATTGCCTTGATTTGTGTTCCGTGGTTCTCATCAAGCCCACCAAGGATGACAACAATGCAAATCCACCCCCTAGTGTGAGAACTACCACCCCAGACCCCTTCATTGATAGATAAACCCCATGAGATTAGTCCAACACTTATTAAACCCGCAGGGAAAATAGCTCCTTACCTTGGGTGTCATCCGAAGCTGTCAAAAGAGAGAGCCTGCAGAAACAGATCCAATCACAGATTTTTATTGGCTCAGGGTTCACCTGCTGCTGGCTGATTGGATTAGGCAGTAGGGATTTTCAGGGCCTTGCCAGCTGGGGTAGCAGATCAAATATGCCTTGGTCTATCCATTATCAGACATAGGTCAAAATACCATGGGGCATCCTTGGGATTGCTAGGATAGATTGAGTCTGACTGGTAAAATAACACCATCAGGTATTTTAAAGACTGGTGTAATAATCAAAGTCAAGTATTTGACAAGATAATCCCGATTTGATCTAACATATATTCAGGACATAATGCGTAAGGTGTTGCATGGGTCCATGGATACAACAAGATTTAAGATTTAAACACGGCACTGTGCACAGGAAAATATTCGACTCATTCAGAGTGCTTAAGGATTGACAGCAAAGATACAAAATGATAAAGCCCTAAAGTTTTCACAAGAAGGAATAAATTAAAGCTGGCACAATGTTCTGTCAAACAAAAACAGACACAAGTTTGGTCAACCAGATTTAAATTCGCTTTCATCCAAAGCCAAATTAAATTACCTTGGAATCTTAGTTGAAACATAAAAAACAATATGGGCCACCTGTAACTTCCACTGTCCTGCAGTTTTCATCAGCTGGCCTCTTAACCTGTCTCAGTGCTTCTCAAATCTGGCAACCCACAGCAAAAAAAACAAAACAGCTGTGGGTATACTGATGGAAATAATAAAGGACATGCTACTCTTTGCCAAACAAGCTAATTTTTGTTGTTAAATTACTTTAGCTTGTTTGTTTGAAGCACATGGACGTGATTGTACTTTAATGTCCATCTGTCCTTCATGCAACATACACATAGCATTACCTAAACATATAGTTGAAACAGCGATGGGCATAATAAAGGAAATGCACACACAATGATTAGGACAGTTCATTTCAAGAACTTTTCCATATCTTCACCCCTTCCCCCCTGTGCTCTATCACAGGACACTTGGTAGGAAAACTAAGTATATTATGCCGAGTGCCAGGCTGACAGGGACAACAATGTTTGTTTTGAAGGGGGAGTAAGTTAAGGTTTTTACTGCCATAGCACAAAATGACCACAATGTATCTGCGGGGCGTTGATAGGAGTGTTGATGCTGACCACGAAACACGAAGTGAGTTAACCCCCGTAGCCCCTACAGTAGCAAGTAGAGTCTTCCACCAAAGCGCTGTAGGGTACATACATGACCAGTGCATTCTCAGTGAAAAAAATATTGGAGATCATGAAGTAAATATTGGACTTTTGGACCCATAGTGCAGTCGTTTGTCTATCAAACAGCACTAGCTGTTTGGAAAAATTTGATGGACATTTGATGTTTTGTTTTGGAGCTGTAAAAAAAGATTCCATGAGATGGAATTATGGGGGCTAACTTGTGTTTTAGTGGTCCTACGAACATCAGTGGAGTTTCAACTGACATGGGGGTGAATAGATAATGACTTGAATTTTCATTTAACTATTCCTTTAACTGCTACTGAGGGAAGTTTTTTTAAAGAAACTTAATGTCTTATTCATCTTCTCTTTCAAACCAATCATTTTGAGATTCCATCTTCTCTTGCATCGATCTCCCTGGAGCTTTTCCTTCAGTTCATTGTTTTCTTTCGGAAGAACCACATTTTGTTTTTTCCAGCTCAGATACTCTCGTCTTGCATTCTTTAACTTATGCAGTGTTGAACTCTGCAGCTTTTTCCACACTTTCTGTAATCGTGCTACTCTGCTTTAGTTGAATGCTGAGCTCTTCCAGTTGAGTCAGTGCACCGACTCTCCCTGGATCCAGCAGCCGGGCCCTTTTAACCTGTGTGTGTGAGTGAGCTTGTGGCTGAGTGTATGAGTTGGTCTGAGAGTGAGAGTCTGAGTGTGGCAGGAGACAGGAGAGTCGGACAGTATGGAGTGAAAAGGGGGCGAGACCAGCAGCGGCGACCGACCTGTTCCCGGAGGATGCAGCCGGGGGCAGACCTGGAAGAGCTGCCCAGACCGGGGTGCTCCGAGGCTGACCCACCGGCCCAGAGAGGAGGTGCGTCAGCCAGGAGAAAGGCGGCTTGTTGGCCCGTTGACGCTCCACTCCTGCCTTTGTCTCTGTCTGTAGCGAGACTTGCTCACACGTAATTTTTGACTGGAGTGTCACTCAATTTTCATTTGAGAGAAACCTCCATATAAATTGATCAGAAGAGTGGAAAGAAATGTAGAGTAGTAGTAATAGTAGTAATAACTTTCGGGCTTTGTAAGACACTTTCAAAAAGTTTGGTTGGTCAGACCACCATCTTTTTTTTTTCGTTTATTTGTTTTTTGTTTTTGGAGTTTGTCTCCATCTTTGGTGCTAAGTTGTCATTACTGCACTTCCCAGAGATCACGTATGGACAGTACTGTGGTGTTTTTTTCCTTGGATTTTGTCTTGAAGTTTGCGTGTCAGTAGGTGGTGCTCTTTTCTTTGGCTCTTCAGCCTTGGTGGCTAACGTTGCTCATGCTAACTAGAGGTCTGCAACCTGGCCCGGGGGCGACAGGGCCCAACAGGGTGTGCTTTGATTTTGTTGGGTCGGGCCTACGTTTTAACAATACAAGTCAGCCTTTATAAGGGACATATACTTTATAAAATGACCAACAGGGCTCTTCCAGAATGAAACCCTGACTCTGGTTTCACCTAGAAATACAAAGTTCTCTCTGTCCCTTACACCGCCACAATAAGTGCCTCTGTTTCAGTCAGATTTTAATTGTTTTCTTCTGAGATGTGTGATGTGCTTTCCCTGTGGATGTTGCCTCAAAAAACATATCCCTCTCCTCTCAGGATTTCAATGGATCTGCTTGAGCAAATCCTGATGTGAACTATACAGTAAGTCAGGCATTGGTGTCTCGTGTGGGTTTTTGTGTGTGCGTGTGTGTGTGTGTGTGTGTGTGTGTGTGTGTGTGTGTGTGTGTGTGTGTGTGTATGTGTGTGTGTTTGTGATCACATGTCATGCATGTGTGCAAATGGCTCTGCTATTTCTTTTATTGAATGTGTGTAGAGTAACCTTAGGTTTAACAAACCCTTTAATAGGCAAGTAGTTGGCTGACTGAGATCAGATGAGATCTGAGGAAAGAGCCCAGGGATCAGCAAAGCAGGAAATAGGTGGAAAATCAGTCTAATGTACAATTCTCATTACAGCAGTGCATGAGTGTGTGTGCATGTATATGTGTGTATGTGTATTGGACACGTGCATGAGTGTACAGGTTTCTCTTCTTAGGATTTTATTGCTACTTTTTATGCACAGGTCTGTATGTAAATTGCTCTTTACTATTAATTAGAAAACTTTTCCATCCAGTGTAGCTTCTTTGGTTTTGGAGTCGATTTCCTCTCTGACACCACATCCCGATCACTGTGGCACCGAGCATTGATTCAGAGGGGAAAGATCTTCAAAGGCTGGGGATGTCACAAAGCCTAACCGAAAGAATGACAGTTTATCTGTGGCATGTCTGCGTCCACTCCATTAGGGTGTGGCAGATGCACATGCCGGTTATGCAGCTCAAAAAGAACAGCATGAACCAAACAAATTATGGTGCGAGCATGGTGAGCAATTGAGATGGCAGTGGGCGGGGCGATACCTTCCCTCCCTGGTGCCCATCAGCAATCAGGGAGCTCCCTACTTAACCTCAGAAGGCAGAGAAGAAGGTGGTTCCTTTTCCCCTTCATACTTAATAAAAAAACCTTTTCTGTTTGTCACCTCAACCCCACATTGAGACAAATGTTACCTCCACGCTGCCATGGCCTTCACAAAGCTCAGGATAAGATTGATGCAGTTCTGAATGCTCCTGAGATAGTAAATGTGAGTCAGCTGCGCTTGTTTTTGGACCTTGTCAACTGTTATCATGAATTCCTCTGAACTCCTTGCTGGAACAGGCAAATCCCTCCCCAAAAGCATATCCACAGGTAGTCTCTACTATGCCCACAATCAACAGATACTTATCCTTTTCATGCATGAATTATGACAACCTGAGTCAGGCTTTTTTTTCTAATTGTTTTTAATCTTCTTTACGGGCAGAAAAACTATTTCACAACATAATCCGCAGTGCGTCGATCAAAGTACGTCCACTAAAAGTGCTTCTTTTTGCCACTGACAGGCTCAGATTATTATTTATGTGTCTGACAACATTACAGAAAGGATCCTACAGAGATAGACCTTTGTTTAACCAGAAACCTTTGTTTAACCTCTTCATGTAACAACTCATATTTCAGAGAGCCCAAATAGAGCCCAGGTTTAAAAATACCGGAATTCCCCTTTAACAAGCCGCTAAGATGTGAACTCAGCGGAGGAACTTCATGCTTTCCACAGCGTTTTTTGGCAAGTCCAAGTACATGTGTTTAGACATCAACTCCAAGTAGGCCTACCGTGTTGAAGCAAAGGAAATGGCCAAGGTAATCAAATGCCTGTTGATTACCAAGGTATTTTTAGTCTAGTCTAAATAAATGATTTAGCCTAGGCTAAATGTGATATTTAGCTGATAATAAGGATGCCCAATAGCTAAAGGGAACTGGGAATGTCATCAGTAGTACAGCTACTCAAATTAAGTTGTTTAGATTATAGACATACAGCAGGATATGTGTCAATATATTGCAGTGACTATTTTATTTACAAGCATTGAACCATTTTAGTTCAAATATGCACATATAGCCTACTTAAAGTTACCTGAACCTTTGACACCATTAGTCAGGAAGAAAAAGAAGCCAGAAAGAATCACCTGAAAATGCAAAAGAAGCAGGGGAAACTAATAGCAGACCTTGAAAGCTCTGCACCGGTAAGACATACCACCTACATACATGTCTGTTGGGGAATTGCTATAGCATAATAATAGAAGTAATTTTCTTCAGTTGATCGATGGCCTCGTCAATTTTCAGACTTTTGAACTCAGAGAAGAGCTCTTGGGATTTTCAGGGAAACACAATGCCACACAAGGAAAAGCTTGCCAATTATAGGTGGTGCGCCAAGCTTGCTTATTTTGCTGACATATTCCACGTATTTCAATGAGTTGAACACAAAAATGCAGGGCAGAAATTAAAACATTCTCACAACCACTGACAAGATTCATGGGTTCTTCAATGGCAAGAGGCTGTGGACAAGGGCTCCAAGGAGATGTTCAGGCAGGGCAAGCATGCACAGTGATCACCACAGTCCTGCAATCCTTCATCTTCCACACAGAAGCTCACACTGATATAGAAGGACTGTGTAGAGGTCTGGATGGACCGCACATTGAAGCTGATGTCTAGAGAGCTGCCCCTTGATTAATTCTACCTGCAGCGCCTGAAGAGGGCTCGCCTCTCAGTGGGGCAGGACTTGCAAGTGGCCCTCTCTTCAACACCACCGAGGATTAAAAGAATATGTGCACATCACCAGGCGCAGGTGTCCCACTAACCCCAGTCAACACATTTCTAAGACTGTTACAATTAACATATATATATAGCATCTCTATACATTTTGCAGCTGTGAGTAGGCAGTCATCACAAAGTGCTTTTTTCCATGAAACACCTTTCATCAAAATGGCTGTAACGTGTTTGCCATATTTTCTCAGTAGATGTGATAGTAGAGTTGTACTGCTACCAAACTTGTTATAATCAGATTAGTATAATCAGATTATGTGGTGTCCTTTCCTACCTATTCCTGTTAATACACAAATAATGTCTTTCTAAATAAAGATCCATATAATGACACCTCATGAGGAGAGAATATGGGGAAGAAGTAACAGTTTTTTCATTAAATGAAAGGGCTTGACTGGACGCAATAGGGAGCTGAGAGAGATGAATCTCATCAACATTAAAGAGATGTGGTGAGATGCATACTGATCCATAAACCACTGCATAATTAATCTCTCTCTCTCTCTCTCTCTCTCTCTCTCTCTCTCTCTCTCTCTCTCTCTCTCTCTCTCTCTCTCTCTCTCTCTCTCTCTCTCTCTCTCTCTCTCTCTCTCTCTCTGGAGGATTATGGATGTTAACAGCACCTGAGAGACAATGTTATCAGCCATTATGAATCTGATGTGTACACACATATACACACACAATTAGCTATGGAGGTTGACTGTGCTGCTTTACCTCTTACAACGTTAGTCTGATATTACTATTAAATACAAAGAGTTTGACATATAAAGATGTAGAACCAAAATAGAGAACAAGTAGATTACATTTGAGGAGGAGGGATTATGAATTCTATAATAGACTATTCTGGGCATTTGATTGTTATAGTAGGCTTCATTATGTTGTGATTATACAATATGCAGGGAAAACAGCCACACTGCCCAGCATTAGACTCTATGGCTCCATATAAATAACATATCCCATCATTAAAATGACATATTTTCATATTTATAAAGACGTATCATTGCTGTTGGATGGAAACCATGCATCTCCACAAAGATGGACTTAAAGACTTAAATTCAGGAATTAAAGCTGCGCAATGCAGGAGTTTTATGTAAAATCCAGCCTTTGATCAGCCTAAATCACATTTCATATTTCATCCTATTTGCCCAAATTCCATTCTGGGGTTGGTATGGTCAGTGGTAGGAAATCTTCTCCACACAAGAAGTGATCAAAACTTTAGAGTGAAATTCAGAAGTGTCTCCTAAACAGCAGCGAGGGAGTGCTCTGTCCAGAGAAAGCTGGACTCAACTAACACTATGTGCAGGTGACACTGTGTGTCACGTTACAGGATTTATGGGTGTTGAAGTTCAAATTTTTCAAATGGTTACCTCGAAATCCTGTGAGGTGATGGGCAGTAAACTAAATGTCTGGTAGGGGTGAAGGTTTTTAGGAGACACCTTTGGATTTCACAAGTTTCGTTTCATCCTGTATGGAGCAGAATATAATCTGGGCAAATAGGACGACGCTATGGTGTCTCAATTAGTTGGGATAGGACACTCGTTGTATGTTGGAGCCCTAATTTGTGATCTGGCTTGATAAAACGGCTGGATTGTTCCATAAAATTGTAATCAGTAATCACCGAATTACTGTGAAGCCACAAGTCTTTGTCAAGGGTCCATGAGCTTGGAATGAGTATTGAAAAACATTATGTCCTAGACTCAGAAACCCACTGAGGCTTTTGTTTAACTCTGATTGGAGACGTTGTTATTTTGTAGGCTATGGCAGAAGATATGAGAAGAGAGAGATTAGAAATGAATCAGCAAACTGACTATCCATGTGTTGAAGCAGCACCACAGAATTCATTCATTTTTAATCTTTTTCTTCTGAGGCCCAAACGCACAGTATATCTGACATTTTACTTTTGCAAAATGTAATGAGGACAACTGTGAACCTACATTGGTCTCTTTTTCCCTGTTTTATTATAGCATTTCCTTGTCATGCCTGTTGTGAAGATAGTGCAGGCGAGTGTGCAAACCACCCAGCCCTCAAACCTGTTGTCCCCTGAGATAAGAGCATCCTCCCTGGGTTGCACTGTCACCGCTAAAGCTGTGATCACACCTCTGCTGGTCATATGCTGTCACTCTGGGGAAGGGGGGGGTGTCAGGGATGGGAAGCAGACAGGCAGGGTGATAGCTTGATAGCCTACTTGGCAAGCTTCTGGATTCTGCCTGGCTGGGCTGGCATCGCTGACAGCTTATCAGGCTGAAGTATCAGACCAGGGTTCTGTATAGGAAATCACTCCGAACACAGTGGCTGACATTATCTTTAGTCCCTAGAGTATATGTTTTTTACATTTTCATCCAAGGGGACTGTGTATGGTAGTATGGGGGTGGTGGATGGGGAGGAGCAAGGCATCAACTAGCTTTCAGATGGGATTCAGGGAAACGACTCCACCTGTTTGATTCAAGGTGCAGACAAGAAACGTAAATATTACAACCTAAAAACGTGCATCTTTTCATACTTTGCAAGTGGTTGCCCAGACAGTTCTGGGTCAGGGGTCCTTGAGAGATTTCCAGGGAGTCCCCAGCAAAACAAGGAATAGGAATAGCTTTTATTTGCCAAGAACAACAGGTGCACAAAACAGAGGTCCCCTGATAATACTAATCCCGTGAGAATCAAAGTTTCAGTAATTTCAGTAATTTGCCTTTTGGTGCAGAATTCCTCTGGTGTTTAAAATAGATCTAGTCGTGCATCAATGCAGGAAGGTTTTGAATGTCTTTTCAATCCAACTGCTGCAACTTAACATAACTTAATATGTCAAAGGAACAAGATAAAATTGACAAAAATGCAAAATCTCTGAAGATAACGAGATGGATGAGGTACATGGAAGTATTAGGTAAACTATGTAGTTCTATCAGTTCTATCAGCAACTATTACTTACTATCCACTCTTAGTGCCCTATTTACTTTTTTATTTGAATTATCACAGTAGATACCGGGCACTGGTAAATCTTAAACAAATTTCAGACTTGGCTCCTCCCACCCCCTTGAAGATGCTCTGCTGTACCAGCTACCACTAGAACAATGCAACATAGAACTGCTGTAGGTTGTGAGATAGCCCCAAATAGCCTATGCCAGTGCCCATGTGCAGATTAGCAGGGTTCAGTCAGTCTGCCTGTCAAGGGTGGTGTGTATGTGTCTGGTTGAGGATGGTGATTGCTGGGTGGGGAAGAGGCTTTCCGTTCAAACCAGTAGTAGAAACTGGCCTGTAGGCTTCACTTTCTGTAATTAGTCAGGATGGAGTTTGACACAGAGCGTTTATCAGGTGGAGAAGCCTATTACTAACCTGTCCTTGCATTTGGATTTGGAATGTTTTATGATCTGTTTCTTTGCTGTTCCATATTTTACTTTTTGCTTCATTGTCAGCTCTGTGTCCTTAAGGAATATACACATGCATTAGGAATATGAGGATAATGGATGAGGAATGTTTAAAGGTGCCGTCCTGTAGCACAAACTGTACAACACTCTCTCCATCAAAATAAATGTTTATTTAAGTGTTGCACCACTTGGGTGGGGACATAAAGCAGACAGCCAATCCTATAGTAGGATTCAAACAGAGAGATACAACATGATTATGGATTGGCTGGTGTCTATCAAACCCAATCCAATAGGAAACCCATTATATGGAAGGAGTCAAACAATCTAATTACATCAAGGGGTCCACTGAATAGGATAGTTGGCCAGTCATATAGAGGAGGTCATAGAAACAAACTGATCAAACTGACCAATGAAGGTCGCCAATAGAGGTCAATAAAAGTCATAGATTATTTAAAGGTGCAAGAAGCGATATTTTTGACTCTTATTTTACATTGATAATACATTTAAAAACCATATGGTATCTGAGGATACAGTTGAGATTTAGTGTGGAGCACTGACAACATGGTGTCACTTCAGTGTTTTCTGCACTTTATTGTCAAAAGGTGGACTTAGCCCTGCCCAACTCCACCCAGTTCCCTGGGCCCCCTCAGAACTTTATAAAAGGGCTGAAAACAAACAGTTAGCATCTGCATCTAATGCTTTTAGCCTCATTGCCTTTGATGCCATGCATAGCTAACTGTTGGATAAACTACACAATCATGTTTTGAAGAGTTTCTCTCTAGACTAGCAAGAGCTATTTGATAATAACACATATTCCTCCCAACGCTATGAAGGAATAAACACTTCAACAACACAATTACTGTTCATTTCCTAGTTTATTTTGCCAACCAGTTCAGTCCAGTTTATTTCTGCTTTGACACAGATGAGGAATTCATTTAGAGCAGCACTTGAAGCTTGGAGAGGCTTAATGATATTTTCTACATAGTGACTAACTATGAACTTCAGCTGTGTGGTTGAGTTCTATTAAAAGGTAAAGTGGATTGGCTTCACACTGCAGCCATCACCCCTGGGCTGTGGGAACTTGCCATCATGGCAACCTTGAGGACTTCTGCAACAAGGAGCTCATCCAGGAAAACTCTGTGGCTCACAAGGCTCTTCTGGAAGTCATCTTCAACTGTTGGCTGAAGGATGCTCACAAATAGATAACCTTCAGGTAAGTCAAAATGCAGTTCAACCCATCAGGGAGAAATTAGTACATGTGCTTCATAATTTCTTCATAGATCTACTGCTGACCTTGAGGTATTGCTGAACCACATCCTGATGTATGCCAGTCTACGTACCTCAAAATTAATTTCATGCCACGGGGAAAAAAATATATAAATTAATCATTTAATTTAAATATCATCTTATTTCATCCACAAAATGAAAATAGGGTTTTCAATTCAGTCACACCTGACGAAAATGCATTTCATGCCACAAAATGAATTTAGTGGATGAAATTCACAGGGTAACATTTGGTGCCCCATATCCTTATGACCCTCTCTCCATCACCATCTCTCCATAGGCCTGGAGTTGAGCATGCAGGGGAAGACAAGAGAGGAAATATCTACCTTGCTGACAATGTATTGTTTGTGTGTAGTCTCCAATGCAGGAGTGGCCAATCTGGAGAAACAGGTTGAATCCTGGTGGGCCGCTTGGACGTGTAATCATTTTATAAATTGTTCAAGTTGATTTGCTGCACGAACAGGCCAGCCGCTGATGACGAAGATGTGCGTTCTCTCTTTCCCCTTCTCTCAGTGTCAAACTGGCTGCACACTGGCAGACCTGACATGCCCCCCTAAAACAAAACAAATCCACATGGAGCCTGATAGGGCACATTAGAGCAGCACCCCTCCCTATTGGTCCAGCCCAGGTTTGTTTGTGAATGTGATTGGTCAACTAATGACAAGTTGTACCTTAGGTCAGTCGTCGTCAGTGTTGTCAAGATGAATAGAAAAAGAAAAGGTGGAGCAGAAAAATCAAGAATAAAAATAAAAATAAAGGCACTAGAGGAGGACTCACTTTAGTAAAACAGAGGGTATTAATGGCAATGAGCAGTGTGCTGCTGGAACGATTACTTCTATGTTAGGGTTTTAATTGTTAATATTTAATAAATATTTGTAAGAATTTTCCTTAAAAACCAAAGTGGGCAGTTTGTGTGGATGTGTGTGTTTGTCCCGGGCTTATCTTTAATGTTTTGACTGAAACCTAAAATATCAATTTGATACCTTCCAGCTTTCTCGTTAGTGATGGAATTCCGTCTCTTTTCAGTCAGTCAGATCATTTGGCTCAGCTAAGCAATAAGAGCCAACTCTTCGGCTCCCAAACGGCTCTTCATTCAGTAGCACTTCTAGCTTTTTAAAGTCTTCCATACCTTTTTTTATTATATTCAACTCATAAATAATAGGATTATCATATCATTCTGTTTTCTATTAATTTTTTTAAAACATGAAAAAAAACGGCTCTCAGATGTGTATCGGCTCCCATCGTTCACTTAAAAGAGTCAGCTCAAAGAGCCAACTCGTTTGCATTTGTGACCGACTGGAAATAAGGTCTTGGCTCTAGAGTGCTGACAACGCCACTTGGGGCCTTTCACACCAAGATATGACGAGTTAGGGTATATCCCACACAAGCTTGAGACAAGGGGGGTACGTACACAGATAAGACGGAGACGTGATTCCAAAATAAACACAACTTTTATTTAAAAATATGTCCAGTAAAAAAGAAAGCCAACTGTTGTTGCACTGGAGCAAACACACAGGTACAATAAAGGGAATGAGTTAGTTAGCTGTAGGGCGCAGTTACCTGTCCACAGAAAAGGTGACACACCACCCGTGATCCTGGAGTGCCTACGGTCACACAAATACACACACACACACACACACACCAACAGGCACTAAGACCACAAACGGGAAGAATGGTGGTTACACTGCAAACGTGAGGTGCGCGTTACCACTACAAAAAGGCGAAGTGCGGTGCGCGAAGAGGACGACGGCGACCTGCCCTTAAACAGCTTTCCTATGAATCTGGGGGAGGGTTGATTAAACAAATGAAAGAAAAGACACAACCAAAGGCAATAGCTCAATGTAGTATAGGCTACTTTAGCAACAGGCAAAACAGCAGCGGCATCTCACTAAGGACAGAAAAGTTAAAATCAGTATTGCCCAAACAAAATACATAAAACAAATCAATCCTGCATCATGTTGGACAATACAATTAAAAGCTACTTTTACCTCAGTGCCCACTGAACACCATAAGGATGGCAACTAGAGGAACCCTGGCGCTTACCCAGACCTACGGCCCAAACATCAAACAAACAATGTCAGAACACAAATCATGATGTTGCACTGACAATGATCAAAATTAGTGCACCACTACCTTCGGCAGTATTGCAGACCACCCGGAAGCATCTGGCGAACAGTCGGGACACCTGTTGCCCAATAATTTAACATTAGACACAACAGTTCACAGAAATAAAATCGTATATCACGGGAGGCAGTGACCCATACCTTTCACAGAGGATCACACCGACATTAAACACAGAGGCTGCAGCGGACACAGAAAACCAGGGGATCTCAGAAGCCTACCGGTGCGACCTCTTTTATAGCACTAAGCTAATGACATGGGGCGTGACCAGGGAGGAGGGAGCTACGGTGACAGCAGAGGGACAAAACTCAAAGCAGTAATTCTGCCGGTTACATTCTACCCCCCCATTTGTTATCGGCGTCCCGCAGATACAAGGTTGAGACTACTACAAGAACTAGAACAAAATACACCTCTAGCACCAGGGTCGGAAAACTGCGTTCACCCTACTGTTAGAGCTAAGCACCCGGGAGTTTGCAGCCCCATCTGCCATGTTCACCATTGACACTGGAAGGCGATGAGGATTTTCATGTCTTCCAGCTGTGGTACGGGCCGTCCTTCGTGGAGCCACCGCACTAATGCCCGGGTCTGCCACAGCGGGGGTGACTTGAGCAGGAGCAGGCTGTTCAGCCACCACTTGGGGTCTGGCGGCTTCGGTGCGTCCAGGAGCAAGGGCCACAGGCAGCTGGGCTGGCTGAACCCGGTCATCGCGGGAATGGACAAGGACCCACTGCCCTGGGTCGTCGTCCTCGATAGGTCTGCTCACTGCAGCCGGCATGGGAGGAGGCTCCAGTTCAGTGTCAGGGCGAGAAGGCTTTAGCATAATCCGATGTACTTGTCGGATCTTGCCAAGGTCCTGCACAGGTGCAACGGAATACACAGCCCCCCCAGGAGCGGGTGCACGGACCACTTGATGTACAGTTGGACTCCAGGCGTCCTGGATCTTCGTGCGCCCCCTCACTGTGCAGTCTCTCAAATAGACGAGCTGTCCTTCTGCCAACGGGTCACTCTGGGGCCTCTGGTCATGCCGATCTTTCCTCCTTGAGGCAGCTGCTAGCAAGTGTTCCCTGGCGCCATGAAAGGCCACATCAAGACGCCGTTGATGTTCTCGGACCCATTCGCTCACTCGCCCATCTTCTGGCTCTTGTACCCTGCCCAGAAGGAAATCGACCGGTAACTGAGGATCCTGACCAAACATCAAGTAATACGGTGACTCACCCGTTGACTGATGAATGGTCGTGTTGTAACTAAACACCAACTGGGGTAAGTGTTCAGGCCAGCGGCTCTTCTGCTCCACAGGCAGAGTACACAGCAGGTCATGCATTGTGCGGTTAAACCGCTCGCACTGGCCATTGCCCTGGGGGTGGTACGGTGTCGTTCGGGTCTTCTGAACTCCATACAGGCTGCACAGTTGGTAGATTATTGCACTCTCGAAGCTGCGGCCCTGGTCCGAATGGAGGCGAGCAGGGACACCAAATCGAAAGAACCACTCCCGGACAAGCATGTTGGCCACGGTTGTTGCCTTCTGGTCTCTGGTGGGCACCACCTGTGTGAATTTAGAGAAGATGTCAGTCATGACCAAGACTTGCTCCCTACCATCTGCAGCAGGCTCCAGAAAGGTAAAGTCCACTGCCAGTATCTGATTTGGCCGGGATGCTAGCAGATGTCCCATAGGTGCATGGAGCTTGGGCTGGATGGATTTTGCCAGGGTACATCGCTCGCAGTTCTGACACCACTGCCTAATATCTTCTCCCATTCCAGGCCAATAGCACCTCCGTCGCACCAGCTCAGTGGTGCGTTCGATGCCCTGATGGCCATGATCGTTATGGAGCTGTTGCAGAACTTCGTCCTTGAGACATGCTGGCAACAGAAGTTGGAGAACTTCCTCGCCCCCATCAGGCCGATGCATCCGGCGGTAGTATAGCCCAGCAGTCTCCACAATCCTATCCCACTGCCGTAACAGCACCCGGGTTGGTCCTGAGAGTCCCTCCCGCATGGTAGAGTTAGGTGGCTTGTGTGCCCACCAGAATGGAAGAAGGGCACTGATGGTGGGATCTGCCTCTTGCAACATCCTCAGGTCATCAGGGGTACGGGAGGGGAAGACAGAGATGGCTGCTTGGGTCACTTGGAGCGGTTCTCGTCTTCGGGCGGCTTGCTGCACAGGAACCGGTATGGCCGTCCCTGCTGCAGATGACTCGGCAGTAAGCCCTGGGACTTCTGCAGGGGGCTGCCTAGACAGGGCATCAGCATTTTTGTTAGTGCGGCCGGGACGATACCGTATGTTGTAGTTAAAAGCAGAAAGCTCAGCTACCCATCGTTGCTCCGTGGCCCCTAACCTGGCCGTCTCCAGGTGGCTCAGGGGGTTGTTGTCAGTCCAAACAGTGCAGTGCTGACCCCACAAGTACTCACGAAACTTCTCCGCCATCGCCCATTTCATCCCGAGAAACTCCAACTTCATAGAGCTGTAGTTCCTTTCTGCAGGGCTGAGGCTGCGGCTGGCGTAGGCGATAGGGCGTACCTTGCCCTCCTGCTCTTGGGACAACACTGCTCCAAGACCAGCATGACTGGCATCCACTTCAAGAAGAAAAGGGAGATTGAAATTGGCAAAGGCAAGAGTGGGTGCACTCACCAATCTCCCCTTCAGCTCCTGGAAACTTGCGTCACAAGAGTCAGTCCAAACCCCATCCAGTCGCAGTCCTTGGCCCTTCCGTGTCTTCGTACCTGCCAGCTCAGCAACTAGACGGTGTAATGGAGCTGCCAGTTTCGAAAACCCCTCCACAAACCGCCTGTAATAGCTAGAAAAACCCAGGAAGGACCTCAGTTCTGAAACGTTTGTAGGGTGGGGCCAGTTCGCTACAGCAGAGACCTTGGCTGGATCCGTGGACACTCCTTCACGGGAGACGAGATGGCCCAGGTACTGAACTTCCTTTCTGAAGAAGCAGCATTTCTCCAGCTTCGCCTTCAGCCCTTCTTTCTGGAGGCGGCTCAACACCAGGTCCAGACGGCTCAAATGATCGTCTATGCTGGAAGAAAACACAATGATGTCATCCAAGTACAGTAGGAGGGACTGACAGTGCTGCGCTCCAAACATTCTCTCCATTAACCTTTGGAAGGTACTCGGAGCATTGCACAGCCCAAAGGGCATCCGATTGAACTCGAATAGCCCAAAGGGCGTGCAGAAAGCGGTCTTCGGGCGATCCTGTTCAGTCATGGGTACCTGGTTGTAGCCGCTAGCCAGGTCTAGTGTGGAGAACCACTGAGCTCCATGCAACGCATCCAAGGACTCCTCGATGCGGGGAAGAGGAAAGGCATCCTTCCGGGTTTTGCTGTTGAGCTGTCTATAATCGACACACAGACGAAGGCTGCCATCCTTCTTTCTCACCAGGACAATGGGAGAGGCATAGGGGCTACTGCTTTCCCGGATGACTTGGCTGTCTAATAGCTGTCGCAAGTGGGCCTTAACTGCTTCATAATCAGAGGGGGGAAGACGCCTGTATCTCTGCCTAACGGGCTTATCATCAAGCAAAGGGATGTCGTGTGAGATAAGGTTAGTGCAGCCAAGGTCTCCCTCAAACGCAGAGAAAACAGACTCATGTCTAAGCAAAAATGCCCTCACTTGCTCTTGCTGAACCTCTGACAGCACTGATAAATCAAGGGCCTGGATCTGCTGTTTTACTGAGCTAACCTGGCCAGTATGGGTCTGAATGGTAGCTGAAACTGCATCAACCTCTGGGGGAAGCTCAGAAATCCCTGCTGGAAGACCCTCAACCGTGGCATGAACCAACAGACCTATCGTACTGCGGGGGTAGAGCGTAACACGAGTGCACCCTACATTTACAACAGGGACAAAAGCTGTACCTTGCTCTACATGAACCAGCGCAGGTGAAACAAGAAGGCCATCAGGTAATGAACTGCTAGTGGGCTCAAGCAGAACGACAGGGGCATTACAAAAGTGAGGGGAGCAGGTAGTGGCTACTAATTTAACAGTGCCTCCAGGTATGTGAACTGGCCTCCGGCCTCTGACCTTGGCAACTCCTGTTCTAACTTGAGGAGACCTGAGCTGGACTTGGTGGCAATGCTGCAAAGCGTGTCGCCATGGAGGTGATGCATGAACTACCGGGGGGAGGTCGAACAGAGAAGGGCCATGCTGACCAAATAGCTCATCGTAACACTCCCGGATTACATTCATCCCGAGCACACCAGGCATTGAAGGGCAAGCAGGCTGACCTGGGGGATCTTTGACCACTAGCCAACCACATTTAGGGATCACCTTACCCAGTACTTCTACTTTCAACTCTACATAACCTGTGTAGGGTATCTCCAAACCATTTGCGGCACGAAGCTGCAACCAATGACAATGTTGTAGATTATCTTTGAAGTTGTGCAAAAAGAAACCTTCAGTTATTGTGGATACCATTGACCCGGTGTCCAGAAGACAGTTAACTACTATTCCTCCTACTCTAACAGCTACCTTAGGGCACTGCGCAACAAGGGAGGTAACAGTGTGGCTTGATGGATTCTGATCCTGAGAGCCATTCAGGTCCCCTTTCAACGTGTGGCTCTGTACGTTGAAGGGAGCTAGTTTCCCGGCACCTGGGACACAAAGACTGCATTAGCCTGAGCTGGGGACTGGGTAGCGGGCTTTGATGTAGATACTCGCTCATTGTCACACTCTCGGGCATAATGCCCGGGTTTCTGGCATCGCCTACAAATCACCGGTGGGGGGCGGCTGGGTCCTGTCTGGCGCCCTGACCCTTGTAGAGTGGTAAAGGCACTAGTTAACTGGCTTATCTGTTCTTGTTGCGTCAACAGCATCGCTCGCAACTCTGCCATTTCTGAGCTAGCAGTATTGACAGGAGGGGAGGGGTTGCTAGGCTGGGTCCTAGAACATTGCATGGCACAGAGAGAGGGAACTGAATAGCTTCTACCTCGGGTGAAGTCACTGGGCCTGCCTTCACACTCCCACCGGATGGCTGCGGTCCGTGCATCCAACATGGACAGCTCTGGAGTCTGACGGACAAGCCTCTTCAATTCTCTGCGGAGATCAGAATCAATTACATGTTCTAAGAACTGGTCACGCAGCAGCCTATCAGATTGGGAAACTGACTCAGGGGAGACTTGTTTGATTTTATCCATTAGAGAGAAAAGGACATGAGAATACTCTTGCAAGGACTCACCATCTAGTTGCTTTCTAGAAAAGAAGTTCTCCTGTAAGGTAACATAAGATTTCGAACAGCCATAAAGCTCCTTGAGAATAGTTAGAATTTTCTCTGGGTCTTCTCTGTCGGCCCTTGATCTGTATCTTATCTCATCCTTGGCCTCACCATCCAAGTGGTCAAACATAAAATAGGCTCGGTCAAGTGAACCTAAATGTCTCGCACGTACACAAGCCTCCACCTCTTCTACCCATTCACCAATACCAATACCCGCCCTACCCCGGAACACAGGACACTTCCGTTCCCTCGGACGATACAACAATCGTTCTGGATAAACAGGGTTAACGGGATTAACAGGGTTGGCCTGTTGTAGCAGGCGGTCGTTGTCCGTTTGAAGCCTGCGGACCTGTTCTCTCAGTTGCTCCAGCTCTTCAGCCATAGCTGAAATAGAACAGAGTCCAAGTTACAGTACGTCAGAGTGGGTGCTGGGATGAACAGCGGCCTTCCAGTTGGCCTCCTCAGTCCCACGACGTGCCAACTGCTGTTTTGCCTCTAATACCTATGGAGCTAATTGCCTTTCAAAACAAAAACGGGTGAACATGAAAAGAACAAAAAAAATAAATTCACGTCTCCGTTTACAATCCTGCCGACAACGCCAATTTGTGACCGACTGGAAATAAGGTCTTGGCTCTAGAGTGCTGACAACGCCACTTGGGGCCTTTCACACCAAGATATGACGAGTTAGGGTATATCCCACACAAGCGTGAGACAAGGGGGGTACGTACACAGATAAGACGGAGACGTGATTCCAAAATAAACACAACTTTTATTTAAAAATATGTCCAGTAAAAAAGAAAGCCAACTGTTGTTGCACTGGAGCAAACACACAGGTACAATAAAGGGAATGAGTTAGTTAGCTGTAGGGCGCAGTTACCTGTCCACAGAAAAGGTGACACACCACCCGTGATCCTGGAGTGCCTACGGTCACACAAATACACACACACACACACACACACACACCAACAGGCACTAAGACCACAAACGGGAAGAATGGTGGTTACACTGCAAACGTGAGGTGCGCGTTACCACTACAAAAAGGCGAAGTGCGGTGCGCGAAGAGGACGACGGCGACCTGCCCTTAAACAGCTTTCCTATGAATCTGGGGGAGGGTTGATTAAACAAATGAAAGAAAAGACACAACCAAAGGCAATAGCTCAATGTAGTATAGGCTACTTTAGCAACAGGCAAAACAGCAGCGGCATCTCACTAAGGACAGAAAAGTTAAAATCAGTATTGCCCAAACAAAATACATAAAACAAATCAATCCTGCATCATGTTGGACAATACAATTAAAAGCTACTTTTACCTCAGTGCCCACTGAACACCATAAGGATGGCAACTAGAGGAACCCTGGCGCTTACCCAGACCTACGGCCCAAACATCAAACAAACAATGTCAGAACACAAATCATGATGTTGCACTGACAATGATCAAAATTAGTGCACCACTACCTTCGGCAGTATTGCAGACCACCCGGAAGCATCTGGCGAACAGTCGGGACACCTGTTGCCCAATAATTTAACATTAGACACAACAGTTCACAGAAATAAAATCGTATATCACGGGAGGCAGTGACCCATACCTTTCACAGAGGATCACACCGACATTAAACACAGAGGCTGCAGCGGACACAGAAAACCAGGGGATCTCAGAAGCCTACCGGTGCGACCTCTTTTATAGCACTAAGCTAATGACATGGGGCGTGACCAGGGAGGAGGGAGCTACGGTGACAGCAGAGGGACAAAACTCAAAGCAGTAATTCTGCCGGTTACACGTACTACACATCATTATTTCGCGTATCACCCTGGATTGAAGGTGATCATATAAAATACAAAGAATAAGAAATATTGACAAGTATTTGCAGGCCAGTAAGCATGTGAAACCTTGACTGGAGCATATGCTGTCCTACAATCCTAATGCCATATTTGTTGCAGGTAATGATTAATGCTCATGTGCCATATTGATGACCTGCCCCCACTTTCGCCTTCTTCTGCTCAATGTGAGAGTGATCAATGCCAGTGGAAGCAGATTAAAAAGTATTTGGTGCACTCACATATGCAATTCATCATCTTACAAGGATATACAAGGTTGTATGACTGGACTTCCATGGATAATCATTACATTTCAATTCATTCATATTCCATACCTGCTTATTCCTGTTCAGGGTCACAGGGAGCTGGAGCCTATCTCAGCATGCATTGGGTGGAAGGCAAGGAAACAGCCTGGACAGGTTGCCAGTCCATCACAGCCCTAACATCATAGTCAAACACACTCACACCTCATATTCACACCTATGGGAAATGTAGATTCTCATCCCATAGTGTGAACAGCCACCGGTCCACCAAGTGGTCCCATTCAGCCGGCTGGTTCATGGGACACAGTCCAAAGGATACAGATGCCCCATTAAGTTGTACTATATCCTGTCTCACTGTGCTGGTGAAATGGTCTCAGATTGTGTTGCCAAGCCTAACGACTGGACAGCCTAAGGGATGAGAATAGATCTGTGTGAGCCGTCATCAAGAACCGCATCAGTTATGAGGGCTTTCTCACCATTCAGGAGACAAACACTGATGACCTTCAACATGACTTTATGAGACCTGTTATCCGATTTGATTATACCATACAAACCGCCACGTGCCCTTAGATCTCAGGACGTTGGCTACCTGTCTATCCCAGCAGTCAAAAAGAAAACTGCAGGTAACAGAGCCTTTTCTTACCGGGCTCCCTATCTATGGAACAGTCTGCCTGCCTCAGTCAGAGAGGCAGGCTCTATCGACGTCTTTAAGTCAAGGCTAAAAACCCATTTATTCTCTCTGTCATTTGACCAGCCCTGAGGGAGTGGCCCAGTCTCGTTTCAGAGTAAGGCTAGTCTAGTAAGGCTAGTCTAGTAAGGCTAGGCTCAGTCTCTTCTCAGAGTAAGGCTAGACCAGTTAGCTTATCCTAGCTCAGGGTCCTGCCGATAGATATTAGCATCCTGCCTGCATGTCCTATTGTTCTGGTCTACTTGCTGCTGTCCACTGACGCTGGTCATGTTTGTCTGTGTGAGTACGTGTGTGTGTGTGGGTGTGTGGGTGAGTCTCCTATCTGTCCCAGGCTGCAGCCCGGCAGAGTTGGCGTCCGAGTGGTCCCGCCTCCTAGGACGATGCTGACTGAGCAGGCATTGCGTTCTCCTATCTGGGCAGAGTTGGCGTCTGCATGGTCCCCTAGTCCTATGATGACGTCGACTGAGTTGCCGTTGCTGTGATGCCGCCCCATCAGATGTGGATGTCCCACCAAAATTAACTTTCATATATTGTGTATACTCTGCTTGCCCAAACACGGCATCTATTGCACGCCCAACCGTCCTGGTAGGGGAGTCCCTCTCTGAGTAGCCCCTCCCAAGGTTTCTCCCAATTTTCCAATAAGGTTTTTGTGGGAGTTTTTCCTTGTCCTCTGTGAGGGTCTAAGGCTGGGATATGTCGTGTACTAATCATTTATTATTTTCACATGTTGGGCACTGTGAAGCCCTTAGGGACTGTAATGGTGATTAAGGGCTATACAAATAAATGTGATTTGATTTGATTTGTTAGGCTTGTCCATGAAAAGGACTGTGCCTGAACTGAGGAAATGATCGTGTACATTGCAATAGGGACAATAGGGTTTGTGTTTATCTTTGCTGTCTGCCTTTGCTTTGGTTCTTTGTGTGTCATCTACCTCAGGTGTGGTAGACAAGTAGAGAGTGGTGGCTCATCTGTCCATCTACATGAGAGCCACATCATAACTCATACCCATTGGACCCTTCAAGGGACAGCAGTATTCCCACTAAAGGAAAAACGGGAGAAATCATCAAAGGCCTCAACATCACCTACGCAAATAACAGGCAAATGTAGGCGTTGGCCAGATGTGAGGGAGAATCAGGTTGGTAGGATGGTTCTCCCTGCATCCAACACCGCCTGCAGCCAGTTAACAGCAGCCTGGAACTGATTGAACCGTGTGTTTGCTTTTTTCAGTGAGTGGGAACTAGACCGACCTGAAGGACTGCAGAAAAGCTGAAAACCAGATTGATAGATTTATGCTGAGTGTTGTGTCTATGTTTCTGCCCCTGTCTGGCTTTCCAGCAGTACAGCCTCAACCCTCTGCTGAGGGTTGTTCCCAGCAGCCAACTATAGAGCTCCAGTCTGTAGCGTCTTTGGGTACTTAGAAAAGCGCTATATAAGTCCAATGTATTATTATTATTATTATTATGTAGAAGTTCAAACATCTGAAATCATGAGTGAGAAAGAAAGTGATAAGGAATTTTCCTCATCTCAGTCAGAGGAGAGTGATGGTGTGTGTGTGTGTGTGTGTGTGTGTGTCCCAACAAGGGGTGATGGGACAGTGACATTCAAAGTGTGTCCAGTCTACTCCATGATTTCGTCTTTGTTGCAGTCATTACCCTTTTGTTTTTTTCCTTTTTCCATATTTCAAAATATTTTAGGTAGCAAGGTTGCGTGGTCCCCAGCCCGGTGAATATTGGTGCAGAAATACAATACTTACCATTGATATTTTAGATAGCTGAAATATTGGAAATATCTCGACGTGGACTCACATTGTCTATGTTTGGCCAGTTATCCAATGAGGACCGAAAAGAGCCCTGGTGTACAGCAAATAGCAGATGGTTGGTTACTTTGATTAGGGTGGTCTCAATGCTGTGCTGAGGTTTATAGATGGGTTGGAGGAGGTCATAGATATTGATTTAAGAAATTGTGTTGGTTTTTTTTCCATCATTTTGGCAGCAATGAATACCTTCAGGGAGTGCAGGTGTGCATCTGTGTACTTGTATGTGAGATTTGGTCTCTGCGTGGATTTGAACGGAGAGAGATGACAGTCGTAATCCCTCTGCTTTCAGTCGAGTCCAGCCGTGCTGGAATCATACATCAGTAGGCAGCTAGGCGACTGAAGCTGGAGGGTCAAAGGTCCGAAGCTGTCAGCTTTTTAATGTGTTATGAGCTGTGTGGCAGCAGCTAGTGGGGCTACAAGGACTTAACACATCTTCTAAGGACCCCACGGGATTTCCTCTTTACGGGATTCAATTTCACTGGCTACCACAGCGAGAGGAGGGAGGACAGGAAGTTCATGGCAGCTCCCTCGAGATAGCTGGAGCTCAGGTGTACAACACATTCTAGATGTGTCAGTAGACTGACTTCGGTTCAGATTTGCAGTAAAACAAAATAAAAAATAAAAACTCATAAAAAATGAAAAACATTAAAAATCTAACATAAAAGCACAAAAACAAAAACAAAAACACAAGTCATTACACAGTGTGATGACTTACGTGTTTTTGTGCTTTTATGTTGACAAAACAGTTTGTCACCAGACAGGGATTCAAAAGCTCAACATGGTGCAATAAAATATTGTCCAGAGCAAAATATCTAGGCATAAAGTGGTTCATCGTCTCATCTGCAGATTGGGCGGTATAATTGCAGTGGGGATAAATTAGTCCCTGGTGCTTTTATTCTCACGTTTAGGCTGTGAAGTGGTGCCCAGAGGGCCTCTGCACAAACTACCCTCTAAGGGGGTGACAAGGACAATGGCTTCGGCCTTCTGCAGCTCATGCCTCAGAGGTGTCAGTTAGCCGTCCACAGTCCATAATGGAAGTAAGATGTAAAAGCATTGTCTTCCTTTTAATCTTTATAGGGGTTGGAAAGTCTCCTTTTTTCACTCACTTACAGCTTCACCTCAATTTCCCTTAATCTCTGGATGGAGAATGTGCTTTATACTTTATTTTAATGGCAATGAAATAATTAAGTCACAATTTCACTGCTTTATTCATAGACCAAGTTTAAATGCTAAGGCTGAGAGGGAGTAGTAGAGGGTGTGGTATCAGCTTTGACTTGTACTGATACTGGCTGACAGATAGGAACAGTACAAATGATGTTAAACATAATGAGTGGACTTTTTCCCCCAAATGGAAACGACAGCTAGCACTATTCGAAATTTGTTTTTTCACCTTCAATAACTTGTAAAGCAAAACAGTTAAAGCACATTGAGAAATATATGCGCGATTACTGGAGCACTGGTTTAAATATTTGAGAAACAAAGTGGTTTAAAAAAATTATTGGTGACATGTAACTGTAATGGTGAGGTAGTCTAGTGGACCCAAGAGCAGATAGGAGACTGGAGGCAGGAATTAAAGATGACAATATTTACTGGTCGAGTAGGGCAGCAGGTACAAGTACAGGTAAGCAGGACCTAAAGACTGATCTAAGACCAGCCACAAGCACACTAGCCAGTGTTGCAGAGGCAGAACATACAAAGAGAGAGAGACTAGGAAACAGAGTCTGGCCCAGCCATGACAAACTGCAAGGATATCTGAGGGTGGAATTGTCCTTTAAACAATAATGCATCCATTACTTTACAAATATAATGCAAATATGAGAAAAGAATCTTGTGGATGAAGCTACAGTCAAGTTGGCTTTCGGCAGCATATCACCATTGTCAAGTGAAAACCTAAACGCCATCAAAACCTACAGTGACGTTGAGAGGCCTTACATTGTGGGTACCTACAACAAATACATGGGAGGTGTGGATTTGTTGGACTCCTTTGGAGCCAAATACAAGTTCCCCATGAAATCTCGCTGCTGGTACATCTACATCTTCTGGCACACCATTATCCCCGCTGTGATCAACCCTAACCCCAGTAACAGACGGTGACATCAAGGAGCCCTTTGAATGCTCAGAAGAGACCATCCTCAGGTGATGGGAGTCCAGCAAGAGGTCATCTGTACACCCCCCACTGGATGTATGCAAGGACCTAATCACACATTTCCCAGTGAAGGCAAAGAGAGGACGCTGCAGCCACTGCAATAAAGGATACACCAATATGCTATGCAGCAAGTGTAATGTTCGTCTTTGGGACTGTCATTGCAAATGAACATGGCTGAGCAATCAACCCTGCAAATGAACCTTTAGTTGTTCTGTATATTTGTTCAGACAAGGTGAGTACAAATCCAGAAATTCTGCTCCCAACTAGGGCCAATGTTGCAATATTACACCATTTCCCTAAATTATTTAGTTATTCAATATAACTCAATATATAATTCAATATATAATTTTAAGTGTGCCCTTATGGTAAAATCTCCCCAAGTGTAAAGTGAAGATGTCAAGAAAATTCAATATTAATTCAATGTTAAGCCTTGGTACAATAAAATAACATATTTCACCAAGTTTTTTCCATATTAATATGAGGGCTGTTTTTTTTAAAGTTCAGTTAGTATGACTGTATTCAGATTTACAAAGTATAATCATACTGTAATTTTACCCACCCTCAAATATTTTCCCAGAATTCATTACAAATCTATAGCAACATACTGCAGCATCTACAGTAAGACACTGTTGAGAATGGCTGTGACACATAGTTGCTGGGATACGTTCAACATCTGTCCTTTATGATTATGATTTTTCCACACTCTTGCAGGTAGCTAGACAATATGGTGCAATATGGACTCACTTTACACAATCAGCATCAGGAGAGGTTCTTTGTAAAGAATGTAATGAAAAGACAGTGTGGGCTCAGCGGTTAGAAAATACCAGTCTGTACAGATCGGTACCATCTGTAAGAGGTACAGATGAGAAAACAGGCACACTATCAGACAGCATTGTTGATCAACTGTACAACATATTTGTTAACTCCACACTAAGCGTGCAAAATAATTCAGGGGTAGCCAGGAAGCATCCAACAGTCTTATCAGTACTAATAATCTAACTCTAATGTATCCGAGAGGACAGAGAAACGATGTGGCACCCTGAGGGAAGAGCACAGTGTCACAAGCCTTTTCAGGGCAGAAACACACAGGAGGCAGGTCTGCAATGACAAAACGGTCACTTTTAATCACTCGCTCAAATAAACAACTCAAACTTATTTGGTGATAGAAACTAAAATTGTCAGGAGGACCTTCAACAGCCTCTCTGGACGGTCTCCCCCTCTGAACTGTAGAAGCCACTCTTTCAGTCCTCAGGGTCCCAATCAGCTCCAACCCCTGGCTGATTGATAACGCCCTTCAGCTGGGGGAAGGTTGACTGCTGGGGAATGTAGTCCTTTCCTACAGTTTCATTGAGGCAGCCACCCCAGTCTGCCACAATAGGAATAATGAAAAAGTGTAACATTTAAAACAGAAGAGAAAATCATTTATAGTGGTTATACAAATACTTACTTTATTTTTAAATCACTTTAAGTATTTAAAATGCAATTCTATCATTTGTCCGCAAGGAGTTTGTAATTCATTTCTATTAAAAATATGTTGAATTAGAGGTGTACTTGTGGACAGGTAAGTTAAGTTTCACTGATTTAATTTGCAGGAGGCATAGCTGGGGTGGCTCAGCGGGAGAATCGGGAAGATTCCCAGTGGGCTGCTGGTTGTTTGGGCCGTTGAAGGGTTGAGAGGTAGAGATGACTTCATCGTTTTGATTTAAGATTTGAATTTGATTTATTTTATTGTTTGTTGAAGTCCTCTAGTAGTTGATGATGGAGCTTCACTCCTCACCACGGGCACAGCAGCAACACAGAGCCTTGATCAGCCTGAAGAACAGTTGCTGCATCCTTTTCTTTGGTTTGACCTCATGAAATGATCACCCCCGCTCAATCGTAGGAACAATTATGATATGAAGTAGAAATAATACACTTGTACAGATGAAGTTTGGCTCCACTTTGGAAGCAGGAACGGCGAGGCCAAAGTCAATCCGCTTGAGTCAAGGGCTGATCGCAGTTGTTCACCAGCATTATACTGTCTGGTTTGAGATCTGTGTGTATCAGACCAACAAGCAGCTGCAGGTAAAAACGTAGAAACCAATCACATGCCATAGTTGAAAATTACCAGAGTTTTGAATATTGCTTCCACATGATAGTGATAGTATATTGCTTTCAGTGATGAATATTAAATGTTTAGCTCAATAGATACTGTGCTCCATGTGTTGCCATTGCTTAGTAATTGACTTGTCAAAGCCATAGAGTGTGTACCTGATGTATGATGTGTCTGATCTCCAGGTGATTTCACTGATTAGTCCCTCCTCTCTGGTTGAAGGTGTGGTAATCAGTGAAATCACCTGCTGTATTCTTGGGTTGGAACGAAAACCTGCATACTCTCGGCCCTCCATGGCACACAGTTTGACACCCCTGCTCTATGTGATTGGAAGGCTTGATCTGAGGCGACGTCCCATCAGAAGTTGGGCTGGTGACATACCACACTCAAGTGGCATTGTGCGATAAACTACAAGACTCTGACAATAGATGAAATTTTGCTTTGTGCATCAGTCTTTTCACTGTCTGGACTGACTCCACTAGTCCATTATGTAACACCTCAAGGACTACAGGCCAGAATTCAATAGACTGAGAAGGCATAAATTCAAACTCGGTTCAATAAAGAGGATGCGGAGTAAAACACTGAGACTACTTCTTTATGAAACAATGGCCAGAAAATCTAATCCCTTCTATAGAAAAATAAAATCACACCTTGAATAAAAAAATAACTAATGCACTCTGAGAAATGAGTAGAATAAAAAAGAAAAATATATATATACATAATATCAGAGCTCTATTCAGTTTAGTGCAAGTTTCAAGTTTCAAAAATATCCACATCTACCTGGGTAATTTGATCTTTGTTTTGGCAATCTGAAAATCCATGCGAAGATCCTGGAAGAAAAGAGCAGCATCCATGGACGTGTCCTATCGTGATCACTGACTTGCCAGTTTTCAAGTTCAAGTTCAACTTTATTTTCATATGCACCCAGTGTACATTAAAATGTAAGGAAATGCAAGTGCCCTGGCTGTCCCTGTATGTGTGTGTCTGTGTCTGTGTGTGTGTGTGTGTGTGTGTGTTTCCATGTATTCCATGTATTCCATGCCATCAAAATATCATCAGAAACTTTTTAAGACAGAACTATGAAACAAAACACCAAGAATGTTCAGTCGGGCTGTGAGACAGAAATCACTGTGAGTCTTGGATGTGAAACATTACCTTGAACATTTACACAATGTTAGAATTCCATAGAAATTCAGAAAATGGCTTTTACTTTTGTAAAGGATAACTTTGTTATTCCATATAAAAATAAGAATTCCAAATCAAGTCTGATAGAAAACAGTTTCTATTTGTAACTAAATCTGTATCATCTTTGTTATTCCATATCAAATGATGGTGGGGTGAAGACTTGTGGTTGCCAAGCCAAAAGTGTCTGAAAATCCACCAATTTAGTATGTTATCGATAGAAAAGTTACATTTTAAAAGGAAACATTATCTGCAGTAAGGTGTCCTTCAAATCATGGCCATCATTCTACAATTTCATAAAAAACTAAATACTAAATATATAGATGTATGACTAGTCAGGTCAGGATGCATGAGCACCAGTAGTGTAGTGGAGGGTATAAAGGTACATGGAGTATACCCACCTCTTTCTTTGGTAATTTACAGTACACCCATACGCTAAGTTGCAAGATAAGTCATATAGGACATCTCACAAGTGCATTTAGCTTTCTCCGAGACCCATTGTTCATACGTCTTACTTCCGTCATGCTGGAATGCCAGAGACGGGGCTTTTCTCCAGGGCTGCAGCTTGACCCTACTCATTCAATCTACACCAACATGTTTTTAAATATTGCCAAGAAAAGCAAGAGGTACAGAGATAACATAGTAATGCACAATAAAACATTGTACATTGCCTGGGGAGCAAAAAAATATATACTTTAAATAAACTCAAAATCATTAATGACATTACATGTCTTCAGTGCATTTTTGTTTTTCGATTGTATAAGGTTTACATATTGCTTGAATTGATTTAAAGTGTAAGAAGTAAGGTTTGGAGCCAGCCCAATTTGTTTTATAAAAATACAACTTCCCTAATATAAGAAATAAGTTTTGCATAGCTATCCAATAAATACAATAAACCATTAATACAATGGTAAAACAAATGTATAATCTTTCTTTCTTTCCTTCCAAAAAGGAGTATATTATATCTAGATTGAATCTTTCCAAAACACATTTCACCGGATCAATTCTATGTAATATTTTGTATGACCTTGTCATTAATACAATATTTGTTTTGGATTTTCCATACCTTTTCCCATCGGATATCATCAAATAAAGACGCCCCCCAAAAACCTCTTACGCCTTTACGTAACGGCACGCACGTTACGTAGCTAGTAGCTACGTACTCTTGCGTTCTCAAGTCAGGCACAAGGTCGTTGTAGCAGCAGTTACCCGTAAACATGATGTCCCTTGCTGCTCGTTCGGGGGCATTTTCCCCTTACATGCAGGCTACAGCTTTTGCAGTCCCAGGACCACTGAAAACCCTGATACCTGGGGTTGTTGTGAAGGGAGAGAAGATTTTGTTAGATCCGAAGAAAAAGTTCCTGTGCCGCGAATCCCTGGACGGTCAAAGCCCAAAGACAGGGCCCGCTGTCACAGTTAGCATCAATGGTAAGTCAGTCATTAACAGCTAGCGAGCTAAGTAACTTTTTGTTGTTTTGGCATTTGCTTTGGTTAATTAACGATAAAGACAATGTGTTGTCAATTGTAACGCCCCATCCCATTCTGACTTTCACCCAGCTTATCTCATTTGTTGGCTAGTTCTATTGTAGCTAACGTAAGTAGCTGGCTAATGTCAGCAGTGCGACCCGTCACTTGAGGTCAACACGAAGTGAGCATACCGGCATTTGGTGTTTGTTGAGGTCTGATAATATCTGTGATAGTTCAGTATTGCTGAGCTCAGTTAGATTCTCTTGAATGATGTTACCAAGTAGCGGGCCGAAGATATGTATGCAATTAATTGCTAAAGCCCAATGTCAGGTCGGCTAGCAGTTAGCCTAGCCGGCGTTAACTTGGAGTGAGATGACAAACTAGCACTGTTTTGAGGACAGGTTGGCTCTGTCCATACAATACCCGTGACTCTACTACATTATATAGTCATCACTAAACATGGTGTCTAAAGTTAGTCAATGTGTGCTAGGGAAGTAAGGTAAACTAGGTAAGGTAGGTTCCACATCAGATTGTAATGCAGCCTACAAATAATTAAAGTATTGTTATATGAGACAGCGGTCTAATTGAATGAAAGAATATGAATAAATAGTCAGTTGCGGCCCTACCATGCTCTATTTGCAGTCCACCTTTGCCTGACATGCTATCGTTTACCAAAAGCGAAAGATGCAGACCGACTCCTACATATTTGAATGATTGCGTGATTGCAAATAAGCAAAAGACTGTTCTTCATTCACCTGATTACCACTTCAGATGCTCCTCAAGGCTGCATCTGTCGCACTTTACACTTCAAATGATCACAGCTATGATGACTCCTCTGTAATGATTGTTGGAGGAAACAAACATCATAATACAGACAGGCTGGTTGAGTGGTGTGACCAGACTGCCCTCATCATTAACATATAGATCATTTTCAGCCTCCCAGTTACAGTTCATAACGAAAAGGTCAATCATGTCAACCGGTAAACCAAAGAGTGCAATGTGGATCCCGTACTGTATTGGTAAACATCTTGATATTTGTTGCAAGTAGTACTGCAGCATATTCATTTTCTGATGTGAGTCTAGTCCTTCCTTGATTCTGTTTCAATTTTTTATCCTCTGTATTCTTCAGTGCAGTTTGGGACTACTGTGTCGTACAACTGCTTTTCTATTTCAGCTTAAAACCTAGAGACCTAGCTTTTCAGACTGATAAATTGATAAGCCAAGAGGTTAGCTTTTAGATTGGCTGTAGACTATCTACAATAAGGGTGACTTGGTGCATTTGGTAAAGGTGATGGCTACCTCTCCTGGATTTGGTCTGGGCTTGAGGCCCAACATGAGAACACAGATCACAACAGTGATCTCTTTGTCGCATGGGCAGTGTAAGACACTCAAGGTCAAGCTGCTTGAAGTTTCACAAATGTCGTACTTTTAAAGTTCACGCTAATATATGTATGCAGTCTAGCTGATAATCAATCTCTTTATGTCAACAGCCCGGGCAGGAGTCCGATTTGCCCACACAGATATCAAGATGCCAGACTTCTCCGACTACAGACGCCCTGAGGTGGTGGACCCCAACAAGTCCTCCCAGGAGAGCGGCGACGCCAGAAGAGCCTTCTCATACCTGGTCACTGGCGCCACAACCGTGGTGGGCGTCTACGCTGCCAAGACCGTGGTCAGTCAGTTTGTTTCCTCCATGAGCGCCTCGGCCGATGTCCTGGCCCTGTCCCAGATCGAGATCAAGTTGAGCGACATCCCCGAGGGCAAGAACATGACGTTTAAGTGGAGAGGCAAGCCACTGTTTGTCCGTCACCGTACGGAGAAGGAGATCTCCACAGAGGCCGCCGTGAACATGGGCGAGCTGCGTGACCCCGAGCACGACAAGGACCGCGTGCAAAACCCCAGATGGGTCATTGTCATTGGGGTGTGCACCCATCTGGGTTGTGTGCCTATTGCCAACGCTGGCGACTTCGGGGGTTACTACTGCCCCTGCCATGGCTCCCATTACGACGCCTCAGGCCGCATCAGGAAAGGCCCAGCCCCCCTCAACCTGGAGGTTCCCTTCTATCAGTTCCCTGATGAGGAAACCGTGATTGTAGGATAAATCATCATCTCTCAGACTGAGCTCTTATTTTAGACAGTGGCTTTGACTTTCTTAAAAGCATGGCAGTGCTGGGGTTTTCCGGTGTCTGTATTATAACGGTTTACTCGGTGCAATGATGCTTTTAGGGAAATTTTGGCTATGAAAGTTCCGATATACTAATGCTGCGTTCATATCATATCGGATTTACTGTAAATATGAGCTGCCGACTGAGGAAATGTTCAACATCAGGCTTCTAGTGGTTATTAAAGTAGGACATGGGAATGTTTTGTATGCTCAGATATATGCCTATCTGCGACCTTTTGGTGTCACAATTTGCAGCAAACAAAAAAGTGAGCAATATATGCTGCAGTTTGTTTATGGTTGATTTTAAATTCATGAATAAAAATGATTTGGGCGTGCCAACGACTTGAACGTACGACTCCAAGTTGTAGCAACGAGATGTCATCCTGTTCTTCCCATTCTTCCGATATGATGTGAGCACGGCATAAAGGATTATCTGTTTAACTTATGTCCATCTAAATATATTGCCACTGCACAACTTGTGTTCAGGCCTGCTCAATAATTGTAAGTAATAAATGTGTATTTTATCTGATATAAGGCCTTGATTCTGTCTTATTTATTTCCTTTATCACTCAAAGAATTTGGTAAATGCTCGTCTACCAAATGAAATACTGGTTGTTGCTCTACCGACTTCCTGTTGACCATACTTAATGGAGTTAAGTACTGAGACGGTGGGTGATGAGGTGATCCAGGCCTGGAGAGCAATATTTTGCAGTTCAATCAAGTGCCACAGATATGTAGAGCTGGGCTATCAGAGGCAGAGGTCTGTAAGTAATATTTCTGTGATTGATGACTTAACTATCTTTATTTTGAAGGTGTGTTGCCATGCAGCTGGCTAGAAAGTATCAAGGTTTGTAGCACTTAAGTGAAACTTAGGATATAGAAAGTATCAAGATCAGAATTTAAGTGGTATAGGCTAGAACTTGTATGTCTTAATTAATATTTTAATAGATTAATAAGCGTCAGTGATGGCTGTATTGCACTGATCAATGTAGAATGAGACTGCAGTGGGATCTGACATGACGGTCACAACAGAAATTGTCTGCGACTCCCGAGCTGTCCGTTGTGTACGCGTTGAGCAAATAAAGATTTCACAAACAAATTGAATTAGAGTTTTTAGGACAATGTAATTTTTGTACCAAAATACTAGATAAATGATAATTGTTAATATTTAAAACTTTTAGTGACCCTACATAACACAGGATTCAGTTGGTTTTGGTTTAGTTTGTGTGTGACAGGCACATCTTGTGCTATGAATTACAAAAAGTCTTCCTACTGCTTGTTTTGATCACACTTAATTGCCTCTGGGAAACAAAAACTGAGCATTTCACAAAGTCTGTTACACATCTTTATGTTATGGTAGGGACTTCTGAGCATTCATTTCCTTTTACAAATTACAAATTCTGCATATCAAAGCCCCTGGGTGGCATTTGAACTCTGACGTTTCAAATAAAAAACATTGTGCTCATCACTATATATAAAAATGCAATGATGAAACTGAAAACTCATTGAGTTTTACTGCACAGACTGTTTTACTAAAGCTAATAGCATCTGCACAGTTTGTGAGGACCACACAAATTAGACACTGCGATACTATTTCTGGGCTTCTTTTAAGTACAGCAGTGAAAATCCTCCATTTCATGAAATGAGCTCATGAAGTGCAAACCTGCTTCACACTCTGGATGCTTGAACTGAAAACCAAGCTGTGTCTAGACATCAATAGTTAAAAGTTGAATTGACCTGTCTCAGTACTGTGGCCTAAGAGCCAGAAGGTTGCTGGTCTATTCTGTGCACAGTTTGCCTATTCACCCCATGTCCTCCTGGGTTTCGTCCTACAAGTCCGGTGGATTGGAGACTCTAAACTGCCCATAGATATGAATGTAAGTGTCTACCTATGTTAGCCCTGTGATGGACTGGAGATCTGTCCGGAGTCTTTCCCTTCGACCCAATGCATGCTGGGATAGACTCCAAACACCCGCCACCCTGAAAAGTAATAAGTGGGTAAAGAAAATGAAAAAATATATTGCGTTAACCTATCCAATCTTTTTCCAACAAAATCCTTTGCACTTAATGTTTTCCAGGGCCACAAATGACAAAAAACAGGCAAAACAGTTCATGTCCTCTGCATATTTTGTCCATTTGATCCCTCCAAGCAGAGGCAAGAAGTTTGTACTTAGTCCCTTTGAAATGAAGTACCATAATACATGAAGTTGGTGGAGCAGATTTGAGTGTCCCAATGTTGTTAATGGACCTGCAGTAGCAACACAATTGAATCATACCAAACAAATACTAAGGAAAAATCCACCCTAAAACACTAACGCTCCGTTCTCCGAGGGTTGTTGACAGTCAGCCTGGAAAACGTTGGAAACCACTGACTGAAGTAGAGGTAGACATGGCAGGTTGAGGGGAAAATACTTAATCACAAAATGACTTCCTGGAATGCTTTGAACTTCACAGATTTATGATATCAGTGTAAGAGCATCCTTACTGATGATGATAAGTGTGTTACCCTTCAGAGTGCCACCCTGGGCTACTGCATCCTATTGATGTTCACCTTGCCTTATCATATCATACACTGAAGCATGGGACCATCCCCTTTTGAGTTGTATTGCGTCCTCAATACAATCTGTTTTATTCTACTTCCGTGTTGCTCCCAGCTGGTTGGAATACCAGATGAATCACGCAGTGTGCGAGCAGAAGCACTTTATGCTGTCAGCAGCGTCAAAATAAAAATAGAGTATCGGCCTTCAAAAACCCATATCAGTCGAACTAAAACCAATATGTCAGCAAGTCGACTGAGCTGAGACAAAACACAAACGGAAAAGGGAGATAGAGAGAAAGTGAACTTCCAACATAAGGTCATAAATCTGTTGTGGCATATCTGTGTCACTTGTCAACAGCCCACAGCCAACATGGTTGGCACCCATCTACATGAATTAGTGTTCAATCCAAGTGAGCATTATTTACAGCAGTAAATAAGTGTGTCACTTTCTTCAAACTGGAGTATTCTCAGTAGTCTCTCAGAAGAAATGGTTTCATGGCAATCGGCATTTATACTTCATACACATTATACTTACTGTATACTGTATACTTACTGAGCTTACTTTTCATCCACAAGTGTAACTTACCATGAAGGAGTTAATATAGCCACGGATTTTACTCTTTAGTCTGACATTGAACTCCTCGTCAGCAGGACCAGCAGGTGCTGACCGAAGTCCCATCTTTGTGCATTTGTCTTATTTACTTTCTCATCTCATTGTCATTGTCCACGTTATTGCCCATTGTATTGTTTTGTCCCGGCACCCATCCTGGTGTGGGATCCCTTTTTGATATGCCCCAGCCAAGGCCCAGACAGCTCAGTCAGTAGAGATCGTGGGTTCGATGCCCACATGTCAAGTACCTTTGTAAGTTGCTTTGGATAAAAGCATCTGCTAAATGACTATAATGTTATGTTTCCTCCATTTATTTTTTCCTAACAAGGCGTTTTATCCGCTCTTCACTGAGGGTCTTAGGTTGGTGCTGCCCGTTAGGCTAGGCTAGGTAGGTCAGCTAGGCTTGTTACGTCTTTTCAACATGTTATTCAACAACATGTTTCCTTCCTTCCTTCCTGTGTTTGGTTTCCTTCCTTATGTTTCCTTGAGTACTCACTTACTACTCCTAATTGACTTATGTTGTTAGAAGTTATCACAATGAGTGTTGAACCATCGCTGTCTGGAAGACGGTAGGTTTTGTCTTTGATTCAGATTTGCCATCTTTGCGCCTGCAAATCAATATAAAAGCTCCATCATGCAAGATTTTAATATAAAAATGCTGCCTTATCAGCCTCACTCACAAAGTGGGACTGCAACAGAGAGGAGAGTCTCATCCCCACTAATTGAGATGTCCTAGATTCACTCTGTTTGCCCAAATTAAATTCTGGTGTCAGGTATGGTCTCCGGTGGGAAATCTCCACACAAATCAAAACTTGAGAATGGAATACAAAAGTGTCTCCTAAACATCCATCCAACTCCATCCAGAGAAAGTAGTGGTGGGAAGACAAATGTGTATTGGATCATGAAGCCATTGCTTTGAAGGTTTTATTTGGACGCGTTTGAGGATGGAGTTTAATAAAGCAGTTAGGATTATGTCTCAGGCAGTGGAAGGAGCAAGTGAGCTGGGGAGCACGCTAGCTAACTTGGTTACACTGAGCTAAATTGAGCATTGTTTGGCATTGTATAATATATGTTTGTTAATGCTTGTATACATGAGGAATGCAGCTGCTTTGGTGTTAGAGGTGAACGAGCATAGGCAGAGTTAGTACTTGTATTTGGTAATAAGGGGGTTTGTACTGCTAGCTAGGTGCGTGCCCTTCAGTCAAGAATAGGGATTGTTGCATACGAACAAACACTGTCTCTTTGCCGAACCAGGGACGGTCCCTGGATAGCAACTCATTGCAATGGACTAGCAAATCATTGCAGCAGTATCAAAGGTTAGACAGGCCATTTGGATACACCCTCGCTAGACAAATATAGGTAAAATACCCCTAGAACCTGCAAGAGAAGGGGCGAAGATGACTCGGAGTAAGAGTAGGGAGAACATTTCAGTCGAAGCCACTATTTCAGAGATAGATGGAAAGAAGTGTCAGGAAGAAACCAAGAGCACATTCATGTAAGAAAATATCAGATAAAAGAAGGCAAAGAAATCTAGTTGGAAAGAAATGCATCATTGAATGTTACTTGCGAGGTCAAAGGACTCAGGTGTTATGTGACACCATAGGCGTGTGCTGTAGATGTGGAAAGCTAAGTACTTACCTGGTGTACAACCGAGAGATGTGGCAGAGATAGTTGACCCACATGGCCCCTTAGAGATTGAAGCAGCCAATGTGGCAGATATGCCATGTGGGTTGGATAGAAGTCAGTTTTGAACTGGTAAACTGAGGCTGAGGAACCGTGTATCCTCGTACTTGTATTGAGAGGTGATCGGCAACCCAGCCCCATCATTGACTTGAACACAAACAGACAGACGTGGGAAGAGGCAGAAGAGAAACTGATTAAAAAAACTGAAAATGGCCTTTCCTGGAATAAAGTAAATGCTTTCATAAATGCATGAGTGAGTGTTGAGTGGGCATCTGTGTATTCAGCGAGGATAGCTAATGGAAGGATCAGTGTTGCCAAAACACAGCTCCTTCCAAGTGGAGTGCTGAGTGCAGACAAAACCCTGTGGAGGGTTTGACACTCCTCTTTGAGCCTGATGAGACCCCAGAGTGGTCAGAAGGACTTGAGTTCTGTGACACCCTAGTGCTTGTTAGGAAAAGGGCTACCCCAAATATCATCATTGCTGTGTAAAACCCCACTGATCATGAGAAGAATCACCTGCCTGCAACTGTAAACCATATTCAGGCTCAAAGTAATGCCGAATGTAAGAGTAATCATGATTACTCTTGTTGATCTGAGCCACCACAATGAACATCAGAGGAAAATAGTCAGTCAAATGTTAAGAGTCAGGGTCATTCTCCACAGCACACAGGTTGTGTTGAGAAGCTACAGTTGGACATTTCAGTTGTCCATTTCATCTTGAGTGTGTTGTCCAAATATATGTCAGTCCCAAAACCTGTATACAGAGATGGATTACTTACTTGATTTGATTGCCCTGGGCTGGGTGGTGAAATCTACCTCCTCCTATTCCTATTCCTAGTTTGTCTCTGTCTCTGTCTCAAACCTTAACTGCATCCAAGAAGAACTATCATCTCCATTCGGGCAAATGGGACTCTTGCTCTGAAGTTGGCAATTGCCGAAAAATTTCACGGGCATTTATATTATGCCCCATTTTTCACTGTCTACAGCAATAACATCCCGCTGACATATGTATTGTCAACTGCCAAGTTGAATGCGACAGCAATCCGATGGGTCTCAAAACTGTCTGATTTCCATTTCACCATCAGATATCATCCAGGCAAAAATATGGATGATGATAGCCTCTACAGAAGATACTGATGAAAGAATGTTCAGATGTCATATGATGCATTGGAAGGGACCGCTCAAGCAGTGGAGACCCAGCGAGAATTCAATGTCTGGCTATGAGTCGAGTGTGCAACAGCCAAGGGTACATGTAATGTTCCTTTCACAAATACCAGAGATATAACAGCATCAGAGAGACGACTCAAACATTGCTCCAGTGATCCAATGCAAGACGGACACTATCAAGACGAGTCAGTGTCTGAGGGAATAGGATGAGCTGGAGATGTGTGAAAGTGGTGTCCTCTACAAAAAGACAGCGAAAAGTGAACTAGAAGGACTCTCTGAACAAGCTGATATACCCATATAATTGTACTAGTTGTGAAGTGACTGGATTTTCTCCCTTTTACTGCCCAATGACATGCTCTTTAACTTGCCTTGGGATCCAGGAAACAGCAATCATCATGACTATGTTGATAAATTGGAAGCAGGGATTCCCATCCCAGATCTATGTGGGTGGCCCGCCGAAATAAGTTTGCCCCCGCCCCCAAAAATATTTTTTGTACTTATTATTTCTTTCTAAAATGTGTGGAAGTGACATGCAGGTGAGTCTGTCTGAGACTTTTTGCCATTTGAGCAGGCCAGTATGCTTTGAGCCCCTCCCCTCTTGTAGCGGTGAGACATGTGAATAGCCAAGTTATCAACAGCAAAGTTATCAACATTATTTAAGCTTATGTTAGCTAGCATTAATCAGTGTGTTCAGTGTAGCCTGCTAGCTAACCTAAATGATAACATTTCCTGACAGTTTCGACAGAGATGTGGAACTTATTGAAACATTTTTTTCTAAAGAAGAGAAGGCATGAAAATAATAGTTATTCGTAGTCATTTGTTTACCATGTGACCATCTACCGTTACAATCTCAAGTGCGACCAGTAGAATCAAACCGAGGGGAGGAATCAGAAGAAGAGGATACATCATCATGACTTTGGTAGAGGTGGAGTATACATCATCCTGACTTTGCAAGGTCATGATGTTGAGGACAACATCTATTTTGAAGGGCAGTGTGTGACAAATATATAAGATGTGGCTTGCATGACAAATTTATGCATTGTTATTTTATTTGAAATACCAATGGCATAATACTATCTTATTTCATTTAGACAGGCAAGGCAAGAGAGTTGATGATCTCTTTATCAGCTTTTTGGATCTACAAAGTGTGTGATTGATTGCACTAACCTTGCAAAGTTTTCCTGTAGGGGGCGGGAGCGCTACTGCTCCTCATTCAATACAGCGTTGAGTTAAGAGCAACATAGTCCAGCCTTCTCGCTGAGTCTTTCTTCTTCCTGTTCAGGGGGGTAACATATCCATGTGTAGGAATAAATGTCAAATATTGCCTTTTATAGTCCATGTATTTAGTCTATGGGTTACTATAGCCTGTAGAATGTAATTCTCTTTACTGTCTATAAAATAGTGATAAAAAAATAGTAAAATAGTAATGACTTTGTAACTATGTTTTGAAAAGTGCAAATAAATAGTTATTATTTATTTTTTATTTGTATGTTTTCATTATTATTAGATTCACCTTTGTGAAAATGTTTTGTAGCAAACATCACCATGGACTGCTGCACAAACTGCTGCACCAACTGAACAAATCATACAGCATTGTGCTTGTGCCATGTAGTAAGTTGTTTGGGTGTAATTGAATAAATGATCAAGGAAGTTTGTGAATTTGTTGCAAGTGTGGTTGATTAAGCCCATTTTTTGGACAGCAGCCAGCCATTGAAGTCATGCAAGCTATCTCCCAAGGTAGGCAAATAACAATGTTCTTTGTCCTAAACGTTCATTTTGTTTGTGTACAAGCAAATACACTGAGGAATTGAGAAGTCAAAATATCGAGGCAACACGCGGCACTTGATTCATTTTTCAACCTTTGACCATGGTAGTTAGCCTTACTTATGTGGTGTGGGGTGAGGTGAAAAGTTACACAACTAGTATTACCAAGAAAGCTCGACAACGCCACCCTGGGATCAACACGCCACGGTAGTTTCGTGTTGATCACGGGTGGGGACGGCGAGCGTGTACTTGCTAAAGACATCGGTCATCACCAAGACATTTTCCATACCATTTCTAGCAGGATCCAACAAGGTGTAGTCGATGGCCAGAATCTCATTTGGCCTGGATGCCAACAGATGTCCCATGGGGTTCCGTGCGGTGGGTTGGTTGTCCTTGGCAAACTGACACCGCTCACAGGCCCGACACCACTGTTCAACCTCTGTGGACATACCTGGCCAATAGCACCTGGATCGTAGAAGAGCTAGAGTCCGTTCCACACCTGGATGGCCATGCTCTTGGTGAACCTGGGTTAACACCTCCCTGATTAAAACCGCAGGCAGGAGCAGCTGGAACGTCGGCTCAGCACCGTCAGGGCGGAAGATCTGCCGATACAGGACCCCATCCCTCTCCACAAACCGGCTCCATTGACGCAGCAGGATGAGCGCAGATGAGGAGAGTTGCTGCTGCTCTTCATAGCTGGGACGCTGCCCCTGCTCCCAGTACCTCCGGACTTCCTGGATGGCCCGATCAGCCTGTTGAAGGGCACCACGTTACCACGATCTTTTCCATTTTCAGGGCCTGCTGGAGGGGTTTAGGAAGCGAGGTGCCGGGGAGCATGGCTTTGAAGTCTGATGGGCCAGGTGAGTGCTGCCGGGACAAAGCATCTGCATTTCTGTTGCTTCTGCCAGATCGATATTTCAGCTCGAAGTCAAACGAGGCCAGTTGGGCTGCCCAGCGCTGTTCTGCAGCACCCAACTTTGCAGAGGACAAGTGACTGAGTGGATTATTGTCAGTGTAAACGATGCAGCGGTGGCCCAACAGATTTTCTCTGAATTTTTCAGTCATCACCCACTTAAGGGCCAGGAACTCCAACTTCATGGAACTATAGTTCGACATATTACGCTCTGTGGGCCTCAGTCCTCGACTAGCATAAGCTATGGGTCTCACCTTGCCTTCTTGCTCCTGTGAAAGCACTGCTCCCAGCCCACCATGGCTGGCATTGACCTCGAGGATGAAGGGCAGAGAGAAGTCTGCGTAGGTGAGCACTGGGGCAGTAGTGAACTTAGTCTTCAGAGCCTCAAAACTCTCTCGGCACTCCTCTGTCCAGTTCTCAATGACATTCTGTGTGGACCTCCGCTTGGGCCTGGTGCTTCCCTGCTCAGCTACCAGTCGATGAAGGGGAGCTGCCAGCTTTGCGAAGCCCTCCACAAAGCGGCGGTAATAGCTTGCAAAACCCAGGAAGGACCGGAGCTCAGAGACTGTCTTGGGAAGCTGCCATTTTGCCACGGCCTCTATCTTGGATGGATCTGTGGAGACACCATTAGCAGATATTATATGGCCCAAATAACGCACCTCTGGCTGAAAAAAGGCGCATTTGGAGAGCTTTGCCTTTAGTCCCTCCTGCTGAAGCTGACCCAGTACCGCCTCAAGCCGCTGAAGATGCTGCTCTACAGTGGAAGAGAACACGACAATGTCATCTAGGTAAAGGAGCAATGACTGACCCTGTTGATCACCAAAGATTCTCTGCATTAATCTTTGAAAGGTACTGGGGGCATTACAGAGTCCGAATGGCATACGGTTCCATTCGAACAAGCCAAATGGAGTGCAGAATGCAGTTTTGGTCCGATCCTTTTCAGTGACTGGGACCTGGTTGTACCCACTGGCCAGGTCCATGGTGGAGAACCAGCGTGCACCTGTCAAAGCATCCAGTGACTCCTCGATGCGTGGCAGCGGAAACGCATCCTTCCTGGTTTTGCCATTGAGCTGCCGGTAATCAACGCACATACGCAGACTACCATCCTTCTTCTTAACTAGCACAATGGGAGAGGCGTAGGGGCTGCTACTTTCTCTAATCACCTGTGTGGCAAGAAGCTGATTAATGTGCTCTTTGACAGCTTCATAATCAGAAGGAGGGACACGCCTATAGCGTTGGTGGACGGGGGTCTCATCTACAAGAGGGATGTCATGAGATATTAGATTGGTACAACCTAAATCGCTGTCATGAGTAGAGAAAACAGGCGTATATTTCCTAAGGAGAGACCTCACCTGACCCTGCTCTTCTGAGGACAATGAAGACAGATCTAAACCCTCCAACTGGTCCTGTACTGTAGGTAGGGCTGTCTGGGATGCTACGGTGGCTACAATGGATGGGACCTCTGTGACTCCTGCAGGTAAGCTCACAACATTCACCTGTTCCAGAGTGCCAACAACAGTGCGTGGGTATAACAGTACCTCGATGGAACCAACATTAACAATGGGTACGTATGCCGTACCCCTAACCACCCTAACCAAGGATGGAGAAGCCAGCAAGCCAGCAGGTAAACCAGATTCCGGGGGTTCGAACAACACTGAGGTATCAGAACTCCGCTCTGAACACGTAACTGCTACGATTTTCATCACACCACCTGGAATGCGGTATGCACGCTTACCTCTGACCTTTCCTGTCGGGTCTGGAGGGATCTGCGTGGTCGCTTGATGACATTTCTGAAACGCCTGTGTGACGGGTTGTGGGGCCTGAGCGACAAAAGGCAATTCGAACAATGCTAAACCGTGCTGCACAAAAAGCTCTTGGTAGCATTTCCGGATCACATTCATTCCCATCACACCAGGGACCTGAAGGGAAGCATCACCAGGAGGATCCCTCACTACCAAGACACCGCACTGGGAAATCAACTTGCCACACAACTCAACATTTAGCTCCAGGTAACCAAGGAAAGGAATATCCAACCCATTAGCTGCCCTAAGTTACATGATTTAAGGCGCTCTTGACCCCATGGTTCAAAATGCTGGCGGAAAAAGCTCTCTGTAACAGTAGAAACCATCAAACCAGTATCAACCAAACATGGCACCTTAACTCCACCCATGACAACCTCCAAATGGGGACAAGACGAAACCAGTTTTGACGCATCAGCCAATTCACCTTGCACCACATTTGAGCCAGTAGAGACCCCACCCAAACTGTGGCTCTGCAGTTCGGTGGGTACTAGTTTTCCGGAGCTGGGGCAGATTCTGGCTGCCTAGCTGAGGGCCGGGAAGCTTGTGAGGAGAACGGAGAACGAGGGGGAGCGCGCACATCACCACATTCCCTAGCAAAATGACCAGGTCGCTGGCAGCGTCTACATATTACAGGCCCATGCTGCGCTAAATGACTGCGTGGAAGAGGACGCTGCATTAGAGCAATGGTTTGAGTTAGCTGAGTAAGCTGTTCTTGCTGCTGCCTCAACATTTCCTTAATTTCACTCATTTCAGATGACGGAGGAACACAAGCAACTGGGTGAGCACCCTGGACTCCATATTGAATGCCACTAATGGAGGGGACAGAGTTGCTGCGGCCTCTGACGGCACTTGGTAGACCTTCGCGTTCCCACCTAATTGCCTCTCCCCTGATGTCCAGCAATGCAGCTGTGGGCTGTCTACGCACAAACTGTTTAAGCTCTCGTCGTAAGGTGCTATCTATAACCTGCTCAACAAACTGATCCCGTAACAGAACCTCAGAATTAGGCATTCCGGTTGGTGCACGCTGCCTTACCCTTTCCATAAGACTCATCAAGGAGAGGGAGAATTCCAGTAACGTTTCTCCTTCATGTTGCTTCCGGGAGAAGAAAGCCTCCTGTAAGGCTACATAAGACTCAGAGCAGCCATAGAGTTCCTTAAGTATAACAATTATCCTAGCTGGATCCCCACGCTCTACACTAGAACGGTATTTGATCTCTTCACGTGCTTCTCCCTCTAAATGGTCAAAGAGAAAGAAAGCCTGATCAGCTAGGGATAAATGACGAGCCCTCATACATGCCTGCACTTCCTCAATCCATTCATACTTGTCATACCTGTCGGGCACACGACCTCTGACCCGGAAGTGACACGGGTAACGATGGGAACGCAGAGGAAGAACCGGTGGGCGGACTACCGCTTTTATACCGGCCCACCTCAATGATTGGCGGAAACCATAGTAACCAATGTAAACAAAAAGCGAAGGGGAAAACAAGACAAAATGCTCATACTGCTACACTTACATTAATGAGTTTGTTCTGCCAACATAGATTCTTTTGTATTCTTTACCGTTATGTTCTTGCTGAGCGAATACATTCATTCATGTTACAAAAACATAACACTTTGTAGTTCTAAAACAATAAATCATTTGCTGCCACAACTATCAAGTAAACTTACAAAAGCAGATTAGGGCCATTTATTTCTATTTTAGATTATACTAAACAAGTTTATTCCAATTGATAACTGGCAAACAGCAACATTTGGATTTGAACATGAGGTAGTACAATTTAGGCAAATCAAAACCATCAATTAAAGTAGGAGTCAGGCCGGACAGCACATGTTCTGTACAGGCCTGAGAGCATTCAAGCTGCTCATCTGGGCTTCCTATCAGAGAGTGCTGCTTACCATGCCTTACTGTGTTGAGGCTATTGGAAAGTTGAGGACTTTCTACTTTAAATACATGCTCCCTCATGTTGTCAATGAATTCCAGGCAGACAGATATATGCAGTCCTGTCAAGGCTAGGCTTGATCAGAACGTCAGTCTTGCTTGTCTCTGCAACAGCTCTCTTTTTCAGTACAGGTGCCACAAGAGGCAGAATTGACAGGTGTGGATTCACAATGACTTGAGTTCATGGACTTTTGTCTCTGCCTCCTCCGGTTTGTTTTAAATTCATCCTTTCTCTCACTGAAAGGATGAATACAGTTGGGAATTAACTCATGTGGCACATCTTCGGAAAATAATGACTTTGCTCTCAGTATTGTTTTTAAGATGTGTGTATGATTTGATTGCCAACAATGTGTGCCTTCTCTATTTATTGACACATGTAAATAAACGTAGGTCATTCTCAGTGCACACCTGTCATTTCTGCCTCTTCTGGCACCTGAGAAGAGAAAACTAGCAGAGATCCAGATGAACATACTTAAGCTACTTTCAACTCCACATCTTGTGACACACATTGTTTGGGGTGAATACATCTGGCAAAAAAACAGCTGCTTAGATTTTTCTTTTTATCATACTGGTGTTTGTACATTGCCTTCTACTTGTATTATCTTTTTTAACTTCGTCCATGTTGATGTAGGAGTTTTACTGATGGGCTTAGGGAAAGAACTACCACAAAAATCAATTTTCTGCTAATATGAAACAGAAAATAACAGTTATTTATTTTATGAGGTAATTTAATTCATAAAGCAACAAATGGTTTAATACAATCAGGTGAGGACATAGTGATTGTTGTATAATTACATGTTAATACATGTAAAAGGCTTTTGCGGAGGGGTTACAGATGGTTTTGGGATGGTGCTCTTTGAAGCACTGCCGCATTGCTACATGAATGGTCCCCTTGGGCAGCCAAGGTATGTAGTTCCTCAAGATCTCCTCCATCAGATCGATCCAGTAGGCAAGTATTCTGCTGACTCTACTCTGGGAGAAGCTGAATTTCTCTGTTAAATACCCCTGGAGCAAAAAGCCATCAAGAGGCAGGCCATTGTGGAGCTGACAAAGCTCATCTGTTCTCAGCAGGTTTATAGAGAAGCTCCTTGTAGCACTGTGTGTCCCCTGCTCACGTGTGATGGGCTTCAGTGGCATCGAGCTGTATCTGTGGGCACGTCAGCAGAGGTCCTCCCATTGGGTGTGGGCATCTTTATGGGCAGGCCTCTGCCTTTCTCTCAACTACCAAGGCTTGAGGGTCCATGCTCACTGTTGCTCTTGGTGTTACATCAACTGTGAAAATAAATCTTAAACAACATTACTATGTAGGCAATAATGTGTATATCTAGTGTCGAGGAAGGTCTCCACTCTGTTTAAAGTGTTGTTCAATCAAATGTAGAGTTTATTCAGCATATGCAGAGCACACATAGGTAACCAAGGTAGTGAAGGTCTGCTCTGGAGAATATGACGAAGACAAACCTAATATATGGTATGATAAACAAAGGAGCACATAGGAGGGTTATTATAGAAGAATAGGACTTGATCTATATTTTGCCCTTGAGGCAGCTTGAAGCTGGTTTGAACTGGTCCTGAGAGGATACAGCAATAAAATAGGCCAAAGGAAAGATGTAAGAAATAAGGAATAAAGTATAGGATAATAAACATAAGCCTCCGCAATAGTTACGGTTATAGCCCAATTAAAAAAGGAATTCATGATAGAATCAGTCTCCATGAAGGGTACATGATATATATGTGTATATATATATACACATATATATATGATAATATACATATATATAATATATAAATACAATATATGTTTATAGTTTGCATATTTATATACATATATAAACTGAAAATAAAGATATATGTAGTATGTATGTAGGCTATAATATGTATTAATATGACTATAACATGATTTAAATATATTATTATTAGGCTAAAAGGTAGGAAGACAATAAGACAAACAAAGGACAAAAGGGCAAAAAAGGACAGGGCCACAGTTCAGCAGCAGGGTCCAAAGGCCTGGCTGGAGAAGAAGGTCTTCAGCTGCTGTTTAAACAGTTCAATGGACCCAGCATTGCGGATCTCCACAGGGAGTGAGATCCAGAGGGTGGGAGCAGTCACACTGAAGGCTCTGTCCCCGAGAGTCCACAACCTGGTGTCGGGGGGTGATGAGCAGTCCTGTGTCAGAGGAACAGAGATTTCAGGAAGGAGTGTAGGTATGGAGGAGGTCTGATAGATACTGGGGAGCAAGGGTGTGAAGGGACTGATATTGAAGGGATTGAGATTGAAAACGAGATTGAGATTGAAAACATCATCAGTTGTACCAAGTGCGCTGATGAGGTGAGCAGCAGGGTTTTAAAGGTGATACGGTACTTCACTGGGAGCCAGCGGAGGTGGATGAGGGTGGGGTGATGTTATTATTGAAATATATTATAGTAAAATATATTATATAGTAAAATAAATTGTGGCCATAGCCCAGGTGCTCAATGGTTCTACAGTTGAGGATTATCCGTCTAGACTCCCTACAGAATAGTACTGAAGGACACAAAATGAGCATGCTGGTGATACCTCTTGAATCCAGAATGTTCTGGCGGGACTAGATGATTTTCCATAGCTGGCACACACCACCGGAACGATGCCAGGTAAATACACAATTAAGATTATTGGTACTGCAATAATGGGTGATATTCTCATAGCAGCACCCAGTATGAAGGAGCATGATGCAATCCTCCACAGGGTAGTGTAGAGAGCCACAAGTTATAATTTGAGGCTTCATTTCGATAAGTGTCACACTCGTCAAACAGCAGTGCCACATCTGGGACATTTGATAGCAGCAGACGGTCTGAAGCCAGAGACTGAGATTGAAAACATCATCAGTTGTAGCAAGTGTGCTGATTTCCAAAACAGATCATCCAAACAGCAACTCAAACCAACAGAAACACCAGAGTTACCATCTGAAGTGACTTAGGCCCAATCCCAATGCTTATTTGTACCCCTACGGCTTCGGCTTGGCCCTACCCCTTGGCCCTCGCTACCGAGTGAGTGCTATGGCAACAGTGGTATTATCACAGTGACATTTGCCATTCATCTGATGGAGATAGAAAAGCATGGACGCTCGCGATTCGTTCACAATTTATACCTTTCACGCTACCAATCGATCAAACAAGTCATCAAATAAAAAAGACCACTGCTTCATTACCAGTCCACTTCATGACAGAATAGCATTAGCGGTGCTCTGTAGTCTAGCAAGCCGTGCTCCTAACGTTACCCTGCCAGTCTGCACTGATATTAGAGGAGCCGTAACAAGTGCAGCAACTTCGCTGCTGGACTTTAGTTATATTTCGGGCGTCATATGCCAGCAAAGGGGGAAATGTGACATGTAAATATGTCAAAATGCAGGACTGTCATGCACAAATCAGCCTAAAACAATGTTGTAACGTAACTAACTAGCGAAGTAGAGACATCGGCATATTATCGAATTTTTTTGTTATGCTTGTTATAAAGAAACGGTCCATAATACATTGAAACGACATTAAACTAAGATAATACCACGGTTAGAATATTTTTTAAATCTTTATTAAGGAAGAAAATACTACATTTGTGGTTCAGTTCGGATGGTAGTGTAGCAGTCCCCATGATCTTCCTGTTACTTCCAGAGATTCGCAGGGCATTCTGGGTAGCCCTTGGTTTGAAGTGTGCCTCTGAAAAATCTCCGTTTCGAGGGGTATGTAGCCCTCGATCTTGGCCCTACCCCTCGATCAATAGAGTATTGGGACAGCCCTACCCCCAAGGGGTAGGGCCAAGGGGTGAATTGGGATTCGGCCTTAAGATTTATTTGAGTTTGAAGGTAAACATCATATCCTATTAGTGGATTATCATTGAAGTAGACAAATTGAAAGACTTGTGTAGCCGTGCTACGATAGAGGCTCTGAAAGCTTACTTCAGCAGACATGGTACCCCCTCTCCAGACAGACCCCCTGATAGACTGAACTTATTGTTCCTGCAAACTTGAAGAGGGTATAGTTAGGGACAGGCTTGGTAAAGATGTCTCGAGGAAGTGACGTGCTGGAACGTTACAGTATTTTGAAATAGGAGTGTTTAATTTTGCTATTAATGCAAGAGACAGAATAACTACAGATGATACAAGTGTCAAATGTTACGGCATTAAATTAACGTGTTCCTGTTGCTGAAGAAGGGAAATATAAAACATACTGTTATTTTTGTATCAGCTTTCGTAGCTGCAGCCTATATGTCCCTCCGGGGTATCTGTTCTGAGCACTACAATAAAAGATGGCTCCCCATTAACCTGTCTGTGTAATGTATAGTATACACATTACACAGCTTGCCATGAGGATTTATCTGGTTGTGTGCGTGACTGACATCCAAACGTGAGTAGAAATGTATGGATTCTGTTTTGTTGTTGTGACTCTTGAAGCATCTAAAATGAGCATTGCCTAATTGTTGGATTTACTGAAACTCACGGTGGTATTGTGCAATCGCTCAGCAATACTGGTTTAATTGAGATTATGTAATTTCATAAAACTGAAATTCTGAAAATGGGATTATTGATTTCAGCTTCATTGTGATTTGATTTATTGTTTGATTAATTAAGATGGTTGATGGATTCATGATGATGCATTGCCAAACATGGGTTTACAGTAACCTATTGATTATTGATTATTGATATTGATTATTGTAGCACACACAAATTTAATCTGTGGCTAAAGACAACCTCCTGCCTCCATCATCTGGTCCTAAAAGCCTAAATTGTAGTTTTAACCTACAGTATATTAAAACTTCATTCCAGAGAGGCCAGGCAGAAAAAAAAAGAAATGTAGATATAGGAAAATCTGACCACAACACCTGCTCAGCATATCCTCTCAGTTCTTACTCCTGAACATGTGTGTGAATTCACTGGATGCACATCTGTGTTTGTGACTGTGTGTATGTGCATGTGCGCCTGTGTAAACACAATTGTTTCCTTGCTGTTTAAATATAACACTTCACCAGTTGCGCTGCTAATCTCTATGAATGAGCTCTGATTAAAACGTCAAAATTGAAACAGAAAATTGAACCTCCTCCTTTTCAGGGCGACTACAGCGAGTCGGTCTACAGCTGTAGTTTTGATAGAGCGACTCCTCTTGCTTCCCACCATGCACGGTGGCACACAGCACTGCAAATTGAGATGAAAATGAGTGCTCGGTAAGAGGAGCGTGGATTGCTTTGAGGTAGGCGCAGATATTTCATGACCGCACAATAAAGCCTAATAGAACTTTCCCTTTTCTCCCTCTCCCTCCCCTCTTCTGCCTCTTTGCAATAGGACCCCTTTTTATGCCTCACACAAGGGCTTGCTGATGTGTGCAGCATAAGTAGTCTTATTAATGCTGCCAGTCATGGATCACAACAATGCAAGGATCCTCCCCCTCTCGGAGAAAAGGCTGAAATGAGTTTCCGGATCACACATGGAGGGGCACAGCGGCTCTGAATGAGCAATCACTGTCCTTAATCATTTTCTTTCACAGCCAATTCCTTCATATCTAAAAGGTTGACTTGCTAGTTCGGTGCGCACACCACAGACACAACTGCATCACAGGATCTTTCTCTTAGTGTTTCTCTTTCTACTCCACTCATCCTATTCATCGTATCTGTCTGCATGTCATCTATTTATCACACACACATATAAACACACATGCACACACATATCAAGTTCCTGTTAGCTGTCATTTACGTTACATCTAAATCCTTATACTGGAGGACAAAGCTTTCTCCCCTACTCTCCATCTGGGTGTGTGTATATGTGCTTATGATGTACTTATGATGAACTTTAGGGGAAACTGGGTCATTGCAGCAGCAAAAAATATGATATGGATGAGTTGAATAAGTGTAACATGATTAACACACCTAGATTTCTGCTCATTCTTCCAATTTATTGGTGTGTAAACACCTGAGTCAGATTTATTTGTTCTTTTTTAAACTGTGCATGTCATCAAGGTCGAGAAAAAGATATTCTGGCACAACTTCATCCTCTAACAAGGCGTATGGAATGGACAGGAAACACTGGGAAAGAGGAAATTCCAGCACACTTGCAGTACTGTGAACAAATATCATTAATAAACCCAATTCATTTTGGCACATCGCATTAATCAAGGTTTGCAAAACAATAGATTACTAACACACATTTCATTGAGCCATACAGAGGCAGAGGATGTGGTCATGTGACAAACCAAAAGCCGACCCATTTGTCAACTACAACATAGAACCCACTGAGCAATTTCAGGTTGACTAGCCATTTAAAAAAAGAGATGGTTCCCTGCAGACTAGGCATCTTGTACACCCTCTGTTGGTAAGGATAGTGCAGCATTCACTGGAACAGTGTCCTCAACAAGTGTTCTTTTTACAAAAATTGCATGTAGTTTTGCTCGCATTTTCATTGGTAGATTAGAAGACCATGTGTTATATCTGCCTCAAAAAAGAATTTCCTTTCTTTCATTATTTCATGGAAAAGGTATAGTTTTATGCTATGGAAAGGTCCAGTCACTATGCACTACCATTAAGTTTTTACAATTTTGAATTGCCAACTTTGGTAGTAAAGGCTTTTAAGTTCTCTCTGAACTTCAGGCTTTGATGCAATTAATTTCAACACCAATGTTACGAAGAAACAAACAGGCCTCACCATTGTATTGTATTGGGCTTGTATTCCAAGGCAATGGACACAAACAACCTTTTACATTCTAAAGGTTTTCATCCAGTTTCCTTAAAGAAAAGCCTCCACATCTCTCAGGATATTTTATCTTAAAGGTTTATGATGAATCAGGATTTTGCAATCAAATTGTTTGTTTTTAGTTGTATCTGTATCCCTTTATTTCTTATTAAGAGAGTCATTGGTTGACCTCTGATCAGCCAGTAAGAACCTATGTAGGGGGAGAGGTGTAATCTGGTTGTTATTTCCATTGGCTCTTGTTCTGGTGTGTCTTATGTCTCTATGTAGGCTTTTTAATACAAATATTTGTTTGTATTAAAAAGCCTACAGTACTGTACTGTACTGTAAATGTAAATGTCGCTGGAACTTCCTCATCTCCATGTTATCAAGGTCAGCAGATACAGACAAGAAAGGAGAGGAAATGAGAAAAAACTGGTTCTTACCTGGGTTCAGAAGATACTGCACATTATCTGCATTGTGGTCAGTTCTGTCAGGTTATTGTGGCATGGAAACATCTTACTGCTTTCACTTTTGGTTTTCACAATCTGTACAACTCAAAACTCGCACATGATACAACCAAAAAAAATGACAGCAACAGTACTTGCTATTGCGATTACTAATGGGATCATTATTTGTTTCCCCTGTATTAGAAGTACGCTACTATTGCTCAGAGGGAGGGGGCAATTCTGTTAACTGGTTTAAAGGGCCATTGGTTGCCAAACTCTATTGGCAACAAAGAAATTGAACAACATCGACTAGTCGATAATAGGACAATAATAAAGTCACATTTTCACAATAGAGACAAGCAGGCTGACTAATTAGATCCAACAGGAACTAGTGAAAATGTAATACAGCATGCAACATACTGGAATAATAACAGCGCCTTCTCATTTGCTTTTTTTGGTTTGAGAATGGTTTTTAGTCTTCAAAACTAAAATGTGTTGTAATTCCAGTCGCCTGCTCATAGCACTGTCCTCCAGTGTTGAGCAGTTGAAAGTCCTTTCCAGCACGCACAACTAATGTCTCAAGTGAAGTTACATGTTATACCCTCGTTGCTAAAATGCTGCTCCTCCACATATGTTCAACTGGAGCTCATTATATGTGGAAAATCAGCCCTAAAACCAATGAGGCTCATGCCAAATGAGCTCCTGGATGGAAACAGGCTGTAGGACGGTCGCACATTGTTAACACAGGCATGCAGACAAACCTGAACGCACACATAGACAGGCATGCACACTGAAACACACACACACACACCCATGTTTACATGCACGCACACGCAGACTCCTTCATTACTACAGCTCCATGCTCAGAATGTTGCAAGACACTGAAATACTTGGCTGAGATTTATTCATAAGGCGGATGCAGGAGAAATGCTTGTACATGCTCAATTCTATCTACATTCAGTTTGAAGAATTGTGTCTTGCTTGATAAATTATGCCCAATTAATCCTTAAAAGAAGGTCAACAATCATGCGTCCATAATGGTATATGCAGACCAAGTGCAACAACTTTGCTTTGCGTCAATTTGCTCTATCCAAAGTTGATGCAAGTTGCATGTGGATGTTTCATTGTTTTTGTTCTGGGGTTAAGCATCGGAGCAAAAAGGTAGGCATTACATTACACATCTAACTCTTTCCTCCATGCATTATTTCATTTGACAATATTTTTATATGATAGGTTCAGCAATAGGATCCATGAAAGCCAAGGGAGTAAATGGGAGAAACAGGATTGGTAAGACCCAGAGGGAAAAGACTGACGCTAGCCTTTCTGCATTCCCATTCTCATCTGGAGCTGGAACATGCACCAGCTTTTGTTTTATGTGTCCTCATTTTCATTTGACTTGGTGGGTGTGAATTAGACCTCTAAAACCCTTTAATTATGACATAGCCAGTCCAGTGTCAGTGGTTTCTAGGCTTGTTCTGGTAAACCCAACATTCAAGATTCCTTAAACCTAAACATTGTTTGGTGAGGGACTAGGCAGTGGCGTGGTGCTGCTTAGGCACATCACCCATTGACTGTGATCCTAGTCAGGTTCCCAGTAACACGCGCAGAGGTGCTGGAAACCAACCTGGGTTTCCATGGTATCGCCAACATGCCACAGGTTATTGGAGCTGTGTATGGCATACTTGTTCCAATCGTAATTCCTCATAGACCCCAGCTACACATGCATATACAAGGGATACACTGCCCTCAACATCCAAGTTGTGTCGAGTGCCGAGTGCCAAATTAAAGATGTGGTAGTGAAGTGACCTGGGACTACACACAACTCTTGTCTGGGCCAATGCCGGTCTGGATTTGATGGCTGTACGAGGACAGCTTGGACGGTCTTACATGTTGGGCAACAGTGGGTATCCACTACGACCATAACTTCTGACGTCTGTTTCCAACCCTCAAAATGAAGCAGAGCAGCGCTACAATGGTGCACATAGTGTTGAGCGCACTATAGGGCTTTGGAAAATGCGCTATCATTGCATCCATTAGTCTCCATAAGTCTCCATTGTTGCTAATTCAGTCTCAATAGCTCAGTACTGTGTCTTGCCAAAACACTTTAACTATTACAGACAATAAGCCTACATTGTCCAGTCTGCATTTCTTTACCACTGTATCTAAATAACCTAAGGTTACTAGGTTGTTGCGTAAACCACCTAATACTATTACTACCTCACCTTACATCAAGATGTTTGTTCTTGTTCTATCCAGATCGCTTTTCTTGTTATGAGATAATGTGGAGGAGACTAGGGGACTAGTTAAAGTCAGGTGATCCAATCAATGAGATGAGATTCAGGTGTGGGTTAGAGGTGTCCTGTCATATAAAACCCCACAGGTTTGGTTACCAACATTCTGTTCTCCAAGTGGAATATTCCCACAGTCAAAATAAATTTCAGATGACCTCTGACGAAGAGTTGTTGAGGCTCACTATGCTTGGCAAAAGCCTTTCCAAGGTCTCCATCAGTCTACAGTCTACAGATAGATTGCATACAAATGGTGAAAAATCAGTGCCATTGCTGCTCTCCCTAGGAGTGGCCGTTCAGCAAAGACCATGCTACATAATGGTCAAGGAGATGACAAAGAACATCTGCAGACATCTCTTTACCTTCCTAACATCTGTTAGAGTGGTGTTCATGGAGGATACCAAGGAGGAAACCACTGTTCTCCACAAAAAACATTACTGCCCATCTCAAGTTTGGCAAAGATGACCTGAAAGCTACTGGAACAATGTTCTGTGAACAGATGACACAAAATTTTTACTTTTTGGCAAAAGGGCACGAGTAAAAACCCTGCATACCAACAGCAAAACCTCAACCGTGAAGCATGGTGATGGGAGCATCATGATTTGGGGCTTTGCTGCCTCAGGGCCTGGATCAATCATGAGGGAACAATGAATTCCAAATTGTATCAGGAAATTCTCCAGGAGAATATCATGGTAACAGTACATGATCTGAAGCTTAACAGAGGTTGGCTCATGCAGCATGACTGACTCCAAACAAAAGCAAATCTACAACAGAATGGCTTAGACAGGAAAATTCTCATTTTGAATGGCCAAGTCAGAGTCCTGACCTTATTCTGTTCCATCTTCCATTCAAAGTCTCATTAAAAGTGTAACTAGGAACAAAAGTTTAATGACGGGGAGAATATGAGAATATGACCTATCCCATCAGGCCGTACACACACGATTACTCACTTCTTATAGACAATGAATGGAGGCGACCTGTTCTAGGAAATCACATCTGAATGTGCAACTGGCATCGGGCTCCAGTAGACCTGCCTACTCGAGGTCAAATTGCAGTTTGAGTTATCTTCAAGCGATCTGTAATAAAACAATTTACCTGTTACATGATCTTCTTTTGAGCTGAAGTAAAGTTGAAGAAAGAGTAGGAGAGCCACAGCGGTGGTTACTTAAAGGGCAAGACCACTAAATTCTTAGGCTCTAGGATAGTTCCACTTGTATGAGTAAATATTCACTACTGTCTCCCTGAAGAAAAGGGTGAAGAATTAGTCCCATTTCCTAATCTGTGATGCTCCACCAATGTGGTGTTTGATAGAGAAATGGGGAGGGAGTACATATAGGGATAGGGAAGGTATCCACATTGATTATCTGGGAATGATGCTAGATTCTCTGGTCTGGGACTGATGGTGTTAATGCAATACAAAGCTCATTAGGTTTTTTCTGGCTTTAGGTGACAATTCAAACCTACACAAACACTAATTTGGCTGTTCGAGGCTATAGGCAGCAGTTGCAGAGCATTTGGGGCAATTGCCTCTGTACTCTTAGGTCATTGTGCCCAAATGCCCTCTCAGACTGAGAAAGCATTGCCAAAGGGGCATACATTCATCTGATGTGAAAGCCAAGAGGGGCATGGCGATCATTCTGAAGGGACTTACACACTATAAATGTGCCCTTAGGTCACAGTAAAGACTATTGTTTTGTGGGTGCCCTTGAGGAAACCCTCCACATGACTGGCTAATGCGCCGCTTTGGATTTCCAAGAGCTGTTCTCTTGGAAATGTGTGCTGAACTGGGCCCTGTGTTGGAATGGCACTCTCGGAGAAACCACCATCCCCGTCCATCTACAGGTATTGACAACAATCGGGTTTTTAGTGACGGGGACGTTTCAGCGGGAGCTTGCGGACAGATCAGGGATATCCTTAGCTGCCCTGAGCCGGGTCATGCCCATGGCGTGGCATAATTTCTTTGAGTAATAGATCAGGTTCCCACACAGCAGCTGAACAGGCCAACATCAAAATGCAATTTGCAGCGTTGTCCGATGTCAATGTCGTTCATGTATATAATATTTTATACCCTCAGGTGACAACGGGTATGCATTGAAGCCTGGTTACTTATGCCATTTACAAACCCCCAGAGCGCTATAATGTGGTGCACAGCCGTGTGCTCTGTGGTAGAGTTGCATTAGGCTTTTAAAAGGGAGAGGGTTTCGGTTACTTTCTGCCATTCAACTTGTTTCATTTGGTTGGTAATGCCAGGGCTTAGGCTTCCAAATAATACGTGTTTATAATACGCACACAATTTCAGGATGATTGCGATGTATGAGGAAAAAACATGTGGGAACAGACGTATGTGGGGTGCGGCACCCTGGGGGAAAAGTCGGGTGCCACAAGCTGGCCCAGGGGCTGCCACTGCCTCCACCACCACTGTTGCTGGTTCCGTTGGCTCGTGGGCTGGCTCCGCCGTTGGCTCTGCCACTGGTTCCACCACTGGCTCCGTTGGCTCGGGGGCTGGCTCTGCCACTAGTTCCACCACTGCCTCCATTGGCTCGGGGGCTGGCTCCGCCGTTGGCTCTGCCACTGGTTCCACCAATGCCTCCATTGGCTGGGGGGCTGGCTCCGCCGTTGGGTCTGCCACTGGCTCCGCTGGCTCGGGGGCTGCCACTACCATCGCCGCTTGCTCCACTGCTGCCGCTTGCACCGTTGGTTCGGGGTTCACTGGCTCAGTCGTTGGCTCCGTAGCTGCCACCTCGGGCTCTGGTCCTGCTGTTGCCGGTCCCTCAGGCTCTGCCACTGCTGGCTCTGCTACTGCCAGCTCTTCTGGCTCTGGCTCTGCTGCCATTGCCGGCTCTGGGTCTGCTACCGCTGGCTCCTCTGGCTCTGGGTCTGCTACCGGTGCTGGCTTCGCCGGCTCCTCTGGCTCTGGGTCTGCCACCGCCGGCTCCTCGGGCTCTGTTACCGGTGCAGGCTCCACCGGCTCTGGCTCTGCTACAGTCGCCTCCCCGGGCTTGTCTGCTGGCTCCGCTACCGGTGCTGGCTCCTCGGGTTCTGGTCCTGTTGTTGCCGGTCCCTCAGGCTCTGCTACCGCTGGCTCTGCTACTGCCAGCTCTTCTGGCTCTGGCTCTGCTACAGTCGCCTCCTCGGGCTCAGCTGCTGGCTCTGCTACCGGTACTGGCTCCTCGGGCTCCACTGCAGTGCTGGCTCCTCGGGCTCCGCTACCAGTGCTGGCTCCTCGGGCTCCGCTACCAGTGCTGGCTCCTCAGGCTCCGGCTCCTCGGGCTCTGCCACCGCCAGCTCCTCGGGCTCATCTGCTGGCTCCGCTACCAGTGCTGGCTCCTCGGACTCTGGCACCACCGGATCCTCAGACTCTGCTACCGGTGCCTGCTCCTCAGGCTCTGCCACCGCCGGCTCCTCGGGCTCTGCTACCGGTGCTGGCTCCTCAGGTTCTGCTACAGTCGCCTCCCCGGGCTCGTCTGCTGGTTCCACTACCGGGGCTGGCTCCTCGGACTCTGGCTCTGCCACCGCCGGCTCCTCGGGCTCCACTACCGGTGGTGGCTCCTCGGGCTCCGCTACTGGTGGTGGCTCCTCGGGCTCTGGAGGCGGTGAGGTGCTCCGCTGGAGCAATGCAGCAATCGCTTCCTGCAGACGGGCCTGGCTCTCGAGCACGGTGGCGAGGGCTTCCTCCATGCTGAGTCTTGCTGGCGCTCCCGCTGGCTTGGAGGCTGCCGCTGGAGCTGCTGCTGGCTCTGGCTCCGGGGTTGGCGCTGGCTCTAGAGCCGGAGCTGGTGCCGCTGGCTCCGGGGCCAAGGCTGCCACGGGCTCTGGGTCCGGGGCTAGTGCTGCTGCTGGCTTCGGGTCTGGGGCTGCCGCTGCTGCCACTGGTGCTGCCGCCGGCTCTGGCTCTGGGGCTGCTGCCACTGCTGCTGCCACTGGCTTCGGGGTGCCACTGCTGACTCTGGCTCCATCTGCTCGGTGGGGCCCTTCTTAGCGGCTTTCCTCGGCTTCCCTCTCGTCCGGAAGTTTTGGGCCTTGTTTGGATCGTGGAAGAAGCAGTGTGCAAGAGCATGGCCCCACCTACCACAGTGGCCACACCACGCGGTCGGTACCTCTGGACAGGAAGGCCACCGATGGTCAGACTCCCCACAACATTCACAAAATGTCTCGTGTGGGTCATTGTCGCACTGGCATGGCTCTGCCGGCGCAACGGGAAATCTCCCTATCCCCCCCTCAGGATAAAGAGCTGTGCGCTCACGCATCTCTCCTCCTCCGACCCCACTGTATGGACTGCCGTCCATTTCACCGTTTCGGGTGGGTCTTCTCCAGGGCTCCTTCAAGTTGAGGAGTGGCCAGGACGTCATCGCCATCATGGTACCTGAACCACTCCCAGAGTCCCAGGCACACTCGGCATGGCGTGTTCTCTGCGTGCTGATCCGAGTGCCCGCATTCTCCACCATATGTGGCACCCTGGGGGAAAAGTCCGGTGCCACAAGTCCAATCTGAGGGCACACTCATGGTACAGATCACTCCGGAGTCAAGTTTCAAAAGGAAATTATATTTTACTGGCTAAATCACACCAAAAACAAATCATAAATTAACTTAATACTTTAGCTCTCCAGCAGTCTCCCTGGCTGCTCACTCGGTTCAGTCTCTTCTCTTTCTTTTCCTCTCTCCCTCATGGACTGCAGATTCCCCTTTTTAATGCTTCCCCTAATCAGCTCCCACCTGGCTGATTGGGATGCGGTTCAGCTGGGGTAAGATGGCCGTCTGGCTAAGGCATGCTGGGGGATGTAGTCCCTTCCCCACTGGCAGATGCCTTGGTCTGCCACAGGGGTTTTATAAGACCTATCCATGAGTCTTGTATCAGAAGTGGTGAATCTTGATGTGCATGGCATACACAGTGCAACTGCCGCCCCCCCCGCCAAAAAAGCCATCAACAAATGCTTTTTCTCTCACATGCATAGAGCTCCCCTTGAATGTCTCTCCAGTTATTTCAAGGCTACTCACAGCAAACAACAGCAAAAATCCAAGTGCCACAGAGGACATACACACTCATCAACACTGACAGATGCCACTTGTGTCTAAAGACTAATTCCCTTACAATGAAAAACAAACGAGACAAACAAAGGGAGACATGAGCATAAAGTAGGTGAGACATTTTCATGTTTTTTTCAGATTTTACACTAATCAACTATCAGCTACCACTTCCATTTGCGCATACTGCCTATTGAGCAGTATTTCACCACCCACCAATTGACACCAAAAGCCATTATATAATGACACTGAGGTATTGCCTAATGCATTTCTTACTATTACAACAATAACATTTTAGCTTTTTATATCAATATAGTTACTGTTATTTCAATTGAAGTTATTTCAATTTGAATTCAATTTCAAACACTAAGTTGTTTTCAACTGGATAAAGATTAGGTAAATATTTCTATTTACCTAATCTTTAGTTGATCTTCAGATGAAAACAACTGTGTTTATAATATTATTTTGATGTTAGGCTTATGTTTCAATTCCAACAATAGCAATAAATATTGAATAGCAATAAATGTGTGCTAAAATAAGCTCTGTCTTTAATGTCATTTTATTTCTTTAGCTGCAAGTTGAATTGATATTTTCTCAGACTGACCTAACCAAAACCAAAATCCAAACCCAACCAACATTTTCATCCAGGGAGCCTTTAGGTTACTTGCATAACCCCAGTAGTAGCATGAGTGAGCTGTCTCACTATGGGATACCTTCGTCACTCTGTGATGGCTGTGGCGCCCCGGGTCTAATCTGAGAGGGGCCACACAATGTTGGAAATCAGGCCCAATAATCTCAGGCCCAATCTGTAGTGGACTGTCTTTTCCATGCTGAAAGTGAGCCAGAGTGATTCTGAATGCGCTCACATGCTTCTCCGACAGGCGAACTGAGAAAAGCATTGAATCTGGACACAACCCCAGAAAAACTATGCTCTGCGTGGGAGTCTGCACACTACTGTTTACTATAAAGTCTGAATGGGCTAGGTGTGCCACAAGTATGTTTGTGTGAGCAGCAGCCTCCTATTCCGATCACACCAGCAAAGGCATTGTCTAGGTAGGTGGCCAGACGGATCCCCTGCTCCGTGAGCAGAGCCATAGATGCTTCAGTACATTTCAGAAACACCCTCGGGCTTAGTGACAGCCCGAATGGCCTTGAAACGCAAATCTCAGATATTTCTTGTGTGGAGGATATATTGGGATATGAAAGTATGTGTCCTTCAGGTTGATGGAAGTGAACCAATCACCTGGGCACACTGAAGCTAGCAGGGATGCGTGTGTGAGCATGCAAAAGCTGAGATGCTTGTTCAGGAAGCGCAGATCCAGGATCAGACGGATCCCTAAGTCTCCTTTGGTACCAGGAATACCTTGAGTAAAAGTTTTTTTAGCCTCGCACCACTTCTGCATGGAGGCGAGAGCAGTGCCAAAGATTATTTCGGGGACAACTGGGATGTCCTTCTCTTTATCTGATAGATTGGTCAGGTTGAGCCACCTGGTTCTCTCCTGCAGCACCATCATTGCCGTGGATTTTTCCGTCACCTGGACAGCACAGCACTGTACATGGAGATAGATGTCTTTGACTGTGGTGATTTCCTCCCATAGGGCCGCATCAGGCTCGTCAGCCATGTCCTCTGTCTGGCAGGCAGTGAGCATAGATGTGACATTAAGCACTCTCATCACTATGGCTGCTGCTTTATATGCCCTCTCAGTCATAGTGGACTGGAAACAGACGGCTTTTGATGGCAGGATGGGTGACCTTGACAATGCAGCTGATAGTTTTGGGTGGAGGTGAGCCACCATCAATGGTTCCATCAGTGGCATGCGGGCCATAGCATGTTTTTCCATTCCCTCAAAGTCCAGGGAAGGCACTCCTTAAATGAGGGTCTTGTGGAATAAGGATTCTCCTTCCAGGAGATGGCATCCTCCTCCAGGATCTCTGTGAATACTGGTAGGAGCTGTCTAGCAGCTTGTTTGGCCTGAGCAATCTCTTCCCCTCGTAGCTGGACCCGGGGGTTGGTCCACCAAGATCAGATCAAGGTAAAAGCACTGTCAATAATAGGTATTTGTGCAAGAAAGTGTACTACTTGAAATGTTAAAGTAGATAAGAACATTAAAGCCTTCTCTAGATGTGTCGTAGATGAGACAATGTATTGCACAGAGGCCTGCATGTGTACCTTCAAACATGATAATGCCGTGTAGCCTTCAAGAATGGAGAATATGGAATTATCGAATCCCTCTTACTCTGCAATGTCCTTTGGTACATCGCAATACATCACAGTTGCAAACTTGCAAAAGATGTCACACCGCTTAGGCACTATGACAATTTTGATGAGGTTAATTTAGCAAGGCACATTTTTAAATTCAGCAGAAGACTGGTGATATTCTTGCCAAGTGTATTCTTTTCGATGTCTTTAACTCCCTCTATGCAATCAAAATAACCTGTATTTGATGTTGTCTGAAGTACCTCAGGCTTACGTGTTGTAACATTAGTCTATTGTTATTTCAGAACTACAGATTCTGTCCAGGTGGTGCAGCATCTCTGGCCTCATTATCTGAAGCATACATCTCTGTGACCACTGATGCATCTGTGTCATTAATGGGTTAGCTGAAGGCTTCCCACAACGTATGATATCTCGTTCTTAACTTCCTCCTCTTTCTTCCCTCCTTCTTAATTGTCTCCTCTTATTTCTTTACTTCCCACCATACTTCATTATTTCCTTCCTTCCATACTTCTGGCTATTGCCCATACCACGGTTGACGTCTTATTCCCATGATTTTGTTTCACATGCACTCTGATACTCAAGTAGCTTTTTTCTATGAATAATCTAAATAACAAAACATTCAACCTGGTGATCTAACATGAGTACAGACATAGTCAAATACTTTATACTGTCTGCCTCATAATATTCAGCGTTTATGATTTTAAAGGCAGCGTTTGGTGTCTTTTTTATTTCCTCAGAAATGAGAGCAGTCATCAAAATCAAAATACCAGATTAAACTGTCTAGTTGGTGAAACCCAGGCATTTTAACATGGTTCTATATATAGCAACATTCATTGGTTCTGTGTCATAGATTTTTTTTATGTGATTCTTATATTGTTCCCTGTTTGCTTTCCTGTACTATATTTTTCCTGCAGGGGGTTAATGCACCTGAAGAAAAAAGGATGCTGTTATTGGACAGTGGTTGTTTCCAGTGTAATGTTGTACAGAGAAGGTGGTAAATTTACTGTCAGGTGAGCGGAGGATAAGGTCAAGAATATCCATGGTGCACGTGCTGCTGTGGATGTGTGTGGGCTGGTCGTCAGGTTATTCAGTAGCGATTGGCAGGTTTGTAGCTGTGGTAATGGTTTGGCTCTAGGGGGGCAGTAACATACTGTACTTGCAGCTAGGGGTGTCGTGGTATGGAATTTCCTGTACTGTGATGACAGAGGGAGATTTCATTGCAGTGGGATGAGCAAGTAAGCATTTCCTAGATATATTAATTTTAGGTTCCTGCATTATTAGAATTTCCCCCTGACCTCAGTTAGTGGTGCACATCTAGCAATTTGTGTGTTGCAGGGAAGCCAGTTTTGACTGTCCTGCCTTAATAAATACAATGTTACTATGTTACTTTACTACAGTATTGCATTTATTATAGTATTGTAGATCCTAGGTTAGTAATTTGAGAAAAACTACAGTATACTTCACTCCACTGGAGTATTTATTATAGTATAGTGTAGTGCAGTACAATTATAGTGTAGTAATACTATAGTTTACTACATTATTCTATAGTATGTACTGTAATATACTAGAGATTTTTTTGGTTGGGTACGTCCGCTGTCAGTGACAAATTTGTAACTCTCAATTACAAAAACAAAATATCAATTTTTGAAATTATATTTAACCATTCAATAAAACACTTGTGTCTACACATCACATTCAGTCATTAATTTTCCATCCCTGCTTATTCCTTTTCAGGGGGAGTGGAGTGTATCCCAGTATGCATCTGGCGGAAGGCACCATGTCGCCAATCCATCACAAGGCTAACACATAGACATCCAAACACAGCTAGACAAGCTACATTCCCACCTTTGGGCAATATAGAGTCAATCAATTCACCTCTATTCTGGCCCCCATCCTTTTCTCCATCTATATGCTGCCATTAGGTAAGATCATTCAACAGCACAACATCTCCTACCACTGTTATGCTGATGACACTCAGCTCTATCTCCCCCTGAAACCCAACAACCAGTCCAATTTAAACTGCCTCACAGAATGTTCCAAAAAGAGAGATCATGGCCGAATCCCAATTCACCTCTTGGCCCTACCCCTCCGTTTTGCGCGTTCACGTGAAGGGGTAGGGCTGTCCCAATACTCTATTGATCAAAGGGTAGGGCCAAGATCGAGGGCTACATAGCCCTCGAAACGGAGATTTTTCAGAGGCACACTTCAAACCAAGGGCTACCCAGAATGCCCTGCGAACCTCTGGAAGTAACAGGAAGATCATGGGGACCGCTACACTACCATCCGAAGTGAACCACAAATGTAGTATTTTCTTCATTAATAAAGATTTAAAAAATATTCTAACCGTGGTATTATCTTAGTTTAATGTCGTTTCAATGTATTATGGACCGTTTCTTTATAACAAGCATAACAAAAAAATCGCTAATATGCCGATGTCTCTACTTCATTAGTTAGTTACGTTACAACATTGTTTTAGGCTGATTTGTGCATGACAGTCCCGCATTTTGACATATTTACATGTCGCATTTCCCCCTTTGCTGGCATATGACGAAATATAACTAAAATCCAGCAGCGAAGTTGCTGCACTTGTTACGGCTCCTCTAATATCAGTGCAGACTGGCAGGGTAACATTAGGAGCACGGCTTGCTAGACTACAGAGCACCGCTAACGCTATTCTGTCAAGACGTGGACTGGTAATGAAGCAGTGGTCTTTTTTATTTGATGACTTGTTTGATCGATTCGTAGCGTGAAACGTAGAAATTGTGAACGAATCGCGAGCGTCCATGCTTTTCTATCTCCATCAGATGAACCTTAAGCAGGCTGAGACCTAAATGACGGAGATTCGACAACTGAGAACGGGTGTATCCCTTTCACCACAAATGCCGTTACCGCTCTGTGACACTCGTCAGTTTTCTCCTGGGTCATTTCCCCTGTCATTGCCAAAGAGAACGGTGTCTCACGGCTTGCTGTCCCTGGCTCTACCGGAGGCATGACTGGAGGTGCTTGCGAGGTGCTCGCGCTGGCTGACACACACACTTGTACCTCAACCAGAACAACCTCTTGGATCCCCACCAGTCTGGGTTCAAAGTGGGTCACTCGACCGAGACTGCCTTCCTGGCAGTGACATAGTCGCTCCATGCCGCTAGAGCGAACTCTCTCTCCTCTGTTCTGATACTCCTGGACCTGTCTGCAGCCTTTGACACGGTGAACCACCAGATCCTCCTCTCCACCCTTGAGGGGATGGGTGTCTCAGGCTCTGCACTCTCCATGTTTGCCTCCTACCTAACGGATTGCTCCTACCAGGTGACGCTGAGAGGGTCTGTGTCAGAACCACGCAGGCTCACTACTGGGGTTCCGCAAGGCTCAGTTCTAGGTCCTCTCCTCTTTTCCCTCTACACATCTCTTGGTTCTGTTATCCAGTCACACGACTTTTCCTACCACTGCTACGCAGATGACACCCAGCTGATCCCAGTCATTTCCCCCCTCTGACACACAAGTGGAGGCACGCATTGCTGCATGTCTGGCAGACATCTCGGAGTGGATGTCGATGCACCACCTGAAGCTCAACCTGGACAAGACTGAACTGGTGTTCCTCCCGGGGAAGGGCTGTCCGCACCGAGACCTGGCCATCACCATTGATAATGATGTGGTGACGTCAACTCGGACTGTGAGGAATCTGGGTGTGACCCTGGACGACCAACTGTCGTTCTTGGCAAACATCGTATCAGTCACACGCTAATGCAGATTCCTCCTCTACAACATCAGGAGGATTCGCCCCTTCCTCACTGACAAGGCAGCGCAGGTGCTCATCCAGGCTCTTGTCATCTCCCGCCTGGACTACTGCAACTCCCTCCTTGCTGGTGCCCCGGCGTCTGCCATCAGACCTCTGGAGCTTGTTCAAAAAGCTGCAGCTCATCTGGTGTTCAACCGCCCCAAGTTCTCCCATACAACTACCCTTCTCCGTTCTCTACACTGGCTCCCTGTAGCAGCTCGCATCCAGTTCAAGACCCTGGTGCTAGCCTATAGGGCAGTGAAAGGAACAGCTCCTTATCTCCAGGCCATGGTCAAGCCATACACCCCCGCCCGACCACTTCGCTCTGCTGCCTCAAGGCGACTGGTTGCCCCGCCGCTCAGGGGTCCCTGCGGCCGATCTACACGGTCACGGCTCTTCTCTGTCCTGGCCCTGCAGTGGTGGAAAGAACTCCCCACTGATGTCAGGACAGCCCATCTTTCGCCGCAGGCTGAAAACCCACCTCTTCAGGAAACACTACCCTGACCCTTCCTCTTAGCCTTGCCTATTTGTCGTCAATCATGTGTCTAAGCTCGTTTATTGGCTGTTTATTTGATACACTTATTTGTCTTAGCTCTTTATTTGATTCTCTTATTTGTCTCATTTGTTTAAGATAAAGTAGGTTGCTAACTTATTGCACTCTTACCTTAACACTAGTTATGCTCTTAGTTGCTTGTTTAGGAAGGAAATGCACTTACGATTTCTGGTGACTAGTAGTTTTCTTGCCTACCTATGTTGAATGCACTTCTTGTAAGTCGCTTTGGATAAAAGCGTCTGCTAAATGACTGCAATGTAATGTAAATTCGAACCCAGGACCCTCTAACATACGTAGAAGGTCCTGGAGAACCCATCCCACCCCCTCTATGTTACCTAGAAGTTACTGACATTACATTTTTTATCATATATGATCATATAGAGAACATTTTTAATTCCTATAATAGAGCCCTTTTGTGTGGATGCTGATGGAGTGACCGGTGTGTGAGAGGAGGCAGACGTCCACCAGGCTCTGCTGTAGTCTTACTGCTGTATTGAAGTATTCAGCTACTGTATAACTGGTCCTGGTCTTCACCGCCTGACCTGGATTTACATACACACACGAGACACTTCACACAGTTGGGTGGACTCACATACATACACTGATAATAGAGGTGATCAATCACTGCAGAGAGGTGTCAGGTAGGGAGAGGAGATGCACATGTATCTCTGCTGGCTTGCTGTGTGTGTATGTCCGTGTAGGCAGCCAGATGCCAGGTGAGCAAGGTTAGCAGTGTTCCAGTTGTGGTGGAGTGACAAAATATCTCTCTGCATGGGGGCTGAGGCAATCTGCTGCTTGATTCACAGCCGTGTTACCTTGATTCATCATAGCCAGCACGCAAACCTGTTGTACAGTTCTTGCGGCTGATTTATAATGAGAACGAGAAAAAATATGTCATCTGAATCGATTTAGAAACAATAGTTTGTATTTTATCGCCAGCCTGGCCTCTGGCCTAGCTGCTTAGCCACTAGCTTGGCTGTGTTTCAAGCCTAATCTGTCTGAGTTTAGCATCCACCTTAGTGTTAGGTTTCAATTTTTAGTGACATTTAGTGATACAACTTGTGCTGTTGTCTCAGAGAAGTAACTATTGTGATGCTAGAGGATAATCTGGCTGGCATCTCACTTTACAGAGTAATGAAATACATGGTTATGGTCTATACCCAGAAGAAATGCCAATTTGAGTGGTGGAGAGTGAGGGGAGAGGGGGTTGAGTCTGAAAATAGGGGGACGGGACCTCTGACACATCCATATGACATCATATTCAAGTTTAGCCTGACATGATTTATGACCATGTTTTCCTGTGGTCCTTAGAAGTGAACGCCAGACACTCTTGTCCTACCAAAATTCATCTCTTGACTCAGGCCAAGGAGGACATATCATTCCGGAGATGCCTATAGTGCTGGAGCATCAAGATCCATGTGGCAGAGAGGCCCCTGTCTTCTTCCAGTTGCTGTCATAGTTTTTAAACTAACAGAATAACTCTAAATGTAGGCCTACTAGCATTAGTAGCCCCAGCGCTTGTCCTAGCCAAGATAGCCTGGCCTGCTAAAAATGGATTTTCTAGACATCCTGAAGTAAATTGAGCCACCCTAGCAGTAGCAAGTGAAGATTAGCCTCATCAATATAACATCACGCACAACTAAAGCAATGCTGATTAATGACTTGCTTGAGGAGCATAGTCTTGACAGGAGGGGTCTATGTGAAACCTAAAGCGGTTAGCTTTACAGCCAAACGTCTTTCTATCTCTGTCAAACTACATTAGCTCACACGTCGCTTGAGTGACAGAAATGGGTGGGGGCGTTACCTTCACTTATACTTTACTCAGTTTGATGATGAACCCACCTGTTTGCAGCGGCTACACACTCAATCTGGTCCTGACATCGCCGTCTCTGGTTTAGCAGTCTCTTCCTACATACCAACCTTAGGTGACATTGCCATATTAAATCTCAACTTTGTGTTTGATCATGGTGAGACATAAAGGCTCCCCTATATGAGCTGCTTCTAGACAGCAATCTATACACTCAGCCTTTCCAGGCACTAGGTGGTTTGTTCTTGTTAAAAAAGACTACATGTAAATTGTGTAAAAATTGACATTGACAAGCAGATACTGTCGCTGTTTTCCCTCCATAGTGAAGCCAGTTACATTACTCCTTGGGTCCCCCGCCCCCTTTTTTACTTTGGCTACACAGATTTAATTGGTAAATAAACAAACGTCAAACTTTTCTTCTTCCATATCTGCAGTGCCTGGAGCGTTCAGGGAGCAAACACACGTTTCATTATGCATGCCTGTTTCCTTGATGATCATTAAACACTGACAAAATGTCGGGATGACAAATAGAGGTTCTTTACTAAATTCAAATCCCACAGTCATTTCTTTACCACAATATTTTGATCAATGGTTAAAGCCCGTTGAAGGCTACTATAATGTAGTTACAGTATGTTCATTTTTCCCCCTGTCATATTGATGGACTACAGCATGGAGGACAATTAATTTGGCTAGATGATGAGCAGATGGAAGATAAAACGATTTTTTTTACCACATGGATTTGTATGTAATATGTAAACCCCCTTATGGATAACATGGTGTGAATGGATGCATTGGGGCTTGGTAGCACTAAGGTTTAGATCTAAATGTAAATTTCTCCTCATGGGCATCCATTCTATCTGCTGATCTTTTGTCCTCTCTTTGAGGGGAGTGTTTCAATTTTTTTTAAATTAATATCCATTAATGAGAAAAACAATGTTATTCCTCCTCGGAAGGAAAGACAATACTTACTGTGCAGTCTATTGATTGCAGTCAGCACTGGAGACTTTAAAATTTCAATTCAGGAATTATGCAACGAGTAGATCCTTTAAAGCCACTGTCATTCAAATTCAAATAACGGTGCTCCGATTATTTAGAAATCATTTGAAGGGTCATTGTTTACACCCAAAGGCATATAAAAGTGCCTCCTCCATTTGTTGAATAAAATAACTTTTTTAATTACAATGAACGAGCCATGAGATAAAGGGGTAAACAGGGTAGACAGGAGAACCAAGTTACATGAGGACATGAAAGAACCTGACACAGTGAACATAGAATATAATACTACTACACAGTATTATTCTGTTTTTTCCTCTACTGTTCTAGCATACTGTCCTCAATTCATTCAACAATTGCTAGAGATGAGAGGAGATGCATACATACATGGTGGCAGAACGGAGCATCTGCCATGGAGAAACTGTGGGGAGTGGACTACACTCCCCAGCAGACCACAGTCTGTCGGCCATCTTGCCCCAGCTGAACCAGGTCAGCAATCAGCCAGCTGGGAGCTGATTGTGACCAAGACTAGAGGGAGAATCTGCAGTCCAAGGGGAAGAGAGCAGACTAGATCTAGAGAGCAGCCCATCAAAGCTTAGGCACTAAATTATGTTTGATTTGTAATTTGGTGTAAAAGACCCAGTAAAGTGTCATTTCTGTTTAAATCTCATCTCCAGAGCGATGTTTGCACTGAACCTGGCCCCAGATTGGGCCCACTTTTCCCCCCAGGGTACCTCAACATACACAGTACTGTGCAAAAAATATTATATTGTATTATATAATATTATATTATAAATAATCTTACATTTTTTGGGGTTTTTGTTTTCTGCTTCAGTGTTTTACATTACTGCTCTTTATAATTTTTTGGATATTTAGAAACTTTTCATTATTTTTGAAAGAATCTTCGCTTTACGATTTTTTAAACTTGTGCCTAAGACTTTTGCACAGTAGTGTACATATTGTATATACATGAATAAAATCATTCCTCTTATGATTTTTTTTTTTTGTGTGATACAAGCCATGTTTCCCATGAAGTTACATTCTTCATGAGTACTCTCATGAAGTAACAGACTGTCCATCCATGATTTTTGCTTTTAAACAATCAATACACTTGGAGCAACACATAATTGTTTCATGGAAGGAATACTAAGATGACGCCAGAGCCTTAACAGATGTGTTTGGATAATTAAAATATCAGTCATGTTATTGCAAATTAAATGTCGTTTTGATTTTCTTCCAGCAGTTGACAAGAGGGGCCAACTGGCATATAGGACAGCAATCACAATGCAACCCCAGGCCATTCCTCAAGAGCCATATCAGACCGCTGAATTTCAGCACCCTCAGCATCCAAATGACACTTTAATTAGTAAACCCTCTGTGCTTCCCTGATAAAACAGTTTAGAAAATGCTTAGTGCTGGAAAATGATCTATTTTAAATGTCCCTTTTCTCATGTAGTAGCATTGCACTAGTCATGCAGTTAATTTATCAGCTATTTCTTTGCATAATGGAAACAAAAGCTGAGAACAGGTCAAGTGGGTGAGAAACTGGAGGGTGGCCATACTTAAGTGGTCTCAATACAAAGCACTGGTGAAACTTTAGTGCCTTTTCCTTCATTAATATCATTTAATGGAGGGAAGCTAGTTCAGGCAGACAACTCAAGTGGCGCGTCAGCTGAATTCATGCATTGCCATTGCAAATTGAGCGGTACGTCTATTTAAGCTGTCAAACTCACTCGCTCATCCTCTGCTGCTGCTTACCCTGCTGGACTGTGTTGCTCGACTACTGCTGCACATGAATCTCACGTGGGGACTCCCTACTCACATCCTGATTGCCAAAATGGGCTGCAGCTGAGCCTAATCAGCCCTGCCTCACACTAGTTAGGCTACCAACCAGACCATGACAGGAACACCAAATTAACCAAATAATTGTTTGCATCAACATCCCTTATTCATCTGCTATTCTCATGGTCCTCGTGAAGTAAGTCATCGTCCCAATCCTCCTCCGGAGTCACTCTGGGAGCTCTTTCCTTCCTCAGGCAGGCGATGTGGAGCGCTACACTAACGATTATGTCACAGGCGTGCATGGGCTGCCGCTGTCTGGGGGTCCTGATATGGGGTCAAGAGATATGGCTGGCAGACATAACCCTTGTCTCCTAACAACTCGCCTGGACAGTGACCATTTTTATTATCAACTAATAGCCTACCTTGTGCCATACTGAAAAGTGAAGAAGCCTGAAAAATTCTCTAATTGTGGACTGAGCCAGGCCATTTCGTTTCCACAATGCCGATTACGCAATCAGCATCTCAGATCATCTGAAATAATGTAAACCGTAGGCCGTTATTCTAGAAGACCTATTAGAATAATAATCTCGGCCTAACAAAACATGTCTAGAAGGAGGGACGGAAAGAAAGTGACAAAGTGACATTCTGATAATGTAGACTATGTCAATTATTAGGACCGATTTACATCATCAGCTCTGTGAGGATGTGCATGTGGGTGCTGTCCAGCAAAAGATTATTGTAACCTCACCTATAGGTCACCTCTATTAAGAACCAAAAAGATAGCAATTGTAATGCTTCAACTTACCATCAATTGCATAAAATTACTCTTTAATGGAACGAACTGTTCGGTGGCCAGGGAAGGTGATGAAGATGCGGTGTGCGCAGTAATATTTATATATATTTTCTATATGTTGTAACCATTTCATGAAAGTAACTCAGTAACTCACAGTAACTCAGCTTGAACTATGTTGAGCTTGCTTTATGGAACAGAATAAACTTGAGAATGAGCCAGACTTACTGAAATAAGCCTGCTAAGGTGGCTTTGTGGAACACCCCTCTGCATTCAGTTAGATGGATTATCTTCCTGAGAGTTGCCAACAGATCAAGATATTGTTATAATTTGACAAGCTTTTAGAAAAGTACATGTATTGAGAGATCACATGATCCTGACGATACGGGGTTACTCGATAAAGGATTATTTTACATTTTAGCAGTAGAAGAATATTTTCACATTAAATTTAATTTGTCCCATGACCTCTTTGACCTAGTCAGTGCCATTGGCTCTGACGATAGAAAGCAAAATAAATCATAACCTGTATGCTCCTTTACATGAGTGCACAATTATCCAGGTAACTACATCTGTGAATTGTCTCCCTGTTTGAATGAGTGCATAAATGTGTGTCTGCTTGGGTGTGCTCAGTGTTGAGTGGCTTCTCCCTGGAGGTGGATCTGAGATGTGGGTGCTGGACCCTGGCTGATGTGCAACATGGGTGCTGGCCTCTAGTGGATATGGAGTGCAGCCCTGGCTGACGTGGGACCTGGGTTCTCAGCAGTTGAGGTCACTTGCACTACATCTGCTTAACTATAGGGGCCCTGGCTGACCAAGGATATTGAACTATATGGCCTGCATTATATTTTGTCCTAATGCATCTAATGCATGCCCAGTGTTCCTGGTGGGGGGGTGCCTCTTTCAACTGCCCCACTGATGGTGTCTTCCATTTTTTTCCCTATAGGGGAGTTTTTCCATGAATTCTTAGAGTGCCGTACGCTGGTGGTGCTGGCCAGGTTAGTCTACCTTAAGCAGATTATGTAGCCTTGCTATATCCTTTGCTGCCCATGAAAAAAAACAGTCTGATTGCTCAAACAACAATGTGCTCCAGTGCCTTTATATGCTTTGCTAATGTGCTGAATGTCATGTCTGCAATCTGCCATCACTGTTGCATATCAGGTGGAATGCTGGGTTTAATACAAATAAGGATAAGTAGAATGCCCGGCTCTGATCCTGAATCAGCCTTGATGGAAATAGTGGGTCCACATAGTTTTCTTCATGTAGATAGAATGCTCCTTGTTGGTAGCTTATCTGCTAAGAGGCTGAGAAAGTCTCACATAAGGCTAGAAGGACCAAGTTAGATCCAGAAGTGCAATAGCTCTGCGTTTTGTCACAGTGTCTCCTTTCGAGAGACAAAGTGGGATTTTGGCTTGGTTGTACGATGGGTGCTCTACCGGTATACATAGTGTAGTTGGTGTCTGGTTGTGCTGTTGCAGGGGGGATGCTATCGATCGCTCCCCGCCTCACTTGGCTGTCTTAATTACGTTGCACGGAGGGCGATGTAAGAGAGCCTTGACGCCAAAATAAAATCTGTATGTACATTTATTCTGAATAACAAAAATCATAGTCAATACATGAGTTGTTTGCCTGAAATGTATATGTAGATTAAAGGTTCATTTTCATGTAGTTGGTGAGAATGATAGAGGCAAGTGTTTATAACCAAATGCCCCTTTGGCCATACTAATGGTGCAATCACACCTACAAACTCACATGGACTCACAAGTAGCTTGTTTATTGGACAGTTTTGAGATTTAATGTTGACATAATGTAATGGTTGATCTTCAGCCTTTGCTTTTAATGGCTGTGCTTGCTTGCTCATCGGCTCATTGGCTCCCTCCCTCACTGCCTCTCTTTTTCACTAAAGTTTTGGGAAATTCCTGACAGATGTATTATTACAGTATTAGAACTCTGTAGAAATGATCCATCTAAGTGTGCAATGTGACATCTACAAGTTTCCCCAATCTACTTTAGCTGCAAACAAAGAGAACAAGAGCTATATTTCATTTCCCCTCATCCCAGTCCATCTCTAGAAGTGACAGGTCATTTAATAACATCCAGTCAGACCTAGGTGGAGGATTACAATACAGAGTGCTTAAATTAGATTTGCCAGAAGCTGGTGTGAAACATGAGCAAAGATTAGTCTTGACACCTGTCATCTTACCAACCTACCTACACAATTCAGAATGACAGGACACATAACAAGCCCTGCTTTGCAACTTTGACAGCACCGGGATCAAATATTAACCGAATACATGGAAAACTTCATTTGCTTAAAGTTCATTCTGTGATTTCAACATACGGCATAAGATAACAACGATCAGATGCTCCTGTATGGAGCAATTTTCTTCATATGTTTTAATGAAACGATTATAATCTAGCATGAAAACACTGATAAATGTAGCGTTTTGCAATGAAACAGAGTGGTGATAGAGAATAGGAGATAGAACTCTTTCTCTTTGTCCAGTCTGAACTCTCAAACTTACTTAACCATATTTACAAGCCCGATCACAGTCACCAGACTTATAGTAGGGTGGTGATGGTCATTTTTCTTACTGGAGACTGTCGGTGTGTGGTTTTCATATTGGAAACACCTTGGGCCAGATGAATAAAACTAGATTTAGCTGTATACGCACAAAACAGGAAACATGCATACGCTATAGATGTATAAAACCCCACGTACATCTGTTCCCACGTGTTTTTTCTTCATACATCTCAATCATCCTGAAATTGTGCGCACATGCACGGGCCTTCTGACCATGCCCACAATTTACTATAAATGGCTTCCAACACACCCCCAACTGCCTGGTTTGCATATAAAGGGCCAGCATTTAGTTTAGTTTTGAGGAGAAACGGTGGAAGCATTTAAAGGGGGGGTATTGTACTCATTTTGGGCTATTTAAACTGTTCCTGGGGGTCTTTACAAGACGTTTGTGAAGTCTATATAAAAAAAAATCCTAAAACCAGCTTCTGTGATGTGTGTTTCAGTCTCTCATTTTCTCCATTGTAAAGAACAGGCTGTTTTGAGGGCGTGTAGGTTGTATGTAATGAGCACTGCTCATTACATACAACCTACAAGCAATCGCCTGGCGGAGGCGGAGAGCAGAGCGCTCATGCTGCTCAATGTAAACAAATAAGCTTGATGCAGAAATCTACTATAACCATGGCGGCCGCTTCAGAACCAACACTGAGACAGTACATGTTTGAGCTGGAGTCTGACCCAGAATGAGAAGAGGCAGCTGAGGCGGTTCCACGTAGTTTCTCAATGATAACAATTTTGTGTAATATTGTACTTTCATGCCTTGTGTTTGTGTATGTGGGTGTGTGAGCGACACTCTCTGCTGTAGCCGGTCTATTTATGGCTCATGTCCATAAGCTTATTGAATACAACTTGCAGACAAGCTAGGATTGACAATTTTGTTGAGCTAGTTAGCCAATATATTATTGGATGCAACCTATTTGCATCCAAACAGCGCAGCCAAACAACCAAACACGATTGTACTAATGGTGGCTAAAGTTTACCAAGCCTGACATGTTCGACAGACTGTTAAGATGAGTCCTGAGACTTTAAGATGAGTCCTGACTCCAACCAATAACTTTACTTTTACTTTACTTTACTTTTAATGACTCCAGCTTTAGTTTTCTTACTTCTTCCACAAGCCCGTGGCTAGCCCCGCTAGCTCGTTAGCTAAGCAGCAGTCGAATTTACTACCAGACTAATTTGGTAAATTATATCAAAACATGGTGACACTTACAGATTCAACCTTATGAATTGCTCCATCTTTACTTCAATTTAGATGCTAATCCTGCCATTGCTCCAGCAGTCTGAGGACTGATCATCACACATAGAAAAAACTGTAGCCGTTGCCGTTAAAAATATAATGAATCCACTCTGTCCTGGCATTTTCTTGTGTTGGGAGACTGTGCAGGGATCTATGTTGCTGCCTGCATCCTACAAAATAATAACTGGAGAGTTGATATATCGCCATAGATATGTTGTTTTAGCTTCACTCGTTGCAAAGTAATGGTGCATTCCAGTGTACTCGGAAAAAACAGTGTCTGAATGTGATATGCGCCGATTCTTTTCACTAATGGCGCTGTAGTAGTTGATGTTGAGTTTAGATGCTTGTAACATTCTGAGACTTACCATACAAACATGAGTTTGCTGCGGTCGATTATGTTTTCCCGAGCAGATGCACTGGAACACATTTAGATTGGAAGTTAGGAATACCGACTCGGAATTATCGATTTCCGAGTACAATGGAATGCACCATAAGTAACTGCTTGCGGCACTGGTGAGCTGCATTTTGCAACGACGTAAATGGGATTGGTTGTTCACCTGGGCGTGGGCATGCTCTGAGACGGGCTGGATTAGCCCCTTATGACGTCCAAAGGGGCTACTTTCTGAAACAGGCTGTTTTTCTCCTATCTTTGGCACCGTTTTTGAAAAAAGGAAAATACAGAAAAACGACTTCCAGATTTCAAATTTTCTCAGCTGCTTAGGGAAGTAATTTCCTATGGAACATGTATAAGTGCCAAGAATAAACCGTTTTCCATAATATGGGACCTTTAAGAAGCAATAGAAGAAGAAGAAACACAATTTTACCGACTGAACTTGAAATAATGGTTGATCAAAATGACAGAAGAAAACACATATTATTTGGAAGCCTAAGCTCTGGCATTACCAACCAAATGAAACAAGTTGAATGGCAGAAAGTAACCGAAACCATCTCCCTTTTAAAAGCCCAATGCAACACTCTACCACAGAGCGCACGGCTGTGCACCACATTATAGACCCTTTTAGCGCCTATGTCACAGACTGTAATTTGGGAGAGGTTTCTTCATTTTCGTGTGTGTGGGACTTTAATTTGTTTGCAATATATCTTACATGTGTGTGGACTTTGTATTGCAGTAGGCCTATTTTTCTGTGTGATTAGTGTTTGGTTTCAGTGTCAATTAACTCTCCCCAGCACAGCTGTAGATATTCCCCTAACGAGCTATGCAGGCACACCTGTGTATGATTAACAACTAGAGGTTCAAGACTGGATATAAAGGGTGGAATGACGGAACTGAGGGAGACTTCAGTGGAACAGACCTATGGTGAGGAGCACGGGTGACGGAGAGGTTGCTGGATGTGACCACCATTGAGGAGACCCAACTGGCTGAGGGGCGCTGAAGAAACAGGTCTCTTGGAAACCTTTCGCCCTCCAAAGGCTGTTACATTCCCGCCCAGGTTGTTTCACTACCATTTTTGCTTGGCTGTTGACTTTTTTTGTGAAGACAATAAACTGTCTCTGATTGACTTTAGACCACTGTGTCTGTGTACTTGTATACCAGAGATTATTAGATCAGAGTGTGTCTTACATTGTGACACCTACGTCACGATTACGTCACGGTGTTAGCTGGAGGCAAAACAAAATAAAATTGGAGGCATCACATCACCTCACCTCAGAGAAGCAGATGTCATCTTGCTGTGTTGCTGGATGCCAGAATCGAAGGAGAGGCTCCAACTTGAAATTTTATCGTATACCAGCTGCCACTGCCAGTAAAAAAAAAAAAAAAAAGACAACTATGGTTAAATGCGATAAAACGAAAGGATTGGACTGAGGCGATCATCAAAAATGCTTGTGTTTCCAGCGCACACTTCATAGGTTAAATAAAGGTGTGTGTGATCTGGTAAATCTTTGTATTTTAAGTTTTACTTGTACATGACTGTAGCAGATGGGAGGAGGCTTAGCTTGGATCCAGGGGAGAGTTGAGTCAGTGGACTGACTGATGGAGTGGGAGAGCGAGCGTCCAAAGCCGGCGGCAACTGGCCAAGCTCCGTAGGTTGCAGTCGGGAGCAGCCTGCAAGGGCTGACCAGTTGGGGTTCGGGCGGGATGCCCCTGGAAGCCTGGCGGACTGGGGCAGCCTTGGTGCTCCGCGGCTGACCTGCCGGGAGGGAGGAGGTGTGCGCGCCGAGGATGCCGCTCTTCACTGCCGTCAATGCCGGGCCAGGTTTATTATTGTGGACATGTTAATAAAACAGCCGTGCTGGCCAGTTAACGATCCTCCCGTGTATGTCTCTGTCTGTCACGGACCCCGGTAATGTGGCACCTTGCCACAATGACCAGTTTCTCTTTACTATACACGGTTGGTTTCTCTATCAGGTAGGCGTAAATGTCTGGCCTGTCAAATCGTCGGGTCGGCCAATCTGGTCCCGTTGGTTCATGTTAACTTGTTCAAGTAACACTCGCGGTCCCGGAGAGTGAGTGACCGTAAATATTTAGATATAGCGTAATTTTCTTCAGCCATGTTAAAAACAAGCCAACGAAACTTGCTAGCCAGCGTTGTTGGCTAACTTGTTCTGGCCAGCTTCTGCCTCCAGCTAAGCTCCGCCCACCAAAAAAACGTCTTGTTTACTAACAAAAGCGGTCTATAGCGTCTGTCTAACCATGGCTTCAATGCATACCCATTGTCACCTGAAGATATAAAATATTATATACAAAAAACTATTATATACATATATTACATTTGGGAAATCGGACATTTGCATTTTTTTGGCCTGTTCAGCTGCTGTGTGGGAACCTGATCTATTACTTAAAGAAATGATGCCACCCCACGCCATGGGCATGACCCGGCTCTGGGCAGCTCAGGATATCCCTGATCTGTCCACAAGCTCCCTTGAAACGTCCCCGTCGCTAAAAACCCGATTGTTGTCAGTACTGTTCCAACACAGGGCCCAGTTCAGCACACAATTCCAAGAGAACAGCTCTTGGAAATCCAAAGCGGCGCATTAGCCAGTCAACATCATGGACCAGAAAATCAGTACGGTCTCTGAAGACTCGTTCTCGCCTAAATTGCGCAATAGCAATATCTTCCAGCAATGCCATTACGCACGGCTACATCCTTTATATAGTGTAGGTTATTCTTACTCCCAAATAATACAGAATAATCTTTATTTATATAAAGATCATGTATTTATTTGTTTATTTATACAAAGATCATTATCATAATTCTTATAATGCATAGTGACAAACATATTTACTCAAGATAGAACGAAATTAAGGCATGTCAAAAAAAAGGTTAACCACTCACGCATCACTATGTAATCATAGTGAAGGTTTTTTTAAATTATAGATTACATCCTAACACAATGTAGTGAAAGAAAAAAGCTCTAAATAAAATGTCACCCAAATTCACACATTATCCTTTTTTGGATAAAAACAAAAAAGAAAATGCGTATGGTATGCATGGTGTGAAGGATGCGTACCGGTACGTACATTCTGGCCGCCCGTGGATTTTTATACATTCAGAACCTGCATGGAAAGTGACGTAAGTACACTTTTCGTGCGTACGCATGGTTTATACATATGGCCCCTTGTTTAATTTCTTTAGGAAGAGTGTTTTGGCTAGCCACTCAGCTAATCTGCCTTCACACTAGGCCTGTGTAGAGACGCCACTATTTTTCCATGTTTTCCATGGTGACATTATTTTGAGGCTGAAACTGTTAAACCATTAAAGTAATGCAAAAAAAAATGTGCTCACATTTGAGTTCAGAGAAATGTGCAGCAGAATTCGTATGTGTGCGACTGCAAACAGCCAATCACTGCTGGATTGGATTGTTCACATAATCAGACTACTGAGCACACTACTGGAATGGAATCAGCCATAGCAGTTTCCACACTCTTGTAGAACTGGGCTAAAGGTGATGCTCTCTGAGAGCGCTTGCTGCTAGCACTAGCTAATGGCTCTTGCTGCAGCCACATAATTCAGAATAAACTCATGGAGCTTGGTGGAAAGCAAATTCTAGATCAGGGGTGCCCACACTTTTTCGGCTTGCGAGCTACTTTTAAAATGACCAGGTCAAAAAGATCTACCTACATTAAAAATGCTAAACACACACACAAACACATACATATATATATATACACTGAGTATACTTTATATATACAATATATGTTGGTTTACACTGCATAACTGCAACTAATGTAACCCTTGGTATTACACATACAAATTGACAGCAGTAATGCACATAGGTGACAAACAGTGATGTAACCATCAATATTGCACACAAGTGACAGGACTAATTGGAACATTCAATACATTTATGGTTCCTACCTTACTCTGACGACTTGCACTGAATGGAGTCAGCCAGGGTTGCATAGTCCGGACAGTAGCTGCTGGTAGCTAGTCTCAAGCAGGCTTCCAAATGATCATCAGTCATGGTGGAACGGTATTTGGACTTAATAATCTTCATGTGGGAAAAGGCCGACTCGCATAAATAAGTGGAGCTAAATAATGCAGTCAAGAAGGTAGCACATTTCCTCATGTTTGGATACTTTTCCTCTGTGAGTAAGTTCCAAAACTGTCCATGAGCCCTGGAAGTCTAGCAGCCACTGATCATCATTAAGATGCTTGCATTCTGCATGTTTACTGACAAGGAGAAACTCCTTTATCTCCGGAAAGAGCTCTAGAAATCTCTGCAGGAATTTCCCCCTACTAAGCCATCTCACGTCAGTGTGTAGCAGAAGAAGAAGAAGAACGAGAAGTCAGAACGACTTTTTAATTGCAACATTGGACACATGCAGGGGGAAGTGGCCGCACAACACACATGCAGGGGGAAGTGGCCACACAACACACACACACACACACATGCATCTTCAGAGTGTCCAAGTTGAATGCATATCTGCATCTATCCCATCCCCGCCGATCTTCCTCCCAACCGGCCAGGGAGCAGAGGTCGCCAACGATAGTCCGTGCCCGGGGACCAACTCCAGTGAACACGGGGAGAACATGCAAACTCCACACAGAAAGGCCCAGGAGATAACCCACCTGGGCACCCCAGACTCACCAGCGCCCCAGGCGGGAATCGAACCCACGACCTTCTTGCTGTGAGGCAAGAAGGTCAAGGTCATGCAAGAGGTAGGTCAGAGTAGTTGCAGTCAGCCTCTTCCAGGTGTGCACGGAACAGCCGTCTTTGAAGAGATCTTGCTCGAATAGAACAGACAATTTTCGTTGCCACATCCATTATCTCTTTCATAGTTAGCATTTTAGCACATAATGCTTGTTGGTGTATGATGCAGTGGTAATTAAGGAAGTCCGGAAAAGCATCGTCCTGCGTGCACTTTGCAATAAATCCATTCGAGCAGCCCACCATTGCAGGTGCACCATCCGAGTGAAAAATGAAAGAGTGAAAGAGTGAAAGAGTGAAAAATGTCCTCTCCCCGCGTGTGTTCTTTCATGGGCAGTATTGTTAACAGCTCCTCTTTTGCAGTCATATCTGTAAACACCATCCGAATAAAAATGCACAACTGGGCTGTATCACTTATGTCTGTAGACTCGTCTAATTGCAGTGAAAAACACTCACAGTCCGCGATGTCCTTCCAAAGCTGCTGTGTCAAATCATCGGCCATTACTTCACAGCGCCGTGTAACTGTACTTCTTGATAGCTGAAGCCCTTTGATTGAAGATAATATTTCTGGTTTGTTTTTAAAATCCCCAAACAACGAGTCAGCTGCCTCAACGAAGGCCTCTTTTATCATCTCTCCATCTTGGAAGGACTTCTTATGCTTAATGATGGAGTGACTCACCCGGAACGATGCTTCCGTGGCTGCCTTTGGTTATGAATTCAGCTGTGTGAAAAATGACTGCTGTCCGGTTAACTGTGATTTTAGTTCCCTCACCTTTCTCTTTCTCAGCTCGCTTTTCGGAGGGAAGTCAGTGTCGTAGTTTTTATGAACAGTTCGAAAGTGCCTCTCCACATTTCCCTTCTTTGGAATAGCAATGGTAGATTGACAGATCAGACAAATACACTTTGAATATGACATGGTGAAAAAAAGGTCCTCCTCCCATTCCGCATGGAAGTGGTAAGTTTTTGGTTTCTTACTTGGTCCAGCTGCCCCACTCATTGTTTATACCCCTTCTTTAGTGAATATAAATTGAAAGGCTAGCTAGCTCACCTCGCTCGCTGGAGTTTTGCAGTAGCTAGCGCGTTTGACCGCGCATGCACGGTGGAAGACTGGCCGCCCTGTACGTCAATCAAGTCGCAAATGCCATAGGAAGGAAAGATTCATTCATCCATTCATTCATTCATTCATTTTCTAAACCGTTTAGTCCTAATGAGGGATGATAGATGATAGACTAAAATCTACATTTTTTTTTAATGTCACACGATCTACCCGCACTGCCTTTGCGATCTACCGGTCAATCGCGATCGACGTATTGGGCACCCCTGTTCTAGATGATACACTAGAGAAATTCAGACATGTTATTGATGAAACTGCCAACATTAGTTGTGCCTAATGTGGATATCAGTGGTCAATACATAATTCAAGAGGAATTTGGGGGTTTGCGACAATAGCAAAGAACACCAGGGAGGCACTAATGAGTTATTTTGAACTATCTCAAGTGACTTGACCTGAATCTTACTAACATAATGGGACATGACGGGGACAGGGAAATTAGTGGGAAGGTCTGGGGAGTGAAAACACGCATCAGAGAAATGTACCTAGCTACACATTATGTAGACTGTAAAAAACCTGCTTTGAACCCCAATGCACTTGATACAGTCAAAGAAGTGGTCTCATTAGTTAAAGAAATTGCTTCTTGACTGGCATTGAAACAAAACAGTGGTTAGCAGCAGGACATGTCTGTCCGCTGTCATTGTCAATTATATGGACCTACAGAAAATAATTCAGCATTTAAAGTCAGAGCCAGACCGCACAAACAGTAATACAGCTGTTTCACTCACCAGAGCATTTGAGTCATTTGACTTCATAATCACTGCCTTTTTTTTTTGTTTTTGGAATATTCCACCATGACTTGGCTGGGAAACTTAAGGTCACCCCTTCAATGACTCACCAAATAGGCATTCAAACCAAGTGAGCAAACACTCCCGCTGCTTTGGCAATGTAACATTGGAGACTCAACCTTTTCCTTTGCCCTTTGGATCATCTGAGAACAAAGCTAAATGATCAGAGCACAGCCCTTTGCTTTGGCCAAAATGGCAGCATCTACTGCTTGAATAGCTTTCAGTATTGACCGAGGAGATGTGGCTAACTAACGTGGATACCTGCTGAGCACAGAAGCAGCAGGTTTCTGTGTTACAAATGTTACACTTGGCATTAACATACATCCTGGATAAAACACATAAATCCAAGTGTAGATGAACCCAAGATGCACTGAAAACCCAACCACCCAAACAATTTCCAGAGATGCTCAGAGGCATTTGCCCACATTACCAAAAAAGTGTAAATGACAGAACAGCTGATCATTGGTAGACCATAAATATAGGAGGATGTGATAGGGCTAATTATATATAATTTATGTAATAATCATGCATCAAGCTAGCTACTGATTGGCTATGTTTTCTGAGCCATTGACCCAGAAATCTCACTCATTTTAGCCAAGTTAGTTTGAGAAATGGAAATGCCTATATTACATGGAGGATAACAAGTGTGTTGTTTGCTTTACTTGCACAAAGGCTGTGAAGTAAAATCTGATAAATGACAACGTGAGGCATAATATAGCAGTGGTTAGAAAAGGGGGGATTTGCAGACTGATGCAAGGCCATTGAAAAATTCAAAGAGCATTGGAGAGATCCAAGATTCACACTGACACCATCCAGAAGGTTGCTGCTTTGGGCAACACACCTATCGTTGCATTTTTTTAAAATCCAATGCTGCAAGGAAGACACCAAACACAGCAAGAAGCAAAGTGACAGCAGACGTGATGGTGTGCTACATGAGCTAATGCTTGAGTGCACATACAATCTGCCCAATGAAAGCAGAATGGATTTTTAGGAGAGACATCTGGCTTTCAGAAAAAATTCAGAATGAAATGATTGAACAGTTTGCCCGTGCTCTACAGGCAGAGATTGTGTCATGTGCAGTGAAATGCCCATTTTATGGACCAACTGCTGATGGCACAACAGATGTCAGTGCAATAGTGCAATTGTTTTTATTAAGATTTTCTTTAACATTTTGGAAATTAAAAACACAATCACATTTCAATACAATATAAGCACAACAAAACATGACTACACATGAGTACGTGGAGCGATTTACAGTCACTCTGCAATGTTGATTGCAGCCTTGAGTCCCATTTTCTAGGATTGTACAATGCCCCTGACAGCAGCGGAGATACTCATATGTGCGAGAGGTCTTTCTTAAGTAAAAACTGCTAATTGAACATCTTCATGAATACTGCATCAATGGAGCAAGCAATATGTCAGGATATTTTCCAGGAATCCAGACCTGGCTCAAGGAAACCTCTCACAGGGCCAGGTTCTACAAGAGGGTGTCCGGGAGTTGATGTCTACATGATGTATCACAACAGAAGCAGCTTTATGAATCCTTGTTTTACCCTATGTGCAAGTAGATGGTGTGTTCTACATCTACCATGGCTCAAACACAGTTCTGATCACACTGGAATCTCCTGGAGGAAGTGTGAAGAAAAGGCACAAGAGAAAGAAATGGATGGCTGCACAAACAGGCTCTTGAAGCTACAATATGCAACTTTTCCCCTGTGGCAGGAAGTGTATCGTTAGTCCTGTCCCCTTCCCCATCAGTTGGTCAGGTTCACACCCTAACGCTTGTCACTCATCTTCATGAGCTGTTTACCTTGACACGGCATCTAGCCTGAGACTGAAGTAATTGGCATCCATAAATCACACTACCGCGATGAAGAGGCAGACAGTAATTTTCAATAAAACAGTTTATTTGAAGGGGTGTGCATAAGGAAAACATAACATTGTCATAACTATGTCATGTCAACTGACATGCACATGAAAAAAACTTTATGGATGTTAATGACTGTTGTCATTAAGTGTCATTTGGTTGATAATGTCACTTTCAATGCAACGTTGACACTGTTCTAGATGTCTTTGTCATGACAACTTGACATTAACCAAGGGAACATAACATGTCAAGCATATAATAATAATAGCTTTCATTTTTACAGCGCCTTTCAAGGTACCCAAGGCACTTAACAGTAGAAGGAGAGAGTAGGAGGAGTAGAATAAGAACAAGATAAGGAGAAAAACAAAAACAACCAGGCTAACAAGGAGGAAGACAATATGACAAACAAAGGCAAAAAAGCTGAGGGCCACAATTCTGCAGCTGGGTCCAAAGGCCTGGCTGAAGAGGAGGTCTTCAGCTGCTGTTTAAAAACTTCAATGTACCCAGCATTGCAGATCTCCACAGGGAGTGAGTTCCAGAGGGTGGGGGCAGTCACACTGAAGGCTCTGCCCCCGAGAATCCGCTGGTGTGGGGGGTGGTGAGTAGTCCCGTGTCGGAGGAATGAAGATTTCAGGAAGGGGTGTAAATGGTGAGAAGGTCCAACAGGTACTGGGGAGCAAGGGCGTAGAGGGACTTGTAGGTGAAGAGCAGGATTTTAAAGGTGATGTGGTACTTGACTGGGAGCCAGTGAAGGTGGATGAGGGTGGGGGTGATGTGCTGCCAGGCTTTGGTGCGGGTGAGAACCCTGGCAGCCTATCCGGGGATTTGCTTGGGACAAGCAAATAATAAGACCGGATAAGACTCCATTGCAATAGTCCAGACGGGAGGTGATGAAGGTGTGAATGAGGGTCTCTGCCACAGAGTCGGTGAGTGAAGGCTGGAGTCTGGAGATGTTCTTGATGTGGTAGAAGGCAGATTTTGTGACAGATTTGATGTGTGCCTCAAATGACAGAGTGGAATCGAAAATAACACCCAGGTTGCAGACTTCTGAGTAGGGGCAGATGGAGCAGCCATCGATGGTTAGGACAAGATCCCCAACCTTCTGGAGTAGTGCCTTGGAGGCCACGACCAAGAGTTCAGTTTTATTTGTCTTGGGTTCAAGGAGGTTGGATGACATCCAGACTTTTAAATTGTGCAGGCAGTTGACAAGGGACTGGGGAGGGAGCTGGGTGGAGGGTTTGTTGCTGAGGTAGAGCTGGGTGTCGTCGGCGTAGCAGTGGAAGCCTAGGCCATGTCGGCGGATGATCTGGCCAAGGGGGAGCGTATGAATGGTGAATAAAAGTGGTCCGAGCACAGAGCCCTGGGGCACGCCCTGATTGACTGGGGCCGGGAGTGATCTGGAGCTGCCGATGGTGACAAACTGTTTCCTGTTCGAGAGATATGACCGGAACCAAGAGAGAGCAGTACCAGTGAGGCCCAGATAATCAGACATGCGGTCCAGGAGGATGGTGTGGCAGACTGTTTCGGATGCAGCAGAGAGGTCAAGGAGAATGAGGATATTGATATGGCCAGACTCAGCATCAGTGAGGAGGTCATTGGTGATCTTGATGAGGACGGTTTCTGTGCCATGGTGGGCTCTAAAACCAGATTGATGTCACAGCCTCTGTCTGTCCTCAGTGTGTGTGTGGTGGGCGTGGCACTCTATTCACTCTACCGGCTCCAGTCTACACACCTAACCTCCATCAACTCATCAAGCCCTGCAGTATATCTTCCCCGGTTCTCCAGTCACTCATCGCCAGATCGTTGATTCAGCCACTGTGGATCACTGCTCGCTAGCCAGCCAGTCTGTTCATCTCCCCATCTGCCAGCCAGCCAGCCAGCCTGCCTGCCTGCCTGCCTGCCTGCTTGACATCCTGCCTGTCTTACCAGCCACACTCACCACCAGTCCCTCCGGCTTCCCCCCTGCTCTCGCCTGCTGGACTTCCTCCTTTCACCATTCCCTTTTTCCCCCAGGATTCCCTCCCAATAAACTACCATCTTCTGTCCATACTCTGCATGTGTATTTGAAGTTACAGTCACAGACTCGATCTTATTTATGGGCAGTTTATATAATCAAATATGATCCATGACAACAATGCCAAAGAAATTGTTTGTGTGACCAATTGTTTCGTCATCAGTGAAACTGCTGTATTTGTTTGTATAAATATCAAACATTATTACTGTTTGGAAATGCAGCTGTGTAAATGTACTCATTCTTCCATAACTTCTCTTAAATATTTGGATTTTAAATGTCTCTCCCTCTCCTCCAGCAGCTATTCACTGAAGTTAATGCCTTTGTATTTCAAGTATTCAATGAATGAAGTAGTGGACTGTGTTCATTATGACTGGGTTTTAAACATTTAGGGGCGGATCTACTAAGATCCCAAATAAAGGGTACTAATTTGCGTGTGCATTCTAAAAGTGCATTCTAAAAGTGATTGATGGACGTTTTGCAGGTGATTTACTAAGAATGATTGCGTAAATGACAACAGGTGCAAACGTGGTGGAGACAGCAGTATTTAAATGAGGGTTTTGCGTGTTTAATGTTTTGCACCATGGAGAGTTTGGATGGGCAACAGAACCGCAAGCGCAAAATGAAATTTGAGCCTATAAAATTAGAGGTGTTAGTGGAAGAGGCAAATAAACATTTGGATGAGCTACAGCAAAAAAATCTGAATATGACAAAAAAGAACACTATATGGGAGATCATCTGTGAGAAAGTATATGCCGTTGGTAGAACAAGAAGAACAACGGATGAAATTAAGAGAAGATGATTCCCCTGATGTGCAGGTTGGCACCTTACATGGTAGCGCCTTGCCATCAGTGTATGAATGTGTGTGATTGAGTGAATGTGGATGTAGTGTAAAGTGCTTTGAGTGGTCGGAAATGACTAGAAAAGCACTATATAAGTACAGACCATTTACTAAATCAAAAATGAATGTGCCTTCTGTGGCAACGTTTTGCTATCTTTCAAATTAAATCCCTAACTAAAAAACATTTAGTCGCACACTGAGGTACAGACGGGCAAGTTCAACCTGCGAAATAGGAAACTGCCAGTTAAAGCAGTGTTGAAGAAAAGAGGGAAATAAGAAGACACAATTAATGTCAAGTTTGATTTTCTTTAGGCTACAGTGGCTGTGAATGTTTCGTTTGGTTCAAATAGGCTACAATAAATGTTAGATTGTAGATTGTTTTGTGACTGCAGTAATGTGTCTGAGTGATTTTGCGGGGCTTAACACAATTCGAAGTGATTGAGACTGAGTATTTCATTGGGTAATAATATGTTTTGAATTTTGAAAGTGATTTCATTCATATTCTTCCAATAAATTGCAGAGCGTTGCAGTTAAAGAAATCAACATTTATTGAATCACACGAGCCAGAAGGAACAATCCTGCAGCCATTACACTCTTATTCTAATCTACAGTAGCATATGTTTAATCAAGGTGTTTTTCTGCATTACATATTATTGAATGAAAATAGAAAAATAAATGCATACCCCAAACAGCTCACGAGAAATGACTTTGAATCAGATTGATGCGTGTCTGCATCCCCGCAGCATTGGGTTGTTGCCCCACACGGGGCAGGTCGTCGTTCTCCTCCTCCATCTCCATGGCATCATGCTCCAACCCGTGTTGGAGCATGGGCCACTTTTTCTGGCCTGTACAGCAGTGCTCCTCCAGTGCGGTCCAAACAACGGAATCCACAATATTTTGTGTGCGAATATGGGTCTCGTTGTACCTGTTCTCTTCGGCAGTGGTCGGGTTGAGAACAGGAGTCAGGAGGAAGGGGTGTAGGGGGTATGCACTATCACCTTAAAAAACATATGAACCAATATGACACATGCTCTTGTTTTCTTTAATGTGATGAAGGACTTTACAAATTAACTCACCTACAAGCCAGCCATCTCCAAACTCGCCATCTCGCAACTTGGAAAACAGAACACTGTTTCTTAGAATAAAAGAATCGTGTACTGACCCGGGATATTTTGCCACAACGTTAGTTATGACGCCTTTGGTGTCACAAACGCACTGCACATTTAACGAATGCGTGTGTTTGCAATTTCTGTACACATGCTCAGTGTTTGCGGGGGGAACAAGCTGCACATGGGTGCAGTCAATCGCTCCTATTACTCTGGGAAATCCAGCTACCGCATAGAAGCCCTGTTTGGTTTCATTCAAGGAGTCCCGAGTGCGTGGAAACCTAATATACCTGCCCACCCGGCACGACATGGCATTTAGGACTTCAGACAGCACATCTGAAAAACGGGATTGGGAGATTCCAGCAGTAGCAGCTACAGTACGCTGGAATGACCCAGATGCAAGGAAATGTAGAGTTGCAAGGAGTTTTGTCATTGCGGGTATTGCGTGACTCCTTCTTGTGTCTGGCTCCAAATCCGCCCTTAGTTCCTCCAACAACTCCACAATGGCAATGCTGGATAGGCGATATGTTTTAATTACTTTTGCCTCAGTCATTCCAAAAATGTTCACACGAGGGGGGGGGAAATACGTTCTCTACGTCTTCGTTCATCGTTTCTATGTCTCCTTCTTGCTACAATAACGGCAGCCATTTGTGCACAATTACACATGCAGGGCGTTTGCACCTTCCCTTGAAACGTATTAAATACAGACGCAGTCTCCATCAACGAAATTGCGTTCAGGTTTGATAGATCACAGTGCATGTGCTACATTAATCTATTTACATTTTCTCCTCCCAGTATTTTGCTAAATAGCGTGTAAACGCCCCATCTTGCATATTCATTGAGGCAAAAATACTAACTGGATAAGGCGTGTTATTTTGTACATTTGCAAGACGCAGTCCTCAGTGCGCACTGTTAGTAGATCAGTTTGTACATTTATTTGTGCGTGCTATGAGTTTGCACACATTTTTACACACGCAAACCTTTAGTAGATCCGGCCCTCAGTTCCTTAATTACTAAACTTATTGCACTTTTACCTCAGCACTGGTTCTGCTCTTAGACGCTTGTTTAGGAAGGAAATGCACTTACAATTTCTGGTGACTAGTAGTTCCCTTGCCTACCTATGTTGAATGCACTCATTGTAAGTCGCTTTGGATAAAAGTGCCTGGTAAATGCCTGTAATGTAATGATAAAGATGAGTTTGAAGCAAGTACAGGAAAGTGTCATTGCATAGAAAGAATCTTTAATTACTAGAGTCCAGTGTCAAATGGTAATTTTGGTGGAAACATTGCCCCCCAATGTTTCCACATTGGGGGGCTTACGTTCATGATGGATTGGATGTGTTCACCCATGTAACCCAACAAAGCAGCCATCACAAGGTTGAATGTGAGAGGCTAAAAATAGCACAGGAGCAGCTGGGCAAGTTGGCAAGAACTTAAAGCGGTGACTCAGGAGCGAAATGAACTGAAACAAACTATGGTTAAAGCCAAGCCTGTCAACATGAGTCTTGGGGCTAGAGGATTTATATCCCTCTTTGCAGCCATTAAGATCGAGCTATGCCCCTGCCCACCCCCCTTCCACCCCTACTACAGGGAGTCAGTCCAATGCTCGTTTTACCCCAGTACCCCTGGATGTGGATTGGTAATTTCCTTGTCTTATGCCCCTTGAGAATGATATGACCTCAGAACATCAAGTGCATCATATTAAAGCTCAGATGCAGATTAAAAACTTATGGGCCGGGCCAAACCCCACCCCCACAGGGCTGACACCCCAATAGCAGATGGGGGACCAGTTCAGTATCATCCCATACAGTATGCGACGTGCACACCTTTTTAGTGCCAGGGATGTGACAAGTGTCTGTAAACACAATCCCCATCCACCGCAGAAGCATTGCAAGAGGCTGTTAGGGAGCTGCTATGCAAAGGAGATACCATGAAGGCTCTGAGTGTACGTAGTGAAAAGCAGGGGAGTTTCAGAATATGCAGAGAGACCACTTGGATGCTTGGAAATGTACCTGCACAAAGAAAAATCCAGCCATTAGTAAGTCAGTGTTACTTCAAGGAATCCCGTTAAGGAGGCTCTAGCAGTGCACTAGGCATCCCAGATACAGGTAAGCCTTTTTATCTTTTTGTAGATGAAGAGAAAGGACATTGCAATGGAGTAATAACACAAAGACGGGTGATAAAGTAGCTTCTTATTGTCATAGCAAGCCTGGTTGGATGCCATATTAACTCTTGCTAATGGAGTAATTATTAATCAAAGTGCATAGTTATGTAGCGTTCCATTCTTTTCATGTAGATCCTTTTGCACTGCTTAGTGGCGAGACAAAAACCCTGCTTAAGTGTGAGGCATACAAAACAGGAAGTGACCTGTCACACAGTGCAACAACAGAACAGATGTAGCAGCTAAGGAAGCAGCAGGCTAAGCACAAACTTTAAAAGATAATAGTGTTTATGAAAAAAAAAAAACAGTGTTCTGTGAATAAACTGCATGTTCAAAGGAAGGTAAGAGATATGTTTTACAGAGAGGGTGAACATCATCATGTTTAGCCTGGTGACTGTGTCCTGTGTCACAGATGTGCAGGTTCTACTGGTACTCTCTCCATTTTCATAAGAGGTGGTCTCATCTAAAAAGTTGAACTGTTTTGACACTCTTAGCTTTCCAGCTTTGCCTAAAAAGATGCCAGATGCAGTGTCTTTCCAAAGCTGTTGCTTTCTGTCTACCTTGCAGCTGATCCCCATTGACTTCAATGTAAAAGCGTCAAGTGGAATATTGTGAAAAATGGTTGAAATTCTTGACATATTGTACATCAATAATTATGTCAAATAGGTGGTTGCTAGGTGTTACTAGGTGGTTTCTGTTTGATGAACAGTTGGCTAGTTGTGAAGTCCTACGTTTTGAGTAATAACTGTGTTGTAAATACCTTTTTTTCAGTGTAAATAAAGGCTCTGGTACTTTTGGCTTTAGCTGCTCCAAGGTCTGCTCTACGTTTTTTTTCCAATGCTCATCCTAACAACATCAAAGGCACAAGGCGCAGTTCTATGTTCTGTGCTGCTTTTGTGGCTTTACCAAGTGATGCGCACATGAACAGAGCCTATTCAAAAGCTTACCAAACCATTTTATGGATGATATGTTGGTCAATATATCACCATACACCATTAATTCATTAACATAGAGCCCAGAGACTCCTGCAAATAAGTTAATTTGCAGCTACAGGTTAGCACTCCGTTTGAATAATAGAAAGGTTGTCTGCTGTAAATGCTGTAAAACTGTTTAAAACAATTATAAGTGCCTGGCCACATAAAAAGGGTAACCAAACCTAATTAGCTTATTATAGGTTTTTTGTTAGCCACTGTACATGACATGAAAGCAAGATTGAAATTTAACTAAACCACAATGTGAACAGTAATAATGAGAGTGTGGTGTCGGGCAGGGGGTAGAAGAGGTTAAAACATTACATCCTTACAGATTCCAGCCTTGACTCTTACTTTAAAACTGTCGACTGCAGTCTGCACCAGAAGAAAACCTATTCAGACTAATTTTCTTCTGCCACTATATTCCCCATTATCATCAAAGCCATCCCTCTAACTTTTGGAGTAGTTCCTCGGGCGCTGCCTCAAAGGTCTTGTCCTTATTCTTTTTCTGGCCTCAGAAGGTCAGACTGAAAATGGAGCATTGATTGTTATTCTATCTCTGGCTAGTGACTGCAACTGACGGAGAATGCTGAGAAGGGGAGAATTGTGGGGCTGCCAGGTATTCCATCTGCCAATGTATCCACTTGACTTGGCAAAAAAAAAAAAATGTTTTTATTCAGTCACCCTGGCTGCAAGAGTGTTGTGCCTCCAGTCAGCAAAAGCTACAGTAGTCATTAATAAGGATATTTCAACAAGTCATGGAGGTGTTATAGGGATAGGAGCAGGTAGATATGCATGCATAGGAATCCTATACATGAACTAATGAAGTCAATCAGATCTTGTTAAATAATCAGAAGAAGAAGATATAAATGGAGTCCAGAGAGACAGTGGGACAGTTTTGGTGGGTTTGGGGGAGATCCAGTCGGCCTCCAGAGAGGCCTTATTGTCCTGGACCTGCTGTTGATGTTTAACCCATTGGCTGAGGAAGCCAAAACCTCCCGCTCTCTTCATTACAACCAAATTGTGCAGCGAAACAGATTGGTGATAGGCTTTTTGTCCATTCATGGACACAATTAAAATCCCCTGTGGCTGGGAATGTTATTCCTCTGTTTTAGACGACATTTTGTCAGTTGCTGTGAATAAAAATAAATAGGCATTATTTTTCAGCATTATATTGCACTCTAGCAATAATTTCTACCTTTCTACTAAAACGGACAAAGAACAGGTTTAAGAGTAGGTAAGTGGATGAAATGTGGTGCTCTCTGGGAACTGTAATGTTAATAATTCCCTTGAATAATCCCTAGCATAGATACGTTTTTTTGGTTTCAAAATCCCAACCAAAATGCTACAACATACCTTTATGCATGACATATGCTCTTACTCAACGCTTAAAGGGGACTAAACAGTCACATATTGGTTTTCCATTTGACATACTTTTTGTACAGTGGCTATTTTTAATATTTCCCAACCCATTAAGTTAGTCTTATGTGGTAAGTGGATTGAAAAACTGGATTGGTATGAAGTTTAGCGTAAGTTCAATCAGGAAGACTACCTATCCCTCACTTATTTATCATCGCTACCGCAAGCTGCCACACTCTTATATATATACAGATATCTGCCGCATCCATCTCTCTGTCATTTCAGGTGCATCGCTGCTACGCCCCACCGCCTCCCCACCACCACCAGTGCCAGGCTCCAGTTGGTCGTCAGCGAATCTACCCCGCCATGAAGAACGGCCTACGGGGGGGGAGTTCCCGCTCCTCAGAGATTCGCGGGTTTCGCCTCTAACCCGTTCGATCTCAACAGGAGCTACCGCCAATATTCTCATATTTGCTACCACAAATAAAGCTTACTTTCCCGTACAACTAGTCTCTCCTGACTTGAATTGAGGTTAGTGTTGGATGTACCGATACTACCCTGACTCCTCCTCTTAGCACTTGTTTATATATACAAAAAAATAGCTCATTGCTTTTACTTTAGCACTGGTTCTGGTTCTGCTCTTAGATGCTTCTTTGGGGAGGAGAGGCACTTACAAACCTTGGGTGACTAGTAGTTTTGTTGCCTACTTACGTTGAATGCACTTATTGTAAGTTGTTTTGGATAAAAGCGTCTGCTAAATGACTGTAATGTAATGGATCAGTAAGATGAGTAGGTATGTTCTCAATATGCTGCTGCATTTCAGTCATTTCCTACTAAAAAAAACACTGCAAAATATTGGAGTTGGATGGGGCACTCAGCATTGTGTATATGTCTGACAGGGCAGAAGGGTGGCTCAGAAGGAACCTGATACTGTAGTTCCCCTGTGTGGGGTGCAATGATTGGGGTGAGGAACGTGGGCAGAAAGAGCAAACACTACTGCCAGCACCGTTATGGGGGCCAGGATCAATCACATAAGATAAGCAAGCACTGGAAATGGTGTGAGAAATGGCAACAGAGGAGTGAAGTTTCATAGTGTGAAGTTGTAAATCAAAGAAACTGGGTACTCATAGTTATGTTGCAATCAGACATCAATAATAGTTTTGTTTTGCTTCACTCTTCAGCTTTTTACTTTAGTTCTGTTTTCTTCTCCACCTTTTGTGCTGGTTTATTGTAGTTACAGGTGCTGGTTTATTCCTCTTTTTCTGCCATGCAAAATTGCCACCGGTACATCCCAGAGTCGTCAAACTTGGCAAAATGTCTTTGAACATTTCCATAAAGCTCTTGACCCCTGACAGTCGTTTGGAGACTTTTTGTTGCAAGGGGATATTTCCCCAGGGAAAATGTATTAACTTAAATAATAAGGGGACACTTTTAATCCCATACTGTCATCAGCAGAAAAGTAATAGATTTGATGGCTAAATAATTTAAAATGACTGTGAAATTAGACATTGTGTTCCTCATGCGCTACAAAAATCAGAGATATTTGGGCTACTTGACCTTCTCTGCAGATTTAGTTAATATCACATCTGTTAGTCCAGGTTTACTTTTACTCTGGTAAGTATCTGAATGCCTGTCTTGTCTTGTAAACTTCAACCTGCCCCACCACTTTGAATTCTCAGAAATGTTGCGAAAAATGGGCAAGATGATAAGATGACAAGATGATAAGATGACCTAAATCACTGTTAAAATGTAGAATATTTAAGCTGCAAAATAATTATCAGTTTGTATACAGTTTATTTTTTGTACATTTGCAATGCAGACGATCCTTTCCTGCTACACGTTCACTTGCCCCTCTCTTGCCCTTTTCCCTCATCTGCTCTGCTGGCTACTGGACAGTTTTAAGTATCACACCTTGATCAGGTGGTCTGTGAGGGTCCTTTGTGTGGGTTGATGTTCTCGATGTTTCCAGGAGCCACCATTTATTTGTTGCAATCAGAAGTTAATACTATAAGTAATCTCTTACAGCAAAGTGAAAAAATATTTTACTGTAATTCAAAATCCAAAATATTCATATCTGAAGTATAAACTGTTAAATGTAATTTTGGATTACAATGTGTGAAAAAAAAAGAAAAAAAACGTGTTCAAAAAACACATGCTTTGAATTTCACGTGACTTTTTTGGAAGGGATGAAATACAAAAAATAATGGCTGCTAAGCGCAGGCTACTTGATGCTTCAAGTTGACCATTGACCAAATAGAAGGCTGATGGATGAAGTTGCTAAGGATGCTAGATCCACCTATTTACCAGGTTTCCCAATCCCAGGTTATTGTATAGAACTATTAATTGCGTTGTGATCCCGCTCCCCCTGACTGTGACAAGTTTTTAATCTTTTTAGATCAGATTGAGGACCTCGGGTCTAAGATCTTCTGCCCCATTTTCTTTACTGACATATCCTGTCCTCATCTAGATACCCTAGATTGGCCGGTAATAGATCTGTCCTTTATCAGCAGGCATTTAACAGGGTACAATACACTGTCCTGCTTCATTTGAAGCCCATTCACCAATAATACTGCTAAAATATGCCCCCAAAATTGTGGCCACAGTGCCTTGATTGTGAGGATAAATAGCCTTATTCCACCAAATCCTTTTTCTCTTTATTGCACATCAACTGACAACGCTATACAAATGATCTGGAGCAGGTGCATGGTTAGGGAAAGCTGCCATTACAGACGCTTTCAAATCTTTTTCTACAGTTCCAACATTGTCAAAAAGAGAACTTCTATTATTACTGGGTCTCCTCCGTTTTGCCATTGGAATTATCCCTCAAGGCTGCTCCTGTCTCACTCATTAGATATGGCTAAATCTGTTCCTTGTAATGACAGTATTGTTTTGGATGCAGGCTGCCACTCAGATCTTTGTTTCTGATCTGTTGGAATGACATCTCTTTCTTTTATAACTACTTTGTTGAGACATCTGCATCCCTCCAGTTTTTAACAGATGCCACTCCATTTGTTGGCTTTGAGGGGGTTTATAATAACAAATGGTTCTCTGATGTTTGGCCCAATGAGTTGCTCTCACTGGCAGCAGAGCTCAAACCCACTGCCATATTTGAACTGTGTCCAATGGTTATAGGCTCATTTGTGGCTCAGTGATCCAGCAAACAAATCTTGGTGTTTTTTCCGACAACAAAGCAACAGTTAACAAAAATGCCCATTATTAACAGTCTAATTAGACTTTTTGAACATGGACATTGCAGGTATTACTCTTATGCACTGCTTATATCCCTAGTTAGGAGAACAGTCTTGCTGATGCGCTCTCGTGTCCCAACCCCACGCCATCCAGCATCCCATGCCCTCCAGCCTGCTATGTCTTCTCCTCTTTCTGTGCTAGTTTATCAATAAGCCCACTGCCTGTTAGCCTCCCATTAGCATGTGCATTCATAGATCATTCCTTTGAGTCTCGTAAATTACAAATCCACTCCATCAAGGCTATGATCGCTGGCATTCAATTTCATCTGAGGCTTCTGGACCCATCAGCATGTAATTTATTTGGGAATCCTTCAGTCCATCTATAAACGAGTTCTGATTTTTCACCTCAGACCTGAGCTGATAACATTCTTATCATCTGTGATTTCAACATTTACCTAAATAACACCTCTGATCCTCTCAGTAAGCACTTATTGATACCTTTGGCCTTATTCAATTTGTACATGAACCCACCCACCATGGTGGCGACACCCTTGGCCTGTTTTTGACCCATAGCATTCCTGTCTGATTGAGTAGTCTCCTCCTATATACCTGCCTTATCTGACCACTACTTTATTAAATTCTAGATTGAATTGACCTGCCCTCGCAGACATCATATCAATGCTTCCACCGTCTTGATGCCTGCTGAACAACTGCCCAATATTCTGGCTCCACTCTCAGGTCATAGTGGCACCCCTTCATAATTTCACAAATGAATTAAACTCCACCCTACTTAACACACTCAATTTGATAAGCCGACACCTACCCTGTCCTCACTACACATGACCACATGCGACTTTAAGGTGTTTCCACTAACACATAAATCACTACACAGGCTGGCACTGTCCTCTTTCTCAGATCTTATTGCACCATATATACTGCCACGCACCCTCACAGGATGCTGGCTACGTATCTATCCCAGCAGTTAAAAACAAAACTACAAGTACCAGAGCCTTTTCTTACCGCACTCTCTATCTCTGGAACAGTCTGCCTGCTGCTATCACAGGCAGGCACTGATACCTTTAAATCAAGGTTCTACTCGAGATCTATTATTCCCTTTATCATTTGGCATTAAGGGTGTGGCTCTGTCTTCTCTTAGAGCAAGCAAAAGGAAAATGTTTCATGTTTAGCTGTTGCAATATTTAAACAGCCACTTGTTTCAGTCACATTCAAATGGAAGTATAAATAATTTAAAAGTACATGTATTAGCGTGTAAGTCTTCTGAACATGCAAGCATTTGATGTATGTGTAGGCATGAATTCATTGCAGTCTTATTTCTCTCCCATTGATTTCAAGTGTTCTGTGTAGCATTTCCCACTACCTAAGTACATTAGTGTCTGGTGTGAGAATAAGAAAGACTGCAGCAAAACAAAACGCTGCCTAGTTTCTTTATCTCTCAGTCAGGTTAATCAGCTCCTGGTTAGTTTCAGTTTTCATATTGCATTACATTACAGGCATTTAGCAGACGCTTTTATCCAAAGCGACTTACAATAAGTGCATTCAACATAGGTAGGCAAGAGAAGTACTAGTCACCAGAAATTATAAGTGCATTTCCTTCCTAAACAAGCAACTAAGAGCATAACTAGTGCTGAGGTAAAAGAGCATAACTACTTTTATTGAACAAATGAGACAAATAAGTGAAGCAAATAAACAAGAGCTAAGAGGAAGGTTCAGGGTAGTGTTTCTTGAAGAGGAAGGTTCAGGGTAGTGTTTCTTGAAGAGGAAGGGTCAGGGTAGTGTTTCTTGAAGAGGAAAGGCCAGGGTAGTGTTTCTTGAAGAGGAAGGGTCAGGGTAGTGTTTCTTGAAGAGGAAGGGTCAGGGTAGTGTTTCTTGAAGAGGAAAGGCCAGGGTAGTGTTTTGAAGAGGAAGGGTCAGCGTAGTGTTTCTTGCAGAGGAAGGGTCAGGGTAGTGTTTCTTGAAGAGGAAGGGTCATGGTAGTGTTTTGAAGATTAAGATTGATTAAGATTAAGATTGACTTTATTTGCAACATCAAACACACTCAACACATGCAGGGGAAGTGGCCGCCGACACAACACACACACACACACATGCAGGGTAAGTGTCCGAGTTGAATGAATACTGCATCTAACCCATGCCCGCCGACCCTCCTCCAGTGCCAGCCAGGGAGCAGAGGGCAGACGACAACACCAGCGCCCAGGGACCAATTCCTTGATGTACGTCACCATCTTCGTCAGGGACGGGACAGGATGTTGCATGTTTTTTAGATGGGGTTCTTTTTTTTACAGGAGGAGACCCATGTGAGCACGGGGAGAACATGCAAACTCCACACAGAAAGGCCAGGGAGATAACCCACCTGGGCACCCCAGACTCAACAGCGCCCCAGGCGGGAATCTTGAAGTTTCTTGAAGAGGAAGAGTCAGGGTAGTGTCTCTAGTAGAGGAAGGGTCAGGGTAGTGTTTCTTGAAGAGGAAGGGTCAGGGTAGTGTTTCTTAAAGAGGAAAGGCGCCAACGAACAGCTGCCGTTGAGACCCGGGCCGGGTTTATCTTGTTGTGACGCAAATAAAACGGCCTGCTGGCCATTAAACTCTCCACCTGCCTATGTCTCTGTCTGTCACAGACCCCGGTTATGTGGCACCTTGTTACAGGGGGTGACCATCAAAACAGCATCGTTCAATTGCTGTTAAGGGATTTCAACACTTCATTATGTTGCCATGTGTATTGTCCTCTGGCAGGACTAACTTTGCATCCTGATCTGTCCAAGTTATGTGGGGTCGTCACCTAGCCATTTTTACTAGCCACTTAGTACTATTACAGATACTACAACTTTGGATAAGATCCTCTGCCTGCTAAGTGATGCCAACAGTGACTCATAAGCACAGATAAATGTGCTACTTATGGAGTTGGTTAAGCGGGCAGTATACTTAAAAAGTAGAACAAGAAAAGAACAAAAGGACGCGGTGATATGGGTTTCGGTTCAAGCCCCACAAGCCGAACTTGTCGGTGATTGATCCAAATGCCATTGGATCATGGCAGGGGGCGGAGTTTAACCTCCTTTTTCGATTCATTGACTGTACTTGTACTAACGGTGTTCAGGGACATGTTCGCCAGTGGTTCTTTCGTCAACCATGCCATGAGTTTTTTCCTGAGGGTCAAGGAAAAGCCATAGCACAAATGATCTCACACCTAAACCCAGAACCATTTTTATTGGTGTTGCTCATAATGACCTAAGTACAGTGCCAGCTGCAAGCAACCCCTGGGGCAATGGTATCACACCACGATATGGTGACAACATTAACTTGGTTATGCTCTAAGGCCCTGAATTATACTGTTCTTGTGATTTAACACGGCTATGTACGTTTTTATTAGTCTGTATGTGCTGTATGTGATTTGGCGATTTTTTTTTTGAGTGATTTGTGATTTTTAACACAGTATTACTACACAAGAAGAGGGCCAATATTAAAGGTATAATCTATTGCTTGCTGAATGTCAATACAGAAAAGTTTTTGTTTTTTTTAATTCAAGGTGAAAGACAGACAGGGACAGACTGGTATCCAATGTCTAGTGATTCAACCACCTTTATAAATGGGCCTAAACAAGTATCCATCTATTGATTTTCCCCTGAAAAGATCTAATCAGATGCTTGCCAAGATTCAGAGGACAAAGCTTTCCATTTAACCCTATTGTTGCACACCTCAGTGAACCTGTCGCACTGCTGCAAATACATAAGGAAAGAGATAGGATAGTGGTAAGGAAATTAAAATTAAAATTCAAGTAAAAAAAAACAATTTGATTACCGTAATTGCAAAAGAATGTATTGTATTTCTTCTATATGCAATTATAAGTGCTGTGATTTGTGGTTATATTGCAGTTAAATATGAGGCTTGAATGTGTACTGCAGAACAGTGTAGAGGTCAAGGTTGTTTCCCCCTCTCTTTTTTCCTGAAATCAAATTAGGTTGACAATTCAATAGAGCTAACAAGACTTAAAAGGTTCAAAGTTGGGTGTCATTGGCTAAATAACCCCTAAAGCTTGTAGCGGCAGACTCAGTGGTTGTTTTTTCACTTCTGGAGGCCAAAGTCTCTTTCTGAGACAAGAATTGCAGAGACAAGTAAAAGGAAGCTGGACGTGTAAAGGGGATTAAAGTAATTTCCAAAATAGTATGGGCCGGAAAGTGAGTTTTGAAAGCCAGAAATTTCAGCACCTGGCCAAGTAATGGTTGAGTTATTGGTATAGATCAACAACCCTATCAATCCCTCATAGATATATTATGGTCGTTTTGTTCTATGGGACAGTAAAGCTTTGACTTATTGCACCTTTAAAGGCAGAAAGTGTGCTTTGTTTAGTTTTGTACTGAAATTATGATTCAATTTAGTTCCGTTCCTATCCTACCTACTACACACTGTGAGTTAATTACCATTCTCTAACCAAAGGCAAGGCAGCAGGCCACCTGCTGTGGAACCTTTACATGACCCACCTTGGAGAAGCGACCTCCAAACACCTCCACCACTCATCGGGGAATAATGAGAAAGAAAACAAAAGAATGGCACCAGTAAGGAGGTTCTCTAAGAATAGAATTGACAACTCCACAGAGCGCTAACATTAGGCCCGGTGAACCTTAATTGGACTTTGATGTTGCTTCAGGCTCATAAGGGAATAGCATCTGTTTTAGCTGGCCAGTTCTCTCAGGAATAAGTTGAAATGCATTACAGATGAAAGGGTGACCACCTGCCAGGTGCTGCAGTAAACTAAAGGGTGAAATGATCTCAATGGGGGTTTCATCAAAAACAATATTATAGTGAGATAAGAATTTACATTGGCAAACATTGGCTTTATCAGTTATCAGCATGACAGTTGTCGATCTCAGACTGAGTTTGTGTTTATCATTGAGGGGGTAAGTTATTGAGACTGTGAACTAGTGAGCAATCAAGCATCAGTGCTTCTCAAATTGCTTGTAGCTAAGTGTGGCACTGTCACATCCATGTCCTCCTTACATTTGCACAGGTGAGTAATTGTTAGGAAAACATCTTTACACAGGAACCACTGACCTTTTCTTGGCAGGCAGCTGTGTTTGCGTCTACCTGAGTGGAGATGTAGATATATGTAAGTCCCATTTTTTTGCAGTTGTTGTAGCTACTGGCTGATAATTAGAATATCAATCATTACTCCTCCTGGCATACTGAGAAACTAAACCTGACTGTGTATTCACACTACAAGCAACTTGGTTGATAGGTTGCTCTATTCTGATTGATTGTGGTTGTACAAGAGGCTCCAATTGCATCTATGTAATGGTCTGCAGCTGCAAGAACATTTTCATTGCTTTGGTATTGCCTTTATAACATACTTGGTTGAGGTACATAGCTGATTTTCATATTAATAAATACCCTTTTGATATTTGATATCGTTGGAATGTTTTAATCAAATTTAATTCAATCACCATTCAGCATTGGTGTTAAGTAAGCATTCTCTAGATCAGTGGTTCTCAATCCAGTCCTCAAGGACCCCTGTCCTGGAGGTTTTAGCTCCAGCTCTACTCAGGCACACCTGAACCAATTGGTTAAGCTTGATGCAGCTCCCCATAAACAGGTGCACTTGGAACAGCACTGAGTCAGGTGTGCCATCATGTCATACTAGGGTCTCTGGTGTGCTGCACCATTTTACTGGAAGGCATGAGTGGGCTTCCGGGCAGTGCCAGCACAAACCTTTGTTGGAGAGTGGGGAACACAGTAAGGCCTGGATTGTTGCAGGCTCACCTGCCCAGCAGGCCCTGACATAATCCTCTATCTTCGCAGCCTGAAGGATGTGCCTAAATTCCTCAACTAGATGAAAATTAAATAATGTTTGGGATACTAGAGCTGAGCAAAGGCCTATCACAGCAGAGGAGGAAGAGGTGGGGGGTCCTCCTCCTGTTCCATAACCTCCTGTAGAACTTCTCCAGACAAGAGAGGACAGGGAAGTTACACAACCAACTTCAATTTCACCATTATGTTATTATGTCATATATTATGTTTAATGTTAGCATTTCACATACAAGTACCTGTGCTTGAATTACAATGAGCTTATGATTGTAACTCTTCTAGGTCAAGTGAAGACTGGAGCAGACCCAATACAAAGTGTCATTCTGTGTGCAGAAAGCTTTGCACATAAAACCAAATAATTACTGTAAGGCCTGAAGAGTTCAGGTAGCATTACACTCATTGTGAATATATAGCCTTGTAAGATTTTTCTTGCAAGGCTTCTGTGGCAACGTGCCACATAACCGGGGTCCGGACAGACAGAGACTCAGACAGGTGGAGAGTTTAATGGCCAGCATGGCCGTTTATTTGCGCCACCGCAACAATAACCCGGCCCGGGTCTCGACGGCCGCTGGTTGTCGGCGCCGTCTCCTCCGCCGGTCGTCCGCCCCGGTCCCGGTGGGCCAGCCGCGGAGCCCCAAGGCTGCCCCAGCCTGCCAGGCTTCCAGGGGCATCCCGCCCCAACCCCGGCTGGTCAGCCCTTGCAGGCAGCTCCCGACCGCCCCCGGACCTCCGCGGGACGCCGCGGCAGGAGACGGCCCACTCCCGCTCCGTCTCACCCGTTGCTGGCTGCTCGCTCTCCTCCATCCAGCCGACCGGATCGTCCCTCCGCGTCGGCTTCAGCCTCACACGCCGCCAGCCTCTCACACTGGCGCGTTCTTCTCTCTCGCGCACGCATTCACACACAAGTTAAAAGGGCCCGGCTGCAATTAGGCTTAATTGGCCGCAGCCGGTCCCGGATCCAGGGTAGATTCCATTCTCCCCTGGATCCCTGTTCAGCCTCACCCCACCCTCCTCCCAGCTGCCACAGCTTCTTTCTATTTTCAAATTGGAATAAAAAATATAGATGCATGTCAAATTGAAGTATTGTGTGAATAACCATAACAGGACACATAGTTCACTGTCAATATTGGATTAAAAAAAACATGGATAAATGGATAAAATAAGAGTAATACCCTAAACAAGCTGTCTGTACGCTGCATAATAATACTCCTGATTGTCATTTTTTGGTTGCAGCACACCCTCCTCAAAGCAAACCAACTCCCATGTGAGCAGTGCGGCTGATGCATCGAAGAAGTACCTTGCCACAGCATTTTCGTTCAATGTCAGTTGGCATCTCTCGGAAGTTGTAGCATGTACACCACCATGGCTGCCCACTTAGTGTAGGAGTAGAAGGCCGAGGTGTTGCCTCTCTGAATGACCACACATCGAACATGACGCCCAGCAAAAATGCCAGGAATGTTTGGTCCTTCTCCTCTGAACTCATGGCATCTTTTCCAACCTGTGGATGCAATGCTCATCTCATTATCAAATTAATCTTCATTATAGCGTAATCAAAGGAGCAAAGGAGTTTCGCCCTTTCTTGATGATCTTGATCAAGCAGTTCTCTGTCTCTCCCTTCGGTCTTCCTCCTCCAGCCCTGGCTCCTCCTCCAAGAGCTGCTACTGAGGTGGAAGGCTGGCCTTTAAACTCTCAATTCCACTGTTAATCTGTAGCGAACACAACACTGTGTGATGAAAACCAAGGTTTATGATACAGGGGCCTACAATAAATGAGTGCCGTTCTGATCTCCCACTATTGGCAGCAAACCACAGTTATCAAAAATAATAAAACTCACAGGGATTTCTTTGACCTGTATGTTGTTTAAACAGCATTTTATGTTACTACAAATTTTTTTGATATTTTGGTTACTTTTTCCACAGTACTAAAATGGAAAAAGATGGTTGTAGAACATCGGGTCAGATCGGGTTCGGGCCTTGAAGTTGTGACCAAACAAAACAAAATGTGACCACATATTTTGTGTGCATCACATATGTATGGCAGAAGGGGTGAAGTCAGTTCTGAATCACCATTCAGAGGTATTTCTGTAGCGTAATGTTGTGAGACACACGAATAACAATCTGAGCCTGTCAGTGGCAAAATCAAGCACTTTTAGTGGACGTACTTTGACGTTATGCCCGCTGGATTACATTGCAGCCATTGAGACGTCATTTCGCGACTGCTGGCTGAGACGATCTACTGGAGCAACTCCGAAACTTTTGGGATCTACTTTGCGGTATGATAGGCGATTTTGTGGATATAGAGGCCAGGTTGAAAAATCCCTGAATTACCCTTTAAAGTCCTGTGCTGTAGAGTGTGAGCGACCTTGTCTATACCCTTGTCAACCCGACATACCTACAGAGTTTCAGGAGTCTTCCACTATGGGAACCATGTGAAAACTGAACAAACAGCAGGAATATTAAAAACAAGAGTGTCTTCGATAGAGAAAGTAAAAGATTTGATTTTATTCTGACCTGGAACGCTGCGACACCCTCACTGTGAAAGCTGACACAAACAAGACATGGCTGCAATCAATGCCAGTAACCACAAATCACAGAAATAATACTGTAGATCACTGAAGTGAGAGCTCAGAAACGTAATGATACCTTTTCCCACTTCACTGTAGAAACGTTCCCTCTCACGACGATCACCCTCTCGGAAGTTACATTGCAAAGAGAACTAGAAAAGGTTGCTTGCTTCAGTTTGTATGGTTGAAATTGAAGCATACATTGAATAGCAGTCAAGGTGTTACTAGATGGTTGCTAGGTAGTTAAAGGTGTTATAATGTAGGTGTAATAAAGAAACTACAATGTTTTTTGTACGTCATGTTGAATGAAGCCTCGCTCAAACCAATCATTAATTGTCTCTATTTACTTATTCTTCAGGTTCATGGGAGGCTTAAGCCTATCCCAGCATGTATTGGTTGGAAGGCAGGGAAACACCCTGGACAGTGGTAGAGCCACAATGTCTGCTCATATATTATATTTAATGAAACCACATTAAGGATATATAGCCGTTATAATCACATCATGAGCTCACCATAATACATGATTGTCTATGTTGTGAGACTTAGGAGCTTTTACCACCAAGGGCTCCTGGATAATTATGCTAAAGACGTCAAAGAGTTTAGTAAAATTAAGCACCATAAACTCACTGTCAGTGTGTCATATCTTTATTTAATGATCACACGTTATCCTTACCTGAACCCTATTACACACACATTTAAAAGAAAAAGGCATTTTAAATGTACAAAAATCAAAGGGTATGAATACTGACAGTCTATATAATGTTCTTATGATACCAAATACCAAATAATGTACTTGCCCTCAACGGGTGTAATAATGAGGATCTTTGCTTTTGTGAACTTTTTGTAGACTAATCACAGGGGAACACTTGAGTTGGCGACGATTGCATTAGTGCTGGAACAAGATGCTGTGAGCTGTAGGCTCTTTTCATGCTGCATTTCTGACAGATCATTGCACATCTATATCGTAATGTTGTTTTGGAGGAAACAGATCAATAGCAATCTATTTCTAAAAGTGCTTCTGCTGATCACAACAGCCCTCTGCTCAGTGGATGGGGCTATTCTCTCTTAATTAAACCCAGTTAGATGCAATCTGGGCTTTGACGGTCCTCCAATCAAAACTATTGATGAGATTGAAAGGGATGATGATGGAATGCTCAGGGATGCTGACACCAGGCAATCTATAGCCTTGCAATTTAACAGGCTCATTTTACCCACTCATTCCTGCAAAGCACCTCAGCTCTCACTTTAGAGATGCTACTAAGGGTGTGATCACACCAGGAATGAGGAACTGCTGGCTGTCAGATGTCAACATCCGGGGCCATTTCCAGTAGTTGGTTCAGACTAGTTACATTAGTCGCTCCTAACAAACCTACCCAAACAAACCAACCTGAAGGACGCTCCAGACTTCAAATAACCCTCTCCAAATATGCTTGGTGCGAATGCACCCTATGGCAGAGTAGTCTTGTCTGAGCCCAAAATATCCTCTTTGCCAGGTGGGATTCTCCTATAGATTAATTGTAGATGTTTCATGCATGGTAGATTTTAATTGAAATTATGGCTGTTAGAGAGGTAGCACTGAAAGACCACATCCACACCTGGGGAAGAGGATTACCTGCTCTAGCAGGTACATATTTATGCTCACAAGCTGTGAAGTCGATACTGCTTAGAGGAGTTGGCCCTGCCAGTATTTTTTTTAAAGTATTTTTATCCATTATTATGACAGATGAATATGGCCTAAAATGCAGAGTAAAATAGGTAGGTATACTACATATATACGCACATATCCATGACTACACTACTGGCTGATTTGCAGCTTTTATTTGCCTAGTTCATTAATTGTATAATTTTGACGGTAACCCATAAATCATAGGATGGAAATTCTAATGTCAAAATGGCCGTTGCTCAGCATTTTAGTCTGGGTATATTGTGTGTGCTGTAAGCATCACAAGACCTCATTACATCAATAGTCTTTAATAAGAACAGAAATTGGAAAACGAATAAAAAGTCTATGTTATTATTATATATTATGTTATAACATCCACTCCAAACATGGCTGTCAGCAGTGACTTCAGCAGATTTATTGAATTTCCTTCTTTCCCTAGTGTAGGTGTTGATTGTACAGGCAGGATCATAAAAATCTACCTTAATCTCTTAATCCAGAGATTATTTCTCTGGAAATGTTTAGCTTTCTTTCAGTCGCATTTATTTGAGGACCATGACACTTGATCTAACACAACACCACATAGAAAATGCTAGTGATGTTTTCCCATACTGGAAATAAAATGCAAAGTGAACTGTCCCATTTGGCATTTAAATCAGAGAAACTAAAAACCGACAGTGTGGTGCAGCATGGGAGTCCTTTGTTAAATGCATAATGCCTTTCTCAGAGGAGATGGCTTCGTCTGGTTTGAGTCAGTCATTCATTACTCTTATCTGCTGGGGAATGTAGAACCTCCAACTATCCCTTAAGACATTCTTATTTAAATGTATATGAAGCCTCACCACCCAGAAGGAAATCCTCTCTCTCTCTCTGACGGATTACAAAATTATTATGTACAGTCATGGATATAAGAAACAAAGAACCGAGTTGCAGCACGATGCAATAGATCAGAGTAGTACAGAATGTGTGTGTGTGTGAGAGAGAGAGAGAGAGAGAGAGAGAGAGAGAGAGAGAGAGAGAGAGAGAGAGAGAGAGAGAGAGAGAGAGAGAGAGAGAGAAGGAAAGCAGAAAGAAACAGTAAATTAGTCATGAGGATATGAGGGAGATTGGAGGTTTCACCCTTACCACTGCAATCTGATATAAGGTCTTATTTTTAACAATACAACATTTGCACTGTGCTTGAAATGCCTCCCACTGTGGTATCAAATCATTTTCAGTAGCGTCAGTTATTCAGTTTCAGAGCTACAACTCCTTTTGCTGCAGCATTTTTTATTACGTCATATTAAAGTAGATTACATCAGGGTTGTTGCAGCAGCAGATAACAGGATACAGCAAAAAGAAAGAAGAATAGACCAAGTAAGGGTTATATAAACATACATCACCAATGATTCGGACACTTTCACATATTAAGTAGATTTCACTTTATGGATTTATTTATTATTTATTATTACTTGCTAGTTTATTTATTAATGATATTCTACTCCATCACACTCAATCATACAGGTTTTTTTCTGTTCATCAAAAAGTGTTTCATTTTAGTCTTCCTCTCTTTCCACGATGATCTGTGGGCAACATTTGCAATTATCCTGACCCCCTTTTGCGTTATGAATAGCCCTGCAAGCATGAAAAGCATGGCAAAGGGGAAATAATAGCAACTGTCAAAGAGTTCAGCTGAGATCGAACCATCTGGACAGCAGTTTAGGACTTTGATGGCTACACTGCATGCAGAGGTGCATTCAAATGCTCCAAGATTCTGTTATGTTTCACAAAATATAGCCAAATAGCGTTGCCAAATACACCGCGGAGCAGTTCATAACGTGCCATCAGTTGTCAGCATTCTCCAACTGGCCTGGCACCATCAAGCCATTTTTGCATAGCTTCTTGTTTGCATGGTCTTGAATGCAGCCCAGCTCTGCGCCGTGACGGGGTCAGGTTGGGACCAGATACATCATTTAGCCAGTCCAGTCGGTCTTGCAGGGCTTGCCTTTGGGTAATGGATGAGGACATGAGACAAATAATGTGAAGATTTTCCCATGAGATATTCCAAGCTAGAAATGCTCAAGATCGATTTGCAGCAAGATTTATTGGACCATAAGGAAAAATGAGTACTCAAATGAGTACTTAAATCATAAAAAACTGCTTTGGTTATTTTGAGTCTGTGGCAGCTGGGAGGAGGGTGGGGTGAGGCTGAACGTGGATCCAGGGGAGAGTGGAATCTACCCTGGATCCGGGACCGGCTGCGGCCAATTAAGCCTAATTGCAGCCGGGCCCTTTTAACTTCTGTGTGAATGTGTGCGAGAGAGGAACGCGCCAGTGTGAGAGGCTGGCGCCGTGAGTGGTTGAGGCCGACGCGGAAGGACGATCCGGTCGGCTGGAGGAGAGCGAGCCAGCCAGCGACGGGCAAGACGGAGCGGGAGCGGGCCGTTTCCTGCCGCGGCGTCCCGCGGAGGTCCGGGGGCGGTTGGGAGCCGCCTGCAAGGGCTGTCCAGCCGGGGTTGGAACTGAGACGTATCCTGGAAGCCTGGCGGGCTGGGGCAGCCTTGGGGCTTCGCGGCTGGCCCACCGGGACCGGGGCGGACGACCGGCGGAGGAGACGGCGCCGACAACGAGCTGCCGTCGAGACCCGGGCCGTGTTTAAATTACTGGCATGTAATAAAGCGGCCGCGCTGGCCATTTAACTCTCCGTCTCTGTCTGTTCCGGACCCCGGTTATGTGGCACGTTGGCACAGAGTCTCTGTGAAGGTCTGCAGCAGATTCATTTTATATGTATTTATTTTTAACTTTGTGCTCATGCCTGACAAATGTTATACATGTGTCTTGCTACTGATATATTTGAATAAGCTAAAAATATAACCATAACACTAATATCTTTCTTTAAATGTCATGATTGTTAGTGGAGAATTGGCTTTTGACATCAAACAAAACAAATTATCAAATTAGTTTAAAATGTATTTAACATTATGCCATGGCACACTTAGATTTGTTAAAACACAAGATGTTCTAGGACCATTAATAGCAGAGGGCAGAATAAACACTGAAAGCCGACTGCTAGCTGCCATGGTGACAAAGTAAAAGCACTGTGGGGTTTTAGCTCTTATCAGTTTACGTACATCTCGGGTGCAATTTTTGTTGCCTTCACTTCCTATCAAGTTCCCATGCCATGTAGACTTGGGGGGGCAGGTTTCAGGTCCCTTAGAAGTATTGGAAATCAGGTTTTCATATCCACCTGTTGGATTAGAATGTAAGGCTTGTCAAACAACTAAATCCAATTGTAATCAATGTTTTAGGTGCTATTGGGCAGTCTAATAGGATTGTTGGAGTACTCAAGATTTAAAGAGAAATCCTGAAGTGATATAGGCTTTTGGAGTGCACATAAACCCTATATCACTTCAGTGTGAATCTTATTAGACTAACAGTCCTACTGCCCCCTAAGGTCCATACTATACATTGGGTTCTAAACTATGATTAATTCCAATTGCTGCTGTCGCTGACCTCCCAGAAGGGAGGCAAGTGAAAAGAAAATTCCTCTATGGGAATAAATAAAGCATTATTATTCATTAGATTCTGTCATATTATAGGACCGATTCAAGAGAGATTTCCCACTGGAATACTGGATTTAACAATATTGAAGCAATGCACTGACTTTTTGGCAAATAGGCTCTTTGATCTTCTGAGTGTTGAATGACAAAGGCTGGCAGCTATTTTACCACCATGTGTCCAGTATTTATTAATACAGTGCATGCTAAAGATGTAGTACACTGTGTCTACATAGTAGTCTTAAGCTAGCGTAGCATTATTTTGATCATCATGCACTCCCAGACAAAAACTCTTTTGCTCAGAGTGGTCTGTTATTCATTTCTTAAGAAAGTGGGGAGATCTCAATTAGTATCATTTTGTGATCACTTTCATCCTAAAACCCCCTTAGGAGCAATGAGGAGACAACAGAGAGAGAAAGGACTCTTGAGTCTTTATGATTCCACCATGCCATATATATATTGGTAATAACCTCCTAATATATGGCTGCTGGCCCCATGGCTTCAATAGGAAAATGCAACAGTAGAGTTTTCTTTGAGCTCTTTCTCTAATCTCATGGTCTCATATTCAGATCATCCTGTGGCAAGAATGATAAACAGAAATACCTGTCTTTTCTGGCTCTCTTGTATCACCCATGGCAACGCGTCAACTTGATGATTCCACACCAAGTCACCAATGAATATTTTGCAATGCATTCCTTCATATTATAGCTTGGTAAGCAAGCATAGAAAAACAGGGGGATAATTTTGTGTTCAGTGGAAAAAAAGCCATGTTCAGTCCAAAAAGCACAACACTTAACTGTCACACCTGAGGCACAGCATAACCTTACTCACCCTAACATATGGTACATGATCCTGAAGTCAGATAACAGAATATGACAACAGAAACCGTAGATATGAGAGGTGACATGTTGGAGATGTCATATGACTAAGAATGGCAGACGAGAAAGGCCATGCAGCCTGTACCACATCCCTCTCCCCTAGAGGAAACCTGTCACTGCCTATTCAGGTGAGGACCATCCTCTCTTGACAATCTTTAAAATGATCTGAGCGGCTGGGCCTGCTCACCCCGCTGGCCTCCTCACCTCCAGACAGTTACTTTTCAAGGTTAGCTGTAGCGGACAGGGAAAGGCCACACAGACGGTCCGACTGCAGCCCTTCGCAGTCTTCCAGCCGAGCCAGAGTGGCAAATGCACACAGGCTTAATGCGATTAAAGGTCAGTTTTATTTCAGGGATACCGTACCTACAAGCTGTTCTCCTGCTGGTGTGAATTCACTGGAACACACCTGCATTTCTGCAGAATTACATTACCCACGCTAGAGATTTCACCTCTACTGGCATGGGCGGTAGACCCTCCCACTTTGTTGTTAGACAGACAGACAGACAGATAGATAGATAGATAGATATTTTATTAATCTCAAGGGAAACTGGAGTACTACACTACAGATCAAATCAAATCACATTTATTTGTATAGCCCTTAATCACTGTTACAGTCTCTAAGGGCTTCACAGTGCCCAACATGTGAAAATAATAAATGATTAGTACACGACAACCCCCAGCCTTAGACCCTCACAGAGGACAAGGAAAAACTCCCAAAAAACCTTATTGGGAAAATTGGGAGAAACCTTGGGAGGGGCTACTCAGAGAGGGATCCCCCTACCAGGATGGTTGGGCTGCAATAGATGCCGAGTTTGGGCAAGCAGAGTATACACAATATATGAAAGTTCATCTTGGTGGGACTTCCAGATCGATATGATAATGCGAACGATAATGTCAAAGTGTGAATTTGGGTGATTTTATTCAGCGCTTTTTTCACCACATTGTGTTAGGATGTTTCATTCATTCACTATCAGTACATAGTGATGCGTGAGTGGTTAACAACCTTTTTTTCAACAAGCCTTAATTTCATTCTGTCTCAAGTAAATAGGTTTTCTTTGTTCTATTTATCCATGGTCATGAGGCTCGTACACATTCACACAGAGAGAGAGAGAGAGAGAGAGAGAGAGAGAGATGTGAGCACTTTAGTCAGAAGTCAGGAGTGCTATTAATGGCCTTCCCCCATTTCTAAGCCATATTTTAAGTGTATTGAAGGTCCTTTTTCTTTATGGGGCAGCGTTCGGTATAGGGGGCAAATCAGGTGGTCTCAGGGTTAATCCCCTGTTTGCAGTGTTGTGCAACAAAAAATGCTTGGAACTAGCATTTATTGGTACCCTACTGATTGAGTTTAAGCACCAATTGTGCTTTTATATATATATACATATATATATATATATACATATGCTGTAATTTTAAACTTTGATATTGTTAATAAAAATACTGTACTTTTTGATACATCAGCCTCTGTTCCAGTTTATTCTGGGCTTGTACCTGTATTAGGAATCTGTCTCGGTTGGTTACCTAGTAGGGACTAGTGAATACAAGTAACTGCTTAAGGCGAACAACTTGTCTGTGCAGCCTTTATGTTGAAGGACTCTGGATCATTCAACTGTCTCCTTCAAAAGGACTGTCTGCAGAGCGTATAGAGGAGTTGCAAGCTCTTATGGATCAGTTACAACAACTTCAAGCAGACAATGAACAATTGCGAGAACACATTTGGGTGCAACCTGAAGTACTCACATCAGCTGCTTCTGCCAGTAGTGCCACTTCAGCTGTCACTCAAGTGAGTGAACCCACCAATGTACGCTACATTGACGCCATTATGAAACAGCTGAGTGCACCGCACAATTCCAGAGATAGAAGAGTGTCTTAGCAAACAGCATGAAAACCTAGCTCCCTCTGGTGTAGTGAGCCAGGCACTAGAAGGGGATTTCTTAGACTCACATGATGAACAGCTTGAAGATCCTACACAGCTCATTGGAAACTGCCCGGTAGTGGAGATTAGTATGGGGTGTGTTGTTGTCCCCTGTCTGCTAGATACAATCAGAAAGCTTCTTTAAACAATATTTTCAGTCACTAGGTGCTGAGCAGTTTGAGCAATCCATTGATTGCGACTTAAAGTTGCCAATTGGTTAAAGTCCCCTACAAAGGATACCTCGAGCTGGATGTAGATGTTTTGAGACCGTCTCAAAGATGGGTATATTAGTTGTAAAAGACCCCCTTGACAAATCCATTCATCATCAAAAGGTATGTTGTGCCGGCTGCATCCTTTCCCCAGTCAGCCTGGGATTCTAACACAGACCTTCCAGCCACAAGCTTACTTCTGACACCAATCGCTGCAATCTAGTGAGATATTCAGCCTATAAATGTCCATTTATTTTAAATAATAATAATCAGACATTAGTTACATCAAGGCTCTATGGATGCATTGCAAAATGAGTTGATGTTGAACACATTTTGATGGTATAGTTAATTCAATAATAGATATGTCTTCTTCCTGCAACAAACAAGTAGCACTATATCAATCCACCTTTTAAAAACCTACTGTATGGAATTTTTGGTTTAGCACAAAAGATATTTCTCAGACAAGCGTTCTGCTCTGAGTTGCTCCAAGAATAAAACAGACATTTACTCATTCATAATTCAAACATAAGTCCATTTGAGTCATACAATGAAGGCTGTCTTCGCAACTTCTTTATATAGAACGTCTGTTGACGGTACAGCTCTCAAGAGGTCTGACAACCTAACGTCTGCTCAAGTTGGCAATAGCTTTCCTTTTTGGACTTGGGTGCTGCTGCAGAGCATCTGTTGACAGGAAACATTTTCATGAGGGATGTTGGTAGTTGTGTGGGAGGCATGAAGTAGTAATAGATGGTGCAGGGGCTTTTTTTATGCAGGAAAAAAAACTGCACTCTTCCAACTGGCAGTGTGTCTGTAGAAATTACACAGAGGGTTGGCAGAAGCATTTTCCAGTTGGATGGAGGTGAAAAGAGCACCTTGTAGCCCCAAGTGGCAGTATGGATTGTGGGAGCAGGCAAGAGACTCCCACACCTACCCTAAAAGCTTTCTGGAATAGATTTCCCCCCCATCAAGATGACACACTAACCTCATTTGGCTTGCTCCTGCAAAGATGCAGGAGGTGATGTGGGGTGATGACGTCATCGGTGCCGCAGCATCGGGAAGAGGAGGGGGCTTGTAGGTGGTGCAGGTGTTGTGGCGGGTTGGGTGTGTGGATGAAAAGTGTGCTACTGATCGCTGTGTGTGTGTGTTATTGTGTGTGTATGTGAGAGGGTTGGAGGGAAAGGGCTGGGGTGGGGGAGAGAGTTGTATCTGTGTTAGGATAAAAGAGAGAAGATGATAAAAGATGAGATCTGAAGATCTTCTGATCAGAGAGAGAGAGAGAGCGAGAGAGAGAGCGAGAGAGAGAGAGAGAGCGCGAGAGAGAGAACGCGAGAGAGAGAGCGCGAGAGCGTGAGAGAGAGCGAGAGAGAGAGCGCGAGAGCGTGAGAGAGAGAGAGCGAGAGAGAATAGCAGCAAGTAAAAATTGCCCTGTCAAGACTTCGAGTCATACTGGGAGTGCCAAAGAAACAATTGGTTTATCTGAACAGGGTTCGGATTCCTCCTTCTCATTTAAGTGCTCGTTGGCTGTTAGAAAGTGATGGCGAGTGGGGGTATGTGTTCGTCTTCGGCCTCCAAAGTGAAATTCTACAGGCTAAACCAGGAGGAAGAATACACACCGCATACACCTGGGCAGTTTTCACCTCACATGACTGGTACGATATGCAACAATGGCGATAAAAACATTAGCCGAAGCTGGAACGAACAGCGATGATGATGGCCATGTGGCGGAAGGGATGCAGCAGCCTGCAAATGCAGAATGTATGTGACTGTGAAAAAGTGCAGCCAGTCAGAGTAGAAAGTCTTTCTAGTTCTACAATGTTTATAATGGCCGGCAGCCCCTCATCACTCATGGAGTATGGGTTGTATGGGGTGACCCTCATTGGAAGAGGGGGCTCCTTTAAAGCCACTGGTTTCAAATTATTGTTGCAAGTGAACAACCAACACTAAACACACTAGTGTGTTTAATGTGGTTTATGTGGTTTATGTGGTTTATTTATGTTGGAAAACTAGTGACAGTTGTGATTTAAATCATGTCCTCATCCTTATCCTCATGTAATGCCTGGATACCTGATGTTATCGAAGAAAATAAAATAATAATTGTAGAATATATCTCTAGGATTAGTTCACAGGAGATTGAGCATCACCATGGTACATCGGTAAGAATGTAGAGGGGACAACTGATGTTCCGTTTGAGCCATTTATTGCCACTATGCACACATGTAGAGCAATATGATGAGGTTTGACGGTTATGGTTTTCTATAAATGATAAACAGAAAAACACAAGAATTACAAATTACAGTAAAACAATATACAGCATCACACTTAACAATTAGGTACCTAACAAACAATGAATATTAGTACTTTAACCAAGGGGGTGAGGGGTAGGCCTACCACAAGTACTACATAACAGAAAAACATTCATTTAACAATTACATAACATAAGAAATTTAACATTCTAAATTATAATAGGTTATAAGGATTCTTGCATTTCCTTAAGCGCTACAATTAATAAATCATGTGCACTGCGCACTTACACACAATATTCCACTGTAGTCTCAAAGCAAACAGATAAGGTGACGATTATAGCATTAACCAATATATACACTGGTCAAGCATTCAATCACATCCAAATCAACAAATAACCATTGAAGTACAGCAACATATAAAGAAAGTGGTAAACTCACTTTATCACACACAACCATAGGTGTGCATCTGAGTCACAGGTACAGAGGGCCCTCACATGTGGTTCGTGTTGCTGCCAGCCAGAAGAAAGGAAATGGGCGGGATATATAGAGTAGGCCATTGATTAGGAGGGAGTGAGGTCAGGTGAGAATGGGCAGATGCACACCATGGAAGTAGGCGGAGGGTTGATGATTAGTATGGCTCTATTCTACAAACAATAATAATAATGGAATAAAGCTGTCTAAGAATGTTGTAATCTTGGAAAAAACTAGTGACATTTGTGATTTATATAAAAGTCTTAAAGAGTGGAATGTGTGTCTCTTGTATCATTCAGTTAAATGTTTAATGATGAGAAGAAAGTGTTAATTTTCAACAAAAGAAGATCCTACGATTAATACATATGTGTGTCTCTACTACTGTTTCATGTTATACAGTGTATTAGTTTTCTTCCACAGAGAATTTCAGAAGGTGCAACAACCTACATTTCACTAATGTTCCAGAAGGTTGCAAGTCAATGCCCTTTCTTTCCTGGCCTGCCTTGTCCCTGAGATATTGAGTTCCCGAGGGGAGTGGTAACTGAATGGGCACACCGCACACATGGACCCAGCAAGGAGCCTGGTCAACCCACGAGAACGATCAGCGCAAATTCCTCTGCTTCCAGGATGCTGTACGTATTAGGTGCCAAGAAAGAAATACTCCGGGATGAGCATCAGATCCAGTGGTGGCCGGTGATTGGCTGACTAAGTGGGGTGGGTCATGACAGACACGGACATAGAGTGACGCCCTGTACTCACCGGACGCACAAGCAGACGCGCACGCACATGCGCGCTGCTGTGCTTCACTACAGCTAAAGTGCAGTCCTTCCAACAACCGCTAGGCGACCATGCATGTCAATGTAATGTATGAGGGACGTACGACTCGGCGCCCCACAGCAACAGAGACGCTAATGAAGTCCGCAAACCAACCAAAGCCAATTATTCAACATACACGTATTGACAAGAACACATTTATATGAATTATAAATACAATATATGAAATATGTTCAGATAAAAAAATATATATATATATATTGTATAATATATATATAATATATACTGTTGCTGTGGGGCGCCGAGTCGTAAAAAAAAAAAAATATATATATATATATATATATATTTTTTTTTTATCCATCCAATCAAGTGGGGCGCCGCCCCTAGCGTCCCTATGGACGAGCCACCACTGATCAGATCAATGTTTATTCAATAAACTACACAATCTCTGTCTGGAGCTCTACCTATACTGACTCTTTTGGTTTCAAGTTGAAATGTTCATCCTATGTTTTAGAAATCAGCAAAATATTTATTTTACTCTCTTTTTTTCTAAATGATTATCCTGTTTTAGAAATTGGAAACGCAATTCCTTTCACTCTACTGGAGCTTCTCTTCTCTTTTTCACCCTTTTTTTTTCGCTTCCTATTTCTCATGCTCCTCAAATTAGTGATTCATATTCCAAATGTAGCCTGTCAGATTGGTTCAGAGTGGTTGCTTTTTAAATGTTTTTTAACTGTTTCATGTGATGGTGCCGCATTTTCAGTGACTTTTGTTTGTGAGTCACAGTCTATAGTTCTTGTTCTGTTCTGTCTTTTTTGCTTTTACCTTTTTAGGGCTGTGTCAAATATGGTTTACTACATACTAAATGCTGTCTGTGAATAACATTGATTATCTCGTTACAATTCCCTTTAAACTATTTTCATTTTACTACATGCTCAGTGCAGTCAGAGAGGATGTTTCTGAATTATACATCATTACATTATACAATCATTTTGTCAGCATGGTTGGAAAATGATTAGACATGCTCAGGGAAGAACTCTTCAGTTGCTTTGCATCTGTTGGTTTTACATCTGATCCTGCTGAACCATGAGGCCAAAGGGATCTAAAGTCTGCCACCTAGAGGGCGTGGAAATGCTCCCAAGTCAAAGATCTGGGGTAAACAGTCAGAAAACATCAGCTTTCATGTCAATTCCTAACTCCATTTCCCTAATTATGGAGCCAGAAGCTATTTGAAGATAGATGTATCAAAACAGTAGATAGAACATAAAAAGCAATACATATATTTACATATATAGAGGTACTCTGTGAATGCTAATGAAAACACAATATGTACATTTACAATGAGCTGAATGACTCTGGGAGATATGACATGTTCATGATAGAATGTGTGTGTTTGTTTTCTTTGAGTAACATCCAGGCAGTTTGTGTGTTTCCAGCCACTGAAAAGCCTACCTAGCTCCATCCACCTTCTTATTCAATCAATACAGACACACCATGTCTTTGTGAGTTTGCAGTAATCTATAGCTGGGTCGATATGTGATAAGGTCTGAATCTCCATGAGCTGAAAAGATGGGTGTCATCCCACTCTACAGAAGAACCCCGCAGAGATGAAGGGTGAAAATGAAAATGAAAATGCAATAAAGGGTATGTGTGAAAAAGGCCTCGCATGGCAGTGACTCTTTCCCCTATGTTCTCTCCCCCAACTTGGACTGCACCTCACTACATCCTTACTGACTCAAGAGGTCACCACCACCTACCACAACACAGGCTCCACCTCATCTATGGCGGGAGGAAGAGAAGATTCTGCAGATCATCCCCAGCCATGGCTGATTAAGGACTAGTGGGAGCCTACCGAGGAGAGTCTGAAGAGAGAGAATCGGAGGCTGAGACATGATCAGGATGCACTTTTAGCCTCATGCAGGAGCTGAGGCTACGAAATTATGGATTTTGTACCCTGAGCCGGCACAGTGACTTCAAGTGGGACTGAAACAGCTCTGCAAACAGGTCCAGCAGACGAGATCCCAAGCTCTTAGCCTGTCCCGATCCTCATCATTCTCACCCGCTGGGAAGCACCCAGTAAGATATTTTCCACACAGAGGGAGGTCTGATGTGTCTCCAGGCCGAGATGCTCATGCTGGCCACTATAACCAGTTTTAACTTTTTAACTTTAACAGTTTTAACAGTACGAGCGCACCCTCAAGTTGGAGTATTCTTCCGGATGTGCAGCTACTCCCTAGATAGCTGTGGCTGCCCAGCTAAGCAAGGCTACTCTCCAGACACGTGTGGCTATCCTGCTGGGTATGACTATTCCCCAGATGGGCGTGGCTACCCAGCCAAGCACGGTTAATTCTGTAATTCTTGATATCATTAATTCTGTTTTCACTAGTTAAAATGTTATTATCTATTCACCCTCCAATTACGCATGTTCACTTTAACCAGTCATATTTACAGATGACTAGTTATAGTTAGAGATTCATGACCATACTTTTGTGCCCATACTTTTTGCAATTCACCCTGTTCATATTTTCTTGGTTGAGTTGTCAAATACTTCCATGTGAATGTGATTACTGTCAGACTACTGACTACTGTCTCCCACCATATGCCACTATCACCACCATAGGCGCATCATGGGAGGGCGATTCTTTCCAGTGCGTTATCGCCAAGTGGTGGAGTGGTTTCTGATCAGAAAACAACCGAGCACACAGCCTGAAGCAGTAGGAAACATTGGCACCACACAGCCAGCAGTAGGACAAAATGCCAACCCACATAATCCACTGAACAAAAAATAAATTAACCAATATCATAAACAAAACAAGGTATCCCCAGTGATTGCCGGGCCATTCTGGTGTTTGGTTAATGCACCAGGTCTTTTCTTATTTTTAGTTTATTCAATGGCAGAGAAATAAGACAGCATAAGGAAAAGGATCAAAACTTTTATATTGTGCTGTTACAGTAATTACAGTAATTTGGCAGAGCAATGTATTCATGCATACAAACTTGCAAAACATTTATTTTTATGTTGAGACGATTTTACACAAACACTTATACTTTTCAATTATTTATACTCATTTCAATATGACTGAAACAAGTGACAATTTACATATTACATCAATTGAGCATTTTTTGAAAATATCATGAAAACTAAGCAGCTCAATATAACAACTGTCACAACTGGTAATATGCTTGATCGGGTATTAAAGAATAATTGTAGGATCATAATAACAGTAACATGCATTATAGGGCAAATTTTATCATTGACTTTGTCATTTATCATCTTGACTTTATTGACATTTTAACATTTTGAAGAGATGATTGGCAAAAGATTGGCAAAGCTATTGATTAGGTCCATGGTGGTGGAGATTAAAGAGATCTTGTAGCAGTGTTTCATTCAACCACACATACATCCACACACACACAGGCAACAATGTTACCTTTTTGTTGTTTATGTCAAGTGTTTTAGATGTGTTAAAGATGTACTCAGCAATATGTAGGTAGTACAGTAGTACTAGTTGGAGTCCTAGAACATTTTGAGGATCATCAGCACCTAGTATCAAGTTTCCAATTTTTTTTTATTTGAACCACTACACTCATTAATAGAAATTGTTCACCGGTGCATTGGCAATTCCATGAGGCCCAATGACAACTTTTCCCTGCCGTCATCAGTTTGGTCATTTGGATAGACCTGCACCAGGAAGGGTGGGGTGGCGAACAGGGGGTGTGGCACCAAATTATGCACAGGAAACATGGTGACAGGGGTTGCAATATCTCAATGTCAATATAAGACAGGGAGAAGAAACACGTCTGTACTGTACTGGCTGTTGGGAATTGTATATTTAGCCGAGGCAAGATTGTCTTGTCTCGGCAAGACAATACAATGCACTGAAATACAATACACTAAGGCCGTCTGGAGGCCTCTTCTACAATACAATGCAGACCTTTTGGTTGCCTTTAATCAATTGGAAATTAGCACAAGAGACATGGTGTTCACAGGTCTAGAGGAAGGTGAGACAGAACTACTTCCACTCAACTCAATTAACATAGGGACGACAGACAGAGGCTGAGGGGGATGAAAGGATCTATGTAAAATATCACGTGTTTGTATAAAGGAACTGTATCTGCTTGGTGTTCTTTAGATTATCCTTGTAGGCAGTGATGCTGCCGGATATTTCTACCTTTCAGCGCTGAACTGTATTAAATACTCATTGAATCCTGAGACGTAGTTTGTTGCTGCTTTCTTCTTACGTTCATCACCACGACCAAGAAATAATTCCTAACACTGCCTCTGATCATATTGAAATGGTTTCTTCTTTGTTGGGTTACAGCCTATAGACCCTTTTAGCGCCTACGTCACGATTACGTCACGGTGTTAGCTGGAGGCAAAACAAAGCAAAATTGGAGGCATCACCTCACCTCAGAGCAGCAGAGTAAGAGGCTACCGTTCACCCAAAATATCATCTTGCTGTGTTGTTGGATGCCAGAATCGAAGGAGAGGCTCCAACTTGAAATTTTATCGTATACCAGCTGCCACTGCCAGTAAAAAAAATCGAAGACAACTATGGTTAAACGCGATAAAACAAAAGGATTGGACTGAGGCGATCATCAAAAATGCTCATGTTTGCAGCGCACACTTCATAGGTTAAATAAAGTATTGTCTGTTTCAGGTATGGATATGTGTCTAAAGATTTCTCATGCCCACCTAATCACAAATTGGGGAACTAGGAGGAATAACGTGAGGTGATTTCTCTTGTAACTCTCTTAGCGCATTAGCTAACTTTTAGTTGTAACGTTATGTGTGTCAGGTGTGTGTGTGTGTGTGTGTGTGTGTTCAGATCGCACGACACATGCATACATGACCATTCAGGACATAGTTATAGGCATCTAAAGATTTATACGCCCTCAGTTTCTCTTTACTATACACGCTTGGTTTCTCTATCAGGTAGGTGTAAATGTCTGGCCGTTCCACAGTAGGTAGTCCTGTCAGATCGTCGGGTCGGCCAATGCGGTCCCGTTGGTTAATGTTAACTTGTTCAAGTAACACTCGCGGTCCTGGAGAGTGAGTGACCGTAAAAATTCAGATATAGCGTTATTTTCTTCAGCCATGTGAAAAACAAGCCAACAAAACTTGCTAGCCAGCGTTGTTGGCTAACGTGTTCCGGCCGGGTTCTGCCTCCACCTAAGCTCCACCCACAAAAAAACATCATATTTTTTACTAACTGATAAGGGGTCTATAGGACAGAGTTCCTCCAATCCAGGCCTCAGGGTCCAGAGTGCTGCTGGTTTTCTCTCCTACCAGGAAGTTAATTGCATTCACCTGGCATCCCAGGTCTTGGGATAGAATGGAAACTACCTGGCAGAATAGAAAACCAGCAGTACTCTGGACCCCGAGGTCCGGATTTGAGGACCACTGCACTAGACTCTACACCTAGAGCCAAGAGTCTGCCCCTGTCAGTCAGCCCACTGGAAAAGCCACGCCTTCAGGCAAGTGCATTTCAAAATGTTAAACCTCAAGATGTTACCCTCAGGGGTGTTGTTGGGGATGCTGAGCCTAAGGCTGTGTGCTTCTTTGCCAATATGCGATGTAAATGGAATATTTCATAGTTCCAAAAAAAAAAAAAAAAAGGACCAAAATGCCTTCTGGAAAAAAAGTTTCTTACCCGTGTGTGTGTGTGTGTGTGCGTGTGTGCATGTGCGTGTGTGTGTGTGTGCGTGTGTGTGTGTGTGTTCACATGCCCATCTGTATTTGCGAGTCCTGGAATGTGCTCAGTCTTCAAAGAGTCTAGAATGATTCTACAACAACAAGACATGAAAACATGAAGGAAAGCTGCTGACATGCTTCATCTGAACAGAGACTGTAAGAGAAACTGAACCAGTGAGAGGTGCAGGTGGTAAATGTTCGTTACTGTAAGCATCATCATATCAACTGACGAATGACGAATATAAACAGAATATGTGATCAGTGCATTTGGTTGAACCTGCATTCTGCTGTGTTTTATTTCTTTCTTTAGTTTGTTTCTCTTTATTTGTTGCTTGGGGGGGACTGGAGACATGTCCAGGGTGTTTCCCTGCCTTTCACACCAATGCATACTAGGATAGAAAATGAATGAGTTAGTGAATGTTTCTTTCTCCTTCCCTCTCTGTGTGAAAGTGATAGGCAAGTGTCTCTCTTTGTGCTGCTACCCCTCAAAGTCCATATTTTCCCAGACCCTCATACCTATCAGTGGTAGAAGCCTATTCCATTACAATAATGCTACACAGCACCTGTTTTATATTGTAAACTGGCTGTGTGTTATTTGATGTCACATTGGCCAGATTGGCCAGACTAGGCCAGATTAGGAATCATTCAACATATTGCATAGTGCAGTCATGGGCTGAAAAATACAACAGTATGGTTATTTATATATATATTTCAATATCTTTAAATGACAATTTTTATGCCCAACAAATACAAGGATTCATTGTTCCACTCTGATTCTTGTCAGGCCTCTGAAACAGCATTTAGACCATTGGACACTAAAATTCTCCATTGAAATCAGGTTAAGTGCTCCGAATAGACAACCACTGTAGTATTGATCAATACTACAATAAATATGCAATCAATAAAAGTGTATCACATCCATCATATTGGGGGTGGATGATATTAACTATTATCTGATTTATAATAACAAGACAATATCAGCCAGATTAATTGGCAAACCGATGTCGGTCTAACCCTACACAGCAGAGATGCGTGTAGGCTTTGCCTGAACAGATTCCAAGCCAAGAAAATATGAGCAGAGATGCGTGTAGGCTTTGCCTGAACAGATTCCAAGCCAAGAAAATATCCAAGCCTCATGACTCACAAAAGAGGTCATATAAACAGACTCACTCAAAACAGATTAAGTTCCTTTTCAGAGCTTATGACAAAGAACACTTTGAACATTACTCTGGCCTGTTCTGAGGGGTGTAATGAGCAACCAACAGTGAAATGATGTCTCTAAAAGAGGAGTTATTGAGACTGGGATGTTACACTGAAGCTCTGTCCTCCACATCATGTGTGCTAACCATTTAAAATTAAAGCGGGTTTAATCCCTTTTCACTGCCATGTAACCTCTATATACACGATACGGTGCAATTCAATCTCCAGTTTTGCGCAGATATGGCAATGTGTCCCACCTCATCACCCCATTACTAAACTGCATTTGAAACATACAAGAATGCAGTTCTCAAAAATAAATGGTGATGAACCTTTATTTTCAGTATATCTTTTGGATCATTCTATATAACACATTTGACAGTATGTCATGGTTCATGCAGGAAAAAGATTGGATATCCTCTGAATACAGTAACATATTGCAGAATTTATTTTCTTTACAATCCCATGTTCCTACATCAAGTGGCAGCCTTAAGGAGGAAGGTTGTGTAGTGGCGTCCTGTGGTCACCCCTCTTTGAACTGCCAGTTCACAAATTCCCACTCTTTCTCTATAATGGCCTGCTGGGAGCAGAAATTGATTTGGTCGGCTGGACGAGACGCCTCACAAGAGGCAGAGCAAAGCTTCATCTCACACACCCACTGACCTGGTGGAAATGAATATAAACATACATCTTTAGATCTTTGAGACATCCTTGTATGAAATGGAAATATATCTGAATATCTTCTTCACACATACCATTTGGTTGTTGTTAACAATTTGTTAATAGGTTATGTGTGCTCCTAATGGAGTGTAAATGGTTCTGGTCGTTTAACAACAGATATTGACGAAATTAATATGGTCCTCTATGCGTTATAGACGACTGGCAAACTGTGGATGGGAGAGTAGCAGTTTTCAAACCACTTCTTCGTCAACAAAACACGTCTAAATGTTTTTCACGGGACAAACAATACCAAAATTTCACTGTCGAAGGTTGGAAGAAAGTCTTGTTTACAGATGAATCAAGTAGCACAGGAGGAAAACGTAAAACACATTGATGCTTTGCAGCGAGCAGGGTCTGAGGAGGGTCCTAAATCCAGCAGACCAAATAGTTCCCCTGATTTAGAGACTGATGCTCCCCCTCAATTGACAATTATCACCAAATTTTTCAGCAGGAATCCATAAAACAGGTTAGGGCAGAGATAAATCCTCCAATACTGTTAGGGAAATCATCAGACTCAAACCGAGGCCTATAAAAGGAGAAATTCTCTGTAGCTTCTCCCCTTAAAATCTCTACAGGAGAGACAGCAGGAAAGGAAGCCGATGAGGAGTACAGGGAGGGTTTATGTCAGTCTCCCCCTACAATATCAAAACAGTCAGCTGTGTATAGCAACATAGCCCTACCATGTAGCAATAAGGAACCAGAGTTGGAACAGACCCCTCTGGTAAAAGTGGTCGAGGGTACACACCGACATTTACTAGAGGGGCATAAAATGATGATAGCTAACACTCCTAAGAGACTATGGTCCATGGAGAATTCCCAATCTAACATTTCCCAAGATGAGTCCACTACAGGGTCTGTTCCTATCTCTGAGTCAGAACCCACTAGGCACCATAGAACAGACAGGAACATACAGGACTGGAATTTACAGTCCCATAAACCCATTTTAATACTAGGGGATTCAGACCTGGAATGGATCCCAGACTTTATGGACCCCCAGGAACAAGTTGATAACTTCCCAGGGGGTAACTTTTTATCATATTACAGGTAACCTCAGGAATCCTGCTATTCAGAAGGTGGCGCTGTCTCTGGACAACAACAGAAAGGGCTTACATTCATTCCCAAACCTGAAATGCCGACTCGCATGGAGCTCAGAGGGGACCTGCCTATTTACCACAGGAGATTAAGGATTTTAGACTATTTTGGTTATGCAATGAATGGACCACATACCCTTTAGATCCTTCCCACTGAGAACCAAAGTTAAATATGGTTTAACTATGGAGCTATGGAAAATGTACAGTATCTGATACAACAGGTCCACTTTGTCCACGTTTGACTATTGGAAATGACAACCTTTAAAGAAATCTAATATAAGTTATGAGTAGTCAGTAATCAGTAATACAATTTATTATGTATCACTTAAACATTCACTCCAATTGGACACACAGAAAACTATTAGAAAAATAATTTCTTCATTGCAGGATAGGAAATACATACACAAACACAAAAAAACAACTTACTTTTTTGGTCCAGACTTACCACGTCCAAGACTCTTCTATGTATTATCAAAGATTCTTACATCTGGACAGTCCCCTTCTGAGTTCATGTGGTCGACCCATAGTGAGCGATATAGATTACTATATTAACGCTAGCACAAAACATTCAAGCTACGTAAAGGATACCTATGAATTTGTGAAAAAGTTCCACAGGTTGCCGTCTTGTTTTGACGATGTTCATGTGGACTGTAATAATCCGATGTCAACTGGATTAAGACAATACTGAATAAGAAATTGCCACCTAAACACCATTTTTTGATTACCTTAACCCGAATAAAGTCATACTCGGAGTAAGCATAATCATATGCTTAATCATATGCATCATATGCATCATCAAATTTAGTATTCCAATTCTAGTTGTATTATTGAAGGGCATTTTAGACACGTGAACACGTTAATCAAACTATGACTGTCTATCAGGGTTTTTCGAGGCATTTCACGAGACATACGGCAATCAAACTGCTTGACGGAACGTAATAAATGTAAATCCAGTCATTGATTCTCTCCACACCAATATATCGCCTTCTTATACTGATATATACTTAGCAGAATCACACTCAGCCTTGAGAAAATGTAAGACCTTACCCTTATTGTATTTCCGATATTTAGATGACATTTTTGGAATATGGCATAATTCTGAAGTAAAATGCAAAAACTTTTCGGAGGTCTTAAATTTCCGTCACTCCAAGATCAAATTGGAAACACAATCTGCAAAGGGACAAGGTGGAATTCTTGGATACAACAGGGTTTTTAAATCTTTCCTAGTGTAACTATTAACAGTTAACGCAGGCCTCCCTGTTGAGACTGAGAGAAAAGTGCTCACCTGAAATAACATGCACACATTCCAACCTTCATGATTACTATTTGATAAAAGAGACGATATACAGTTAGCACTTGGAAGGTCAAAAAAAGGCATTTTCCACCTCAGAGCAGATATATCAAGAGCAGCTGTGTGAGGCATAACATTGTCATTCTTAATGCGCCCTGTCATCGTGCTCTTTCATTCATTCACTGCTATAATCATCATCATCTCGCACACTGCATGGGACTGGGATAGCACAGCACCCCTTAGAGATCAATGTTCCCTTTAGTGGTTGGCAGTGTCATTGAGGATGGGTAATCAATGACCTCTACACCTCTATCAAAATTTGCCAAATGGTTTTGCCGATGTTTCTGGTTGGCACAATCTTAGGGGTAATCTGTCCAACTTTCCCCCATTTTTCCTTATCTCACATGGTGAGCATTAAAAGGATGATTTGAGGTCTGATTTCTGCCAGTCCAACACCCCGGGGACTTGGCAGTGTTGGAAAGTCTGTTCCTCTCAAGCAAAGTGTGACATTTACTGAGGTTTGTTAAAAGATGAGGTCCCTGTCTTTCATGGACTGGGAGGTAATGAGCAGCTCTGTGGATGAGAGGAAGTGGAAGGGAGGTGGAGGTGCAAAGAGAAACAGAAATAGAGAGAGAGCACCCCCCCCCCCCCCCCCCCTCTATTTCTATATTTTTCCCCCCCTCACTTCCTGGAGCAATGCTCACCGGCTTTTATTCTCTTCTTCTCTATTCCACAGACTGACATTCATTGCCATGGGCAATTTAGTGGAGCCAACTTAATCATATTTAGATAAGGCTTTCAATGAGAAAAAGCGCATCATTTCAATAGCTATCTCTGCCCTATAAAAGTGTTAAATATTCCTTAGGCAGTGGCCGCTACGTTTTCACTGACATTACAGCAGGACAGACATCATCTATTACTTTTCAAATTCTTCAGAAAAATTGGTAACTTTAGAGAAGAGGGAGCATATGTGATCATATGTCATCAATTGTGTCTTGTCAGTGCAAAAATCAAACTGCAGAAAGATGATGAAATGTGTTGCCCTATAGAACAATGGGGAGGAAATGAGGAAATAAATATGGTCAGAAACTGCGTGTTATTTAATATTGTTGCTGTTTGTTACTCAGTTGTCTGTTGTTCATCTTTATCTGATTTTCATGCATTCTGGTCTTCCAATGGACATTGGAGGATGAAGATCTAGAGCAGAAATGTGCAGAAGTTAATTGTAGTAATATGCAGCAACATTTTACATAAACAGAGGTAATCTCTACTGCCCATAAATGTAACATAATATCAATTCAAACTGTATGTGACGAGTTGCAGCTCCACACTACTGTCGCTTCCACACACCACAGACAACCAGGTGGCTCAGGGGTTTCTTTATTGCTGAAAGACAGTATGACACGGTGAAATGACGAGGGGAAATCAGCATTGGTTTCGGGACAACACAGTCTGGATAACACATGAAACAGGCGCAAATAATTATGCTAGTTTAACATGTGTGTCTTAGCAAATCTCTAAAATATCAATATATTACTTCAACTTCACAGTTGTATTTTTTCTTCACACTCTTGTGCTTGTCACACTCTTGTGCTTTTGCAGTTTCTTCTCGAGGTACAATGGACATTTATATGCAAACCAGGCTAATTGGGGAGTGTTGGAATCCATTTATGGTAAAAAAAAAAAAAAAGACCTATGTACGCAATTTCACGTGTATTGACATTTATCAGGAAAAAACATATACCACTGTACACAGGGTTTTCTAAATCTGATTAAAGAACTGGGTGGTTAGCATCAGCGACAGCCACCATGGATGTGTCGTTTTTACATAGTAGTAACCACACTCTTTGATTGACAAGTGATGCAGCGCAAAAACACCACAGCAACGATGGTTTAGCCCCAACGGAAAAAAAAAGAGGATTTTGAGGATTACCACTAAATTATGTAAGTGTGAGAAATGTATTCCAACTCTTTTTACTTACTTACAGTTGAGGCCAAAATTATTAGCCCCCCAGGAATTATGGAATATTTTCCTAAAATTCTGCCCAATGTTTGCATCATTGATAAAACCTGATATAATCAAACATTCACCAGTGCTATTTAGTAGCTTTTGGTACATTTTGGAATGTAAAATACAATTTTTAGGCTGGCTTTATATCAAATATAGTGAAAAAGGGGTGGTCAAAAATATTAGCCCCCATGTGAATTTTTGCTTTTAAAACACACCTAATCACCCAATGAGCTTTCAAACCACACATGTGCAGTCAATTGGCTTCCTAGCAACCCCTGAGCATTCAATCAGCATTGAAAAAAACAGCTTTACTTAAGGGACTCCAAGGAACAGGGCACTTGAACACATTATTGAGAGGGACTACTCTTACTCACCATGCCAAAGACAAAGGAAATAAGTCTTGAGCTCAGAAAGAAGATAGTGGAGGCTCATAATAAGGGGGAAGGCTATACTGCCATTTCCAAGCGTTTTACAGTGTCTAGAACAGCTGTACGTTGCATCATTGCTAAGTACAAGGAAACAAATTCTGTAAGAAAAACCTGGGCGTGGTCGAAAGTGCAAGATTTCAAGAACTCTGGAAAGGAAAATAGTCAGAGATGTCAGCAAGAAGCCCCGGACATCTGCCAAGATGATTGTTGCTGACCTGGCCTCTTCTGGAGTTGATGTTTCAAGGAACACAGTTGTGAGGGCTCTTCATCGTGGTGGGCTTCAGGGCCATTGTCCCAGAAGAACCCCTTTACTCAAAGAGCGGCACATCAGAGCCAGACTGAGGTTTGCCCGTGAACATTTGAAAGGTAAAGATGAGATTTGGAAGTCTGTCCTTTGGTCTGATGAGACTAAACTGCAACTGTTTGGGCACATGGATGTTGCTTATGTTTGGCAAAGAAAGGGAGAGGCCTTCAACCCTAAGAACACAGTTCCCACAGTTAAACATGGTGGTGGGAGCATCATGCTGTGGGGCTGTTTTGCAGCCTCAGGCACAGGGAGCCTTGTTCGGGTGCATGGCATCATGAAAAAAGAAAATTATGTTGACATTTTGAGGGATAATTTGATGAAATCTGCTCGTAGTCTAGGTTTAGGTCGTCGCTGGGTCTTCCAACAAGACAATGACCCAAAGCATACGTCAAAATTGGTCCAACAGTTCTTAAAGGACACCAAAACCAAGGTACTGGAGTGGCCCGCACAGAGCCCAGATCTCAATCCTACAAACACTTGTTGTTAATGGTAATTTCCATGGAGAAATCAAGGGTTTTGTCTGATTTCACAAGGGGGGCTAATAATTTTGGCCTCAACTGTACTTACTAAAATATTCCACTTTAACTGTAAGACAATAGTAATAGAAAACAATTACATTAATTACAACTGCATTTTATCTGATTCCTTTTCCTGTCTCATCTCTGTCAGCTTAGCAGAGGTCACAATTTATTGACTGCCAATGAATGAATATGATATGGATGACTAAAAAAGCTGAAACATCTCTGCCATCATGTCATCATTAATCACCCATCTCATCGCTATCGCGGCCCGTGGAAATTCATCAACACTCTTCCGATCACTGGACTCCATTCAATGAGAAATGTGTCCATTATTACATGCGGTCCAATCCATCTCACAAAGAGACTACATGGGGCTTCTCTGCTCTCCATCCGAGAACCATTCTAGATCATCAGAGCTATCATTAGGGCTGCTGTGTGCTAGACAGAGGGATCCATGTTACTGCAGCTGGAATAGGCTCCAGGAGGGAATAAGAGGGTTATAATGGTCTGTGGAATGGAGCCTTAATGTGTTTGACCGTGGAACAACCTGAGAAGTTCAGGCTTTCCCCATGCAGATGAAAAGGATGGATGTGTGTAAGTGAAAGCTGTTCAAACGTGTGGAGGACAAGGTTTAAAGTGGTAATAGTGTTAAAAGTATATTGTTGCATTGTTGACGATCACTTTTATCCTCCATTCCTCAACCAAATCATTTTGATCCCAGCCTGGAAGTGATCACATGGCCAGTTCCTTTTTTTTTCTGTGTTCCTGGTTCATTGTGAACATTATACGGGTAATGTTTAATTTGAAAGCCTGGGTATGAATTATGTATGATATGGCAGGAATGCACTCAGTGGAGCACTGTAGAGTAATTGCCATGACCTCCCAGTGTCCCTCACCCTCCTCTAACAACCCACCTTTTGTTCTGATTGGGGGAAGCAGGACCCCATCTCATCATCTCATTGGAAAGGATGAACATCCAACACTTTGACTTTTACTGGTACAGAGGGGACGGTAAAAATGTTTTTTTATCCAGCTCCCAATGAAATAAATGAATTGTGACTGAATGTTCTCTTTTGAAATTAAAATGGCTTGATTGCTGTAATTAAAGTATTGCAGTGCTTTTTGCAGAACCGTGTTATTATAGCCAAGGCCCCGAGGCAGCATTAAGATGTGTTCATCTCCTTCTCTCCGGGAGCCCATGCCGCACTTAGAGAGGTGAAGGACCTCCAACTAAAGGATTGATAGGATAATGGAGGCCTAACTCTCCCTCGGCCAGGCTCGACAGGGGTTTGGAGAGTCCGTGTTAACTGGGCAGCTCACCACACTTGACAGCTTTGCTATGGATCTGAGCTGGCCTCACGGTGGTTTTGTTTGACTGCTAATCAGCTTGCTACTTTCAAATCCTAGCACTGACCAATCAGTGGAACAACCTCCCCCCAAACAACACATATATATTTATCCAACTGGTTCATTTTAGCCCCAATAGTGCACCAGTCATGAATTGCCTTTAGTTTCAACTTCATGGAACGGTTTTCTTCAGCCACTCAAAATGCAATATAAGCTGGAAGCCAGCTGTAATTTACTCATAGTTTCTGCCTCATATGCTTTGTCTTTCATTTTCAATTTCCCCAAAATTTCAGCCCATTCACCTGACCTGGGCCCTCATTTATCAACATCATGTAGAAAAGGTGCTAAATTATCTCCAGTGAAGAACATTTTGAATGGCTGTACGTACAAGAAAGTTGTTTTGTATAAAAGCTTGCCTTACACACACCTGTAAGTAATCTGTCTTGATAAATCCATCACAGTCTAAACTACTTTGCTGGTGCACAGCTGGTCTTGTTTACATAAATTAGCCAGGTACCATACCTTCCCTTTAAAGGAAGGCAGGAAATGTCACTAATGTCTGAAATTCAATATTTGTCAAGGAGAAAACTTTTCAGATGCTGAAATCTAAGTTCTGGTCACTGAGGTGTAGCCCCTCAGCCATCCCTGCCCTCAGTGCAGAGCAGGGGTGGACAGTAATGTAGTACATTTACTTGAGTACCATACTAAAGTATAGCAGTATCTTTCCTTCACTTCAGTATTTATTTTTTCTTAAACTTATGATTTTACTCCACTACATTTGAAAGATAAATATTGTACTTTTGACTCTACATTTCTATGAAGGTTATCATTACTCGTTAATTTGAAGCCGGCTTTGAAGTCAGCAGTTGAATCTTTTTTCTTTTCTAAAATGCCACACATTGTGTTCCTCACAGGAGAAAAAACAATCACAGTAGCGTACTCCTACTAAGCTGTCAGTCAAGTTCAAAGTGAACTTGGCGACGGTAAAGATGGCAACGGCAGAAGATGAGGACCATTCTTCGCCAACAGATCACCCATGGCCATATGTCAAGTCCATGTTTGAGATTTGTGAAATTCAAAAAGATTCATACTGTTTTAAATGTTTGCTCTGCTAACTACATCGCTGCATTCAAAAACTGGCCGTCCACCTGAAGAAGCATGTAAACATTAGCTAACGGTAGCCCGCTTGCTAATTATGAAGTAGTCTGAGCTTGTAGTGGTGCAATGCAGTTTTCATGATAGGATTGGTCAGATGCAATTTTATGGAATTTGAGCTCAGGGTCATCCAGCTGTTTCACATTTCAGGTAACGCTATCTATCATGTGTTGCTATCTAATAACAGTAAAAACAGCCTAGTTTTTCTGTTGCTTTTTGTTTTAATCTTTTATTTTCCACCTTCCACAGGGCTGACAGACTGCTCACCCCCTTGGCTTCATATTCAATACCTGCTTTTCCAAAATATCCAACACACTGACCTACTGCAGCAAAACCCAAATACTAGCTAGGGCCCGACAAAACCCCAAACATGGTTAGATACAGATTTACAGAGATGTTCCCTTAATTTCCCTTAGCTTGTGAATCTTAAACTGCAAAACAATTTGCTCCTGAACAACTGAGACAATTTATGTTGACCTTTTTTTAGAATATTGAATTGATCTACAGCAGAGTTTATGAGGTTGTAGTCCCTACCCAAATCCAGTCCATCACAGAGACGTGCTCTTGAAAGGGCAGGATTAGGTGAGTGGAAAATTCCAGGTACAGGCTAATCTTTCTTATCTATTTTCCAGATAAATTATAGGTCTGTAATTTTTAACACCCCAGCAGTAAGATGGTAATGACACTGTTCTATTATCTGCCTCTGGAGTTCAACTCCTACTCAACTCAACTTCCCACATTTAAAGGAATGTGGAGACACTGGTCATGTGTATCAGAGAAGCATTATACCATCACATCTACTAGTCTGAGTAGGCGACGCATTTCATTAAAATGCATGAACATCAAGTTCTGAACTACTGCAAAAACTTTTCCTCAGGCTGTGCATTTGGTGTTGCAATTAATTTTCTGATGTGGTGTTTGGAATATAAGCTAGTTTATGTTTTAGAGGAGGCCTTGCACGAGACTTTGCAACATTCACATTGGACAGCCTGCTACATAGAAAGATGGTTGCATCTTAATGGTTACTTCAGTTGATATAAGGATTTCCCTCAAATGCTTATTATCCCTTTCGGTGTAAGGTCTGAAGAGAAAAACAGCAACATAGCGAGGTCTGAAGAGAGCAACAGTGAGAAACAGGAAAGCACAGTGTGGACAGTAGCTGAGAGCAACAGTGACAGACAGGACAGGGCCAACAGGACCGTGGCAAGGAGTTGCTCAAGCAGCCATCATCCACCAGAGGAGCCTGGCACTGAGGGTGTCTCCCCCAAGGCCCTTTTCCAATGCACTCATTCTGTGCTCTGTACTTTTTGTGCATCATTAACACATCCCTATGTTTACATTTCAAAGTAAATAAGTACAACTTTTGAGGTAAAGTGAAATAAATGTAGAACAAAGCTGACTGGGAAAGTCCTTTTTCTGTATACTCCATAACCTGCTAATTATTTCATTTTCTACTTCCATATTCTTTTAATTTCAGGCGATGCAGCAATTGTTGTGTCAAACCCTTTCTGTGCTCTTAACAAAGGCACACAGTTATAAGATTGAACTGCATTCATGGTTACCTCTTTCTGTGCCCAGAAAATGGTCTCTTCAATGGAAGAGAAGATCACAAGGTCCCCTCAACCTAAATAGATGCCGATCTCTTCAGCATTGTGGGACAAATGATTGTTCATTCACGGAGCTTTTCACTACTCTTCCTGTTACCTTTTATGGTGAAGCATTTGAGCCAATCAGGTTACCACGACGTCACTACAGGTGTGGTTGATGGGGACTGCCAGATCAGCCGTTGATGGGAGGAGAATAAAGGAGCCCAACTGCCTGCAGTTGGAAAACCATCTGCGCTGTGACACAAGTTAAAGGATGATCCTTCCATCACCCCCGTCGAGTGGGTGTGGCTAGCATTAAGTTTGTTGCCTTTTGTCTTCCACCAGCTGCCTGAAAGCGACGGACCCTCTGAGGAGAGAGGCAGGGAGTGAGAAAGGAAATGCTTCGCGTGGGGCAGCACCATAGCGATTGAGAAACTACGCTCTCTAACACGCATAAAGGTATGGTGAATTCCTGCTTGAGTGTATGGGTCGTGTGGGCTGGGCAGCGTAACGGTATTTCATTATTCTTCCCCCCCTCCCTTTCTCCTCCTCTCTAACGCTTTGAGGCCAACAGCAACAAGCGGCCTCTGTGGTTACCAGGACCGTGCACAAGGATTCATAGAGACTGCCATTGGCCAGGATGTGTGACTCGTATGACGGAACTTGCCGCAGCAAATTATCTTCTTACGTCAGTGTGCTCAAACAGGGGAACTGGACCACAGGACAATAAGTGCGGTGAGATACACACCAATCACCACCGGAGTAGGAACTGCCTTCTTTGTTTAATTGATGTAGCAGCTCCAGTATATTGCGCCTGTGAGCTTTACCTCTGGATTTGCCTGCCCTAGTAGCCTACTTAGTGTTGAGGTTGCTGTGCTGGGTACCTTGTTACTTTCACTGCCTTGAAGGGAAGAATATTAGGTGTGATTGCGGCCTAATTGGAAGGGGTACTCTGTGGGGAAGAAGCATGGTTTGCTGTGTAGGAGTGCTGTGGTTTTGGTAATGCAACTGAACAATGTATATCCATGTCTTTGCAAACAAATGAATGCTCACCTGTGTGTTGGTACTGGTATTGCTTGTATCGCTCGTACTGGTATTGCAGCCCACACTGTCGGAGCTATTACAAACACTCCTTTTCAGTGGTTGAGTAGTTTCGTTCTGCCTTGTTTAGACTCCAGTTACCATATTCCAGGACTTCCTCCGAGCCTAAACTACTTTGTTGGACAAATACTGTTCCAAGACCGACATCGCTGGCATCAGTGTACACCACAAAGGGCAGTTGTAAGTCAAGACATAGACACTATGTTTTTAGGGTCTTACCCCCCCTTACGCTTGAGCGCATCACAGCTATCTGTGAAAATTTTGGCACAAAATGATGGTTCCAGCCAGACATACCCATGAACCTCTGGACATTTTTGAGGTTAGTTGGCACAGGGTACTCCTCAACAGCCTTCTCCGGGTCCACCTGGATTCCATCTGCAGAGACAATGTGACCCAGTAACTTGGTAAATGGACTGCATGTATATAGCGCTTTTATCCAAAGCGCTTTACAATGTATGGTTCTCATTCACACACACCGATGGCAGTGAGCTACCATGCAAGGTGCTTCCTGACCATCAGGAGCAATTTGGGGTTCAGCGTCTTGCCCAAGGACACTTTGACATGTGAACTGGAGGAGCCTGGGATCGAACCTACGATCTTCTGATTGGAGGCCAACCCGCTCTACCTCCTGAGCCATAGCTGCCCCTTGAGGGATGTCTGGAAGAAGTTGCCCTTCTTCATGTTAACTGTCAGCTTGGCCTCCCTCAGCTGATCAAGGACAGCTTCCCAGCTGTGCCCATGACAAAGAGACGATAATATCGTCAGATGCTGTCTCATAGCTCTCCCAAGGTAATTTCCAACTGCTGAAAAGTAGCTGGGGTGTACTTAAGTCAGAATGGCATGACTTTAAATTGAAAGAGCCCAAAGGGACAAGTAAAAAGCTGTTTTGTCAATACTGTCCTGCTCCATTCTGCACTGCCAATAACCACTATTCAGATCAATGCCGGAGAAGACCACAGAGCCGGCTAGGGAATTCAGAAATCCTTTTATGGTGGCTAGTGGATATGCGTCTGTGTAGGTTACTACATTCAGTTTGATGTAATTGACACATAATCTTGGTTTTCTGTCCTTTTTAGGGATGACGACCACTGGGGAGGACCAAGCTGAGGAGGAGCGTTCAATGATGTCTGCCTCCAGCATCTCGTCCATGAGTTCCCTCATCACCTTGAGTTTTGGTGGAGATAGCCGATATGATTTCTACTTTATCGGCACATCGTGGGTGACCATTGCCCTTCAGTTGTCGGAAAAAACAGCTCTTCCTTGCATCATCCAGCTGGGCCCCCAGTATGGCCTCTGCGTCGTTAACAAGGCATCCACAGTTGGCACCCCGCTGCTCGTGAGTTGACTGGCCAAATGTGGTTGAATGTTTTTTAAGATGAGTTGGATTACCTTTCTTTCTGTGATCTCTGATTTCCACCTATGGCAGAGTATCAGATACATGTAAGCAAAGTCCCCCATTCTTACAAAAAAGGAAACTGCAGCTTAATAGGGCTATTCCCCATAAACCTCCCCCTTAGTTCCCCCTGGACTGTAGCTTCAACTGGACAGGTCAGTTGCATGCACCGTGGAGTATAGATGTAGCCGTGCCTTAGCCAGTAGTTTGCACTGCAGTAGTGGCTAAAGATGGGTGGTGTAGTGGGAGGGCTTGTTGTTTTATTGAGACAACCTCCTCAACCACACTGTGTAGCTGATGGTTACAAGTGGTCATTCCTTCCTGCAGGTGGCTGATTGTAGCGACCAATGGAGATATTACTTCCCGGATGTCCTTGAGAATCTCCATATGATCACTTGAGAGTATCTGTGATCTGGGCCTTGAGATAATCAGTATTTTGTTCCATGCGCTCCTTTAGGTTTTGCTGTCCATGTTGCTTCATATTGTGGCAGACCGGTGCATCTGCCATCGTGAAACTGTGGGAAGGGACTACATTTCCCATCAGGCCACTGCCAGTTGGCCATCTTGCCCCAGCTGAACCACATCACCAATCAGCCAGGTGGGAGCTGATTGCATGACAGAGTGAGTGGAGTGAGAGGAAGAAGAATGCCCTCACAAGTTTGAGTCTTGAGATAAATTGTAATTTGGTTGACTTAACCCAGTAAAAGTATCATTTTTGTATGAACCCCGTGTCGTGTGTAATCTGTGGTGAGGTTGAAACTTTGACAAAAGGCTGACAACAAACCAGATTTGATTGATGTTCCCAAGCAATGAGTTTAACGAGAATTACACATTTTTTTTATTTTTGCAATGCTTCTCTCAACTCACCCCGTGTTTTGTAATTGTCTTTGTCTACTACAAATCAGCTACAGGTATCTGTGCATTGGCCTTGGCAAATGGGGTATATTGAGACACAATCAAATTTCCTCAACATCTTTCTCTATCATAAAGCCTTTGTCTACCATCAGACCATCACCTGAGTTTAGGTAGCCAGCTTGGATAAGACTAGAGAGAAGATATTGAACTAATATCAAGTGTGGACACAATATTATGGCTCCACAATGATCACATGCAACCAATCCTTTGAGCATGTTTGTAGATTTGTAGTCAGAGTAGCTATGACTTTGGAGCAACAATGACGTCTGTCTTTCAATTTTCAGTTCTGTACTTGTTGAAATTGAAAAGCATGTGGGCTGAAATGACGTCCTTGTGTGGCCATAGTGATATGGCATACTTGCGAATATAAGTGTTCTTTATTAGGGGTTTGCTGAGTAGAAAACAAATTTTTTGACGGATATGGCGGATATTGACGGATATTGACGGATTGGGTATGTCCGCTGTCCACAAATTAGCATTGTAATGTCACTCCGGCACCACAATAGGACAGAGAGAGAGAGGTGGAGAAAGTGCTGTGTGGGGGACACAGCACCTCCTATAGGACCCATACAACTCTCTCTCTCTCTCTCTCTCTGTCTCTGTCTCTTGCTTTCTGTCTCTCATTTTGTTGGTGCTGTTTAGTTTGTTTATAATATGGTCTGGCCAGAACACAAGTCCTCAGCAAAACCCTACTGGTTAATATTGTGTATCTTCCACTTATCTTTTCTTCAGAGGTCTGCATTGTGCATCCAGTGGTTTTGGGAACTCATCATTTGGACCTCCATTCACAAAGTGCTTAGATAAATGACACAGAACATTGCAATATATTAAAGTTATAGTGGACAACAACAAACTGTGGGGAGTGAAGTAATGTAACCTTAGGGTTAGGGTTAGAACCTTGAATACATCCAGACCGCCAAGCGCCTCAATTCCCATCAGGCCAGGTGGGCCCTCTTCTTCACCAGGTTCAACTTCACCTTATCCTACCATCCAGGCTCCAAGAACACCAAGCCAGATGCCCTCTCCCGCTTGTTCCGCTCCCCGGAGGACCCCATCCTACCTGCTTCCTGCCCCGTGGCAGCAGTCACATGTGGATCGCGTCTCTGGTTAGGGGGGCCTAACGTCTACACCCTGACCCTGGCAACAGCTCCATCAACCGTCTGTTCGTCCCTGACTCAGTCCGCTCACCAGTACTTCTGTAGGCTCACAGCTCCAAACTGACCTGCCATCCCGGCGCCAGCCACACCTTAGCCTCCTCTGCCAACGCTTCTGGTGGCCCACCATGGGGAGGGACACACGCTCCTGGTCTGTGTCCTGTGTCTGCCTACACGACATGTCCAACCGGGCTCCCTCTGGTCTCCTTCGCCCTCTCCCCATTCTACACCGTCCTTGGTCCCACATCGCCCTGGACTTCGTCACAGGCCTGCCCCCCTCTGATGGTAACATCACCATCCTCACGGTGGTCGATCGGTTCTCCAAATCTAGGCGCTTCATTCCACTCCCCAAACTGTCATCCGCCAAGGAGACTGCCGGACTTCTCATTAACCATGTCTTCCGTATCTACGGTCTTCACATTGTTTCAGATCGCAGTCCCCAGTTCATCTCCCAGTTCTGGAAATCCTTCTGCACTCTCCTGGGTACGACGGTCAGTCTCTCTTCTGGTTACCATCCCCAGACCAACGTGCCAACCAGGACCTGGAGACTGCCTTGTGTTGCCTGACATCCACCAACCCTAGCACCTGGAGCAGCCGCCTCCCCTAGATCGAGTACGCCCACAACTCGCTCCCCTCTTCAGCCACGGGCCTCTCCCCATTTCAATGCTCCCTGGGCTACCAACCCCCGCTGTTCCCCACCCAAGAGGAGGTCACCGTGCCCTCCGCCCAGGAGTTTGTCTGCCGTGTTGCCAGACCTTCACACCTGCCGCAGGTACCAGCAGCAGGCTAAACGGCGCTGGACACCTGCCCCTCACTACCAACTGGGTCAAAGGGTTTGGCTTCCCACCAAGGACCTTCCTCCCGCAAACTCTCCCACCGGTTTATTCCCCATCTCCAAGATCATCAAGCCCACTGTGGTCCGCCTCCAGCTGCCTCACACGCTTTGGATCCATCCCCCATCCTTCCACATCTCTTGCATCAAACCTGTTACCACCAGCCCCTTGCGCCCCCTCACCCCCCAGCTCATGGATGGCCATCCTGTCGTCCTGGACCCCACTCTCATCACCGACTTTCGCCGGTACCATCCTGACTGGTGGGACTCCAGGTGGCGTCCCTAGGAGGGAGGGTCCTGTCACGGCTGCTCAGCCTTTACACTCTCTCTCTCTCTCTCTCTATGTGTGGGTGTGTCCCTGGGGGCTCCTGTCTGCACAGCTGATTCCAATCCCACGTCTTCTCCTGTGTATATTAGCTCTGCCCTCTCATACCTGCTCACTGCTTGCTTGTCTAGTATGTCTACCCCAGTCTAGTACTAGCTTTCACAGTCTAGTAAGTTCCTTGTCTGCTATTGCTGTTATCTGTACCACATCTAATTATTCTGAGAACCTCTGCCTCCAGCCTGTGTCTGCTTCTGGGTCCACCAGTACTCGATCACTACAACTGTATTGAATTAACCTTCATAAATCATCAATTTGTATCTACTTTGTTTTTGCTGCAGTGCTTTTAATATCCACTAATAAATGTCATATCTAAGCCACAGCTTTAAATTTACTACATGGCAAAAACGGCAGAATCCCCAAACCTCTTAACTAGCTTTGCCCCCTCTGAAATCTTCCATTTACATAGAAAATAGCAGGCGAATCATGAATTTGATGAGGTTGACATACCCATTTTTATCAGATCTCACTTCAATTTGCACACTAAATTATATGCATCATCAACCACTTACAGTGAATTAGATGACTGAAATAGTAATTGTAATACTTTTGCTACTTTTATCCGAGGTATAAAGGTGGATTCAGTGTGTTTACACTATCAATTGTTGGGATCCCATTTATCCATCTGAAACCAATATATGTCTGATCTCTGCAATTATATTGTTACATTTATAAAGTTTATTTTGTTAAGGGAAACCTAATTGATGAATACCTGCAAAAATAACAATTTCACTCAGACCCAATTAAACAAACATAATAGAAACGAATAGATGACCAAATGAATGAAATATTCATTGACATAACAAAAATGTATGTTTGCATTGCCAAAGCATTCCAGGGCACAAACTTCTGAGGAATCCTCCCTGAGCAGCTGTATGTGGCAGTGTCCCCAGATCTGTCAATGCCAGTGGCAGTGACATTATGGGTTTCACCTGATTTGAGTTCAAAGACAGCATTCAGGAAGGCGAATGCATTCATGCTCACAGACATATACACAAACAAGACAGGACATGCCACTGAGCAGCAACCTTTAATGGAAGTCTATGAAGAATTCAGGCATATAACTAAAAAGGGAAATACAATTGCCATAAATAAAGGGAGAGAAAGCTTGGCAACAAATTGCTGATCGATTGAATGAGTAAGTAATTGCTGAATTAAAAACTTGGATAAGCATTTATGTATAAGCACCATGATGCTGGGTGACTGTCTGATTTCATCATGTTTGTTCAATAATTGCAGCTGCAAGAAAAAAGAGCGATGTGGCTGGTACTGGGGGTGGGCCATCACCAGCCGACTACACCCCTGCAGAGGAGCTGGCACTTGCTCTGAATAAGGGGAGGCCTGTCATGGAGGGAATAGCGGGGAGGGCCTCCACAGAATCCATACCACCCAGTGGTAGGAGTCCATACATAAAATGTTGGCATCAACGATTGGTAAACCAACATCTCTGCTCTAACATGTTTTGTTTTATAGTTCTGGGAAATTCTGTATGCCTTCTGCAGCCACCTGAAAATGTCCATGACCCTGTGACGATGAGTGTTTTAAAGCACTGACTTGTCACTTAAATGGGGATCATTAATATGTTAAATGTTACAAGCTGAAGGCCCATCTAGGGAGGAGGATGAGGAGGCCTGAGGTAAGCCATTTTTGCAAATGACACATTTAAAACTAGTTATTGTGGTGCTAGTGGTCATAGTGCTGGCAGACAGCAAGTGCGGATTTCCTCTTCTTCGGTGCATGTGCGGTGGAAGGATCATTCCCAGTCTCCCTGCTGTCAGGCCCTTCACCAGCCCTCTGCTCAGCGCTTTCTTGGGTAGTTTTCTCAGTTTCCAACTCTGCATTCTCCTGTAAGAAAATTAACAGAGGGACACCAGTTAAATTATTATTAATGTTTAAATGCTTTTTTTTTTTTTTTTTTTCACATTTTGAGCAGTAATCTGATTGTTTAAGGCCACATACAGGCCCTATACAGATGTAAATATGGTGACATGGGTCTTGTGTGGTCTGGTCTGAATGGTGACGACCCAGGACAGTAGTTGTGACCTGTGTTCATATTAAACTAGCATTCAAATGACCTACTATTTACAAGTTCAGCAGCCTTGGACACAATTTTGGCAAATGTCTCCTGCTTATCTTCTGGAGAAAGGAAGAATAGAGATTTAAAACCTGGGTGTAAGCCTGAAGAGCTGTACAGGCTGCTTTTCTCCTCTGTAGAGTCATATCTCTTCGATTGGTCTTGATGGATCGTGCTCTTTATCTCTGACAAGAGGAGAATCCTCACTGGTGTCATTTGTGTCAAAAGCTGGGCATGAAGTGGAGCAATTACAGAACATTTTGGGTTCTTCTCCTCACACATGTTATTGTGGCCACCAGCATTGGCTTGCACAACCTGAATTTGAGATGTCCATCTCAGTCAGGGTGCAGATGTCAGAGACAACTCTTCCTCACCTTTGATGATCATTAAAGACATGAATTTACACACACACACATACATATATATATATATATATATGTGTATATATATACACATACATATATATATACACATATATATATATATATATATATATACACACACATATCTTTGATTTGCCCAATATGTCCAGAAGTTCAATAAAATCCTGTTTTAGCACCTCTGATTGCTCACTGCGTCGCTTTCGGTTTATTTCAGGTGTTTTCTGAATGCTATCATCTTCCTTCACACCCGGGAAGCTGTATATTTTAGTCTTCTTACCGCTTATGTATCAGATGTCTTTGACAGCCGAGTCTCCCACAATTAGCCAATTGTCATCCACCTCCTGCTGGGATGAGGGCCCATTTTTGGCTTGAGTCAATGTGTTTCACAGTCTGTCTCCTGTCTGCCTTTTGCGAGTGGTTTGTTGCGGTCTCCGGTTCAGAGTCCTGTACAGACAGCGGTCCATATTTATTCTGCAGCAGTAGAGATGGCGATCTCTGTTGTGCAGACTTAACGGTCTGCACACTGGCCGTAGAGCCTCTGGTACTGTTCGATGTTGGATGTGCTGTTTGACATCGTAGCGCAGCTTTAAACTCATTTATTCTTGGTTTCCTTTTGCTTTATGCGTGTCTCTTTTTTTTTGGAGAGGTTGAGAAGTCTGGAACATTTAAAAAGGTGATCCATGGCTCTATCCACATGCATGTGACAAGATCCCTTGAGAAGAGAAAGGACCTGTGGTCGAAGGAGCCGCGGAGGCTGGAGATGTAACGGCAGGATAGCAACAGAGTTTGAATTTTGGGCATGCACATGACCAAGTGAGGTTTGAATGTTGTGACAGGCGGTGAGGACTGGGTCGTCATCTAAATCAAAGTCATTCAGGTTTTGGACTCTCATTTAGCGGGAGCAGCAGCAGCAGTAGTATGGTCCTTCCTTTTGATGTGAGGAGCAGAAGAGGCAACTTGTTATGGTATCACAGGTTGGACCCAAATGCAGAACCGAACACAGAGTTTGGATGAACAATGATTTATTGGAAGGGGGAAACCGGGGGGTAGGCTGGAGCGGAGACAGGGGAAGGAGCTGGAGGTGGAAGCAGGGAGAGCGGGAGGGACTGGGCAGGGAGAGCCGGAGGGACTGGTGGCAAGTGTGGCAGGCAGAGGATGGACAGGTAGGCAGGCAGGGAGAAGAGCGGTATGGCTGGGTGACGGGTTGAGATCCTGGGGTGAAGAGAGACACAGTTCGATAGGAAGGAATACACTGAGCTAGGAATTACTCGTAGTAGTAGAGGCCATGACCGTGAGCTGACCGCACTGGCTGAATCAACGATCACACACACACACACACAGAAATGTTGCAACTGTATAGTTATATAAGATTTGAACATTGTTATTAGGTGGAGGAGAGCTCCGATTTGGATGGAAGAGGTACTAAAAACATAGCTGTGAAGCATTGTATATCATTTCCCCATATCACTCTCAGAAAACAAATTGAGTCAGCATTACTTTAGGGGCATTCTTAGGGGGCCGATAAAGAAAAGAAAAGGGTCTGGTTGTCTGCTGGTGGACCCTCTATGAACCATGCGTAATGCGTAAACAGCTGGACTCTTAGATCACATCAAATTATGGCAAGGCTGCCTCCAGACACTGGCTCCAGGTTAGGGATGAGGGATAACAGGAACAAAAACTGATCCTGAACCAGTACCTTGGAGTAAGTGAATTTTCTCTCTATTCAAAGTTTGTGCACAGAAAACCACTGGATGCCTGAAAATTATACACATCACCAACCTTGAACTTCTAGTTCCTTGACTGCCTGAAAATGAAATATCTTGATGCATTACATTACAGTCATTCAGCTTTTATCCAAAGCGACTTACAATAAGTGCAATCAACATAGGTAGGCAAGAGAACTACTAATCACCAGAAATTGTAAGTGCATTTCCTTCCTAAACAAGCAAATAAGAGCAGAACCAGTGCTGAGGTAAAAGTGCAATAAGTTAGCTACCTATTTTTATTTAAGCAAATGAGACAAATAAGTAAAGCAAATAAACAAGAGCTCAGCCAAATAAGTGAAGACAAATAGGCAAGTGCTAAGAGGAAGGGTCAGGGTAGTGTTTCTTGAAGAGGTGGTTTTCAGCCTGCAGCGAAAGATGGGCAGCGACGCTGCTGTCCTCACATCAGTGGGGAGTTCATTCCACCACTGCGGGGCCAGGACAGAGAAGAGACATGACCGGATCAGCCCCAGGGGCCTCTGAGGCCATGGTTATACCTGTCTTTTCAATGCGATCTCGGTCATCCAATCACACCAGGCTGCATGAAGTGACGCACATTGCGTCACATTGTCTCCTCAATAGCAAACGCCTTGTATGGGCCCTACCACGACTACACACAATTCTTAACATAAAGTAAAGGAGCATAATCTCCTGCACACCCAGCACCATTTTCAGGGATTGTTGTTATGGTTATTTAAATACTGCGCGGGAACCGGATATCCGAACACATATCTGGCCAAAGAGCTCGCATTTAACTGTCAAGTGTAGACGCACCATTTGTGTGTTCCGATTAGCAGATTCCGATTACCGAGATCACATGAAACGACAGGTGTAACCACGGCCAGTGCGACGGGCCAACCAGTCGCCTCGAGGCAGCAGAGTGAAGTGGTCGGGTGGGGGTGTAAGGCTTGACCATAGCCTGGAGGTAAGAAGGAGCTGTTCCTTTCACTGCCCTATTGGCTAGCACCAGGGTCTTGAACTGGATGAGCTGCTACAGGGCGCCAGTATAGAGAACGGAGAAGGGTAGTTGTATGGGAGAACTTGGGGTGGTTGAACACCAGACGAGCTGCAGCTTCCTGAACAAGCTCTAGAGGTCTGATGGCAGACACCGGGGCACCAGCAAGGAGGGAGTTGCAGTAGTCCAGGAGGGAGATGACAAGAGCCTGGATGAGCACCTGCATGCAAAATGCCTTCTGATGCGAAGTGGAAAAAACAAACTGAAAGGTTTAGCTAATCTGTGTATGGTTCAAATTTTCAATAATAATAATAATAATAATGTCTTAATAATAAAATTTGTTATTTGTAGAAAGGTTCATAAACACATCAGATACAATTTCTAAGAAACGTCTTACATCCAGTGGAGAGAAAGTTACTGAGGTGAGAGGAGGTCTCAAAGGGTTATTCCTCTGGTTTTCCTCAGCCTGTCTGCAGCTCAAGGATTCCTTTTGGCATCCATTTGTCATGTCAAAAACTGACAGATAAAAATAAGGAGAGAAGTGTGGACAGAGGAGAGAGGGCGGCACACACACACACACACACACACACACACACACACACACACACACACACACAGAGAGAGACAGAGAGAGCTCACATGATAGTAAATCTCAGAAATGTCAAACCTGCAATTTGAGAAAGAGGGAAATGACTCTCATACACCCACTTTCAGAAATCTTCCCCTCATCAAATTGCATCTGGGTTTGCTGAGCTCTAAACAGAAATTGGTTTTCTGCCTTGGGAGTGATAGTGTCACTGCTGGGGCTCATCCTGGTTGATCACATGATGAAGCTGAAATTGAAGGGTTGCTGAGGTTCATTTCGGTCAACAGGCATTGCACCGATCATCTGTTTGCTCAAAGGAGTGACTCCATTTGCTTTTGAAAGTCCTGGTCTTATCTCAGTCTTAGACCTAATTTGTCTGTCTTATTTCCAATATTCTTATGTAAGGTCTTGGATTCAGTGTTAGCACATACATTAATAGCACTATTATAGTAATTTATAAGTAATATTATTATAGTAATGAACTTCATTTGTTATACAGTTTGGTCAACTGAGGCGAATTTAACAACTGCATACAAGAATGAAAAGGGAAAGAGAATGTCACCATAAAAATGAATAAATAGGAGTTTAAACTGGATTTTAAAATGACAGTAATAAAAAAACCTCAAGTATCAGAGTGTGTTCAAATAGCAGACTGCATCTATTGTTGAAATGTGTTTAATTAAATGCTGACTTACTGAATCGGGTCCTGCTGAACTGAACAGAAATTGTTTCAATTCTTTCACAAATGTCTTCAGACCAGATCCATTCGATTCGAACGAGTCGATAGTGTACTGAAGCGAACGATGAACGAGAGACTCGACTTTTTGCCTATTCAAAACTAAAAAATTTGAGTTTGTGTTATGGCCACCTAGATGTGTTGATAGTTGATTTTCGTCTTTTGCTCTGTGTTTCAGATTGTTTGTTAAAGCATAACTTTAACGTGTGGAATGGGTCAATCACCTAGTCAAACTTTGACATTTGCAATTAGCAAATTTAACATGTTTTTATGTTTTCTAATTTAAATTAAACGTTTTAAAATGACCCCCAAGGTTGGGAAATGCTGCCATAAGCTATCCAGACCATACAGAATTGTTTTCCCTTTTAAATGACTTAATTGTTGGTCAAACTGGGAGGGAGAAAAACCTCACCCATGAGCTCAAAGAACTCAAAACATTAATTATATCATTATTCTAACTTATTATTAAAGCACCCTCTACATTCCCCAAACTCTGAGCATGCTGCAGCCCTCCCTGGCCCCAAAATAACTACTACAGGAGGTGGTCCCTGAAATTAGACCACTGTTTCCACTGAACAGAGCCCCCCATTTGCAGCTGCTCACACCTGCCCCTAGGAGTCGCCCTTTGAAATTGTGAACTCCCAACACCTCATATCCTTCTCAGACCAGTGGCTCCCCCTGAACTGATGTTACACCGCAGTCCCACAATCCTTCCAAGAAGGAGAGGATATTGAAAAAGTCCTCGTTTCCTTTTAATGTCTAGAACTTAGGGCTGGCCAGAAGGCAGAGTGGGCCTGCAGACTTGTTCCACTGTTGACAGGCAAGGCTCTTGAAGTATACTCTGCTATGGATGAGCAGGTCTCCAACCAGTATTCAGACCTAAAGACCCAGATGCACTTCTGGCAAAATTTGACATTTCCCCTCAAACGTACCGCCTTCAATTCCGTTCAACACATATACCACCCGGTAAGTCACCAAAGGAAACCTAGCAGACTCAATGGACTGTACAGGAGACCAGACAAATGTACCAAGGATGAAATTGGTGAAGAAATCATTCTTGAGCAGCTTCCCATTGACATGAAAACATGAGTAAAAGAACATGAGCTTGAAGATCGTCTCACTGCTGCCAAGTTGGCCACTCAGTAGGGAAAGGACTCAAGAAACCCAGGCAACCCAACCTGAAAGGTGTCAGTTTCCAGATGAGAAAAGCTACTGAATGTGCACCCCACCAGCCAGGAAATGACCACAGAGCAGGTAATCAAGGCCATAGTCAGAGGGAAAGGGGCCACTGAATATGTTGCTTCTTCCAAAGACTTGGTTTGCTTGCAAGAGACTTGCCTGTTCTCCATGAGCTTGTCCAGAAGGCCCAAAAACATCAAGCTGAAGCCTCTTGTTCTCCCTTGTCCTGTCCTGCAGTCACACACTTCAAAGCAGACATCCAAGGCCTGAAGCCCTTACCTGATTTGGACAGTTCAATTTGTGAAGGTGGACAGAAGGGTCCCCGAAAAGGTTGTCAACAGTGCCGCCAAGGGTATGCCACTTACAACTGATTTTTGATTTAGATTTTTTAAGACTGCTGATGAATGGCAAGTCCCTGGGAACATTGCAGAGTTGTAGCAGTCAGACCCTTCATTGCCCCCCCCCCCTCTGCCAAGGTCAAAGATCCAACCCATTCATCACACCCTAGTCGAAGTGAGAGGTATGTGCTTGAGAATGGAATTCTTTGTCTTGAGAGAGCCTGAAAACCATCTTATTGTCCCCACTAGCTGTAGATCTCATGTTGCATCTGGCACATTCTGTTCTCTGGGCAGGTCACCTCGGCACTTGCCAGAATTGGGTCTCGCTTCTTTTTAAGGATGTCCGTAAACACTGCCAAACATGTCCTGAATGTCAAAAGACCTACACAAAAACTGAAATGGTATGTCTCCAACCACTTCCAGTCATCGACAATCCAACGAATTGCAATGGACATTGTGGGCAGTTCTGGTCATCAGTATATTGTCTCTCTCTATACAACAAAGATTATCAGTGCCCTCAATTTTTTCTCCAGGGTAGGCATCCCTGATGAGACTCTAACTGACCAAGGCACCCGTTTCAACTCAACAATTTCAGAAACAACTAGGTATTTATGGTACTACGCCATACCATCCTCAAACTGATGGAGCATTTCAACCAGACCTTCAAGGCCATGCTCCGTAAGTTTGTTTCGGACACTGGGAGAGACCGGGACAAATGAGGCACCACAGGCCTCAACAGGGATCTCACCATTCAAACTCACAGCCAATATTGAAACGTGGGCCCCATATGGGTTAAACACAGGCTGCAATATGGGTCTCAAGTGGGTTTGTCCGCGGTGGCCCCACCTGTGTTCACCCATATGGGCTTGACACAGTCTGTGTGTGACAGTGTATACAAAAAAAAAAAATCTAACTAGCATTATTAGTGGGAATAGCAGTAGTAGCAGCAGTAGAGGAACTAGCAGTAATGCTACTGCTACTATGTAATGGTACTATATAATGTTACAGTCAAGGAAATGTTCATATCTGACAATTGTTTTTAATGCTCTCCTACAGTGCACCTGTCCACTCCCACATATTTAACTCCACTTCTGTCAGCAAATTCTCAGAGGCATTTATTACAGCTGCTCCCAACTCTACGTCACTGCTCGGGGTAAATGCATAGAAAGACAAAGGATGAGACAATAGCCATCTAATCGTACAGGTCACACATTACACAGGACAAGACTTAGAAATGGACAGGACAGGACACACCATCCACCTAATGGTACAAGATTGTCATTACACAGGACAAGACACTAAATTACACAGGAAAAGACATTGCATAAGACAAGACACTACATGATCGAACACTATCCATAAGTTTTGCAACCCTATCTAACCCTATAAATACATGTCTTCAAATAAATGATTGCTATTTAAATTGATTTTTAAGTGCACACCACACAACGTTCAAGACTACATACCATATACCAATGAATGTTTCATGAAATGACTAAGACCACTTTCCTAAGGATAGAATACATTGAACATTATCCTTGCAAACCCTTTTGTTGTGGCCATTTGCTGTCTGCTGCTTCATCACATTCCCACTATTGGCTTTAACCTAATTTTAGGAGTGGTTAAGTTGAAAATCTAAAATTGGCTACGGTGATAATGTAGACTGGTTCATTTAAGGACATCATCTACTTTAATTGCTTGTTGGAAATAGGCTCTATTTGTCCTGCTGGGTGTCCATTTAAAATCCATTCCAGCAGCCCCATTATAATGAGACTGCTGTAATGTGACTGGTATTTACCTGGCTGTGAGAATCATTGTAGACAAGTCAGCCACAATAATAAACAATATTTTATTTGTGTTACTGTTACTGTGTTCAGAGCAATCATTACGCAAGCAAAGATGTTTTTGCCTTTTTATTAACGTCTAAGCCTTCTGGCCCTTTCATGCTAACAGAGACTTTTGAGCAGAGGCCTATATGTCCCCTCCCCTTTTGGTTTCTTCCTCTTTTCAACAAGTGTTTAACAGCAACTTGGGAATGGCTTTGGTCCAATGACCTTTTGCTTTTTGTAGCTAAATGGGTACATTTCACAGCTTGGTGCGTGGCGGTAAAAAGCTGACAGGTGCTTTTTAGAGTTTTGGCAATGCCCCAGGCAGATAACGCAGCAAATGTGGTGTGGGTGGATGAATGTTAAAACACATTAGTGAGATTCTAATGCAAATGCACTGTTAAAATTGTCAGGACAAAGTCACGACCTTACAAGTACAGAGGTAGTGGAGGCCAGACAGTTTGTCTGCATTGATTTAAATACTTTTAGATGGCACAGTTGAGCATGGGTGTTCTCTTCCTATTTTCATCTCCTCTTGATTTAGTGCACCACCCCTCTATTTTTCTGTCACGCACATTACAGTCATTAGTCTTTAGAACTACAGTGGTTGGATTGTGCTCTTGATGTAGATACTCTGACTACCAGGTAGACAGAGAAGTTTTCCCTAGACAGAGCAGTTTTCCCTAAGGCAGCCCACTAATGCTGCGTTCCAGACATGAAAATTGCAATAGAGAAGCCCTTGAAGTTGGAATTGCAAGTAGGGCAAGATTTCTCAACCCCAAGTTTTCCAAGATGCAATTATCTGATGTTGTCAACATGGCAGAATACCCTGTAAATTCAACGCAGCATTACTTCTAACACGTTTATAATCAAAACACACCTAAGTTCCATTTTCAGCATTGCATGACCTTAATGTTATGTAGCGGCCTAGACTATAGAGCTAGAACTTAAACACTGCAGACAACGCCACCTTTTTTATACTCGAGGGGGGGTCCTCGGGACTAAACAAATATGTAGGACACTCAGGTTCAAATATGAGGAGACGTGGAGCAAAGTTATAAAATATATAAAAATGCAGTTTTATTTTACATTCAGCAAAAGATACAATCACTTAAAAACACTGGCTAACCTCAGGTAGCTTAGAGCATTTAAAAAGTCAGTAAGGGAACAAGGAGGCTGGCTATGGAGGAGGATACTATTACCCGGCTAGGTATCTCTAGGGGAAAAGGCACACCGTGATTCAGGGGAAGCAGCCCCACACTAGACACCACAAAGCACACTGCAACCAATTAAACTAGTCTCACACACACAGCAAACACAACACGCCACCCAGTGCAAGCAAGGAGACTTATGCCCGGCTAATTGATTACCTCCTCGATGCCGCCACCCCCTCCCAAAAAGAAACAATGTCCAAAGACACCAGGACTGACCAGCTGGTTCACAAAACAAAGGGCAATTGCCCAAAAGGTTACAAGGTAAGTTCTAGGCTAATAAAACAGGGACTAGGCCCAAACTGTAACTTGGAGCAAAGCAGCAGTTTAGCAATCCTGGCTTAGGAGACCGGCTATCATACAACCCGCGAGCCTACAAACATAAACCAGAGTGATCAGCAGAACTCAAGTAGTATGACACTAACATCTAAATGCTTATTTGATATTTTAGTTAAGTTACCTTCGAAGCCAGCAAGCCAGTATCACCCACGCCAACAAAGCTCCGAATCACTGTGTCAACTATATACCCGTAGGTCCCTGCATCACGGCCTGTGATTGGTCCGCCCCAACTATCCACAGCTGGTCTAACTGGCTACAGTTATATATGGTAAATGGTTAAACATATATATTGTAAATGTAAAGTTTCAATTACAGTTACTAATGTTCTGTGCTAACTAGTTAGCTAACATTGCAAAATGTTATTGACATAACATGCATACTGTTGCATGGGGAACAGTATTTTAAATTGGGTAAAGGAAATCTTGCGGATGTACATTTCTGCCCTAGTTTTTCCGACACACAGAGGTTGTAATTATGACCATGCCTTTGTTTCCCCATCCCTCCTACTCCTTTCACTACCGCCAGTAATTGTTGAATAGCCCCATGTTTGATTGTTTGTTTGCTTTAAAAAAAAGAAAATGTCTTGAGGGCAAAAGGCCAAAGTGCACAGAGGAGCAGACCAGAGGTGTGTGAGGTGAGGTGAAAGCAGACCGAGGGCAGCCTTTAATGAGCTCTCTATTTGACATTCTATTCTATTTGACGTTCTTCATCTCGGTGGGGCCAGAAGCCATATGTAGATGAGGGACGGGCCGCGGGGGGGGGGCAGCCAGTCGTAACTGCAGGGGTTCCACTGGACTGATGGAAACACTGCATCTCCTTAGAGATTAGAGATTGTCCACGCAGCAGCTCAAAGAGGGTATAAAAAGGCCATCTATTTCTCTTCCTGTCAACTCCCTGTCTGCCTCACTGTGTCTGCTTTTATTAGTGTGGGCAGAGGCAGAGGTGGCGAAATGAAAAGGTGTCGTGTTTGTCCAATTAATTTACTTGGACCACATGCAAGCCTGTGAAGGAGCTAATGTTAGCACAGATACACTTCAGATGGAGGCTGGCAAGGCAGTTGGTTGCATTTCCTTATAGGTTTGTATATCAACCTCATCAATGAGGCCTAATATGTTCAATCATGTTACATTGTTGCTTTCAGTCCGTTTCAAATCCATTCCCACTATATTCACTGATTGTAGTGAATGTACTTCTTTGAAGATTGTAAAATTGTAACACAACAGTACGCATTTTTATTACGCAGTGAAACATGTAATGAACCTGTCAATAGAAGAATAGGTAAAAACAATCAGAAATGTGTGCCTCTCTTCACAGATTTGAGGTGTAATGCTCCAATCAACAGTAGCCTCAACCATCTATACACCACATACTTATACTATACATATACTTACTTATGTTTTAATTATTCAGTTAAATTACGGTTGAGTTCATTGTCACTTAATCTGATTAAAGACAAACAACTTTATAGCGGGGAATTTATAGCATATGGACAGCATGGTCGATGTACACCAACGCCAGCTGGTGTGAACTCAAGGCACAAAGCCTGGAAATCATCCAACACACACTTTTCCAAATCACAGCTAAACCATTTCTAGATGAACATCATGATTCAGTCCCCAGCCACTGCAACTGAAGATAAACCCAGGAAATGTTCTCTCCCTTAAATTTAACTCTGAGAAGTTACTTATACAGATTCTCCTTAAAATCATGTGTTGATAAAGAAGTCAATGGGCCTCATTCATGAATGTTTCTACGAACATCGTCTGATTCATCATTTTGTTCGTATCTGAATTTGTTCGTTGGTACAATCAAAACCTTTGTGTGTTTGGAAACATGTGGGAAAGCTCTTATAACGGCTAATTTATTATTTATTAAATCAATTACAGTGGTGCCAAACCTCGTTAACAACAAAATGTTTCAGTGTCCTTATAGAAAAAAGGACTGAATATGCTGCTATGTTAGCTTGCGGCAACCTTTCAAACTAGTTCATAGCCAGCAATCGAGTTTGCTAAATACTGCCAAACCTGTGTAGTACTTGAGTCTAAATGACTTCTCTCATTTATATTGTACCCCATGATCATCCTCATCCTGCTTCAAACTTCCTTCAGGTTGTTATAATGTAGTTTTCCCTCCATCTGCCTCCATTGTCCCTGTAATTGTCATTGCCCTCCTATATTTTCCTTTTCCTCTCCCACTCTACATTGTTAACACTGTTTTAAAGCAGTTATTGGCGATATACCTTGTATTTCCGGGTCCATCTGGTTATTTGGTAGTGTATTTTTCATATTCCTGTAATTAATTGGCCAAACATAGACGACGAGATGTCACAGCGAGATACTTCCAACAAAGCTACAATGGGGTTTAATAGGAGAAACATTTTAACATCAGGTTTTGGTTTCAGTCATGCAGACTCGAAGAGCAAGGGGCTTCTTCCTAGACTTATCATTTTGCGCTGACGTTCAACATTCATACAGGGAGAAATCCATCGTGGATGAGAAAAAGATACCAATTTCTCCACCGACAGTAGTTTCAATAGTCCACAATGCAGAGCAGTGACAAGAGATGTTGCATTTTGCATAAGGGGTGCGACAGCTAGCCCTTTCACTATTGCTCTCTCCACCTGCACATAAAAGAGTGAAGTGAGTTTAATATTGAATATTCAGAGGATGTTTGTATTTAAGGCATTCTGGAAAAGGTGGGAAATCAGTAGACAAGGCAGGTTGAGGGAAAACAAAAAAGTAAATTAGTCACCACAAAATAACTGGAATGCTCTGAACATTACAGATTGATGATATATTAAATTAAATTATATTCTCCTGCTAAAGGCCCTGTCACACTATTGCGTATCGGACTAGCGTATGCCAGCGTATGAAAAAAAACACTCATACACTGGTATACGCTGGTATACGCTGACATACGCTAGGGGTACGTTAGGCATAGGTTTTATACGTTTCAAGCATGGTCGCATACGCTGGCATACGCTGGCATCCGCTGAACACGCTGAACAGCGTGTGCCAGCGTATGGTTTATACGCAAAGCATACGCTACGTATATGCTGAATACGCTCGAGATACACTCGAGTTACGCTAGAGGTACGCTAGAGGTACGTTACTCATAGGTGGAATACGCTGGTCATACACTGACATACGCTGGGGGCCCTGTCACACTATTGCGTATGAGAGAAACATATTAGTACAAAAAGCCCTTGAAAATACAGAGTTTTTCTTATACTTACCGTATTGAACCTATGAGTAGCGTATTGCCAGCGTATGCAGCGTATGACCAGCGTACTCCACCTATGAGTAACGTACCTCTAGCGTACCTCTAGCGTAACTCGAGCGTATTCAGCGTATACCTAGCGTATGCTTTGCGTATAAACCATACGCTGGCATATGCTCAAAATTTTTGAGCATGCTCAAAAATGTTCAGTGTCTTCAGCGTATGCCAGCGTATGAGTGTTTTTTTTCATACGCTAGTACGATACGCAATAGTGTGCATACTACGTTGCCATACGCTGGACATACGCTGGACATACGCAGGCAATACGCTACTCATAGGTTCAATACGGTATTTTCAAGGGCTTTTTGTGCGTATGAAATTAATTTTCATACGCAACTAATACGTTTCTCTCATACGCAATAGTGTGACAGGGCCCTAAACTCCATTGTAAATGGCTGGAAATATCTCAACGTGGATCACGGACATATGAAAAATACACCTAATGGACCCAGAAATACAAGGTACATCACCAATAGCTGTGTTTATACAGTGTTAAAGTGTTTTAGGATGTACTTTTGTTCTCTCTTCTTGTTGATGTGAAGTGTCTTTGACTGTTTTAAAGTGCTAGATAAATAATGAAAAGACTAATACATGAAATAAATGTATTACTATTATTGTTCAAAATGCACTGCCTTGGACTCCCTCCTGTGTTTAATTCATTTTAATCAGCACTAATCACTAATCCATATTTAATAAGAACTCCTCCTCGGGAGATACAGGGGAAATTATTTCAGCTCATTTTGTTAGTCTTGATGAATTCAATGATACAAAGATTGAATTACAGTATTGGTGTTCAATATACTTTGAATCAATAGTTATTTGGTGTATTATTACTCTATTTGACATAACATTACATTAATTATCTTTCTGAAGAGGTTTCTTGAGAGTTAAAAGTTCACCTTCTTTAGAGAAAGGCGATTAATTTATAAAACACAAACCATCCAAAATTCATATGAAAAGGTTATGCACTGCCACGTTGAGCCTCGCTGATCGCAAAAGTTTGTTTTAGAAAGAAAATTGGTTCCTGAGTGAATCACGTCTCCACACCAAATTAAAATCATTCCCCCAGGCATCGAGCTGGGCACTGAGCATTCTGAGCAAACTGAGTATTGCATTAGTTTCATATTTCATTAACCTCCCTCGCATCTCAACTTGACAATGTGCATAGACAAATATTGACTCAAAATATCTCATCCAAATGATCAGATTTAACAAAAACCTCCAGTTTAACCCAGCAGGTTCCAACATGCTGCTAAATAGTTTTATAAGGACATTTTCAATTATGTGGGAGAAGGAACATCTCACTCATTTAACTTCGTTACAGATCATTTGTGTGGAAACTCCCCTGGCTGGTGGCAGGATGCGAGGCAACCTGGCTCACCGGATGACAGATAAGGTGGCTGCAGGCCGTTCCCCTGTTGACGAAACACTGTTGAGTTTGGAGGAAGGTTTTGTTGCAGGCTTTTCATCAGCACCATTGTAATGATGATGACGATGACACAATGAAAATGATCATGAACATGCCTACACAACCGATTAAGGCCTGGTGAAACGTTAAATAGGTGCCACACTACATGATTCAGTCATGGCTTATAATAATTAACCCTTCATATATTATTATGCCATTCTATTACAGTAGCAAGCTTTAAATAAGAGACATGGACACCATTATTTTTCAGTGCATATAAGAAAGCAAAGGCAATTACTTTCATCCATTCGCATTCAAAGGAAGCTGGGGACCTGATGCTGGAATGAAAATGTTTCTGTTGTGTCCAGTTTTGCGGCTGTAATATTAAAAGACATGAAATTCTTAAGAAACACGTTTATGATGTAAACAAAAAGGTGTTGCTCTACTCAATTGCTCTGTTCTAAATTCAATTATCAGGGGTTGTACTGTCCATGTAATTATTTTACTAAGCAACTGTATCTTCCCTAATGAACAATACTAACGCAAATTGTGAAAGTTAAGTGAAACATGATAGTCATAGAATAACAGGCAAAATTAAACTCTCTATTTGATTTCCTGTAGATATAATAATGCTTTATGGAAATAGATTGTGAGTATAAAAGGGCATCTGAGAGCATTTAGGAAGTCTGCCCAATGAATTGTCTGCAAAATGTTTGTCAATACATTTTCATATGACTAAGCCAAAAGAGCTAAAACTGTTTCTATTATTGATAATATATATAAAGAGAGCAAAACAATATACATGGGCGCAATGTAAATAGAAAAATGGGTAGAGGAAAAAAAACAAGTCCCAAATTGTGCTATGATAATTGTTAACATGGATGAGATGCTACAGTGCTTTAAGCTGTAGGGGTTAATTGCCCCGGTGCTGCTTTTATAATGGAGGCCATTAGCTCGCCTCAAACCGATAACACGGCCGGCCCCTGGAGCCAGCAGAGATAGAAGCATTATTGCCTCTTAACTCCACTCAGGAAGCCAGAGCACTGAAGACTGACTGTGCTATGAATGGTGAAAAGCAACATAGCAAAAATCAAAGGGATATGCATGATTGTATTGTAGTCAGGGCGGTAGTCAACACCTTAATTAGGTCCAGATCAAGACCAACACCAGAGCAAATAGTCCTATTCAAGACCAAAACTACAATAGGCAATAGTGTTTATATTATTTATATCTGTTTCCAAATGTAAAAATAATGTATAAGGAGTTTCTTAAGGATCAGTGAGTAGAAGTAGGAGCTCTGTACTATACCCTTCAGAATAATAGTTTGAGGACCATAACATGTACACAGATCTAATCTCTTAAATTGTTTGTAGTGCTGGGGCAAAAAAATAATTAAAGGTGGATCAGGTTGACACAAACGTATCTTTGAAAATCTTTAGATAGGTGAGATAAAGTCGAGTCAACATCCCGTACTGGCCCAGATCATGATGAGTCTGAGTCAAAATAGGCACGAGACCCAAGTCCAAGATATCAGAAAAGTGTTTTGGAGACCAGACTCAAGTACTACAGCCCCTGACTGTAGTGCATATGTACTGTAGCAGTGTAATGTACAAAAAGAATCCAACAATAATTCATACACAGATAAAAAGGAAGAAATGCAAAAAAAAACTAAACTAAAAACTAAGAAAAGAAGTGGACAACAGGAAATGTTTCGTAGACTGGTAGACCAGCATGCATTCTGATAAGACAAAGGAATACCTGACAACATATACTTCATGGTTGCCATATGCTAGCAGGACCTTTCCTTAGAGCTCATCTCTCACTTGTCCAGGCTGTACTGTACAAACCTCTAGAAACAGTGAGGGGGTTGTTATCCCCTTAATTAAGCCATCTGTTCACCCAGCAGCAACTTTATGGTCAGATTCTAGTATTCCCATTTCATGTTTTATAATATAGTATAATTATAATAATAGTGATTCAACCTAAAGCCAGTTCATGAAAGCTTTTGCATTTGCTGTTCTAAACACCCAGTATCAGGTGGAGTCTTTCCTTTGAAAAATCCACTGGCACACAGGAAGTGATACGCTTTATGTTTCTGGTTGGTTTAAACAGAAGAAGAACTGGGTAGTTAGCATTAGCAGTGATAGCCACCATGGCTGAACTGACAGAGAAAAGAGAAAAGAGCGCCACCTACAGAAACCTAAACTTCATCAAGGGAAGGAGACATCCTAGTACTGGACACACTGTTTGATTGACAGGTGATCTCTGGGAAGTGCAGTGTAAAACACAGCATTGCCCGCTTGGCACCAAAGATAGAAATAAAATAGGATTACCATTTTAAAGTAGGCCAAATGACAAAAAAACATTTTGCTTCAAATGATGCTTCACTCTAAGAGGGACACTTGAGTACATCAAGCAAAAGGGCTGAATCTCTCTGTGCATGCCACTGTTTCTGATGAAGGTCGGGTAGGGCTGAAAGTCACTTTCACATAGAGGTGCATGTTAGAGAAATGTGGCCTTTTCCCAGTGATCCTGCACCACTGAACACTTGGAAATGATCAAAAATGATTCTGACATAGGTAGCCTGGTTCTGCTTTGAACCTTTTTAGCCTGGAAAAACTCCCAGAGGGTTGTGGTGTATCAGAAGTTTTAAAAGGTCTTATAGGATGACTTCTGGGAGGTGTATAGTGTTATATAGTGGTCATGGCACATAATAGACTCAAGCGGAATAATGTACAGCAGGGCTATTCAACCATGTGCCATGGAGTTTGCAGGTTTTCATTCCAACCCAACACCACAGCAGAGAATTTCACTGATTAGCACACCTTCAACCACAGAGGAGGAACTAATCACTGGAATCACCTGGTGTGGTGTTGGGTTGGAATGAAAACCTGCATACTCCCGGCCCTCCATGGGCACACTGAATAGATTGAATAGCCCTGCTGTACATTATCCCACATTATTGAGTCCATCAAGTGCCAACCCCATGACCACTATTTCACCTGTGTGAGATAGAAGAAATCAAGCGCACCTCTGCTGGCTGAGGAAAGCCCCAGGTGAGCTCAATCACCAATCAAGTGTAGCAGCTCCCTTTGCCAACAAGTGTAGTCATTGTTCTGTTTCCTGTGTTTGACCTGTTTGCCCTGAGCAGCTCTCTGAGGCATTGGCTGGATGCAGGAGGGAATCAGGCTGGTAGACTGGTTCCCCCTGCATCCACCAGTGGCTGCAGCCTATTAAGGCTAATTGAACAACTGCAGCCTGGAACTGACTGAACCGTGTGTTTGTCTTTTTTAGTGAATGGGAACTAGACCGGCAGCAAGCACAGCAACTGGAGGCACTGGTTGTGTTGGGAATGGGATACTAACATGCCACACACTACATACTCAGGTGTTGAATGCGTGATTGGAGTTACTACGCTGATTTTAAAAACTCCCCATTCTAACACCAAAGTGCTGTGCTGACTTAGAAGCTGCAGAAAATCACAAAGCTACGTCCTGTTATGTGGATTTACAGTATACCAGCCTCAAGTTGGTTGATGCTTGTTTGACTTCTACTGTATGTCTAGTGTACGAGGGCAAATTGCCTTTTCTCTGGGCTTTTGGGGCTATGTGCGGCCTTATACCATAATTCCCTGGCTCCTATAGAGGTGCTTGGCCCTCGAACCTAATAGCAGAACTCAGAACACCTTTACTGGTCAATCAGAATTAGTATCTGACGAAGCTGTATAATAACTCTGTATATGTCAGTACTGTTGTTCTCCCTTCCAGAGAAAGGAGTTTTTCCATGCATGAAAGCTTCCCAGCCCTGTTGCCTGTTCTAATTAGAACGTAGAGCTGGAACAGCCGTTCAGGGGGCTTTAATGCAGCTATGCCTCCATATGTCCTTTCTTTACATTCATAATGCTGCCACGCTGAGAGGGAATATCATGCAAAGCTGGCGCAATTATCTTTGACAGCTCATTACCATGCTGGTTGACCAGCTTTTCCTCCATTCATCCTCACACTCCTTCTGTCTCTTCGGAAAGACGGTTAAAATGACTAGAAAAGGTTATATATTTTCTGGAAAACATTTTCTTTGCTTCAGCTTGGAAGTGGTAAAAAGTTATGAATTCAACTTTTTACCATAGAAAGATAAAGTTTAAAAAGGAACAAAGTGAAATCAACATAATGGAAATTGGGTTCAACAATTCTGATCTCTCTAGTAGTAGTGGATCAACAGTTGAAAGTTGATCCTGAGTAGAATGTTAATCTAAAAAACGACATCTCTAGGTTGAAACGTAAATCATGTCTTCATCATGACAATGCTAGGTGGTTACTAGGTGGTTTATATGTGATTAACAGTGGTTGCTAAGGTGCTAAGATGGTTGCTAGAGTGATTCTTGGTGGTTGCTAGGTGATTACTAGTACAACTACTACTACTAGTAGTAATGGTATTAATGGAATGGTAGTAATGGAAGTAGTAGTAACAGTATGGGATGTAGGGGATGGGATCTTACTTGTCCCATCCCATGGGACACCTATCGGCCTGCTAGTCACAGCAATAAACTCCTCCCTGTCCACCAGCTCCATTCTCCCCACACTCAAACATGCTCAAAAACCTACCTGGCCTCTAATCACCTGTACGAAACCATTTCAGTCCAGAAACAGCCCTCCTCAAAGTCAGCAACGACCTCCTCCTCTCCTCAGATGCTGACTTCCTCAACATCCTCATTCTGCTTGACTTCAGTGCTGCCTTCGACACTATCAACCACTCCATCCTCCACACCCGCCTTGAAACCTCCCTCAACATCCTCATTCTGCTTGACTTCAGTGCTGCCTTCGACACTATCAACCACTCCATCCTCCACACCCGCCTTGAAACCTCCCTCAACATCACCAGCTCTGCCCTCTCCTGGTTCAAATCATACCTCTCCGACAGACACCAGTACATCAGCATCAACAACTGAAGCGACTGTAGCGACTAGGGGAAACTCGGGCGATGTGTGGATGGTCAACAAGCTTGCCAGCCATTGGTCCACAGCTGAATGTTTCACTGTCATCGCCTGCCAACTACCAGTTAGATTGCTGTGCTTCCTTGATTCCGTACTGATGTGATTTTTGTTTCATGAACAATTGTTCCGCCTGGCAAGATCAAAATGGACAAGAAGTTGATTACAGCCATTCAAAGCTTCCCTTTTTTTTTTTTTTTTTTACAACTTTTTAAAAGACTACAACAAAAGTCAGCAAAACAATGCTTGGAGAACAGTTCCATCGATTGCTGCGGGTCGATAGAAAGTTCTTAAGTGATTTTCCAGTTCTAGTTAGATATGCTAGTTTAAAATGATAGATCAACATTGTGAAAGGCAGTAACAAAAAATACATGATTTGCCTTTTCAACACTTTGTACCTGCACACGACTACATAGATTAATGGAGCCTCTAACACAGAATCGGTCAGAATGCACAGTGACGGGGCTGCAGGTCACCATATGACATTATGAAGCTTTCTTATGTGCATGACACACCTTAAACCTGACTTTCGCTGTTCAATGAAGATTATAAGTCTAGTATCACTGTTGTTGCCAGTTGTGAGAGGCAATTACAACTTGGATGGGAATGTTGTGCAGCAAGACAACTGTGCTGTATCTCTACTTCTTTAAATTATTGGGTAGTGGAATACATGATGTACATCACAACAGGGCCAAGACAGCATTGTGCGATCCATCTTTAATGAGAAGGAATTAGGCTGCAATGCTTACTTCACCTGCAGGAGGAAAAGTAATGGGTCCTGTAATGGATGAAAGTGTTGTATTGAGAGTACAGATGAAGTGTGCATGGAGGGCAATGCCTCATACATTGTACTGTATGCCATAGATTGGTGTTTATGGTTAGCTTAGATCTGGTCGTGGCGCTTTCTGTATACATCTGCTACCCATTGGCATTTGTCAAAGCCAAAGTATAGCCCTTAAGTTACAGTCTCAAAGGGCTTCACAATGCCCACATTCTGAAAACAACAAACGACAGCACACCTTCGACCATTGCAGAGACACAAAACCGCCACAAAACCTCTTTAGGAAAGAAATGGAAGATAACTGGGGAGGGGCTACACAGAGAGAGATGCCCCTACCAGGATGGCCAGGCGTGCAATAGGTGCCATGTTTGGGCAAGCAAAGTAGACAGCATGAACACAATATGGACACTTGAGTGGAACATCCAGAGCTTTTATAGCTTAGAAAATGTTCGGTGCTTGATCAGCATTGTATTAGGAGTGGGGGTCCACGAGGATGCCAACACTGCCTAGCTTCACTCACACAGACAGACATGACCAGCATGAGTGGACAGGAGCATATAGACCAGAAGAACAGGACATTTAAGCTAAATGCCCATCGACAGGATGGGCAATATCAATAGAGAACTTCTCTCTGATTGCAGCAGGCAGATTTTCTTGATAGGGAGCGTGGTAAGAAAAGGCTCTGTCTTCTTTTTGACTGCTGGAATAGACAAGTAACCAGCGTCCTGTAATCGGAAGGTGTGTGGCGGTATACATGGTGCGACAACATCTGATGAATAGGACTGTGCCTGCCCGTTTAATGATTTATGCTAGTGGCACCTTAAAGTCACATCTGGCATGAATTGGGAGCCAGTGTAGTGAGGACAGGATATGAGTTATGTGGTTTCCTGGATTTAGTCAGTATTCTGGCAGCAGCCTTCTCTACAAGTTGGAGATTTTTAATGGCAATGAATTTGTAGATTAATGGGACTGGCTGGAGGCCTGCTGTCCAGAATTTGTCTTTGTCTGAATCCATGATATTTCAGTCTTTTGTTTGCATGTAGCTAAGAGGATCAGAGCAGTCAGCTCACAAAATGGCAACTCCAAAGAGCAAACCACTGCTTCATCGATCAATAAATTCAAATGGTCATTTGGCTTGATTTAATAGCAAAGACTGAATACAACTGAAAATGAATCATTTGTGAGTCTGCTTCCTAGCTACTACCATATTTTAAACTTGTCCATTTTGATCTTGCCAGGTGGAACAATTGTTCATGAAACAAAAATCACATCAGTACAGAATCAAGGAAGCACAGCAATCTAACTGGCAGTTGGCAGGCGATGACAGCGAAACATTCAGCTGGTTCTGACCCGCGGCATTCCTGTTTCTGCTTTAGTGGTCTCCTCTTATGTGCCCGCCCTATCTGATCACTATCTCATTAAATTTGAAATCGAATTGATCTTCCCATGCCAAAAGTGTGAAGATACATATTAGCCGTCGTATTAATGCCACTACGGCCTCGTTACTATCTGAAAAACTGCCCAGTTTTCTCGCACCACTCTCTGGTCATGTTGGCTCACTCAACAATTTCGCCAACAAACTAAACGCTAGCCTTACCAACGCGCTTGACTCAATCGCCCCGTTCGTCACTAGAAAACACCACGCTAGGAAGTTTGCACCGTGGTTTACTAACGACACTCGTGCACTTAAACAAGCCTGTAGAAAACTAGAATGTAAATGGCGATTGACCAAACTCGAAGTCTTTCGGCTTGCCTGGAATGATAGCCTGCTAAATGTGTACTCTCGTCAGCCAAAACTGCACACTTCTCTAGGTTAATCAGTGCAAATAAAAACAACCCAAAATTTATATTGGACACTGTTACTAAGCTAACACAGAATCCCTCCCCCTCTGATAGCTTTCTGTTTTCTCCGAATGATTTCATGTCCTTTTTTAGTCAGAAAATCATGCTGATTAGAGATGAGATCACCAGTACACTCTCTACTGGTGGTGCCGTCTCACCCCTGAAAAGTCCACTTGGTGTTTCCCGGGCGTGTTGTCTTTTCTCACAGTTTGAGTTAGTTTCCTTAGACTCTCTCACCAAGCTAACTCCCACAACCTGCATGCTAGACCCTCTGCCTGCTAAACTGCTTAAAGAAGTTTTCCCTATCCTAGGACCCTTCATTCTCTATATGATCAATCGGTCGCTGTCCACTGGCACTGTGCCCTCCGCCTTTAAAACGATCAAGCCACTACTGAAAAAAACGTCAATTTACAGATGTTTTGTCAAAAAAGAACCTACTTGATCCCTTCCAATCTGGCTTTAGATCCTTTTGTTAGCTATTGACTCCAACTCAACCTCAGCACTATTGCTACTTGACCTGAGTGCAGCCTTCGACACAATTGATCTCACAATACTCTTGAACCATCTTGAACATTATATTGGTATCCAGGGATCAGCCCTTTCTTGGTTTAGGTCTTATCTACTTGATAGATCACATCGCGTCTTTTACAACATGATCTCAGAGTGTTGCAATATGGACTTTGGTGTCCCACAAAGCTCTGTCCAAGGACCACTGCTATTCTCTATCTATATGCTACCACTTGGTGGCATCATTCGCAAATGTGGCATTAACTTCCATTGCTAAGCCGATGACACCCAAATTTACATACCAGTCAAACCAACCAATGACACCCAATTCCAAAAACTAGAGGCCTGCCTATCAGAGGTCAAATATTGGATGTCCCTAAACTTCCTACTTCTTAATGGCAGCAAAACTGAGATGCTGATTGTGGGACCAGCTAAACATAGACACTTATTTGAGAATACTACTCTCAACTTTGATAGTTGTGTAATCTCCCAGAGCCCATACGTTAAAAATCTTGGGGTAAAATTCGACCCTACCCTCTCATTCGAGTTGCATATTAAGGAGATCACTAAAACAGCGTTTTATCATCTTCATATTATTGCCAAAATTCGACCCATGCTAACAGAGGCAGACGCAGAAATTTTAGTACATGCCCTTGTATCATCCAGAATCAATTATTGCAATGCCCTTTTTTCGGGCTTACCTGGGCGCACTAAAAAACTACAATTGGTTCAGAATGCTGCTGCCAGAATCCTGACCAAAACTAGGAAATTCGACCATATAACTCCCATTCTATCCTCATTACACTGGCTACCAATTCAGGTCAGGTGTGACTTTAAGGTGCTTTTACTTACATATAAATCATTACATGGGATGGCACCGTCCTATTTATCTGATTTGATTAAACCGCCACGTGCCCTCAGATCTCAGGACGCTGGCTACCTGTCTATCCCAGCAGTCAAAAAGAAAACTGCAGGTAACAGAGCCTTTTCTTACCGGGCTCCCTATCTATGGAACAGTTTGCCTGCCTCAGTTAGAGAGGCAGGCTCTATCGAAGTCTTTAAGTCAAGGCTGTAACATGGGTTGCAGAATGAATTGCAGTGGTTCACGGACATTTGAGTGATTTGTAGTGTTTTGCAGTGATGATGTGGTTTGCAGTGGTTCACAACACACTCCTAATGAGCACTGGATACAAACTGTCTTTGGTGCACGTGTGTAGCACAATTACCAATTGATCACAGGTGTGTAGCACCATGCCACACCCCCTCTCCTGGTTAGTTTCTCTCACAATGTCCCTACTTATACCCACGTTCACTAGCTGACAGATTGCTGTCTGTCTCTATGTGCTCTATCATTTGCTGTGGGTTCTGTATCTTGTTTTGTTTTTTAATGTAATTGGATGGCTGTCTGTCTAACACCGGGTGTCTGTGTACCAAGGTAAGGGACGAGAAGGGTTAATTGGCGACGGCAGGCCATTGACCAGACTGTGCCGTGGGTGATCAACCAGAGAGTCCAAGAAGCGACCTGTTTGTGCGCCCCGAGAGAACGGGACTGACGCGCATGGCGCCACAGACCTACCTGGACACCCCAGGCAGACATTGTAACTCGTTGAAAACGCATGTTGTGCCGACTGGAGCACATTTTAAATTATTTATAGGCTACCCTTTGCCCATTTATTTTAATAAATATAACTTTTTGATAATCGGTGTTGTGGCTTCTCTTGCACGCTAGTCATTCTGGTTCTTACGTCCGAGCCTGTCTAGCCCTCTTATGGGCGTTACAAAGGCTAAAAACCCATTTATTCTCTGTCATTTGACCGGCCTTGAGGGAGTGGCTCAATCTCGTCTCAGAGTAAGGCTAGACCAGTTAGCCCATCCTAGCTCAGGGTCCTGCCGATGGATATTAGCATCCTGTCTACATGCCCTATTCTCCTGGTCTACCTGCTCCTGTCCACTGACGCTGGTCATGTTTGTCTGTGTGAGTGCGAGCGTGTGTGGGTGTGTCTCCTATCTGTTCCAGGCTGCAGCCCAGCAGAGTTGGCGTCTGGTTGGTCCCGCCTCCTAGGACGATGCTGACTGAGCAGGCGTTGCGTTCTCCTATCTGGGCAGCGTTGGCGTCTGCGTGGTCCCCTAGCCCTATGATGACGCTGACGGAGTTGCCGTTGCTGTGATGCCGCCCCATCAGATCTGGATGTTCCACCAAAATTAACTTTCATATATTGTGTATACTCTGCTTGCCCAAACTCGGCATCTATTGCACGCCCAACTGTCCTGGTAGGGGGATCCCTCTCTGAGTAGCCCCTCCCAAGGTTTCTCCCAATTTTTCCAATAAGGTTTTGTGGGAGTTGTTCCTTGTCCTCTGTGAGGGTCTAAGGCTGGGGGTTGTCGTGTACTAATCATTTATTATTTTCACATGTTGGGCACTGTGAAGCCCTTAGAGACTGTAACGGTGATTAAGGGCTATACAAATAAATGTGATTTGATTTGAAACTAAATATCTTAAAATTGACCAATCCAGCCAAAATCTCCATTTTCACCACGTCTCACCTTAAGGATAATTCTGGTATTTTTAAACCTGAGCCCTATTTTTACATATTTTGGGATCTAAATGACTAATGGGTACAAAACGTTTTGGAATTGATCCAGTAGATCGCCTCAACCGGCTGCAATGGTGCAACGTAATCCTTCGGGACAACTGCGTTTCCTGCAACAACTCACCTCTCGCGATATTGAAATGCTGCAACCAGCTTCCGAAACATTGTTAATCAAAACTTTATGATTTGTCACTGCCACTTTTCAGATTACACAGCAGGTTGGCAGGACATAATCTTATTTGACCATGGACCATTAACAAGCCAATTTAAAAGCCTGCTCTCCTGTTACCATTAACAGCATGACTCCCTCCCTCTCTGCTGCTGTACAGCCTTCTGATTTCACAGCTCTCAGGCGACAGTTTGACTTTTAAATGCAGAGGAGAACAAGTGAGAGGCCTCCTGCTGGGAAAATCTTAAATCAATTTTGGTCATGGAGGCAGAATGCTGTGATCCCTAGCTCCTTTCTATATGCCAGCAATCTTTATTTCTTCAATATGATTTTAAGGCTGCAGAATGGAGAGCTGAAGGCTGGGAGAGGTCAACTGGTGGTGTATCAAAGATGTCCATGTCAAAAGGTTTTTGTCTCCACTAAGGTCAGGGACATTTCCTTACATGTGCTGGTTCTTTCAAATGTAAATTGTGAAAATTCTCAATTTATGTAATTGCCATTCTCTAATGTTAGTTTGTTGGTTGTACTCTTATGTTTATGTCAGAACAATCATTTACCCAAGGAAAATAATTAATTCATGAGCTAAACAATGCAGTGGTCACAATGCAGGTTTTAATTGGCAACTTCATGGGAGATGCATGACAGTGCCTTTGCCTTGGCACTTCGATTCTAGCAGGGCTGTGACTCAATGTCACCAGAACACTTTTATAGTATCTCCAGTTTGAGCTGAACATCACTGGGACTGTTCACTAGCATGTTCACAGTGGTAATCCTCAAGTTCCTGTTTTATTTCAGTGTTTTTTATTATATATAGTCCATATATTACACTGGTCTAGGGGATGGTAAAGGTGCAACATGATAAGGAGAGAGATCTTCTGTTTCCCGCCCCCCAAAAGTAGTTGCTGACACAGCATTACAGAAGAGTGTGTGTCTTGTTATTAACTAACCTTAGCAAAAGGAAAGTAAATGAAAACAAACTATTCTACCTGCCTAACTTAACCAAAACAGGAGGAAACGAAGCAGAAAAAAAGGGCAACCCACCGTTGCTGCTCCTTGATCTCGGCTATATACACCTACTGTATTTGCTGACGATGTCATGTAATTTATTTAATTTGAACGTTGTGTTAAGGGAACCTGCCAATAACCCTTTAGTTTAGGAAGAGGGCTGATCCTACTCTATCCACACAGTCTTCCATTCCTGGCAATGGGAAAGAGTCTGGTTTGGTGATTTACCTTTGACAGACTTTTGTCGGGTCTAAGGCTACAGCTCTTTCCTCAGCTACTCTTTTTGCATAACACTCCTCTCAGTGGGATTGACAGGATATGCGTTGTGGTGATCTGCCACAATACATTGATAACCATATGAACCATAACATTTGTTTACTCTAAAAAAATGTTAGATGTTTACTCCTTACATACCCACCTATCCACTCAACCCAAAGCATTCAGTCACCTGCTCGGACCCGGGTCAATTACTCACTCCATTCCCATTAAATAGGTCACTGAAAAGTCAAGATGGCGGTTTACCACTACCCATATTGCTCCCTGTCATTCATAATCAGTCCGCGTTGAGCCGAGGGTAATCATCTTCCCCCGAGCTGGCCAATGTTTTGGGGGGTCAACCCCAGGCCCTATTCTGAACTGGAACAAACTGACTGCTCCCTCTATTTGGGTTATTATTTTAGTGTTGAGCAGTGACTTTATTTTGGACTAAACACACTGAGTTGCCCTTTGTTTGGCTTATTATTGGTTTTGTTGAATAAACTTAGACAGGTTTGTTTGGATCTCGTCAAGGCACACTTACGTGGGGGTCACAATTGAGAAATTATGTACTCACCCCTTTTAGCAGCAGCCTGTATTGAGATCCTGTTCGTGACGCCAGTTTGTTGAATAAACTTAGATCGAGACAGAAGTCCTTTTAAATCAATCATGAATTACATGAGCACATTTATTAGCACACAGAAGACAATACAATACAATACAATACAATCCTATATAATACAATACTGAGCGCTCAGGAGAGATACGCACACATGGGTAAAGCATACGGATCTCTGCCATAGAAGCATCAGGGCAAAGTTTATATAGCTAAAGGAAACAATAAAGGGATGAATATGCAAAAGCGCTATCTACTAGGGGAAGGACTAGAAGCTGACGAAAAGCATTGACGCAACCAGTGAGGTCACAAGGTTGCACGGAGCAGATATCTGGGTACACGTGGCTTAAGGAAGTAATGGGGGAGGCTTTCTGGATGGTACCGGCTCTTGGGCGACTGTGTTATGATCTGACCCGACCTGTGGCCTACATTACCAGGCACCAGTCGTTCTCCCAACAGATAGATTAGGCACAGCCTGTCCTCCCAGCATATGATATGCGACTATTGACAAGACATGCACCCAGACACCTCGGCGCCTCACCCTGTGTGACTCAACATGCTAAGGCCTAAGAAAGAGCAGCATCTAAAGAAATATAGGGGATAGCAAATATAGGGGATAACAGTAAACAAATCAAGATACCTAAGGTAACATACGTAAATTCTTCCACAGGTTTATATTAGTGTTGGGCATGGACTCTGTATGTGGGGATTGAACCAAACTAAGTTGTGCATTGACTGTCTACTGTGGGTGGTGGGGTGGTGGGTTGCTTCCAATCAGCTTTTAGCCCTGGCCAAAAGAACCCAGACACAAGCGACGGACACAGGTGAATGATATGAAAAGGGGTCCGTAAAATGTTAATTTCAATTCCTAGCAACAATGTATCCGAATTACATGACATTTCCTTGGAAAATGGCAAAATGCTTCCCTAAATGTGACTGGAAAATGCCAGTGTCTTGGAACGTTGTGATGGGAAATTTGTCTTTTTCCTCCCCAGTGAGTGAAACATACCCTTTAGAGATGCAGGCATGTGTGCAATCTGGATGAAACCGACACGGTTTTTCTCCAAGGCAGGGCAATCAGCAATCAGATGTTCCAACTCCTGACAATAGAAACAATCACCAGGCCTAGTAATCATTGCGTCACTGGTATTGATCAACAACCCTATCAATCTCAGCACATATATTATTGTAATTTTTTGCTATGCGGTGGTAAAAATTATTATTATTACTTATTGAATACGTACTTATTGCCCCTTTAATCATATTTAACTGATTTTTCTTTCATCATCTTCTTAAGAATTGTATTTTTCTAAAGGATTTATGATTCAGCATTCATTCATTTAAGATCATCTTCATAGCATTTCTGCTATGAAGGAAGGTTGGAATGAAAAGGCAGGGGAAATGTAGAGAGACAGAGCAGCATGCAACTCACAGCATCACCAGTAAATAAATGGTACATGCATGCTGATCCATCAGGATGCCACACCAGCAGCAGTTCTGAAAGAAGCACACAAATAACTTTAAAGAGAGCTGGCAAATTGTCAAAATAAAATGGTGACGCTTTACAATAAAGTTCCCTTAACAACTGTTAGTAAATAGGCAGTCCAGTGATTTCAGCAAATGGCATCATCCCATGTGAATGCGTTTCATAACACACACAGGTTGGGATGTAATTCATTGATTTCATGAGGTCTCACACATCTCAAACTAAGACTGTCAGTAACTGCTTTTTAGAATACTTTAGCATTTACTTTAAACATGGCCACTATCAATTGTATGTGTCGCGATTTTGCAAAAAAGATATCCCACTCCCATTTTTTTGTATTTCACTTAATTCTGTCTCCCATGGAGGGAAGTGGTAATGTTAGGGGAAAGTAATAAAAAGGGCTGAAGATGAGTGTTTGTGGTGCGGGCTTATAAAACAGTAATCGAGAAAACAGGCTGTTTGATTATCAGCCTCGTTGGGTCAGTGGGAGCTGCTGACCCATGGAGCTTCTGTAATAGTCTCCTGTCCCTTAAGGGAGTAGACCCCCCCCCCCCCTCCCACAAACACACACACACACAAATAAAAATACCACTATGTTAGGAATTGAAACTCTCCTTACATGTTGTCCAGGCTCACATTAACAGTTTATTGATATTTAGAGAAGACTAAATGTAATAATTAATAATTCATATCATGTCCATTATCTGTCAGACTTAATTGAGTATTAATAATCCAGAATGTGTGTGAAAGGATGATACACAACATACTGCAGCTACTTAGACACTTCAAGTTACAAAACACAAAATGAATTGCTGTTGGGCTGAGTGAAGGCTGAGGAAATCATTATAGGATTTACTGCTGCCACTGTGATCTGACTATCAGGATCCTTGCATTATTTTATGAAATATAAAATCACTGCTTAATAATACCCAGCTAGTGTGGACTAGACAGTCTAATTCAGTATGGGGACGAAAGGCTAGCTGGTATTCAATCACTTTCTAAACACATTTCATTAAACTATTCCCTTGATTTACAATGTCTTTCCTTGGCCTTGAGTTTGAAAAACCCTTGCTGCTCTTGCAAATATGTGTTTGATCACAAAAGTTATATTTGCATAGCAAATAAAGCATAATCATCCTCAATTTTGGAGTATCCTTGGGCTTGGTGATACAGAGCCAACTGAAGCTTTGCTGAAGGGGCCGGTTTGTGATCAAGGCTGGTTTCAAATACCACATTAAGCTAATTCATCTGAAGGAAGCTCTTTTAGCTATCTGAGGTAAAGGCAACACATCCCAGAGGATAGTGTTTTGCTCAGAGTGGGTTTTCCTTCATCTCAATATTGGATCATTTGTGATCACCTACATCTTAAATGTTTCTTCTAAAAATCTTCTGAGCAATAAGGAGATAACAGAGAGAAGATATTCTTGAGACTTGAAATAAATTTGATCTTCAATTGAGACTATAATTGGAGTAGTATAGTATAGTTTTTTGTCTAACTCCAGATTAATCGACTCCAGAAATTTGCTGTGTACAATCAGAACCAAAGAGCCACAACAAACACTCAGTGGTTGTTTCTTTCACACTTATGATGGTTCACGGAGCTGTGGCCTCCATACCCCAAACAATTAGACCTAACTGACCCCCATCTTGCTCCCAGCAGTTCCGCATCAATGTTTGTTGGCTTTTTATTTCCATTTTCTTCACCGTTACACTTTTCATTTGAAAGCCATAGATCTCATCGATCTCTCGTCTTCCCCCTCTCCATTCGCTCCCAGGGGGATTTCATATAAATGTGTGGATTTCATATAAAAAAGCTCTGACTAAAAGCCGTGTGAAGCTTCAAAGGGGTAAAATGGGAGGACACTATTATTTTCAAGGACGAAGGGATATCATGAAAGAGAGCAGCCAGGATTTTATTGCTGTCATTTGAAGGTCCTGCTTCACAGCAGCATGTGGCCTTTTGCTGTTTGCTTTTCTACTAAGACAATATACAATGTAAACGTAGGTGGTAACACTTATTCTACTCTTTCTCTATGAGCTTTTCCACCACACACACATTCATATGTCGATCTCACCCTAGCAACCACTTACTTCACCCTAGAAACTATCTTGCACACTCTAGCAACCACCTAGTACACCCTGGCAACCACCTAGTAACATCCTAGCAACACTACTGCATGCAAAGGGTTGCAACTAGTCGACTGAATTCCAATCATTTGACATGCTGATGGTTATCTGCACATGATGAAAGAATGCACTGCACATATGATGGAAGAAATTTAGAAAGTTGATGTGTTTTCAGTGTTTTGCTGCCATCAGTTCCTGGTTATAGGCTTCCCCCAGGCCGTGGCCCTCATCAATAACTAAAATCAAATCAATAACTGAACAGGACAAGGACACTGGTACACTACTGCTGGCACCCATCTGTCATATAGCTTAGGTATCCTACCTTATTGTCAGTTTTTTATTATATACTCAATGCAATAATTGGGAGAACTGGGGGTTGGGGGAACGGTGCTAAAAAGTATTTTTTGTCAATATATATATTTTGTGTGTACAGACTTTGGAAACAAATTTGGAGGACAATAAATAATCTATCTACCTATCTGTATTGTAATAGCACACAAAAATATTTTCAACCTTGACCGTCAATCACTACGTATTAACCGCACTGCATGCTGGAAGCTGATATCGCAATGTGAATGTGCCGTGTTGAAAGAAAAAAATGGAGCAGTTTATAATCGGCGGAAGCAAAACACCACAGGATGTTGGCTAACAAACACACGGCAGAGAAAGAATTAAAGGGGAATAAAACCCAAAAGTATTATTCTGCTGTGGTGCAAATAAAGCGGCCTGTTAATTCTGCCCTCCTGCCATATCTCAGTCTGTCAGACCCTGGTTGTAGCGAGCTTGTTACAGATGGCTATGGCGTTTTGCACATAGGGTCGCACTTGCAAAAAATGTTAAGAACTCCTGCTTTTGACTGCTCATTTAAAGAAGGCCATGTATCTTTAGTTAGCTGTGTTAACTGACTGTATTGTCTCATTCAATAGGCCTCCAGCAGCTTGGGCCTATCAGCAGTCCGATAGACTAAGTCATAATTGAACCTTTTTTATCTGTCATTTATTGCAATTTTCTAAATCTTTCGAAACTCACATTGGCAGGAACACCTTAGGCTAATCAGTAAGTGACCTTTCAAGTAAAGTGCCATGGTAATTAACTCATTGAATAAATAGATAATAAACCTTTGAGTCCTTTGATATCAGACGTACATTTAAATTGTGTTAATTGTTGATGTTGGAAATCCAAAGTGCAAGTGTATTTTCACCTGCCGGCCGTAGTTGCCACTGTTTAAGAGGCGGTAAGTGCTGCAGGAAGATGCTATCTGTTAGCAACTTCGACATTAGCTAACATGAGCTAAAAATCAAGGCAGGCTAACAAGCGAGCCATATGGTGTGTTTTCAACAATGAAATACTTTGATGGATCTCACCCCTTGACAGGTGCCACTGTAACTAGATAATCAATGTTGTTCACTTCACCTGTCAATGGTTTTAATGTTGTGGCTGATCGGTGTATGACGTGTTTACTTTCAAAAGGCTTGCTGTAGGGCGATGGATTCCATCTTGAATCCTTGTGTTATTAATACTGTACTGTGTATATAGTAAATTGTAATACTCTGCTGTCTCTGATGGGGTTGTAACCCCCTTTTTTGGTTTAATTAGTGTAGGTGACATGGCCTCCCCTCTGTTCCAGTGTTGTTGGTTCCTGTAAAATTGAAAAAGCTCAATAAAAATATGCTTTTCTGCTATTGCAAACTACATTTGAAAAACTTCAAACTGAAGCTGCAAACTTGATTATCATAAAGTCTTATTTTCCAAACATATCAAATCAAACTTAAAAAACATTATTTATATAGCACATATATATGTGTGTATATCGCCCTATCCCATCTATATCAGTAAGGTTAGCTTGTTTAACAATAAGGTTAACATTAAGTGCCCCTGTCTCACTCTTTGGCCAAATCCCAATGCTTATTTGTACCCCTAGCCCTTTGGCTTGGCCCGGTAGGGCTAGAAAATATCTCCCTAAGTATTGGGATCACACTTCGACGCTGATACGTCATCGATAAGCAGACGGGACGAGTTTGTTGTCGGAGATTACTATGGCAACAATGGTATTATCACAGTGACATTTGCCGTTCATCTGATGGAGATAGAAAAGCATGGACGCCCGCGATTCGTTCACAACTTATACGTTTCACGCTACCAATCGATCAAACAAGTCATCAAATAAAAAAGACCACTGCTTCATTACCAGTCCACTTCATGACAGAATAGCGTTAGCGGTGCTCTGTAGTCTAGCAAGCCGCTCCTAACGTTACCCTGCCAGTCTGCACTGATATTAGAGGAGCCAGTAACAAGTGCAGCAACTTCGCTGCTGGACTTTAGTTATATTTCATCATATACCATCAAAGGGGGAAATGCGACATGTAAATATGTCAAAATGCGGGACTGTCATGCACAAATCAGCCTAAAACAATGTTGTAACGTAACTAACTAACGAAGTAGAGACATCGGCATATTAGCGATTTTTTTTGTTATGCTTTTTATAAAGAAACGGTCCATAATACATTGAAACAACATTAAACTAAGATAATACCACGGTTGGAATATTTTTTAAATCTTTATTAACAAAGAAAATACTACATTTGTGGTTCACTTCGGATGGTAGCGTAGCGGTCCCCATGATCTTCCTGTTACTTCCAGAGATTCGCAGGGCATTCTGGGTAGCCCTTGGTTTGAAGTGTGCCTCTGAAAAATCTCCGTTTGAAGGGCTACAAACCCCTTCGGCTTGGCCCTACCCCTTGGAAAATAGAGTATTGGGACAGCCCTACCCCTTCACGTGAACGCGCAAAACGGAGGGGTAGGGCCAAGGGGTGAATTCGGATTCACTCTTTGTCTATTTCATCAAAACAGCTCAAATACATATGCAACAAACACTGGCACGTCAACAGTTGGGCTTTTAAATGCTCATTTTTCAGCATTTTCCCTCTGGAGGAGCAAACCCCCAGACCCCTTAGGCCAGGGCTATTCAACCATGTGTCATGGAGGTTTTCATTCCAACCAAACACCACACCTGGGGCCTCATTTATAAAGGTTGCTACGCACAAAAAAGTGGCGTTAACGGGGGTGAAATGTGCGTATGCATATTTTACCGCAAACGTCGGGATTTATAGAAAAATTCTATGCGGTAAAAGGTGCGCACTTCTATGCATCCTTTCACCCATGCGTAGAGCTAACTGCAAAGTTTTTCAGACACGGGAATCAGCGATGCCCGATGGGGAGATCACAAAATAAAGCTCAGTCCTCTTAATAACATAGTTTTATAAGTGTGCTTTCACAGGGTTTGTGGTCTGTTGTATCTGTTAAGTCACTACTTAAAACCTATTTTTATAAAAGGCATTCTCTTAACTCTTATTTTATTGATTATTTTACCGGGCGGCGCCAGGATGAAGTGAAATAAAACTCATTGATTTAACCTGCAATAGCCTCAGAAAGGCTAAATAACAACAACATAATGCTACTGTTCAAAATCAAAGAATACATTTATTAATCAGAGACTCACATAAGAACGGAGCACTGCAGAGAATTTATGAACGATAAGGATTCTGTCAAAATCAGCAGGAGGAGGAGTAGGAACCGCAGTTTGCGGCTTGTATCTCTCTCTCTCTCTCTCCCTCTACAACGGGGGAAATGGAATTAGGGCTGAAAGTTGTATTTACCACCACGAAAAGCAAGCAGGCTGAGAAACCGAACTAAGTGACGTGTCTGTCTGTCTATCGATCTCCTCCGCTCTGTTTCAGTGGGCTACTATGGACGCCCCAGCATACACCTATGAAAATATTTTTCTATAGATACATAAAGCTTAAACAGAGGGGGCAAAAATACAACTAAGGGGCTAAGCATATTTTACTCTTTCATATGTAGCTCCTAATGCTCAATGTTGTATAACTTTTAAACTGTTTTTAAATTGTTTTTATCATTTTGTTCATCATCAGTTTGTCTCCCATTTTTTATTTTGTCTTCTAAAGCACTTTGTAACTTGGGAGGACACTGGGAGGAGTACACGAGCGCACAATTCACCGCAGGTGGGTATTTATAAAAAGAAGACAGAGTACAGGTGTGCGCCGCACGGTTTTATAAATCTGAATATTTTCTTGCGTTAGTAGATTCTGAGGTTTGTGCGTACGCAATGTTTTAGGATGGAATCTACACAAAGTTTTATAAATGAGGCCCCTGGTGATTCCACTGATTAGTTCCTTCTCTGTGGTTGAAGGTGTGCTAATCAGTGAAATCCCCTGCTGTGGTGTTTGGTTGGAATGAAAACCTGCACACTCTCGGCCCTCCGTGGCACATGATTCAATAGCCCTGCCTTAGGCTGTGATGCATCTCTGGGCTTTTGTGACATTTTTGACCTGTGATGTGTTTGCATCCCTCATATTCCTGTCAGTTTGTTCACATATACACACACAGAGAGACCATTGCATTGACAGCAGTACATTCCCAATTTCTTTAGAAACTATTATCTATCATTAATAGTGATAGTAGTAGTAGTAACCTGGGTTTCAATGAAGCGTTTTAGTATCTCATGGTCTAAATGCTGCAGAGGCTTTTCCATCCTAACAAGAATATTATGAGGGAAACATTGAATATTTGTAATTTCTAACATGAAAATAGTCAAAATTAAAGTCACTGAATCTCAGCACAGCATTTTGACTATCGGCAGCTTCAATCTGTTTTAGGCTAACAGAAATCTTTTTGATGTAAATTCAAAGTATACATCATATAGAATATTGAGCCATAAAAGCCCTGCATAAGGGAAATCCAGTGTGTGCTTGTACACCAGGCAGTACGGTAGAAGTCGCACAAGCATGAACCAGCTCTAGATCGGTGTACGGTGCATTCAGAAACCGCCAAGTAGCTCTGTGGTTTCTAACTGTAGTGTTCAACGCATGACTGAAATATTTAACTCAGCAATTCTCTATGTTCCAGCATGACCGTGCTACCACAGTTATTTGGTGTTAACAGGTGGAGTTTCAGTCAACATAGTTTCATTCAGCCTGATCATGCAGATCCCCCCCACCCCCAACCTCCACCCCCGAGCACCTAGAAAGTGCTAGCACACTTGCCATGATAATACCATGAAATTAGCCATGTCAACTTTAACATACTTTTACTGTCTCTGCTGTCGACAGACTATATATTGGAATTAAGAATTAGTAACTATGTAATACAAAACAGGCAAAAGAGAGATCAGTGGAGTTATCTGTATTCTACATTTAACCAGATTGCTTGGACCTTGAACAGTGTTTTAGTAAACATAGTACCAGAGATTGCTAAAAGGTTTTTAGAAAGCGTATGACCATTAGCCTTCCTGTAAGTATCTCCTCTTGCTCCTGATGTAACACCCTCTGAGCTCCTTCTGTCTCAAGGATCTTACCTCTGTTTCTATTCCCCCTCTGTTTGAACAGATTATTGTTATTATTTATAGCCAAGGCTTATCCAAATTCCACTTGTGTGGGGGGTAAGTCAAGTCTGTTAGTGACACAATGAATGCTTTTTAGATCCGTTCCTATCCTTCCTTCCCTTTAATCTCGTCCACTCTATTTAAGTCTTATCAGCCTGCATAAGACTGGGGAGGAAGATAAGAGAGGCAAACTAATATCAGTGCTACAATGTCGGATGTTATGAAGTCAAGCCCTGGCTCTTACCGCCGTGATGCGGGGAATGATTAAAGAGACACTGACGGCTTCCGAAAGGCGCCCGCTGACTTTTAATAAGCCACATTACGGCAGGAGAAGCCATTTCACATATGCTGCAGCAGACTGCCACAGGTTGAGCTTTAGACTTAAAAACGCCGATGTGCAAATGGATGTGTGTAAAGCGTGTGATTTGGTGTGCCTGACTGGCTGTCTTTTGGGTGCATTTTATCTTTCACATCAATTAATTATTTAATATGTATGATGATTAGAGGAAATAACCTTGTAGGAATGCCTTTTGTATAGTCAGTCATAGTCAGTTTACAATACAGTAGGTCTCATTTTATACATGATGAGCTGTTCATGTATGAGAGATAAAGTAATAGCTAGTAAGTGTCTTACTAGCTATTACTTTCATGCAGCCCATTTATCACAATTATACTTTAGTGTCTGTCCTTTTTTTAATCAAATTATGTAATTAATACATAATGTGTTTACACATCCTCGTATTTCTGTTTATATTACGTTTTTCATGTTCATTAATCAATATTTAAAGTAATAATCCACAACAAGTTTCGTTACATGCTATCATCGATTGATAACAGTTCTTCGATTGATTTGCAGTTCTAACCACTTGGTGAGGCAAAAGTCTTTCCAGGGAAAAATTTGATGTCTTTTACATTTCCGGTTTGTTTGGAATAAATAGAACAGAAACTGTGTAGTTAGCAGGAGCAGTGATAGAGACCACGGCTAAACAGACAAAGAAAAGAGTGTCACCTCCAGAAACTCAAACATCACAGAAAATCAGAGAGAATCAAATCCAAAGAAAAAAGTAACATTAAAAGGAGGACAATAAATAATCTATCTACCTATCTCTATTGTATAGCACACAAAAATATTTTGAATCTACGCGGTTGATCACTACACATCAACCACGCTGTGTGCTGGATGCTGATATTGTGATGTGAATGTGCAGTATTGCGGAAAGAAGAAGAAGAACACACACACATCATGTGTCATGTCAAGTATTTGATTTGGATTATGGAAGCATTTTCTATTCACATGCTGCTGCTTCTACATTGAAGCCATTGGATGCAGTTCATCACAGTGTCTTGTGTTTTATTACAAGTTAGTTTCACACTCACAATTGAGATTTATATCTTTCAGTTCCCTGTACCTCACAGCTTTACTGTCTTTTTAATCCAGTAGTTATGCCACAGTATCACAGCACACATTAATGTTTTTTGTTCTCAGGTCTTGAAAAATAAATGTGGGTTACGTGATTAATATTAATATGATAAGAAAAAAAAGACATGTATGCATTTGTGCGTGCATACACACACACACACACACACACACACACACATACACACCAAGGTCACTAACCTCTCCTACTCAGTAGTTTAGAAGCCATTTTTCTATCTGCCTTTATTTACAGACTTACTCTTGTGTATTTTGTCCTGATTTCAGTGTTAATGAATAGAGAAGCAGTGCGCTGCAGTGGTTCACAGCCTCGGGTTTAGGATCCCCAAGTGGTTTTCTAAATAAGTTTTATATGCATGTCTGTGTATTCTGTATATAAATACATTATTAAGTTCATATACTTGGGATTTTTTTCATGTCAGGTAATAAATATTTGCGACCTCTAGAGTTCCTGCAATAACAGTTAAAGTGAGATAGTATGTGCATTAGTTTCTCTGTGTTTGCAGTATTTGCCAGTAAAAATGCTGAAGGCACCACAGGGGAAAGTGATGATTTTGGTTGGACTGGTCAGTTTTGAGACGCGATAATATTTTGCTTCTATAACTACACTAGTTTTAAAAAATATACATGTCATAATAAATAAATAAATAAAAATAGTTAATTTATCCATTTTATATGAGCTGCTCCAAATTAACACCAAATTTGTACAAAAAAAAAAAGGAAATTAAGAAATGGCCATTTTCCCAAAATGACATATTCCCTGTATGCAACTTGTGGCCACCAAATTTGACCTGCTGCTTCTTAATAAAAAATAGTAGCTTTTGTGGATATGTTTTATTCATCAGAATTAAATGAATCCACTGTGAAATCAAATATCTGATACAGATATCTGATCTGATGCACATCAGTTCTGTGGTCATATCTGTGGTGCTTCGCTGTCAAGAAGCATTGCACTATATTATACCAAAGTCGCCCCAGACCGTTTAAACTCACACATATTCCTCTTTGCTGCTACTGACAGAGGTGATTTTAGTTCTTCACAATAAAACTGAAGCTCTGGTTCTGGATGTTCAGCGAAGCTTACAAGATCCCTCACAACTGTGTTGACATTAAGGCAACCAAAGCTGCCTGAGGTTCATCTAATTTACCCAGACTGTCCAGGGGCCTCATTTATAAAACTTTGCGTAGATTCCATCCTAAAACATTGCGTACGCACAAACCTCAGAATCTACTAACGCAAGAAAATATTCAGATCTATAAAACCGTGCGGCGCACACCTGTACGCAGTCTTCTCTTAATAAATACCCACCTGCGGTGAGTTGGGAAAGACTGAGAGACGCCAGCTGCAAGAAAGCCGAAATTTGCGGAGTGCGAGATCGAGGCGCTCATCAGTGAGGTTGAGCACCGTAAAGGTGTAGCTACTGTCTGGGGCTCAGTAGAGGATCTGTGCCACATTGTGGAGAACCGCACAAGCTCTAATAATCCGGCACACCTTAATAATAATAATAGAAATAAACTTTTATTATATAGCACTTTTCAAAACAAAGTTACAAAGTGCTTTAGAAGACAAAATAAAAATGGGAGACAAACTGATGATGAACAAAATGATAAAAACAATTTAAAAACAGTTTAAAAGTTATACAACATTGAGCATTAGGAGCTACATATGAAAGAGTAAAATATGCTTAGCCCCTTAGTTGTATTCTTGCCCCCTCTGTTTAAGCTTTATGTATCTATAGACAAATATTTCCATTGGTGTATGCTGGGGCGTCCATAGTAGCCCACTGAAACAGAGCGGAGGAGATCGATAGACAGACAGACACGTCACTTAGTTCGGTTTCTCAGCCTGCTTGCTTTTCGTGGTGGTAAATACAACTTTCAGCCCTAATTCCATTTCCCCCGTTGTAGAGGGAGAGAGAGAGAGAGAGAGAGAGAGAGAGAGAGAGAGATACAAGCCGCAAACTGCTGTTTCTACTCCTCCTCCTGCTGATTTTGACAGAATCCTTATCGTTCATAAATTCTCTGCAGTGCTCCGTTCTTATGTGAGTCTCTGATTAATAAATGTATTCTTTGATTTTGAACAGTGGCATTATGTTGTTGTTATTTAGCCTTTCTGAGGCTATTGCAGGTTAAATCAGTGAGTTTTATTTCACTTCATCCTGGCGCCGCCCGGTAAAATAATCAATAAAATAAGAGTTAAGAGAATGCCTTTTATAAAAATAGGTTTTAAGTAGTGACTTAACAGATACAACAGACCACAAACCCTGTGAAAGCACACTTATAAAACTATGTTTTTAAGAGGACTGAGCTTTATTTTGTGATCTCCCCATCGGGCGTCGCTGATTCCCGTGTCTGAAAAACTTTCCGGTGAGCTCTACGCATGGGTGAAAGGATGCGTAGAAGTGCGCACCTTTTACCGCAAGATTTTTTCTATAAATCCCAACGTTTGCGGTAAAATATGCATACGCACATTTCACCCCCGTTAACGCCACTTTTTTGTGCGTAGCAACCTTTATAAATGAGGCCCCTGGACTGGAGAAACGCCACCTATCGATCCCTGTCTGATACGGAAGCATATGCCTGCACCTTCATTTCCCCCACCTGACAGTGATCCATGTGAGCAGTTTTGGTAATCATATTCTGCCCTGACTCAGCAGGAAATACAGAGAAGGGTTATTTGGACTCTTAGACATGGTTCAGATTCATCCCAAGTCCCAAAAGCTCAACAGAAGTGTGTAGTGGAGCCAGGAGGATGTAATAGTGCAGCAGGATGTTTCTCAGAGTCGCTGAATTAAGGCTGGCACTCCACATCCACTTCTCAGATCTCCTGTCACCTTAAAAAAACAGCCAGAGCTGCTAGGTGTTTGACAGTGAAGGGTTTTGACAGACATACCATAACTCAAAAACCAATGGAGAAAATATTAATTTCTAGTTTATGGATAAAACATTTGGCACAGGAGCCATGTTAAACAGGTATATCCTGTTTGTATAGGCAACACATAAAACAGTTATGTTCAATAGCAGGTTTTCTCAAAGGAGTTCTCAGCCTTGAACTAAATAACAGATGCCGTCTCTCACACATAGAGCTCATTGCTGCATAGCAACCAGTTCACTTTCAACCTTCTTTATATTAGTAGACATTAATTTATGTTTATTACCTCTTGAATAGCTTGTTTTACATTACATGTTCTAAGTGGCAGCTCTTCCTTCCCTATCACTGTCTATGTCCAATGTCCAAAGCATTTCATGTTTTATGTCTTCACAATAGCAAATATAATAGTAAGGATTATTTCACTGTTTTAAGAAATTAATTCATTGTCAACATAATTTGTACTATTTGTACTACATGCAAATCACTGCTATTAATATAGAATGTTGCACAAGTATTGAGGATATTGAGCATGGTGGCTCAGTGGTTAGCACTGTGGCCTCACAGCAGAAAGGTCTTGGGTTTGAATCTGGTGTTGTCATGTTCAGATGGAATTGCTCTGGGTTTCCTCCCCCTGCCTTGTGGCCCACCTTCGTATGTGTTCCCCAACCAGTAAGTCCACTCATTTAGCTTCAGCTGCTTTTTGAGGAGAGTCTGTGATTTCCTCTAAGCTGCCAAACGTGACCTTTGTATGTGGCCCAAGCTCCTTCTGTATTTTGTGTTGAGCTCCAGTGACATCATCAAGGAAGGTGTCACTGTGGTTTACAATAACATGATTGTAGCCGCTGTCTGTTAAAGCATGTATTTATGCTCTCCATTGGTCAGTTATTATAGATGTTCCATTCCGTACATGGTCACTAATGATCGGCTCGAGATCATGTCTTGATCTGCTTCACCAGCCGTAGAATGGGTCTCCTGCTGTTCCGGATTCCTAGCTTCCTTTCCCAAGACCACATCCATATAAAAAAAAAAACATAATAAATTTAACCTAGACAATATATTAATGTAACAAATGCAAATCCTTCAAATCTAATTCGTCAGGACGACAAAGTTAAATTATTATGAAAAAGTAATATTATAATCATGTATCATACAACATTAGAAAATATAAAAAAATATTAAAGTGGCAAATTCTATTATTCTGTCTGGAAAGATTACACATTTTTAATGGGTCCTGTATGAACCATGGCCCGCAGAAAATGATGGTCAGTTGCTGTGATGTCACCCATGGACTTTCAACTGGCCTGTTTGAAGCTCAGGAAGTGGGATTTCTAGGCGCTCGCTGTCATTTTGTATTGTTGGAAACAGAGTTTGTGCAGTAGAGTATGACTAAAATAAAATATTTTCTGAATCATTGGGTTCCAACTCTTCTGTTTAGCATATAGTTGACCCACCAAGCAGCACTTTTATTTCAACACTTTATTCCTCTCCGTAGTGTAAACATGATCAGACTGGGCAAGAGGGGGATAAAGGATGCCTGAGGGATTAATTCTAGCCCTAATACGTGCCGTTCTCTCTTGTCAAACTCCATTCCAAAATCTGTCAATTTAATGCTGCCTTGCTTTTCAGCAGAATTGGTTCACACTGCTCGCTCTTTCCCTCCATGGTGTATTTCTGAGGAAATGAGACGTGAACCAATTGTAAAAGTTTATCTTTTATTGAAGTAACACATGCTTAGTGTATCGGATGTATGTCCAAATGAAGAGTGGATCCAAATACTTCAGAAAAGGTGTTAAGTTATGTTCTATCAGGTATGTAGGTTTACCAATAAGAAATGACAGACTTTCGAACGGAGTTTGGCATGAATTTCTATCCATGTCAGAGAAAGTGGAACGTGTTGGAGCTAGATTAATTCTTTCCAGCGGTGAGCGGTGTAAAGACGACCATGTTAATTAACCAGAGTAGCACCAAAATCCATGTTTTAACTGCTAATGAATTCACTCTAACCGTAACCCTAAATATGGTTATTTATCACAGAAGTGTCTTAACATTAACTAGCTCAACGTTTTCAACGCTCAGAACGGGATTATACAGAAATTCATGCAAATATCTTCCTAATGGCACAATTACTTGAAATAACCATTACTGGAGACATTTAAGTAAATTTGACAACTATAACTTCTTGCAGAACAAATGTATTGACTTTTCATTTGTACATAGAAAATGGGCCTTGGACCCTGTGATTTATATTAATGGGTGGGGTTTCAGGTTGTTCTGTAGACAGCCACTAGAGGGACCGTCTCAAGGAGCACTTGCATTGGCTGACTGACATGCATGTCAGCCTATGTCCTTATTGATGCAACTGATAACCCGGAGGAAGCAAATGGTTTGGAAGCAACTGAGAGGCCGGTGGTGGTAAATGAGAAGCCAACACAAGCTTTTCCTCATCACTCTGTGAGGCGGGTGTGGCAGACTAGGGGCAGTGTGGCGTGTAGGCTGTAGGCGAGGTGTAGGCTGCAGGGAGAACCGGCCCACTAGCTTGATTCGCTCCTGCCCCCAGTCTGCCACAGCACTGGATTGGTGACTGACTTGGCTGATCACTAGCATTCCTAGGCAACGCACTGGATTGGCGACTAATTAGTGGAGTTTTTTCCTTTTCCTATAAATGTGTTCTTGTGTGCTTGCTGACATGATGGTCACGTGTACAGTTGATGGCACAGACTATGTTTGGAAAGCAACATGTTGGAATCTGGTATCGTTATGCATCAGTGTCAAATATATATATATACTATTGGTGCATCTGCTCATTACCATTAATAACTGCCCCGGCAGAGATTTTCACATGACATCCCTGAACACCCTGTCACCAGGATGGAAAGGAGGCATGTTACCTGGTGTAAAATGTTAGCCAGAGTACCATAGAGGGATGTGGGCTGGAGAAATGTGTCACTAGCTAGCTAGCATGAAGAGAGAAAATTCAGTGAAGTCACTGAAAGAAGAGAGAGAAGAACATTGCAAGAGAAGCTAAGAGTCAAAGAGCTTAGACCTGATCAGACATTATGATTCACCATGTTATGATTTCACCACAACAAATGTTAGTATACAAGATAATTATCATAAATAATTTGCACTAATTGAAGTTCACTTTAAGCATGTTTCATTATAACATTCAGCTCAGCAGCTCAGGCTTTTTCATTCATTTAAAGATAGTGGTGTGATACCTTACATGTTTGCCTGGTTTTTGGCACACAAGCCCATTCTGAGGGCCTGTCCATAGGAAACATCACTCTTGAGACAGGATTTGAACAGAAATTAGACTTTTAGCCGCTCACAGCATGGACCATCACAGAGCCAAGTCGGAGAACTGGGTCAATGGTGAGTCGACATCTAAAGGCGGGGGGCAGCTTGTCTGGCCTCCCTCCCCTCTGGCCTCTCCGGCAGACCAGGCCAAGATGGTTTTGTGAAGCTTGAATGAAGATGTGAGCTTTATTGATTCAGTTATTCTGGCCCTCCACTCCTGGATTTCTGAAATATGGCTTCGGTGACGGGGAGGAAAGTGAACAGCCAGACATACACATCAGCTCTTCTAGTCCGTCGAAAGAAGACAAGCGAGGTAGATCAAGTGAAACATTAAAAATGGTCTTTTTGTTTTTAAATTTTATTAATATTTAATAGTGTATATATGGGGTGGAGGGAGAAAATGTGGAAGCTCCTCACCTGCAGCAGTAAGCGCTGGGACATCAGTCAAATAATCCCTTTGGTCGTGTTTCTGATGGCTCAAAGCCTCCTGGTAAAGTGAATTTGTGGAATATTTTGACTGATCAATAGCGAGGAGAATGATGGGATATGCTCAGATAATGGGTATAGCAGTTTAAATGTGGTTAGGGTTCATGCTCTACTGAAAACCTAAAAACATTAGTTCTCATCTGTTTTTGTATTTTCAGAAAAACAGAAATTAAAAAAAACATAGGTACAACAAAGGATAAAAGTTAAAATACTGGAAAATACTGTCCTTCAACTCAACATCAGCACTGAAAGCATCAAATAAAATCAGTTCCTTTGAATGAATGAATGTTTCACGATTATAAAACTGTAGTTTCATATAAAATGTGCCCATTCATGTCTGAGGTGAATTGTGAATGCAACAGGATGCAAACCAAAGGCTCAAGGTAACTTATGAAACTGACTCAACTTCTTCCACCTGTAAAGTGAATTAAAACTCATTCTAACTAGGAATCACACTGACTGGGGGCATGTAATGTCGGTAAGGTGTGTGACTGAGCATGCTGGTGCTTTTTTCTTAAGCTACGTCCACACTAAGACGCTTAAATTTGAAAACGGCGTTTTCGTGTCTGGCATTTTCGAAAACCTCGCTGTCTACACTAAGCCGCCAAAAACGTATGCTTTCTGCGTAGACCACTCAGGCCGGCAATAAACGTCTCTGTTTTTGCCGTCAACACTACAACGTCTTGTTCTCTTGGGAGAGCGTTTTCAGAAAGCTTTCAGGGGTCAAACGCTGGTGTAGTGTGGAAGGGAGGCCAAAACAGATAAATAAATGTGGTTTCAAATTTAAACAGCTTAGTGTCGACATAGTCTTAGAAGTACATGTGCTGGCTTTCTTGGCAGCTAGAAATGCTGTGAAGCCAGAAATCACTGTTAAGCCTTCTGTCGTGTCGTAGGCCTAAATCAACTAAACATCTGTGATGGGAAGAGACCACATGATACCTCCAGTGACATACCCACACTCACACACACACACACACACACACACACACACAGCCCTGTAGCATTTATATTAAGTGGCTAGTCAGTGATGCTGCCTGTCTGATGGTCCTGTAGATTTATGACAGCAGAGCTTGATGTCCTCAATAGTCACTATTTGAGGGTTAGTGCATCATTCTTTCTGACATCTGAATTGGGCTTCTGGGTGAATCCTCACCCTGGATTACTGCACAAAGGATTATAATATCAAATCCTGTGTATTGGTAAAACATATATATCATTATTATTAGCAGTAGTATCAGTATTAATATTAATAATAACGATAAATTATGTGATAATGAAAATTATTAACTTGTGGTCTCCCATCTCCTCTCCCTCTGTAAAACTATGCTAGAGTGGTTGGTTAAAAGACCTGGCTTGACTAGACCAATCTATACCAAAATAGTGATGACTGGCCAAAATCACAAATACTCACAAATAAATGAATTAATTCAGTAATTTTTGTGCAAATATTTTGGGGATTGTTTGAATTTGTATTAATCGTTGCAATCTCAAAATCTAAAGTTCCTAAACGATCAGGTCGTTTACTTGTCTTGGAACCAGCTCATAACAGCCCTACATGGAGTCCATTTGAGACTAAACATGCATGCAGTAACTCAGATAAAAGTGGGAAGAGGGGCTTTCAATGCCAGGCAGCAATCCATCAAAGCCCTGTTGTTCTTCAGTCTCATATTTCAGGGATGTGGAGTGTGGTAAGACTGACAAATATGCCTTTAATGGTCTTTTGTCATAATTAATTTGTCATGCTGCGCCAGGTTGTAAAGTAGCCCTTCATATATTTATGATCAACATAGAGACACCAGACTTTAAGAAAACTACTGATGAGAATGTTCCAGTTGATGAGAACAGGCAATGGCTCCTTAATCATCCAGCAGCACTTAATAAGCAAACAGTGTAATCTTCTATTTATAGGCTGTTTTTATAATCTCTGAAGACAAGACATGGATACCAGAGTTCTCATATCAATTTCACATTTTTAATGTCGCCAAAAGCCAGCTTCATTATGCAGGCATACTTAACTGAAACATGAACAAGTTACTATAACTATACTGCCCCCCAAAAGGCAAATGGCAGCGATTACTTGTTTGGTTTAAAGGTTGAAGGCCATGGCTAGGGTTTAGATTTCAAATCAACAAACATGATTTCATTAAATGCTACAGTCATGCTTGAGAGCTAAAGCTGGGTCAAAGTGGCTGTTCCTAAGCATTCAAGCAAATGTACCAAACCATGGGTCAGGAAGCAGTTTGGGCCGAATCCCAATTCACCCCTGTCCCAATTCTCTTGGGATCGAGGGGTAGGGCGAAGTGCTAGGGCTACATGGCTCTCCAAACGGAGATTTTTCAGGGGCACACTACAAACCGAGGGCTAGGAGAAGTCTCCCAGAATGACCTGCGAATCAACTGGAAGATCATGGCGAACGCTACACTACCATCAAAGTGAACCACAAATGTAGTATTTTCTTCGTTAATAAAGATTTAAAAAATATTCTAACCGTGGTATTATGTTAGTTTAATGTCGTTTCAATGTATTATAGACCGTTTCTTTATAACAAGCATAACAAATAATCGCTAATATGCCAATGTCTCTACTTCACTAGTTAGTTACGTTACATTGTTTTTAGGCTGATTTGTGCATGACAGTCCCGCATTTTGACATATTTACGCATTTCCCCCTTTGATGGCATATGATGAAATATAACTAAAGTCCAGCAGCGAAGTTGCTGCACTTGTTACGGCTCCTCTAATATCAGTGCAGACTGGCAGGGTAACGTTAGGAGCGTCTTGCTAGACTACAGAGCACCGCTAATGCTATTCTGTCATGAAGTGGTCTGGTAATGAAGCAGTGGTCTTTTTTATTTGATGACTTGTTTGATTGATTGGTAGCGTGAAACGTATAAATTGTGAACGAATCGCGAGCGTCCATGCTTTTCTATCTCCATCAGATGAACGGCAAATGTCACTGTAATAATACCATTATTGCCATAGTAATCTCCGATAACAAACTCGTCCCATCTGTTTATGTATACGTCATCGATGACGTATCAGGGTCTTGAAGGGTTGTCCCATTTCTTAGGGAGAGATTTCTACCACTACCCCTTGTGACTCTGTTCCGAGGGCCAAGCCGAAGCCGTGGGGGTGAAAATGAGAATTGGGATTCAGCCTTGGTGTTCAGCTGAGCTAAATCCCACTTAGAACATGTATACACCTTTGCCACATTAATTTGACTGGTCTCTATTAATATCAGTAAAATCACACTGTATGCTTTGACTTGACTCAGTCAGCGAGTAAAATCAGTGTACGCCACGTTACTGCTATTATGCTTACTCCAATAATGGCGCTAACATAAGACAACACAACATAAGTGTTTCCTTGGGTCCTACCTTACTCCCATTACTGTCTTAAAGTAAAATCCACCCTAAAATAAGTTGACACTGTTAAAAATAAGCTATTGGTGATGTACCTTGCATTCCTGGGCCCATTATGTTGTTGGTATTTTTCTTTTTCCCATGGACAAAACCGGTGCTCCATATAGGCTGAATAAGGAAATGGCTAGGGTCTCACAAATCCTGTAATTCATTTTTTCAGCAAAATTGGAGGCATCACCTCACCTCAGAGCAGCAGAGTAAGAGGCTACCGTTCACCCAAAATGTCATCTTGCTGTGTTGTTGGATGCCAGAATCAAAGGAGAGGCTCCAACTTGAAATTTTATCGTATACCAGCTGCCACTGCCAGTAAAAAGAATCGAAGACATTTATGGTTAAACGCGATAAAACAAAAGGATTGGACTGAGGCGATCATCAAAAATGCTTGTGTTTGCAGCGCACACTTCATAGGTTAAATAAAGTATTGTCTGTTTCAGGTATGGATATGTGTCTAAAGATTTGTCATGCCCACCTCATCACAAATTGGGGAACTAGGAGGAATAACGTGAGGTGATTTCTCTTGTAACTCTCTTAGCGCATTAGCTAACTTTTAGTTGTAACGTTATGTGTGTCAGGTGTGTGTGTGTGTGTGTTCGGATCGCACGACACAAAACTCATCTGGTAAGTATTTTAAGTACATGACCATTCAGGACATAGTTATAGGCATCTAAAGATTTATACTCTTTACTATACACTATGTTCCCCCTATGTTCCCCTATGCCCCTATGTTCACGGACTAGTTAGCTAGCTAGCTATATTTATATGCCCACGTGCCTAACTGATTGAAAGCAACAAGCTCACGACTGTTCTCTGGGAGTTGTCAAAAGGCATTCTAGGAAACGCAATTTCCCCATTAAGAGTCATTTTGCCGTCATTGTAAATAAACACGCTTTTTTAGTGTGGCTGTTAAAGTGGTCTATGCCAGTCCAACATACGAGAAATCTATAAAAAAATTTCTCTGTCACTTTTTCTGTTTCTCTCTAGCCTTAAAATGCTGGCAGTGGCTGATGAAAGACTAGGTAGAAAAAAATATGAAGTGCATGACCATCGGTAATTAAATGCATATTTCTTTGAGAGGCTCTTTGTTCATTTCTGACAAGTAGCTGAATATGCAGTTCTCTAAAGCTGCTGTGAATGGATGGGCCAGGGAGGAGCGTTTAAGCTTACTTAGGATCAATTAAAAAATGAAATTTCTTACTGATACAATAAATGGAGAGGAGAGTGGCTTCTTATGTATCTCTGTCTCCTTCTGTCTCTCTAGTCTTATCTCTTTCAGTTCAAAGAGCTGTATTGGCATGGCACTTTTTTCCTTACATTGCCAAAGAAGTTACACAAGAGCAATAAGACAACAAATGCAGATAATAGGTATTGAACTTTAATGATTAAAGCAATATTTAAATTTGATTATTCAGTTGAAAAAGGTCAATAAGTAATGAGCGATCAAAAAAGAAGAGGGGTGCAACATTTGAAGGCTACTGCAACCTGCTGGGACATATTATGAATTGAATGTGGATGTTTTGCTCATCCTCTGGCTCGCTATCAGGTTATGGCGGATTTAACTATTAGTGATGTAAAATCCATTGGGCCTCATTAACAAAACGTTTCTTAAATTACTTGTTGAAGCTGATTTTCATAGGTAAACGCTGTTCAACACCATAAAAGGTGTGCAGACTGAAGGTTCGTGTGCAAGTAAGCCATGCCCAAAAGAGGGAAAAGAAGCACAAAAGTAAAGCATGGCAAGACATTATTAACGCTGTCAATGCTGTTTAAGCAGAAACACACACCGTTACTGAGGTAAAAAAAAAAAAGAAATGGTTCGACATGAACTTAGATTGCAACAAAAGAATAAGGAGGAGTAGGTGCATTTCGTGCAGGGCACTGTGGAGCTATCCAACATGGATCAGAGGATCAGTTCCATAACTGGAGAGTCCTCACTGTCGGTGTCCAGTCGGCATCCAGTCAGATGGTAGGACTGTTATTGTGTTTGTAAGGCGTCCAGTCCATGTGATCAACCCTTTACAAGTTGGATCATCTTGTGTTGTTACGAATGAGGACAATTCGGCAAATACGCCATTGCAGCCTATTAAGCCACTGAAACATTTTGTTGTTAATGAGATTTGGCACTGCTGCAATTTATTTTTCATGAAGAATAAGGTATTCTAAGAGCCTTCCCACATGTTTCCAAACACACAAACAAATTTGATTGTACCAACGGATAAATTCAGATACGCACAATCAGATACGCACAAAATGATGAATGAGACTATGTAAAGGCTATCGTGTATTAAATATGAATGTGAGTATTATAATAAAATGTTTTATTAAATTCAAGTACTTGGTAAATAATTCTTTTTTAGGGCTTACTGATTTTCCATTATATCCTTCATACTTTTGCCAGTATGGCTGTGAAGTTGGCATTAAATTTCATTCTAAGTGGTATTAAAAAGGTCTTAAAAAGTCTTAAATTTAACTTGGAGAACCCTGGGGGTACCCTGATTATGCCAACGTATCACAATAATATATTGATGTTTAAAATGTTACATGTTGCACCTTCAATATGGGGGAAGAACTACTCTCACATATTTGTATTTTTTCTTCCTCTCACCTCCTACTTCTCCTATATTCTGTTTTTCTGTCCGACTGACTATCCATTCTCCCGTCATGCCACTTAGTACCTCTTAGATACACTATATTGCCAAAAGTATTGGCTCACCTGCCTTGACTCGCATATGAACTTAAGTGACATCCCATTCTTAATCCATAGGGTTTAATATGATGTCGGTCCACCCTTTGCAGCTATAACAGCTTCAACTCTTCTGGGAAGGCTTTCCACAAGGTTTAGGAGTGTGTTTATGGGAATTTTTGACCATTCTTCCAGAAGCGCATTTGTGAGGTCACACACTGATGTTGGACGAGAAGGCCTGGCTCTCAGTCTCCGCTTTAATTCATCCCAAAGGTGTTCTATCGGGTTGAGGTCAGGACTCTGTGCAGGCCAGTCAAGTTCATCCACACCAAACTCTCCCATCCATGTCTTTATGGACCTTGCTTTGTGCACTGGTGCACAGTCATGTTGGAACAGGAAGGGGCCATCCCCAAACTGTTCCCACAAAGTTGGGAGCATGGAATTGTCTAAAATCACTTGGTATGCTGAAGCATTCAGAGTTCCTTTCACTGGAACTAAGGGGCCAAGCCCAGCTCCTGAAAAACAACCCCACACCATAATCCCCCTTCCACCAAACTTTACACTTGGCACAATGCAGTCAGACAAGTACCGTTCTCCTGGCAACCGCCAAACCCAGACTCGTCCATCAGGTCGCCAGATGGTGAAGCGCGATTCGTCACTCCAGAGAACGCGTCTCCACTGCTCTAGAGTCCAGTGGCGGCGTGCTTTACACCACTGCATCCGACGCTTTGCATTGCACTTGGTGATGTATGGCTTGGATGCAGCTGCTCGGCCATGGAAACCCATTCCATGAAGCTCTCTACGCACTGTTCTTGAGCTAATCTGAAGGCCACATGAAGTTTGGAGGTCTGTAGCGATTGACTCTGCAGAAAGTTGGCGACCTCTGCGCACTATGCGCCTCAGCATCCGCTGACCCCGCTCCGTCATTTTACGTGGCCTACCACTTCGTGGCTGAGTTGCTGTCGTTCCCAATCGCTTCCACTTTGTTATAATACCACTGACAGTTGACTGTGGAATATTTAGGAGCGAGGAAATTTCACGACTGGACTTGTTGCACAGGTGGCATCCTATCACAGTACCACGCTGGAATTCACTGAGCTCCTGAGAGCGACCCATTCTTTCACAAATGTTTGTAGAAACAGTCTGCATGCCTTGGTGCTTGATTTTATACACCCGTGGCCATGGAAGTGATTGGAACACCTGATTTCAATTATTTAGATGGGTGAGTGAATATTTTTGGCAATATAGTGTATATCTGGCCTCTAGCCGTCATTACCCAGACGTTCATTCAATCAATCCTAAACATATATTCCTTTTGATGGGATGATGAAGGCAGGCAGAAGGATCTGAATGTTAAAAGCATTTAGAAGGACACACACCTGCTGATGTAACGACTTGACATCCATACCAGCAGAGCTAGGCCAAGCCACTGAAGTTACTGAAATATCTCCCCACAAAATGTTCCTCAATTGCTTTTCCTAGAGCCACTTTCTGGACACACTGGTGGTTTTAGATTTTAAAAATCACGTTTGGAAATAGTGACTTATTGACCTTTTTTTAAGACCCCCCCCCCCCAAATCCACTGGCCTTTTCTAATGTTAAAGCCTTTGACATGCAAGACTCAGTTCAGTTGCGTCTAAGCATCATATGAATCAGCACTTCTTCAATGTTTCCCATACAAACGAACACAGTGACAGGGCTGTAGTAATACTGCTGTTGAGCAACACATACAGGCCATTCCTTTTGCATCAAATCAAATGTATTTTTCAGCCCACCTCCTGTGGAATTCCTCCAAAGCTTTGTCCACAGCTTTTATTATTCCTTGATAAGTCTGTATTGCAGGGAATTAATTGTGCATTATTTGCCAAATAGGGTTAGGGTCAGTGCCACCCCTATCTTTCTCTCTTTGCCCTCTTCCATCTTCTCTTTATTTTTTGTGCTCTGTGTATTTTCTATTTGTGTGTGTTGATTTTTGAACCAACAGATCCCACTGGCTCATGGATATCAATAGTTCTGATTGACTGGCAGGCTGGCTTGGCAGAGAAAGAGGGAACAACTTCTCCATTTCCACCATGTTGTATTCTGAGACAAAAGTGCGCAAGGCTCTACTGAAGAACCTTAAAAAGGATTTTCTTTCTCTTCATTTTTTACTGAAGATTAGAGTGGGGTGGGGCGGCCATCAATTGTTGCACTTCTTATCTCTGCTTGCTTTTTCCATTGCAGCGATGCTCTGATGTGTACTACAGATAGGAGAGTTGTTGCCAGTGCTCTCTGTACTGTTCACTGCCGACAGAGAGAAACAGTGGGTTTTTTTTGAGAAATATGCAATGCACATGGGTCTCTCTCTTTCTCATTGTGTGTGTGTGTTGTACTTCTATCCTTATGAGGACCCAATGTCCTCACAAAGATCAAAAGATGAAGAGAATCCTTTTTGACTTTTTAAATTACAAGGCAATGAAGAAAAGGGCCTGCTGGATTTCGAGAGTATATGGACCTATGAAAAAGCATTGTGTGCATTGTGGGTGAGAAATGTAGAACTGTTGCAATAAAGTGCATAAACAAACAAATACAACTCCAACATAATGCATTCTAAAGTGGTAGCATGGAGCCTACTATCACTCAACATAGTGTTAGCATTGAGCACCGGAGCCAACAGTCTACCGGGGACACATGGATCATTTTAATGTCTATGTTGGCTTACTTCACTTAATGGGGAAACTGACCAATGGGGACAATCTACCAAAACTATTCCTTTAATTTTCAGGTTAGGTAAAGGGTTAAAGTTAAATTTAGGGTTAAGGTATTAGGATTAGGTTAGCATACCACATAACCACAACATCCTGGTTTCAATTCCTGCCTGGGACCTTTGTCGGATGTCATCCCTGTCTCCCTCTACTGTTGCTGTCTAACAAAGGCAAACATGTCCCAAAAATAATCTATATTTATAAATGAATAAATCATGAATTTAATCCATTGAGTGTCAGGTCTTAAGACACTAAACTGACAGTTATTCCAACCAGTGCCCTGGGGAGACGGGACAATGGTCATAGGAAGTTACATTACTCACTTATTTGTTTGTTCAGTCCTTTTTCCTCTATAGCCATGTTAGAGTTTTTCTATCAAGCAGGACAGTTGAAATTTAGGAGCCTTGTGAGTGAGGATTTATGGAATGAAACATATATTGTGTCAACCCTGTAATAAACTGGTTGAGTCCTTCTGTGTTTAAATGTGAGATTCAATGATGTAGAATCCAAAGTTAAACCGAGGGCAGAATTGTAAAGGTTTACAGTTAAGGTTAGGATTAAGGTTAGGGGTATGGGTTAGGGAATGAATGTAGTCAGTTGAAGGTCCTCACAAGTTTAGCAATACAATGTGTGTGTGTGTGTGTGTGTGTGTGTGTGTGTCTTTATCAATTGCATCTTGTTCAGTAGATTTTCACCACAGTAGTGCTGTGTGGTTTTCTCTCGGCTCCTCACTGCAGACGAGATGAAGAGAGTAGTAGTACTTAAAAAATTGCAATATATATCTCACATGGGTCTTCCAATCTCTTTGAACGTCTCTCTCTCTCTCTCTCTGTTCCTGCCGTCGTCACTTTAATCTTCTCCCCATGTTTGCTCTTTCTTTCTCTATGCTTTCATCCCTCCCCCCGGCTTCCCATCACACCATCACATCCTTCCTCCTCCTCCTCCTCCTCTTTCCTCCTCCTTCTCCATATCTCTTGTCCTCTCTTTCCTGTGCAACAATATGTACCATAGGATGTGGTCCGGCCCACTCATAAACGCAGCATCCCCTTCATTGATATGCAAGACTCAGATCCTAAATCCTCCCAGTGCACTGCTCCGAGGAGATTCTCTTCCCTTAATGTGATTCCACCGGCTCTCACCATCTCTGCTTTATGCCACATTTCTATTTAATGTGTTTTTCGTCTCCCTCTCCTTCCTCTATAAAGCATTTGGCTCATGAATAAGTTGGGTGAGGTGTCAAGGTTCCAGTTCAGAGTTTGGATCTAGTGGCACTTTTGGCAGCTTGGGGGTAAGGGGTCTTGTTGAATGGCGTTGGCTACTTAAGATACGGGCTTGTGGGGAATTAAAGTTCATGGTTGGACGTTGGGGTTAAGGACCAGAGACTTATGGACTGGAGAATGGAGGTTTAAAGGGTTGGGAACTTGTGTGGCCAGACTGTAACCTTGGAGGGGGTTAAAGCCATGAGAGATGAGTTGTGAACTATAGTGGACAACGATGAAAAGCTGGAAACTGATTGTGGTGGTTTGGGGTTGGGGGATGGGCCCTGAGAAAGGAGACTATAGAGACTGTGGTCCAGGAGCCAGGGATTTAGGCCTCGTCCACAGTAAGCCATTCAAATCTGAAAACACCATTTGTCGAATGTTTCCGAAAAGCTCACCACTAAAAACACATCGTGTCTTCCATGGGCATGCACAGACCACTCCACGCTTACACCTGGATCAAGTGACAGTAAAACGTCATATTTTTTGGGGGAAAATGGATTGAAAATGCTGTAGTGTGTAACCCTCCTAGCAATTTAGTAATAGATTACAGTGTAGAAGTAAATAATTTCAGGGTGGACTAGTATCAGAAGGAACCCAAGTTGTTTTAGAGCCAAGGTTTTGAACATCAATAAGGACTCAGACAAAGAGTTAAAATTTGTGTAGCAACACCTATATTGTTACAGTGCATAAAATAATAAAACATAATCTTTTCAAAATAATAAACTAAAATAATAAAGTGCGCACAAAAGAAAAAGCTTTTGGAATAGTCCTTTACATTGGGCCCGTTCTACTTTGAGTCAGTGTTGGTTTGGTCCTACCAGACAAGATGTGAGTGAAGGGGATCTGTCTCACAATCACAGTTCAGTATAGCTCGCCACCCAGTTTACACTGGGAATCTCTGGGGCTGGAAATCTTGTTTGGGGCTGGATCACTTTGTGAAGTGGGCTTGGCTCCAACACTTTTACCATGCACCCAAAAACCTGATCTATAGACAGACCAGATCAAATCCAAACAATTCAAATTACATTCACATACTGTCAATGGGGATGATATCTAACTTCTGATTTGATTGTCATCAATATTAACACTACAAATTGTATTAATTGGTTTAAATCACATTTCAAAAAGGGTTCAGTTGTACAACAAAATAGTTTTCGAAATAAATCTCTTTTCAAATATTTATCTTCAAGTATCAAAGTGTAATTGCACTTAAATAAAGCAGATTCTAGTATTCATAGAACCTATGATTACAGTAGTAACCAACAAAATATTATGGTACCATTATACATATAACATCATGTTAACACAAATAAAATTAGTAATAGAAAAAGAGTAATATTTATCAGACTGTATTATTTTCTCACAGAAACTCAACTATAGTGGTGTAATTTAGAGGCAATAAGGCATTCGTGTGCTTACATATCCCTCCCTGCTCAGGATCAGTGGAGATAATGCACTAAAAATTAGCCCCTTTAATCACTATTTACTCAAGTAAACACAATTAAATTCAATACATGTGCCATCACTTTTTTAACAAAACACCCATAACAACAATAGGAATAAGTAACACCTCCTAAACTATTAACACATCCTTTCATAACCAACAGGTTATGATATCATTAGCATTTAAATAGGGGGTTTGTATTGGAAAATGCACCACACTTAGCATGTTGCTAGCGGACTTTACAGTTAGCTTAGCTATACATAGCAACTCACCTATGAGTGGAATTCACTGCATTTCACTCGGCGATCGGTGAACGCACCTACGGCTCTCGCTGTTCTACAAGTTGTGAATACAACAATATATGAATCAATAGTTGCTGAGCAATTTTAAGTATTGATTAAACTTCGTTTGGGCGGTCAATTCTCACTCGTACCAAGTGGATGGGAAAGAATTCAACCTCCTAATTACAGGAACAGCAGCGGTATGACAGGATGACAAGAACCACGTCTACTTCCTACCCGGACGATGGCGGAAAAAAGGAGCGCATCCAACTCCCGCGAAACGCTTCAACCAAAAGAGGAAGTGACAACTGAGCTAACAGGAAGCTGATTGGCTCACTTGCAAGTCGATCAACTAGACCAGACAAGCAGACGGTAGTGAAAGGAATTATTAACCCTTTGTGGTAGTTTTTGACAATAGGAAAATATAGTATTTTATAATTACGTCCATCACGTTCTTAATGAAAAATAGCTTTTAAAAGTAAATGTAAAAGACGTTTTTAACTGTTTAATAACTGGTTTTGACATGAATTGCACTTCCCTAAAATTAATATTCTGCCCTTTCAAAACAAAGTCTTTTATAAAGAATAATATAATTGGAGTGTCATTTTGCTAATATCGAGGATATCGAGGACTGGGTTTTAGGATGTGGGGATGGAAGGCCTCTAGCAGGGCAACAAGGCTGAGATGATTAAACCATCGCACAGCAGCACCTTACAGTTGTATTTTACATATTATATATATTATATATTATATATTATAGTATATATTATACATTATAATGCATATATAGATATATAAATACCCATCATGTATATATTCTCGCCCCATTCCATTCTTGTAGATGGTATGTTCATTTCTATATATTATTTATGTTATGCTATCCTTACACATTTTTTATCAGCACAATCTAAGAAGTCAGTGTCAAAGCATTTCACTGTACATTGATTGATGACCACACGTGACAAATAAACTTTGATTTGAAAAGGATGGTGAGAAAAACAGTATTCTACTTGTGTTGTCAGGCATTTTCTTTTTGATGATTTACTCCGAACCCTAACCCTAGCCTGCATTATTTTGCATTGCTAATGCTTTTATTCCAGATTGGAAATGTCAAAGTATGATATGACATCAACTTGACCAAAACTTAAAAGTACTGGTTCTCTCATTAACCTGTCATGTACGCTCTTATATTGCTTCTACTTTTCATTGTTGCTCCTCCAACCCATGGCATCAGGCCCAATAATTCTTTCTTCAACTTGGTAAGAGGCTGTTATAAATAGCTGGAGGAGGAACAGAGGAGAGAGATGGCAAGCGAGAGGAATTCAAGAGGGCTGGGAACATTTCTAGGTGGTGGTTGACTTCACCTCCTGGGACCTGCTAAGTGCATATATGCCAAAGGGGCTGTTGCATAACGAACACCTTGAGGACATCAGTCCATTATAATGTACGTACCTCTTTTTGTGGAACTATGCTGTGAAAATAGATTGAATTTAACACAGAGTTCAGTTTGCTTTATTTCTGCACTTATTTAGAGGATATTTTGTCTTGTGGTACATTATCAATAACATACTTGTTCCAATGAAGCATGTGTAAGAAGCCGTGTGAGTAAAGCAGGAGTAGCATAATAGGGAACGTAGGACTTGCAATACCTAACATTTAAGTAATCTATGACTTCTATCAATCTAATCAATCAGCAACCAGTAGGATTTACAGCAACATTGAAAGGTCTCTGGCACAGCTTATGGTGGCCTGTAATGGACAGAAATATGAAAGAAAGTTTTTCACAGTGTGGAGGAGCAAGCTATCGAGTTAGAGCAGAGATCTAACAGAAACGTCTGGTGATAATATATTGCCATGCAAAATCCAAGAATGATACTGCTTTGTTATTTGTTCTTTTGGCTTGAGAACCAGACTTTTTTAGCCTTTGTAGTTAAAATGTGGTGTGACACCCACCGCTGGCTCGTAGCACTGACCTGCACTGTTAAATAGTAGTACAATGTAAGTAGCTGGTGGGGGATTGGGCATGTCTTGAAATTGGGAGTTTTTGTTCTAAAACAGAGAACAGGTTGGAAAGTGAGAAATCTGAGCACATGGCTAAGTAGTCGTTGAGTCATTCGTATTAATCAATAACCCTTTGAATCGCCCAGATATATTATGGTCATTATCTGCTATGGGGCAGTAAAAATCTTACTTATTGCACCTTTAATAGCACTGCTATTAACTTTGCTATATCATAAAATGTGGTTATTTAAGGCAACCATTCTGTCTGTCTGTCTGCCCCCCTGTCCTGAATTCAGAAATGATTTATTGAAATTAATAAAAGAAAAGCTTTGGCGTGGACTCCGAGACGCCAAGACTCCAAGTGTGTATTTAACTTCTGGAGGGATTCTGAACTGCTTGACTCATCTAGAACAGGATATAACAGGAGTATATTTTTCTTGCTTATCAACTTGCTATTAGCTGTACTGAGACTGCTTCAGTACTAGTGCTTTATTCAGTAGTGTGTTGTTAGCTGCTACACCTTCAGGCCTAACTGTTGTTATTTGTCTTTATATCTTGTTCTTTAACTGTTTTGCTTTGCTCTGTTTCCGGTTTATTTGGACTATGTAGAGGAACTGGGTAGTTAGCATTAGCAGCGATAGCCAGCATGGCTGAACAGCCAAAGAAAATAGTGCCGCTTACAGAAACTTAAACTTCATCAACAGAAAATCCAAGGAAAAACACATGACAATACCAGACGCACTTGATTGACAAGTGATCTCTGGGGAGTGCGGTGCAAATGAAGCAATAATGAAGACAAAATGTAAAGAAAAAGGGGAGAACTCAAGGAATAATTCAACTTCAACTGATCTAGATTAGTCTTGCTGGATCCAATATCCCTTCTGCATGGTAGGCAAAGAAAACGAATCCTGCCAATTTAAATCGTGCATGGCACATTCACTAAATACTGAGTAAATCTTCAAGAGAGAGAGAGACAGAGAAAGACATGCCAGAAGCTTATATCAGTCACTGAAAATTTCCCAAAATGTATCTTCTAGCAACAACCACTTTAAAGTGAATGATAGGTTTCAAAGCTTTCTGCAGGCTACTGCCCACAGAGGGGGCAGAGATAATGAAGCCTTTTTTTTTTTTTACCTAGAGTTCAAGGCACAGACCTGCAGGGATGTCAGACTATACTTACCATAACATTTCTTTTTAGTGTAAAAACATGCTTGAAAAAAACTTTTGTTTTGGTTGTATATGTTTCATTGTATATTATTTGCAAACAAAGTATGTCTAACCAGCCCCTGAAAACACCCTCAAATGCTGCGCCACAGGGAGCTTTTATTTTGGAAGGGGAGCAGAGGGGAAAGGCATCAATATGTACAGTTGTGAGAAAAAGTTTGTGAACCGTTTTGAATCACCTGCATTCCTGTATGAATGGCTCCTAAAATACTATCTGATCTTCATCTCAAGTCATAAAAACAGATAAACACAATTTTTTTTAACTTTTACATTCTTTATTGAACATTTTGAACATTTTGAACACAGCTTGAACTGGGAAAAGTAGAGGTTTAGTAACTGGTGGAAGCTCCTTTAGCAGCAATAACCTCAACCAGACGTTTCCTGTAGTTGCTGATCAGACCTGCACAATGTTAGGAGATATTTTGGACCATTCCTCCTTACAAAATGTTTTATGTGAAGATCAGTGGTTTCCTCCCATGAACAATACTCTTGTTTAGTGTTTTTCTTATTGTGGACTCGTGGACACAGATGTTAGAAATTTCAATAGATGCCTGCAGATCCGGAGCTGTTACCTGAGGGTTCTTTGCCACCTTCATCCATCCAGCCTTATGAGCTTCAACAACTCTACCTCTGGAGGTTTTCTGAAAATTTATATTGTTTATAATGCAAGTATATAACAATATTTTGATTTTCTTAGACATCAAATATCCTGTTATGTCACCCTTTTTTTCAAATAATTATCAACAATTATTGAGGAAAGTGTTGTTTTTCTAAAACAGCATTTGTTTTTCACTTTCCTAAAAACAAAATGTGATCAAGCATCTCATGTCTCATGGGTCTATCTGTGCAAATAACCACAAAAATGTCCATAACATTCAACATTATGGTCAATTTATTTTTTTTAAATACCAATCTAACAGGGTGGAATGGAATATATCAGTGTGGGATTAAGACCAATAATGAACAAACTGTTTGAACAATTAATTTATTAATTAATTACATTTATTAGTTTTATGATCATCTTATCAACTTTCAGCAGCATAGACTATTAATAAACAAACATAAAGAGGAACCAACCACCTTCTGACAAAGATCTAAAGGAACAGACAAATAAGGTGCTGTCTGTCACCTTAGGATCTGGAGGATTACAGCCAGGAGAACTCTGTCCCACAAGCTCTACTTCACATCATCCTTAACAAGAGATGGATGAAGGATGTGCACAAATACTTGAAGTTGATGCTGATTGATGCATTTTTTTTTATTTGGTTGGCTTCATGTGTATTTGTTTCTGCATAGATGTACTGCTGACCATGAGGCATTCCAAAACCATATACTGATGTATGCCTGCAAGCGCTTCTCCTTCACTCCACCAGTCTATGGAGTTCTGCTGGCAGCGCTGAACTGCAACTTCCACCAGAACTGACCACAAAAGCTGACTACAGATGGCAATAAGATGCAAGCGTCACAGCATGGTTTACAGAACCATTAAGGAAAAGATTAGAGCAATGTGCATTAACTTCACCGATGTGTTCCATGTGCTACACTAATGTAGTGAAACCTGCGAAGTTCAACTCGAGGGGCTCTGTCAGCTGATGTGTCAGCTGAACCAGCTTATTATGAGGGGTGGAAGTAACAAAAATGAATTGATAAAAATGGAGGTGATGAAAATGCATGTGAATTGAAAAATAGAGTGATTCATTTTCAAGTGATTTGATTAATTTAAACCCGATTTGATTAAAACAGTTGTGATATGATGAAAACAGAACCATGTTTCATCAGTTTCCCCATCTTACATTCATCATTCATCATTCACAACACAAAATTGCCATTTATCGTTTACAGCAAGCAATTTTTTTTGGGTATTGTGAATGATGAATGGTAGACAGTAACAGAGACCAGTTGATTATCAAAACAACACTGTTTCAAATAAAATGTCAATCAAGTTTATCAAATCAATTGACAATTTATCACTCTATTTTTCAGTTCACATACATTTTCATCACCTCCATTTTTATCAATTAATCTTTGTCACTTCCACCCCTCATAGCGTATTGCCATTGCTGTCAACTAGGTGGTCTCTTTAAGCTGTCAAACCCACTGCTGCCACTGGTGCTGCTCTAACACGCCTTACCTGTTACTTCTCATTGTTATCATCTTCCTCAACATTTCCCAATCAGAGGATGATGTAGCCTCATTGAGGGAATATTTGGAACCTGCTCCCGAGACTTCTACCTTGCGCCAATATCCCATTTGGTATAAAATATATTGTCTGATATTACAGCTCTAGGTTGAGCTTAGAGAACTGTTCCTCCAAGAATGCTATAAGCACCTTGCTATCGCTACGACTACCACAGTCTCTGTCCTAAAGGACCATGTACATTAAAACAAAAAAAACCCTCATCTTTTCTCTCTTTACTGTGCGTCAGTGACAATACCGTCCAAGCGATCAGTCAGCTGACGCAGGTATATGTTAAGGAAGCTAACATATCGGATGCTTTCAAGTCTTGTCGACCCTGTCAGTAGCATCAAAGGTGACACTGTGTTAGACACTGTTCTCATGCAAGCATCATTGGCAAATCGTCCCAAATAAGAAATGCTCTTATTCTTTTCTACTGTTCATTAGTCAACATGAGATCCTCTGTTGTTACCGATCACATTTCCTTAAGATCAAACCTGTAAACACAGTGAGTTAGATGGATTATGACCATACATTTCTAAACCCCATCCATGTACTCGTTTCCAGATTTTTAGAGAGGTGCCAAGGTACTATCATAATTTGACAAGCTTTTAGAAGAGTATGTTTTATTGAGAGATCAAGATCCTTCAAACATGAAGATCCTTTGATATTTGGTCTCCTTTAGTGTTGATTCTAAATTTAGGAATAACCAGAAGACATGGTCTTTGGAATTGAAGGCCATGTCTCCTTTAGTCTTAAATCATGATGTAAGAATGACAAGATGACCTGTCCAATTAGGCTCGTAAGGAGTTAATAGGTCAGAGATGTAACTATCAACCTGTCTGTGCTTTAAAAGTGATCACTAAAATGTTTTGAACAAAGACTAGGAGAGAGGAAATTCAAGATTAAATTTCTTTCTTCAGATTACTGAAGAGATTACTTAATTTTAGAAATGATCCTTAACTGAAGGAAACTTGAAACTGAAGCACTTTTCAAAATAAAGTGAAGTGCTATTACAGAACAAAGACATCACAACAGTATTTAGGTGATATAGACCCAAGTAGAAGGATGACAAGAATTATTGAACAGAATTTAATTACAGCCCACCGGCTGCAAGTGAAAGGACAAAACTATTTATTGAACAGCGATATTAAAGGGTTGCTGGCCCCAGGAAGGTCCAACCTGAAGGTCATAACTATTTATTGGTGCGGTCAAATATTGTGTCTTGGTTTTGTTTTATTGATTGTAAATGTACAAATTTTCATTTTGCAAAAATACTATATTGCATTTCCTACAATTCACCTCATTAATTTATGGTAAACAGGTTATTTCTTTAGCTGTACTGACCCAGTAGTGGGTTACATTAACATCACCCCACAGGTGAATGCAGGTTTCTGAACTCATCACAGTGAGCTGGCCTACCTCATACAGATGACTGTGAAAGCCACAAAGCCACACAGCAAATCATATTGCAGCATATAGCAGGAGACACAAGACAGAGACAGAAGAACCAACAGACCAAGATGAGGTGCTGATGAGGGAAACTGATTAGATGCTTAGTGTTCATTTTCACGCGAAGAACAAGTGAAGGTTTTTATGCCGTTTAATCAACTTCAGACAGTTTGTGTTATGAGTGCGGGGACATCAGGGAGGGTGAGACAGTGAGACCTGGCTGGCCTCAGGTAAGCAATCTGTTAAATCCTTTCAGTCCTCTTCAAACCGTTACTCTGTTTTCATGTGCTTTGGTTCTGATTGTATTCTGTAACATCTTATTTGTCATAATTGATCGCGTCATACATTATTGTCTATTATTGTTTTTGATGAATAAACTTGACTTGACCCGGGTCAGTCTCTGGTAGCTGGGGGAGAGGGGGAGACGAGCTGGGGGAGAGCGGGAGACAGAGAGAGGTGTGTTGGCCCATTTGTTTCCCAGCTCTTGTAACAGACTACCAGCAGCGTTTTCTTCCCCGGGGTAATTCCTGTGTGCTTTCTCTCCTCTACTCTTCTCCTTCATATACTGAGGTGACGTTCAATCATTAATCATATTATATGGGTAACTCTCTTCAGGCCCTGTGGTCCTTCAACGTCAGGCCAAGCCAGTGTCATTCATGCTATCATCAGGTCAAACCAGTATCTTGTATGCTTCATCTCTCAGTGTTGGTTATTTCTCCTTTCTTTATTTATGCTGTATCTCACTCTAAAGTGATGAATATCTATTTTTGTTCACAAGCTTATTATTTTTGCTGCTGTCTGAATATATCATTATAAAACCAAAGACAGCCGCAATGCCAGCAAACACACAGCAGTTAAGAAAAAACCTTTGTTTAAGCATATTGACATTACAATGCCCCGTCAGAGCCACCAGATTGTTAGCCTGTATCCTCTTCATACACAAAACTAAATAATGGGTGCGATATTTGTATTGTAAGAAACAAATCAAAGCAATATCCAAATGTCCCTGTTTCCCAGATTCCAGAGAATTCATCATCCATTTGTAATATTGTTCCTTTTATCATGTCACTGTTACCTTGGTCAACGTTGTTACCAGTAAACATGTCAGTCTGCATCAGCACTACGGCCCATATTGGTCCAGGACTTCATTATAAAGGCAATGCAGCAAAGTGCACATGGTGGTGTCAGATAATAAAACAAGGGAAAGCTAATGCAAAAAGGGTGAAGCAATATCCATTAACATACTGCTGCCACACACACACACACACACACACACACACACACACACAAACACATCCTCATGGAAACATACCTACACACACACACTCCCTTGTTGCAGACTGTAATTCTGTTTTGCTTGATTGATTTTAGATTAACCATATAATGAAAACAGACCGGAGAAAGTGCTTCGCTGCTGTCAGTTTATCAAAGGCACTGTCTTGGTGGGAATAAAAATCACTGTGTGTGTGTGTGTGTGTGTGTGTGTGTGTGTGTGCGTCTCATTGGACCGAGGAAGGGAAACGTTTAGGAAACGCTGAGGGCGGAAACTCACTGCATCAGATAATAGTTCAATTATGTCTCCCTCCGCTGCCGAGAGCAATTGTTTAAAAATGGTGAGACCCAAACCAAAATATGATTACTCCCAGCCAGGCCTAGTGATTAGAGCGACCCCTCCCTCGTAATGGAAAGGTCATGGGTTTGATCCCCACAACAGCCATGGGTCATGTCAAAGTGTCCTCATTGTAAATTGCTCTAAATGAGAACGTCAACTAGATTCCTAAAATGAAAAAAGAAACAAGACTAGTTCTCCCCGGTGATTGGAGTGATGTTCTGGTGTTTAGTTTATAGATTGAGTTTAGCTAATGCACTTGGAATGCATTTCAGAACACTTGAAATCAATGGGCCTCATTCACAAAACGTGCGTACAATGAGATTTGATCGTAAAGCGTTCGTACGAACGTTTCTACAAAGATAGTCTGATTCCTCATTTCGTTTGTAACTGAATTTGTTCGTTGGTACGATCAAATCCTACGAGTGTTTGGAAACATGGCCTCCAAGCACGCGCATCCAATTTAATGATTTAACGATTGCCATTCATCAAACATACACCTGTTCTATGAACAAATCAAGGTTTCCTGCATGTTTCATGAATCCTACGTTGGTATTTTCTTTCTTACGTAGGTAAATACGACAAATTTACGAATAATTTACAAAAACCTTAGTGAATGAGGCCCAATAGGAGAGAAAGACTTTTTAGATTGTACTGTTATTGTAATTGACTTCATTTGGCAGAGCAACTATCCATGCATACACCCATACATATCAAATATTCAGAAGACTTTTTAAATACACACACTCAATTAAATATGACTGAAACAAGTGGCTGAAACATTTTTCTGAACGTTAAGCAGCTAAAATGTAATCTTATTTGTCACAATATGCTTTAAAACATTAAATATAAGAACACAATAACACAGTTACATTGTAGCGTAGGGAAAATGAAACCATGATTTTGTCATCTTGACTAAGATTGACTGAGACATGATGGTCTTAAAGAGATTAAAGACTTGTACCTGTTGGGGGAACAGTAGTGTCGAAGGTACCAAGTAGCTGGTGTGCTAGATCTTTTTGTCCTAGATTATCACTTAGCATCTAGTTTACATAAAAAAACACTACATTTCAAACCAGTACACATAAATAGAATAAAACCACTCATGACGTGGTTTACAGTATCTTTGTACATTCTTGTAGACACCTAGCCACACAAAATGCTGGATGATACTGTCATAGGTTTTGGTTTGTGCAACATGTCCGGCCCATGGGATTGTATAGCTTAATGTAAAATCAGCGTACAGTACTGTGGGTATAACCAGCCAGGGCAAACCTGCCAACCTGCACGCATTTTGTGTACCAACCACGCAATTCTTGGTCAAAATACGCAGGTACGAAATGCCAGCTGAAACTAGGCAAATGAAAAAAAAAGAAAAATTATATATACTGTATATATATCTATATAATAACATAATTACAGGAAACAATCAATCAATACAAAACAATACCGTACATGTATTCGGTATTTAAATTACATCCCTCTTGTGCTTCTGTAACGTTAGCCCCTCCCTAGTCTCGGAAACCCGACTTGAGCGAGTTCTGCTGAGTTCTCGCTGGGCACGAGACTAGCCCCTCCCCGACCCAAATCTTCTCACTTTGTCATCGACCGAGGCGTACGTTGCATTGCATTGCTGAGGTAAAATGGGAAGTGGGGGAGTAATAATCAAGCACAAACATATTTAAAATGTGACCATAATTTTAACATCATGTGAAACATTGCTAAACATGTTCGGTAACTTTGTTGTTCGCTAGTTAGACGTAGCTCGCATACGACGTGATTAGCCTCGTTACGAGACTTAAGGCTACAGTGTGATAAACTGATAACCTAGCAAATAATTCCTATTATTGCAGCCAGTCACCTGACCAGCCATGCAAGTAGAGATACTAGTCATCATGATGTCTGATGACGACGAGGATACTGACACTGAGAGAGAGAGCAGCAGACCTAACGTTACTAAAAAGAAGCGAGTGCATGCGCCCCAGAAGTTCCTGGCTAAATATCAGGAGCAATGGCCGTGTCTCCGCCCATCAAAAATGCCTCACCATGCATTTTGCACATTGTGCAGTTATGATGTATGATGATGTTATCAGCCACCAAGGAGCTTCAGGTAATAATTAATCTAAAACCTACATACATTCCAAGATAGCTTGTCAATTGAATACCATTTTTTCATTATATGATATGTGTGCTTATATAAGCTGATAATCATAAGTGAATTGCATTCAATTATTTAATTATTAAATAAAAATGGAAATCATGCCCAGAAAGTTTCTGTAAATACTTGACAATGAAAACATATGTTAGAACATACAAAATAAAACATAAAAAATGTTTTATGCACGTGTACTCAAACATTTGACTGATACTGTGATATGATATGGTGGTGAATGGGGAAATGACCGTGTGCAAAGCGAAGTGGTGCAAAAGTGCGTGAGCGTTACTCTATTGTGGTACTCAAAATATTTTCCCAAGGTTGGCAGGTCTGCCAGGGGTTCTCAGTATCTGCTCTATACACAAGATAGACAAGTCACTCTTGTACCCCAACAGTTAGCATAAATAGCTTGGCCTTCAATCTCAATGGTCACATTAGCTGTGGTGTAAGCACCAGCCACTGGGCCGCAGAGGTACTGCCCAAATAATTACCTAAACCGAAAAATAATGAATACATAGAACTAATTCCACAATACTGGAATTGCCCCAGGAATTCCTGTTGCTAATATTTTGAATAAGAGGGGGACAAAAATGAATAAATAAATACAATAAAATAAATTAATTAATTAAAATTGTTAAAAAATTACCGCACATGTCTGGAGCATCATCAGTTAGCTAGAGACAAATGTATTGTCGCTGTTAGAGTATTGATGCAAGGATGCACTTATTTTGGTATTTTGGAGTACTTTCCAGATGACCCCCGGCATGGACATCTTGGGGTTTTGGATCCCTTCTCAGTGAATCCTGCTTCAGAAAACCTGGGTGTGTCCTCTGTTGGAAAACAAGCTGATGAAAGTACTGGCTGACAGCAGTCTGAAGCATCAATTCACACAAGTTGACCTTGCTGCATTCTGGATATTGACTGCCAATGAATATCCCTCTCTATCACAACAGGCAATCACATTTCTGTTGCCATTCACCACCTCATATTTATGTGAGTCAGGGTTTTCCAGGAACAAACTGAAAACAACTTTGAATGCTACTCTGCGAATCAAGTGTCTTATTGAGAGTAAGCAGAATATTTAATTCAATCATTGCAGCTGACAGTGGCAGTGGTTCCAGGTCAGAATGCCCTTTTTATTTTATTTATGCCCTTACATTTATTTTGGTCGGTGGGCTCCGTCCATCTGGACACATTTGCAACTGGGCCTTGAGTACACAGGAAATATTTACACTTCTATCAAAATAATATAAAATATAATAAATAAGTAAACTGGCTTTGGCCAGACCATTTTATTTCAACAGCAAATTCCTTCTAGAATGGTCCTGGGTTTGATTCCCGCCTGGGGGACTGTTGACTCTGGGGTGCCTAGGTGGGTTATCTCCCAAGTGGGTTATCTCCCGGGCCTTTCTGTGTAGAGTTTGCATGTTCTCCCCATGCTCACATGGGTCTCCTCCTATAAAGAACCCCATCTAAAAACATGCAACATCCAGTCCTGTCCCTGACCACGACGAGGATCTACAACTGGAATTGGTCCCCGGGCGCCGAAAGACAAAAAAGGGCTGCCCACTGCTCCTGGCTGCCCCTGGAGGAAGGATGGGATAAAGACAGAAGAAAAATTAATTTGGGACACCCTACCTGGATGTGTGTGTTGTGTTCGGCGGTGTTGTGTTCTTTTTTCAATTTCCCCAACCATTACTTCAACTTCAGTCTGAAATTTCACTTCTTCACACTCTTCACCAATGCGTTCACCATTTTTTCTCAAAGCTAAAATAACAATGATGATTTATATGCAATTAATGAGGGGTACATTGTGGGCATGGCCATGAGGCTCGTGCATGTGTGCACAATTTCAGGACGATTGAGATTTATTAGGAAAACCACGTGGGAACACACACTCAGGATTTTATAAATCTAATGAAAAGACACATTTCCTATTTTGTGTGTACACAGTCTAGTCTTAAATATACACAGAGGGTTATGCCTCTGGCCCCAGAACAGCCAATATAAAAGCTTTCATGAACTGGGTTTAGGTCAAATCATTGTTTTTTAATCAATCAGAATTAGTGATTTCTACTGATTTTGAATACAGCTACTAACTGTATTCATATATTAATTGCATTTTGTATGCCATCTCAGAAGCACATCCATTAGATCCTCTGCTTCAATTCCATCATTTTGTTTATTGTGGGATACAATGAAGTCCCATCTGTGGTTTAACTCCCTGTGAAGCTGTTGCATTCCCTCTAACCAGGGAAGAAATCAGGTCTGTGTGCTACCAAACCCATCACACCCCATGCACAACTACTAAAATCCTTTTAAGTAATACTTATTTAACATGCTACAAATCACACACGTCGAAGAGAGCAGCTATGTTTTTTGGTACCATTGTGTTCATGATGCCGAGCCAGCATGTTGCAGGCTTCAAAAGCTAGTCTCCCATTATTGAGCCTCCACTGCACATGGAGATGACATTTCTAGCCGGGAGCCGAGGGAAAACAAGCTGGATGGAAGTTCATCGGTTCCAGAACGGAACAAATGAACAGAGATCTGGATAATCCACAGCCTTTTACACAACAAATGGCTCCAAATCTGCTCTATCGTTCTATCACGAGGCTGGGATTAGAACGAGACATGAGGGGAGACTTTGATGTTGGAGCCTGTGTGTGTGTCCACATGCATGTGCACTTGTGTGAAGGTGTGAATACTACCAGAGTTCAATGAGTGTGGAGATTTATTTGGTAGAGGCGATGCGCATTAGGCTCTGAATGCCATTTAGTTTGGCTTAGTTTGGTTTATTGGAAATTCTTGTTAAAAATCTGCATCTCAAAGTGATGACAGATTATACAAAAAGTCATAGACATATTTATTTTGTGTTGCTTGTAATATAACAAAAAGACAAGACTAATTACATTTTAACACCCTAAAGAAAAAAACAAACAAATTACAACTCATAACCTGTATTTCAATCAGTGTTTTCCTCATTATACTTAAGCATTAATAGCAAACACAACAGCAGTTTCACCACAGCACCCTGTCCAATACAATGTCTGACCCTGGCCTCAAAACTGACGGCATTACAGCTGTGTTGAGTGTCAAGAGTTAAGAGTTAAATGAGCATTGATCAATTTAGTTTGCATAGACATTTAAAACCAAATGCCTCTGGTTCCCTGTCTTCTCTGGTGCATAGTCCTCCAGGTTACCCACAGGACCTGTTATTAAGGCCTAACTCTAATTCACCAGCTGACAACAACTAGATAACACCAAATCACATTTTACATTCCTTTTTGTTTTTGTCGCTGTAGGTCCTAAAAATGATTTGATTTTTGATGATGTCCCAAGGCTAAGCTTAACTTCCTTTTGCTATTTAAGGACATGCTAGCTTATTGAACAGGTTTGGCTCTCTAAAAGAACATGGCAAACATAAATCCCAATCACTTCCATTCCCCAACTGTTTGCCCCATGGCGTGAACAGACTGGGGCTGTTTCCTGTTTCCTATTCACTACCATCTAAAACACACAAAGCTTAAGCAAAGAGAGAAAAGAATGAATCAAAAATACTTAATCTGATACACATGCACATACACATAGTACAACCCTCCCTCTTCCTCTCTGCCTAGACATTGTACTCTGCTGTCCTCCATCCTTGGACTAGTTTTCTTTGTAGTCTGCTGCATGGCCACTGGTGAATCGGTGCTCTGCTTTGCATACCATTCTGTTGGGATTGCACCACTGAGCTGAAGACAAACAAGCCCAACGGGCCGTGGAGGACTTCACCCTCCAGACGCCGTCGCCTCAGATGCCGCTGCCTCCACAGGTGCTGAGGAGGATGAGGAGGCGTGAGGAAACTGGGAGCCTCCTGAGAGTAAATAGTGAGAGCTGAAAAAACAGCAGTCACAGGGAGGGAGGAAAAGCCAGCAAGAGAGGAGTCTGAGTAGGAGGAAGGGATGAGGTGGGTGACTTTTGCGTCTGTTTGGTGGCAGCAGAAATGGCTAGTTGTTCTTTTCAGTGTGGTGGGTGGTTGGATTTTATCCCAGAATGCATTAGGTGGAAAAGCAGGGAGACACGCTGAACAGGTCTCAAGGCCACAGGGCAAACACAGAGGACAAGCTAGACATGAATAATCATACCTATGGACAATTTACAGTCTCTGATCCAGCTGACTGTGAAGAACCACTCAGAAAGGACTGGGAATGGAACCGACCTCCACAGTACTAAACATTCAGACTTATTTCAGACTGCATATATTTCATTTTTGCTATATTGTACTATATTTTTATAGTGTACACACAGTCATGGTTGTAAGTTTGTATAATTATTAAAACTTTTAGTTTAGCCTTTTTTAAACTGAAATATTTACCAGTTCCATTTTTTTAGAGGAAATTGTGCATCTAGTAAAATGAAAATAGTTTTAAGGGAATTAGTGCAGGTGCAAAAATAAACAAACCTCCTCTTGCATTGTTTAAATCAAGTTGGTAAGTAGAACTGGGTATGAAGTTCAAGTTAAAGTGTTGTGTAACTCATCAGTCTGGTATTTGCTGAGTTTTTCCTCTGCGTTGTATGCCTCCTCCACTGTGTGGAGAATTTGTGTTTTGGCGGCGGAGGAGAAGGTCAAGCTCCTCAAAGTACTTGGCACATGCCTCATACTGTAGCTTTTTATTTTCAGTGAAGTTCATCTGCAGAGCCTCCAGGTAGTTGACACTATTGGTGATCACAGGGCATCCGCACTGAAAGATATCCAGAAGCTGGAGGATTACTTTGCACTTGTCTGCCATAATGTTGATCTGGATCTGCAGTGGCTGAGCCACGTCTGGATTTTGGAGCATTTCATGTAGTCTCTCCACAGACTTGGAAAAAGAGAAAGATACAAAGATATTATATTGTTCAGAAGCAGTGGCATAGGCACACAATTTTGATCTTGCAATGTTGCACAATTGTAATGTTCTAATGTTGCAGGGTGTGTGTTGTAAATCAATAAATCTTGCCTCCATTCCCATTCCTATGAATTCCTTGTAGAGTTCAAAGTGCTCAGAGTGCTACTGTAGCACTTCTAGCGCTACGTCCAGCGTACTGCACAAGGGTTTGAAGCCATGCTTGTCTTCTTTCCTGCTGGCATCTTGTTCGTCATGAATTGAAGGTATCGGCTTTTGCGTGAGCCAGCATGGTAGAACATCATGTGAGAAACTCAACACGAATGCATTTACTTAGTTTGCAGAAGGCACTGCCTATGAGATCCATTATGTGTGCTATGCAGGTGATGTGCAATGAGTTGGGGAATAAAGACTGCAGTGCAGTTTCATAAGCTTTCCTCATGTGTGCTGTGTTTTCTGTGTCAAACACAATGATTCCCATTAGCTATGCCATATTCTTAGACAAATCAAATCAAATCACATTTATTTGTATAGCCCTTAATCACCGTTACAGTCTCAAAGGGCTTCACAGTGCCCAACATGTGAAAATAATAAATGATTAGTACACGACATCCCCCAGCCTTAGACCCTCACAGAGGACAAGGAAAAACTCCCACAAAAACCTTATTGGAAAATTGGGAGAAACCTTGGGAGGGGCTACTCAGAGAGGGATCTCCCTACCAGGACGGTTGGGCGTGCAATAGATGCCGAGTTTGGGCAAGCAGAGTATACACAATATATGAAAGTTCATTTTGGTGGGACATCCAGATCTGATGGGGCGGCATCACAGCAACGGCAACTCAGTCGACGTCATCATAGGACTAGGGGACCACGCAGACGCCAACTCTGCCCAGATAGGAGAACGCAACGCCTGCTCAGTCAGCATCGTCCTAGGAGGCGGGACCACTCAGACGCCAACTCTGCCGGGCTGCAGCCTGGAACAGATAGGAGACTCACCCACACACACCCACACACATGCTCGCACTCACACAGACAAACATGACCAGCGTCAGTGGACAGCAGCAGGTAGACCAGGAGAATAGGACAAGTAGACAGGATGCTAATATCCATCGGCAGGACCCTGAGCTAGGATAAGCTAACTGGTCTAGCCTTACTCTGAGACGAGACTGAGCCACTCCCTCAAGGCTGGTCAAATGAATAAATGGGTTTTTAGTCTTGACTTAAAGATTTCGATAGAGCCTGCCTCTCTGACTGAGGCAGGCAGACTGGTCCAGAGATACGGAGCCCGGTAAGCAGTGGCGTCATGCCAATAAAAAATCTGAGGGGGCACGTGCCCCCTCAGATTTTTTGTATCTGGACTTTTTAATATATATTTTTTTCTTTTATTACTATTATTTTTAATACTATACAATGTAGTTATGATCATTTTATAGTATGAGTTAAATGTGTTCTTCGAATTTGTAATTGATCATACCACAAAAAGTCACCACCCCCCTCCCTTTCTCTATGGTATTGGTTTCTTCCAAAGCAAAGTCAGTTCGTTCGTCGGTGATTGAAGTTGCTCAGACAGAGCGGTTGCTGTCGAAGCGGTTAGTAGAGCAAATGTCCCTTTACAGACGTGTGAAAATGAAACGCAATTCATTTGAGAAATAAAGACATTTAGTGTTTAGAGTTGTTGCTGTTGTTAACTACTAGTAATGGTAGGCTAGCGGTCAGCTACCAGAGCCATGACTCTATCAGCTACTAGTAAATTAGGCTAGCTTCTAGCTAGCTAGCTAACGTTAGCGCCTAGCGACCATTGCTAACGATTCCTCAAGTTGATTCTGGTGTGTGAATCTTGTGGTAGTGAGCTGATAGTTAGCTAGCTACCACCACTATACTGAATTATTTTCATATCTCTCTAACCAGGTGAGCAATGCAACGAAAAATATCTAGTTTCTTGAAAAAAAAGCCAGAAGCCCCCAACCCTGTATTAACAAATATTAACAATAAATGATATTAAATTATATTTCAAGGATTTCAAGAGTTTTATTGGTCACATACACAATTACTTTGTACAATGCATAGTGAAATGTATTTTTCTGCCTGCAACCTTAAGAAAAGCAGTATGTATACAAATAAGTATAATATTAAATAAATAAAGATGAGATATATATGGGCATGTATAAGGATAATACATATACAGACAGACAGGGAATGTGCATTGAAATGTGCATGGATAGTGCAATTGTCTCTTCAGTCCAGATATTCAGTGTAGTGTAGTCTTACAGTATGGTCCGGAGTTTAGCAGACGATGGTCTGAGGGAAGAAACTCCTCTTCATCCTTTCAATCATTATATCCAATCATTTGTGACTTTATTATGTGGCATTATTAATTTTATTCTCTGAATGGATTAGCATTTAATCTGTGAATTTAAGCCTCTTAGATTATTATTATTATTATTATTATTAATTGTGCCCCCTCAGAATTTTGGCTTGCATGACGCCCCTGCCGGTAAGAAAAGGCTCTGTTACCTGCAGTTTTCTTTTTGACTGCTGGGATAGACAGGTAGCCAGCGTCCTGAGATCTGAGGGCGCATGGCGGTTTGTATGATATAATCAAATCAGATAAATAGGACAGTGCCATCCCATGTAATGATTTATATATAAGTAAAAGCACCTTAAAGTCACACCTGGCTTGAATTGGTAGCCAGTGTAATGAGGATAGAATGGGAGTTATATGGTCGAATTTCCTAGTTTTGGTCAGGATTCTGGCAGCAGCATTCTGAACCAATTGTAGTTTTTTAGTGCGCCCAGTAGGTAAGCCCGAAAAAAGGGCATTGCAATAATCGATTCTGGATGATACAAAGGCATGTACTAAAATTTCTGCGTCTGCCTCTGTTAGCATGGGTCGAATTTTGGCAATATTACGAAGATGATAAAACGCTGTTTTAGTGATCTCCTTAATGTGCAACTCGAATGAGAGGGTAGGGTCGAATTTTACACCAAGGTTTTTAACGTATGGGCTCTGGGAGATTACACAACTATCAAAGTTTAGAGTAGTATTCTCAAATAAATGTCTATGCCTAGCTGGTCCCACAATCAGCATCTCAGTTTTGCTGCCATTAAGAAGTAGGAAGTTTAGGGACATGCAATATTTGACCTCTGATAGGCAGGCCTCTAGTTTTTGGAATTGGGTGTTATCGGTTGGTTTGACTGGTATGTAAATTTGGGTGTCATCGGCGTAGCAATGGAAGTTCATTCCAAATTTGCGAATGATGCCACCAAGTGGTAGCATATAGATAGAGAATAGCAGTGGTCCTAGGATAGAGCCTTGTGGGACACCAAAGTCCATATTGCAACACTCTGAGGTCATGTTGTTGTAAAAGACGCGATGTGATCTATCAAGTAGGTAAGACCTGAACCAGGAAAGGGCTGATCCCCGGATACCAATATAATGTTCAAGATGGTTCAAGAGTATCATATGATCAATTGTGTCGAAGGCTGCGCTCAGGTCAAGTAGCAATAGTGCTGAGATTGAGTTGGAGTCAATAGCTAACAAAAGGTAATTTACCACTCGCGTAAGTGCAGTTTCGGTCAAGTGAAAGGATCTAAAACCAGATTGGAAGGGATCAAGTAGGTTATTTTTTGACAGAAAGTCTGTAAGTTGACTCGCTCAACTGACTGTTCGTTCAAGTAATTTGGAGAGGAACGGCAGATTTGAGATTGGTCTATAGTTCTGGAGTACTTCAGGGTCAAGGTTCGGTTTTTTCAGTAGTGGCTTGATCACGGCCGCTTTAAAGGCGGAGGGCACAGTGCCAGTGGAGAGCGACACATTGATCATATAGAGCAGGGGTGTCAAACTGTGTGCCATGGAGGGCCGAGAGTATGCAGGTTTTCGTTCCAACCCAAGAATACAGCAGGTGATTTCACTGATTAGTCCCTCCTCTCTGGTTGAAGGTGTGGTAATCAGTGAAATCACCTGCTGTATTCTTGGGTTGGAACGAAAACCTGCATACTCTCGGCCCTCCATGGCACACAGTTTGACACCCCTGATATAGAGAATGGAGGGTCCTAGGATAGGAAAAACTTCTTTAAGCAGTTTAGCAGACAGAGGGTCCAGCATGCAGGTCGTGGGTTTCGAAGACAGAGTTAGCTTGGTGAGAGAGTCTAAGGAAACTAACTCAAACTGTGAGAAAAGAGATTCAGCCCGGGAAACACCAAGTGAACTTTTCAGGGGTGCGACGGCACCACCAGTAGAGAATGTACTGGTGATCTCATCTCTAATCAGCGTGATTTTCTGACTAAAAAAGGACATGAAATAGACACTTGACCACAGCCATGGGAACAGCAAGGTAGGCCAGACCCTCCCAGATTCATCCTTCTCCAGTGGTGCCAGGAGAATGTTAAGCATGCATCTTCCCTTTGTATCTGGAGTCTCATCAAATATCACAACATTGATTGCTTCTTTTTCGTTCTCATATACTGCTCCCAAGTGTTTCTCTTGAAGCTGGTGAGCACCAGGGATTAACTACCTTTTCCTTCAACACGTTCCTCATTACAGGATGGTCACTCTTAGAGAGTGGGATGTTAACGGCAGTGCAGGTGGAGACCCAGTCTTCACAAATCTAAGCACAGAAATGGCCATGTTAGGTAAAATAATGAATAAATTCTGTTCCACAATGTACATGTACGTGTCTGCATCTCTCTCTCCCCTATACTCTCTCTTTCTCCCAGATTTTCATTACTGACTTTATTCAGTAACATAATGAAATGAATTGAGTACTCACCTTTGTTCTTTCGGCACTTGCTAAGGACTTTGATGCTGCAGCCTCTGTCACAGTGATTTGTCTATGTTGTGTTGATGAGGTTTCAGCCCACAAAAAAATGGGAACAGTTTGCTCTATTCATGCTCACAACACCACCGCTGTAAGTGAAAAACCGGATTGTGTCTTTGAGGAGGTTTGTTTGTTGACATGATTTGATTTGACCAAAGCTATTTGTGCCTCAGGATTGGTCCATTTTAGATGGAGATGTGTGGTGATTGGACAAATTTGCAAGCATTGTGCCAATTTGACCGTTTTATGCGGGGAAATTGCAGGGTTTTGGCAAAAAGTGTTGCGGCAATTAATTGAACTGAGCATTAATTCTTGCACTCGCAACATCCTGGAGGGATTTTCTAAAAATCAGATAACAGCAACACAAAATAAAACGTGGAAGAAAAGTTAAATAAAATAACAATAAAACAGGAGAAATATGAATTTTCATAAAAGTTGAAGTCATGAAGATTTTGTGGAAGGATTTAAAGGAAGAAACTGATTTGACTAAGTCTCAGTTTTTTGGGCCTGCCTGAAGATGTTAGGTTACGCTCCAGCTCATAGGAGGTTACAAGGTCAGTCAAGTAGCTAGGGGCTTGACCGTGTGCAGCCTTAAATGTTAAGTAGAATTTTAAAATCAATTCTAAAAACTAACTGGGAGCCAGTGAAGGCGGCTAAAATCAGGGCAATATGGTCCTGTTTCTTTGAATCAGTGAAAAGCCCACCGCAAGATGTCGGTGGCGGTGGGCTTGACGTTAGCTAACAGGCTGCAGAGTTGGCCCTGGATAAAATGAATGGAATTAGGAGGGCCGAAGAGAACTATCTCAGATTTATTTGACCTAACTGAAGGATGTATATTGAGAACAGATTGGGACCAAGAATTGAACCTTGAGGGACACCACATAAGGAGGGAGCAGATGATGATGTGGCATTCCTTACAACCACTGAGAATGTTCTGTTAGCAATGTGGGAGCAAAACCAATTCAGAGCAGCGTCCTGGAGGCCAACCCACTTTTCAAGGTACTTGATTAAGACGGCATGATCGATTTCTAAGATCTAAAAGGACTAAGAGAGAACAGTGTGCTGCATCAGCTGCCAGTAGGAGGTCATTGGTTACTTTCACAAGTGCACTATCTCTGTGCTGTGGAGAGCTTTGAAACCAAATTGGTACTTCTCAGAAATGTTATTAGTATTCATAAAAGAAATGAGCTGAGAGGAAAGTACTTTCTCAAGAACCTCGGATAAGATCATTTTGAAATGGGTCTGTAATTGCTGAGAAGCAGAGGGTCCAAATTAGGTTTCTTCAACAATGGCTGAACAATGGCATGTTTGAAAGAGGAAGGGAAGGGACCAGTGGCCAAGGAGCTATATATAATATAAAGAATAACTGGTCCAAATGTTCCCATTACCTCCTTCAACAGTTTAGTGGGAATGATGGCGTATTGAACAGGAAAAGGATTCCATTTGTGTTATGATTTCTACATGATTCAACACAACATGAATGTTGGGGGAGGTAAAGAGGCCGTGGGCAATCACAGTGATCTGGAGTGATCTTTTACAGGGGAGGGTTCAATACTGTGACTAGGAGAGGGGCTGATGGTGGAATTGATCATTTTGAACAGAATTCTGCAGTTGTGAGTTTTTAGCAATGGGCCGAGTGTGCTTATTTAGCCAAGGCTGGGTATTAGGTTTTAGTTTTCTTTCTGTAGAAGGAGCAATGGAATCACGGATGGCTAGGCAGTTGCTACTGAAAGATCTAACCAGGTCACAGTATTGCTCTGAGGCTGCTCAGAGATGTAGTAGCTTTTAGTTTCTGAGACTTTGACAGCCTTTGAGAATTTGTCTGCAGATACTGAATTGAGGATGCAAGATACAAGGATGCACCAAAGCACAAGGCTTAGAACATCTGTTGTTTCCACATCCTCCAGGGTAAAACCAGACAGCACAAGGTCAAGAGGGTGCCCCTTACATCGAATGGCCGAAACAATTGGAGGGAGAGCAAACATGAATCTTGACCACCAAGAATAAGTACCCTGTCATGCTGCAGCCAGGGGTTTTCCAGGAGATTCTTGTAGAAGCCCACTGCCCTGTTTTGGTGATCTGTAAACCAGCACACAGTGAGGGCAGTTTGCCGTTGATTAAAAAGCCAAGGAGCTCAAAAGTGAAGAAAGTTCCAAGAGAGAGACGAGAGAGCATTTGTAGTTGTTTCTGTGAATCACTGCTCCCCCCACCCCCAACAGCCAGATTGTCTGGCTGGTGAAAGTAAATGAAATTGGCAGGGAAGGCTTCAATTAATGGCACAAAATCACCCTGGATTAGCCATGACTCAGTAACCATAAAATAATAAATAATCTAAACTGTTTGACGTAATAAAATCTTGGCAGATAAAATACTTATTAGACAGAGACTTGACATTTAATAGACTGAACTTAACAGGGTTGATTACAGGGGCAGTGAATCGTAACTAAATTGTTCTTGTCGACACCCCCCGTCCTGTTGACAGTAAGAAAAGAAAAGCCAGTGGCCAGAACCGGAATCTGGTAAGAAATGCTGTTGTCTATATGTTTGGTAGATGGAGAATATGGGAGGCGGGAGCTTTTTCCTAACTTGCAGGAGCATCAGTTGCTGAGGAGAGGCCATAATGCTTCAGGAAGGATGGACCAAGACCCGAGCACCAGGGAAGCATGGGCCATAAGGTGATTCCTCTATTGTCTCTGTATGTTCAACTGCTGTTGTACCATTTTCATAGTTTTCATTCATGTATTTCTACTGAATATGTTGTTGAGAGTTGGAATCGTGTGTTAGTTACTGCTGCAACAACCAAGTTTCTCCACAGGGATCAACAAAGTTTCATCTAATCTAATTTTATCTTATTCTATAACCATCCCCACCTTACACACACAGGTCATTTATCTGCACTCACCATCTATAGGTTAGGGAGATAGGACCATAATTAAACACTTTCTTCCTAATGAGAGGTGGATCTGACGCCAAATGAGTTACCACAGCCAACAGGCCTGGCCGGTCTGTGCCCACCCTCCCAGGACTTGCCGTTTTGTCTGAGATTAGAGTTATCATGTTTGGCGACAAACCAAGGCCGCATTTAAGAAACAATGACCCAAATGTCCGTGTCATTATTCAAAACAAGAATGAGGTCAAATCTAATCTGGGAACAGGGGTCACCTTGCCAGAGCCGCAAGGAGCCTGGGACTCTGGCATTGCTTTAACAGGCAAGCTTTTCTTATCTTATCAAAACCTCATCATCTGGCAAATGTTCAAATCTAGTGTATGTGAGTGTATATGAGTGCATGTGGTTATGTATGTAGTATGAAAACAATGAAGGTGTCAATATTAAGGTTTTCTTCTCTCACCATGTTCTCCTCGGTGTGTTTCCATTTTTCAAACCTCGGATATATGACAGGGAAATGAAAGAGCAGTGTGATGCACTTTCTTATTGTTGAGGCAGAAGAAGTGAAGACATAGGAAAAGCCTAGGGGGCCCTCGATTCTCTCCTTTTGTTCGGGTTAGGGTTGAAAAAGATTTCCCTAAACCCTACAACAGATGATTTGACCAGAAAGAACAAATTGAATGACTTTAAAGATTTTTGTTGAAAACATCATGTATTTTAAGGGAAGCTCAGCAATGACGTTTTCGTTATTTTTCTTCTTTATTGCCATTGATTGGGGAGAGACAGATAGAGGGGAGGAGGGGAGGAGAAAATGAGAGATAGAGAGGGGGCTGGAGTAGCATGGTATCAGTCACATCAGCCAAAGGGAAGTTCAATATTGTCTCTCTTTCCAGCCCTCAGCATATTGATTAGTAGGAAGCACTTTGATTATCTCTTAATATCTCAGTAGTTCCATTATTATGTCTTACCTATCCATCATTGTATGCTTGCAAAATGTGATCTAGAACAGATGCAACCAGGCTAGGCCACCAGCATTAGCTAGCTAGTTGTATATCAGTTAGCTGGAGCATATTGCTTGGCAGTGAGTTCTGGTAATGCTGCATGCACAAGGCCCCGGTTCATGTATTTGTCGCCACTTTGTTCAACGAATGTGTGTTTCACGCGTAGGCTCGAGCGGTACAGGAGCTGCATGTTAAAAGCAGCTGAGGCCGACAGGCAGCAGTTCAGAATCAGATGTCGCTCTTCTGCAACCTTCTACTCTTTTGTTACGTGTGTAACCCCTGATGCCTTGAGAATACAAAAAGGGATAGAAATGCTGAGCATTGCTGTGGAGCACTCTGTCGCACTGCACTGTGAAGAGAAGAGACCTATTGCTGCAACATCCAAAAACATCCTGCCTCCTTTCCTCACCTGGAGACTGCCTCCTCTTTTCCAACCTACCTGGTTACTTCTGGCTCCTCTGCAATTCATGATGTCACCATGTCCTGTGCTCCAGATGAGCCAGGCACCTCAGGGTTGTCTCCAGATAAGGCTCAGTTCAGTCCTTCGGCTATACGGCCGTTTCCAAAAGCAGGGTCATGTAAAAAAAACTGTCAGGATCAGGAAGAAGAGGCAGTCTGAAATATTCACCGATACACCAGTGAAGCAAGCATTGATGGAAGAAGAACAGAGAAGAGGAAGCAAAAATGTAAGAAAGAGTATCTTAGGAAAGAATACAGACAAGCAAAAGAAAAAGGAGAGAAAGCCCGCCAAGAAAATGTTGAAAGCCAACGCTGAGAATTCTGAGACCGCAGACGACAAAACATTTTACCATTTGGCCGAAGCTGAAGCTACAGGCAGCCAAACTTGAAAGCGGGGAGCTGAGGCAAGAACCCTATGTTGGAGACGAGCCCAACAGTACAGTACAACGCACTTGTGAGTACGTCCAACAGCAGTCAGAACTGGTCTTTAGAGAACTGCCTTCGAAACGTTTAACAGAGGAGTCAGCTGAGAGAAAAATGTACACATTAGAAATACCTGACGCTAAACCAGCAACTTATCACAGCATTCAGAACAACAGTCAGGTTACAAAGAAGAAAAAGAAAAAATGGAATCACAAACAAGCTTCAGTAAACTACAAGAAAAGCAAGCCTTGTGTCTTTATTGAAGGATTTGTTGGATGTTAGCTGGCTGTCTAGCTTCGCACGCGTTGCAAGGGCAGTACAGTTACCAACATTCAGTTGTCACCATTCTTTCATGCATCTTAAAGTTTCTCTGAGTTCCCACCCTACTCTGAAGAATTTTGTCTTTTTTGTAATGAAACAAATTCAGTGGCTCTGATGGTGAATTATGGAGTCATTCAACCATGTGAGTAAAATTCCTTCAGACCTTCAAGCTTATTACCATACAGCAGGGGTGGGCAATCATGTGCTATGGAGGGCCGAGAGTATGCAGGTTTTCTCTCCAACCAAAGACTACAGCAGGTGATTTCACTGATTAGTCCCTCCTCTCTGGTTGAAGGTGTGTTAATCAGTGAAATCACCTGGTGTAGTGTTTGGTTGGAGTGAAAACCTGCTTACTCTCGGCCCTCCATGGCACATGATTGCCCACCCCTGCCATACGGCAACGGCAGGCTCCATTTGATTTTCTGTTTCTCTACTAGTGATGGGCAAAAAAGAACGAACGAATCTATTTGAACGAATCTTTTTAGTGTCCGGTACGTACCGGGTTAGCAAATCGAACGGACCGACTCCTCATGAATCCCTACTCACACTGCCCACGCCCGCTCATGTTACCTGCTATGAGAGACTGAGCGGCTGCTCTGAGCTGCTCGCGAACCGTTCAGTCTCTATCAGACTTCTCAGACATCTGCTCTCTAGGTTCGCGAGATGTCCGAGAAGTCCGATAGAGACTGAACGGTTCATCAGCTCTCTCGTTCATCTCGTTCATCAGCTCTCTCGTTCATCTGCTCTCGTTCTCGAACCGTTCGGTCTCTATCGACTTCTCGGACATCTCGGACAGTAAAACGTAAAACGCCAACTAAATCACAGGTTAATGATAATAATATTTTTTGTATTTACACAGAGTATTGCTATTGATTTCATTTTATTTTGGGTGCTCTTGACTTTCTTTTTCTAATAGAAACAGTTTTGTTGACCAATGTTAAATGTTGAATAGCTTATAGTTTACCCAATCACCAGTTAATTTATTAAACAACATCTTAAACAACAAAAACTGTTGTCAATGTGTGCAGAATAGATTGCTACATTATTACATTGGCCTTTTTCACGATCCAATATGGGTCCTTGATCCGGTAGGTACGCGGAAGTAGTCTCGCTACTTTCTGCTCATTGAACGATGAACAAGAGAGCCGATGAACGATGAACGAGAGCGCCGATGAACGATGAACGAGAGAGCTGATGAACAAGATGAACGAGAGAGCCGATGAACTGCTAAACTTTTTTAAATTTTTTTTTTAAATTTAGAATCTTGTCATATAACAATGATGATATCAAAAAGACAGACAGAGAACATAAAAAACAATGAACAATGCCAGGGGATCACATAGTAGATAAAATTAAGTAAATAAATAAATGAATTAACTTATACAAATGTTATATAGAGTACATAAGTCAGAAGTTTTGATAGCTTTACTGTTTTTAGAATGTTGTATTGTTAAGATGTATTGCTTGAGCTCATTTTTAAAGATTAAAAAAGATGGTTTGTGATTGGAGAATTTAGATTTATGTATATGATATTTTGCAAGTAACAAAATTAAGTTGACGATGTAATATTGATCTGTTTTGTTAACAGCATAGGAAAAGAATCCAAACAACACATTTACATAAGTAAGAGAGAAACTGTTGACAATGCTTTGGGAAATGAATGTACAAACATCTTGCCAGAAAACAGATGAGAAGGGACAGGACCAGAATAAATGATACATATCTTCTTCAGATTGTTTGCAGAATGAGCAGTTCACGTCAATGTCCTTCTTGTATCTTCGTAGAAATAGCTTGCAGGGATAAAAGCGATGAATCACTTTAAGAGACACTTCCTTAACCTTATTGATAATCAGATATTTAGAGGGAAGACACCAGATTTTCTTCCAGTTCAGGTCTGGAGTGAAGCTATTCCAGTAAGAGACCACATTTGGAACAGAGACCATGTCCTTTTGAAATAAGGCACGTGTATCACGGTTGGTATTTCTCTTTTTAGTGGAAAAACAGATTTGACCAACACTAGTGTCAGCAGGGTCCAAATTTAGTAAAGTCAGTTCAGGAGTTATAGAGGTTTTAAGAAGCATTATAACACCAGACGGGATCGCATCAAAAACTAGAGCATATTCCTTTGGTGGTATGGGAATACCATACTTGTCTAGAAGTTCAGAATAAGACATTAACACACCATTAGAGTTGAAGAGCTGCTTAACTAAACAAATTTCCAAAAACAAAGATTTATGTTTGTATAGAATGTCCTCTCCCTATGAAATGGGACAACCCTTCAAGACCCTGATACGTCATCGATGACGTTTACGTAAACAGACGCAACAAGTTTGTTTACTATACTATGGAACGCCGTTAGCAGACATTACGATGGCAATAATGGTGTTTTCACACTGACATTTGCCATTCATCTGATGGCGATAGAAAAGCATTCGTTAGCGATTCGTTCACAACTTATACGTTTCATACTACCAATCGATCAAACAAGTCATCAAATAAAAAAGACAACTGCTTTATTACCAGACCACTTCATGACAGAATAGCGTTAGCGGTGCTCTGTAGGCTAGCAAGCTGTGCTCCTACCTTTACCTGTCAGTTTGCACTGATATTAGTGGAGCTGTAACAAGTGCAGCAACTTCGCTGCTGGACTTTAGTTATATTTCGGGCATCATATGCCATCAAAGGGGTGAAATGCAACATGGAAATATGTCAAAATGCGGGACTGTCATGCACAAATCAGCCTAAAAACAATGTTGTAACGTTAACTAGCGAGGTAGAGACATCGGCATACTAGCGATTTCTTGTTATGCATGTGTAACAGGTAGAGCTGTCTCTTTAGGTTTTGCCACACCTCCTAATCACCCCGATTGCAAACAGGTGATGTGTTGCTTCCTACCTAGGCTGGGCCCATTTAAAGGCAGCCATGTGCAGCTAGTGGCAGGCTCACTTCGCTCTGTCTTGACCCTGGTACTGGGTTCAGGAGGAGATTAGGAAGGGAGAAGGTATGCATTTTACTGGTTTTTATTGTAGTTGTTGTCTGTGTACATGTCTAAGTGTTCCCTTGGCATCTTTGCAGGTGTCTGCAGTGGGACCGGAGCTAGCTGGAGGAGCTCTGTTGCTGCTGCTGTTTTTGTCCTGTAGTTATCTTGCATAGTTTCCCTACCTTTGGCTACAGTTATTTAATCTATTTTCTATTACATTTATTTACTTGACTTCTTATTCTGTTTTCCTTCCTTGTATTTGATTTAAGTGCTGCCTTTTACATGGTTGTCTGTTGTGACAGGACTTTTTACTATTTTTCGGGTAAACCAACTTGTGTTTGTAAAGAAGGATTTGGTATTGCTGGGTCTCTTGCCAGGAACAGACGGTTGGGATAGGATAGACTTGCAGGTGGTGGGTTACAGGTGAGGGGTTTTCCCTTGGGTTTCTATTGCATGCTATCTTTGCTGTGCCTTTCTTATATCTAGTAGTGAGTGTGAACTACTGCTTTTGTTGCATGTTATTTTATAGTATATTCTAACCCGTGTGCTTTCTGTTTTGCAGTGTGAGTGCTGAGTGCAAACAATTGTGCGTGTGGTCCATATTGGTGGTGGTGGTGGTGGTGGTGGTGAAGCACTTTGACCCTCTTCCCCTCACTCCCTTCCCCCGGTGTGTCTCCCTTGGCACCCTCCCCCTGTACTGGTAATGTGCCAGCATGTAGTAATATCTTAGAATATGTATATTTTGTAATAAAGAAATGCTGCTTTTATCATTGGCCTCATTTACTACAGCCAAATTACCCACTTTTAATAAAACATCTGTTTTGGAACTGGAAACTCATGTCTCTGCTCCCCCTTTTATTAAACAACTTGTGGATTCATTGGGCATTCTCTGGGTGAAATTCCCAGAGTGGCGTAGTCTGGGGTATGGGTGCCCCAGTCAAACATGTTATAAAGAAACGGTCTATAATACATTGACATGACATTAAACTAAGATAATACTACGTTTTGACTTTTTTTTTTTTTAAAAATCTTTAATGAAGAAAATACATTTGTGGTTCACTATGATGGTAGTGTAGCAGGTTGCCATGATCTTCCAGTTAATTCGCAGGTCATTCTGGGAGACTTCTCCTAGCCCTCAGTTTGTAGTGTGCCCCTGAAAGCTCTCCATTTGGAGGGCCATGTAGCCCTACCCCTCGATCCCAACAAGAATTGTGACACCCCTACACATGAACGCGTGAAACGGAGGGGAACGGGTAGGGCTAAGGGGTGACTTGGGATTTGGTCATAGTCTGTTTTATGGAATCACCTTACAGTGTGAGAGAAATGAGTCTGCAAGACGAAAGGGAATAACCTTTCCAGGATTATTCTGTATTGTAATGTTTTTCTGGTTTTACATGAGGTTGTTGGTAGTTGCAAGTAAGTCAATTTCTTTCTCTCCCCTTAAGTTTCAACTGGCTGAATGCACTGAACTGCATGCACTGTGGACCACACCACCACACCAATAAGCACTATTAAGGACTGTTTTAAAGAAGTTTGCAGCACATATATATATAGCTCTAATGTATGGGACACTATAATACCCATTATGACAGAAGTTGTCTTCATCAGGCATATATAGTTGGACTGTGATACCCAGACAACATTCACTCAAATCATGTAAATAAATCTTGTGAAGGATCAAATGCTTCTCCTGTCGCTCAAAATAAATACAAATTGAAGCATCCTTTTAATCCCCTTTCACCAGGGGATGACTATTGGGTGACACACACGTTAATACTTTGGTGTCCTTAAAATTAAACATTTCAGAATGTAATTGCTAATTATTGCAGGACCCTGACGGTCGACACAGGTGAGACAACGTGGGTGAGACAGTGTGGGTGTCTCATCAGTCATAGCCGTGACAGATTGTTGAGCCTGAAGTATCTTTGCATAGCCTACATATTTTTTTCAATGACTTTTCAAATTGTAATCCTCATCATTGATTATTTAGTTTTTTATGACTTGATTAGTGCCTGAAGTCTTAAACTAAGCTGTTCACAAACAAATCATGTGACATTTTGGTGGATAGCTGTATATGTACTTTAACGTGTATTTTATACTGAAGTAATATTGAATATTGCAGTATTTATTAGACACTGTGTTCTACATGGATTATCCTCAGATTATACTGTAGGTCTGGTTATTGAACACGGGCCATTCCTGTGTTGGACCCATTCAGACCAAACTACTGTCCTGGGTATAACCCGGGTTGTCACCATTCAGACCAGACCGCCCAAGACTCGTGTCACCATATTAACATCTGTATAGGTCACTGTGTGATATTGTGATATATATGTGTGTGATAGTGTATGTGTGTAGTCCATTCCCCACAGTTTCTCCATGGCAGACGCCTCGTTCTGCCACATCTCCCCCACCCAGCTCAGAGCTATAGCGAGGTCTGAGCTGCCATGCAGTGATGGAGGACGCCTGGCTCACCATCACTGCCACAACTCTGCCGTCTGGACCACCCGGATCAAAAGGCCTGTGGTCCCTTTCCTGGGGACATTCCTCTCCAGCTGTTCCTGGGAACCAAACGGTTTGGACAGGTTAGAGCGTGTCGGGTTTCTCTCACCTGTGTTTGTCCGTGTCAGCACTCCGCCGGCGGTAGCTGCCAGACTGTGGGGCCTGCTGGGAAGTGTAGTCCACTCTACCCAGTTTGTTCCATGGCAGACGCCTCGTTCTGCCACAACAGTCTCATTGCCCGTTGATTTTATGTGTATATGAACATGGCATATGCATCGTTTTTACATTTAGTCTTTTGTCTGCAGTTCGCTTGTTCTCCTCGTGTTTGCTTGGGTTCACTCAGGGCTGAGAAGTGTATTTTTCATCTGTAGTTATTCAACATGTTTTTAATTATTTAATTATTACAAGAATGAACATCGCAGTCAGCAGATGGTTCCATCTCAGGAAATAACAGACAGACTGTCGCTCACTGTGGACATCCTGTTTCTTTCCCATTTGATTCCTAATTCCTTATTTTCTTTTCATGGTGCTTCACACACATACACTCACAGAGACACACACACATGCACACCAACCCAGTCACTTTGTTGTGCATTTCCAGGCAGAAGCTATGAACAAAACCTGCGTGTTGAGAAGCGATTTTGCCAACCATCTTTGGTCTTTATCCTAGACTACAGATACCAGGCCTCTCACTCTGTTAAAAGGTGTGCAATAAAGCTTGCAGCCATACTTAGCCAATCCTAAAAAATAAATAAATAATCATAGGAACTAGTCAAATCTTAAAATAAATTATAAAATAAAATAATGTTTAGCGTTTGTCTATAACTTGGCAACAGGATTCTGTGCAATTTAAGCCTCAGTTGTCTTCGCCATGAATTTAGATAAATAAGAAGATACTTATTTTCCACTTTTGTTTCACCTGCTTTTCCACCCACCACACATAACATGTTATTTTAGTTCAATGATGTTTCTAAATAATTACACGGCATTCTTAATAAAGGTAGGACTCAGTTAGGGAGATGGAGAAGAAGAAAGGTGAGATGAACAGCAAGTGGAGAGGAAAGAAGGGTAGAGAGAGGGATCATAAGTTACCTAAAAGATGCAAAAATTCAACTGTGAAAAATAAAGAAAACACTGCTCATACTATTTACACCACGGGCAATGTTTGTTATCTATGTTGCTGATAGCTTTAACCTCCAACAACATGTCTGAAACCGCTGAAAAGATGCAAGGTGGAAGGTTGAAGAGGGTGATGGAGAGCGGGGAAGAGAAAGAGGCCGGGGGTGAGGGAGAGATGCCTCTCATTACACTGGAGGCACTCTGTTCAAAGTGTGAAAATTTCGTCTCCACATCATTAGATATATAATTGGATTGGCTGCCTTTGTGACATTTGTGCTGTGCAGCCTCTTGTCCAGATAAACGCTCTGCAGCTTGAAAGAGAGAGGGAGAGAGAGAGAGAGAGAGAGAGAGAGAGAGAGAGAGAGAGGGAGAGCGAGAGAGAGATGGTCAGTGTACTCCAGTAATTGAGGACAGAGGGAGATTATTTGTGTTGTGGTGATCGTATCAATAATTGCAAATCTCAGTAAGCTGTTATGTTTGCTGTCCGTCAGGGGAAACGTTTATGAACACTTCATGGAAACAAATGTGCCGACATGTCTGGCAAATTCAAGAAAAACAGCAGAAAGTAAAAACAATGGCCAATTAAATGGTCCTTATTCAAGAACGCTGGGAAAAGGTGAGAGAAACTGCAGTCTTTTGGTCTGGTCTGGTCTGGTCTGATCAGGTGGTCTGGTCTGGTCTGATCAGGTGTGAATTGGTCCTTTCTGGTCTGTTATCTTCAATTCTGGTCTGTTCTGGTTTGGTCAGGTCAGGAGTGGATCTGCAGGTGAAGTGATGACTAAACAAGGCAACTTAAACACCCCATCGCCCAATCAGTAGCAAATATGTCACCTTGTTGTTTTGTGTTTGACCAACAGGTTATTAAATGTATTAAAGGTTATTGTCTAAATAATTACGATATATTGGGTGTAATTGCAGACAAATGAGACCATGGTGGAGACACTTGGTAGCCTCTATCTCACACCAGAGGAATTGTTAGTGCTAGCGTTTCTCAAAATTAAGACCGCATGTCCCATAAACCCCATTGCTGTCCCCCACCCCCTCCCTGGCATCTTTAACTTTACTGAAGTTATTTTTCCATTGACCTTCCACTCCTTCCACCGTCTTGCCATTGCCAGAAATTCTGAAAGCTTTAGTTCAGTTTGCACTGGGAGAAAACACTGTCCCTGTTTTGGGCTTCAAAGCAATCCAGCAGAGTTCCCTCCAAATCTGACATAGTGGCACAATGTACAATGCAATTTACTAATGTCTCCAAATGAATGATGCTTTATTGATGTTAAAATACACATTGCACCTTTAAAATGTAAGTTTTACCTGTAATTGTACTGCCCCCTGTGGTAAAATGCAGCATTCCCCCACGTTTTGTTAAAATTTGATCAGTGATGTCTGAGATATTGTGTGCAACAGATGGACGAACGCACAGACAGAGACTAATCTTTACCCCCCCCACCCAATATCAGTTGGGGGACAATTACAAACAGCTGGTAAATTAAGTGATGTCCATTAACCATCTCCCCCTGCTTGCCTCTGGCTGGAAATAGGCCGAAGCCCCTGAGGATGCCCAGTTGACCATCGGCACACCACAACGCACAGTAGTTGCTAGTCATAATACTTCGATGATGAGAAGACAATGGTATGCACTTGGTGGATCCGAGGTTTCTGTCCAAGCTTCTGTTTAGTAATTTGTCAAGGAGGACAAGAGGCAAACAGTGAGCTGAAATAGCAAGATGGAATCTGTGAGACTGAAATGGACAGAAAAGGAAAAGTGACCAAATGGCTCCAATCACCTCCATGCAGACGTAACGAATACAGGTCAGCATCAATAGGCAGGCATGGCAAATCCATTCCAATTGGCCACCTGGATCAATCCAAGTAGACAGCCGGCTCCTGAGTTCAGATAATGGTTGACCTCAGAAATGCTCGTTTTTTTGTCACACAGTTAGTTATTCATCTTTCTGAAAACCATGGAAGGCTTCAAGGTATTCTATAACGGTTGCATTAAGAACACAGGTTAAAAAGTTTGATTGGATATTTGTAAAGACGTATAAAAAGAGGGTTGTGACTGAAAGAACTCATTCAACTGGACACAGAATGATTATATATGCTATATCATATATCAATAGATCATAAATATAGGCAATACATTTTTTGAAATACCTTCTTTACTACCCATGAATTCCAGAAACACTGATGTAGGTGATGGTTTATATTACCTTCTTCTATATTAATTCTTCTTCTTTCTCACATAGTAATTGTTCATGGCTCCGCCTGGCTCTATCAGGGGTTCAAAGGTCAGACCCTGCTGAGCTTCTGAAGTCTGAAAGCTGAGATGTAACATGGTCTGTTAGTTTAGCACCAGTTAAAGGAAGGCTCCAGCCTCAGATCCTCTTACACTGTCGTCAGTCCATCAGTCTGGGATGTTCAATGCATGTCAAGAGTTATTGTGTGATAGTGTTTGAGAAGTATTTCCCTCAACCTGCCTCATCTACTTCTAATTCAGTTGAGTGACTCAATGCATTTGCCTGTTCTAGACTGGCGGTATGAAACGTGTTTCTTTTATAGAATGTTCTCAAACATGTTTTGCCGCTCCATGTCCTCCCCCATTCCTTTCCTCTACCGTCTGTAATAAAATGAACCGTTCCTTCCACTTGACCAGCTCTTAGCTCATCACTTGTGTGTACCACAACTATCAAACTGGTAGTGGTGTACCACAACTATCAAACTACATCAGGTTAACACCATTTGAGAAAATAATTTTTTTACAAATAAGCAGCACTATTTACCACCAAGATGACTGAATGAGGCCAGTGACCCAGTGACCGTCTCGCCCTGCGGACCAACCCAACGCTACATCCCCATCAATTTGACCCCAGCCCTTCTAGATTAAATTCTAGTTTTTAACATGATAGGAATTGAAATTACCCTATTACTACATTACTATTACTTAGTTAAGGTGAAACCATTTGCACACATCTGTAAAACCAGTGTTAACACTGGGCCTCTCACTTGTGCAGAGAGGATCTGATGGCTTCTTTAATCAATTAGTTTGACAGGAAAGTCTTGTGATTTTAGAGAGGGCGTTTTATGTATGTGAGAGTAAAACATTAAATGCAAGAGTCATTTTGTGTGTGAGAGATCTATTTTGAGTAATGGCCTATACGGCCCCTCATATAGGAAGGTGCCAAAACTTGAGTACACAGACCCCCAAGTCTGATCTCAGAAATAGATTGATGGTTCAACTTAACTTTGAAGTTTGTGCCTGACAATTTGCTATTAGCATAAGTAAAGGACCAAGTAAGCCCAAATGAGGGCAGCAGACTTCCATACCGCACACACACCAAAACACCTGGCCACTGCATCTGACAGGTAGACAGACAGAGATTAACAGAGGCTGTGTGATGTCACGAGAGGTGCCATCATCGATGGGAGATACGTATGTCCCCTCCAGCTGGCTCCAACAGTAGAGGGCTACAGATCCCATAGTTTGCTGGTTAGTATGGAAGTACAGTACAGAGCTTATGAGTTACTCTGCTATGTATGAGTTTCTTTGGTTTACTTGTTTTGTGTTTACCTTTTATGAACTAAGTTTCTCTCCACTAGAGCAAATTCAGGAATTTGGGCTTGCCTATTTGTTTTTCAGTCCACATGCCCATGCCACAACTTCTGTTTCAGAAAAGGAGCATTGATACAGTTATGGATGAATGAAACTGAAACAAATGAATGACCAATCTTTAGTCCATTCAGCAAATGTCTTCCACATCATATACCATGCGTTGTAATTGGCTTTTTAAAAACAATTTGTCTAAAAAAGCACCAAGATTTGTGAATAGTGAACTGAGAGTTGTCCCGACTAGAAAACAAGATATTGATGAATGCCAAAATGTTCTTAAAGAAGAATATGTTATGATAAAATCTTTCATGAGGCCCATTGTGCTTCAGGCTGGAGTAAAAGAGAATCTAATTTCCCAGAGGTACTGCTTCATACATAGCCTATCATCCACAAGGGATATTTCACAGAGGGAACATGCAAAAACGATCTCTGACACTTCAAGCATGATGATATTGATGTATCCAGTTGCTCGGGTGGTGAGAGATAAGGTCCGGCCGGCACCACCTTGTCACTTTAATCTCAGTACTAAATCTCACAACATGGATTTCTGACCTGAAATATTAATGCGCGAATGTGCTCACTCATACGACGGGCGGATCAGTCAATGTTTGCAGAGCATATAACATACAGTGATGAGAAGTGTAAGGGCATGATGTGGTCTCCGGTCATGGAGTGTGAGGTTTGTCTTTGGTCATTGGGAGGAGCGATCTCATAATCTCCTATAATCCAGAGGTGCATCAAGCAAGCACATAGACGACTTCAAAGACTGTTAACATGTTCTGAATGTTAGAGTGAGAGGAGATAGAGTAGTTATGTTTTACTACATTACCTACTTGAATGTCATAGGTGACATACAGTTTGTACATTTCCTGGTTTTATAGGAATATTTCAACTTTAAACTTTAAGGTCTTGCCACACCCATATGTTCTGTCCTTATGTTTTTAGCGTGGTGACAGTCATTTTGTGTCTGTTTACAAAGTCACGCATTGCAGCTATTACATCACTTCCTCAGTCATGACATGAATCGGTGTCTTCTTTGTTACGTCATTCCCAGTTGATTGAACCCCAGTGGGAAATGACTGCTAGGATTTATTTAGTGCACGCTGCCGCAGGACTATTTCCTTCGCTGTTGTGTTTTAATTTCCCACCCATTGCCATTAAGATTGCTTTGAATGCAATGCATACCCAAGGATCAAAAAATACATTTGATTTTTCCTCTCTTTGCATGCATGAGTTGTATTCTAACATGGGAGCTGCAATTATAGGAAGCCCATTAAAATAAACTGTTTCATTCTCTCCAGCCATTGCCGATCCTCAGCCTGCCATTTCACAGTTAGAATACATGTGCCATTTTACATAGTTATAATCAGTTATAATCCCTTATGCTGCTTTTACTGGTATGAAAAAAATACATTCCAGATAAACTACTTTTGCAGTTCATAAAAGGGAGCAAGTACAATTTGCATTATTTTTAGGAATGTGTTTTAGTTTTCTCTCTGCTTGACAAAGGAAATGGTACAGATTTGAAATTGTACAAATGTCGCTCACCTGTCAACTTTTTATTATATGAAGATACTGAATAGGTAGCTTTGAGTTTGTCCCAAGGTCATACGGTTTAGTAACAGTTTTATTCCATTACAATGCCACTGAAATAGTCTGGCAATAAGGATGAATGCTGCAAATTGGAGCGCCGCTATTTTCCGTGAGCAAACTTGGGGTTTCTAATTCCGAGTGTCAATTTTTCCTTTTGTTTGTTGTTTTTATTGGGCAGACCTGGGGGAAAACTTTTATTTCCCTCCCCTTCAGTTCTATATTTGTCAGCCAACTTAAACATAGCTTGTGTTTGCCCACTCTCGGAGAGCACTCAAGTGTGAAGAGAACCAATCAAACTAAACCAACAATAGAAAACAGCCTGTTGGGTTTTTTTTTTTCATTGCTCTGCTCAAGACAAAAATGAGATACAATTTGAAAGTCAAATAGTACGATTTAACAACTCCAACTGATCACACTTGAAGACATTTAATGCCTTGGGGTTTCCGTGGGCAGAGTTTAAGCCACCTCAATGCTCTTTTCCAAAGTATAACTAATTAAGAAAAGCCTGTGGCCATGATTTATTTCGTTTTTTATTTACCATCGGGAGGAGAGGAATGCTTTGTGGACAATCAAGCATCTGAATTTTATGTAAAAGTTATTTTATGCTTGAGGCAAGATTTTGTACAAATGCAATTGCTGTCCGTGTTGGTTTGTTTCAGATGAAGAAGACCGCATTACCTGCTTGGCATGTTTGACAGAGTAAATTGGAGCCCCACAGCCTTCACATGAAATGCAGAATTACATTCATCACTCTGGCTGAAGAAGGCTGAAGAAGGTCCACCTAATGAGACGGTAAGCTAACACCATGCATGTCTGATTTACTTTAACATTTATTTGTCTGTGTTAAATGCTAACGTATAGTAAGGGCTCTTACAGGTAAATTTTTTAAACTTTTATTCATGTAAAAGCATCAATTTGATACAGGGTTGGATTTTTGTCTTTCGTGTACATCGACACCTTGAAGAAGTCATGTCGTTGCATTTTACTGTTCCAACAGCAATTATTTTCACCGGCGTGTCAGAAGGCATTTCCTCATGCTATGCAGGGCGTGGAGGATATAATTGTCTGATGAGAGAACAAGGAGTGTGCTGACAGCAGAACAAAAGAGCGAGGCAAATTTCAGCCAGCGTGTCTCATTTTCACCATTTGACAATTTAAGTAGCTGCCAAAATAATGGAAGCACCAATAATAAAGTGTCTTAATAGGCTGTTGGACCACCACGAGCCCCAGGAACAGCGATCATTGTGTCTTGGCGTTGATCCTAATCGCAAATTTGTCACACCGAAAGGTAGCAGCGTTTTTTTTTTTCTTGTCTCATTTCTCCGCTTTGTCTAGCTACCTTTCAGTTGGGAAAATACCAGAAACCATGTCAAAGAGCCTAAGTCTGGAACTGACCGTAGTGGATAGTGACAGCTGGTAGTAGTAGTAGTAGAACTGTAGTAGTAGTACCAGTAAGCTCTCTGATGTTGGATTCAATCTTAGCTCATTTGCTTTTCCTAAGACTTCGGTGTCTTGGAGAGCTCAATCTAAAGAAAAGTTCATCTGGATTTGAAAGTATAGCAAAAAATAAATAAATATAATCCCATTGAATATCAAGATGTTGCATTCAACATTTTTTTATGAATTTATTTAATACGATCATGACATTCAAACTCTCTCTCTCTCTCTCTCTCATAAACTGACAAAATCTTTATAAATAATTCACCATAGAAATCATGCACTGAAACTTTTCAAAGTATAAGCCTAAAATAATACTATTATATACTAATAATACTATTTAGGTATAAAATAATACCTAAATAATACTAATACTAGTATATATATATACTACTATAATACTATAAATTGAATTTGTTAGTTCATTTGTGCACAGGAGATTTAGCGTCTGCCACCGTGGTGAATCTAGACAAGTGAAGGATTATGGATCTGTTTGGGTAAATGATATTCAACATTCACTCGCTGAAGTGACAAAGGTGGGAATGAATTTGTCAAAAAAAGTGGAGTCAGGTGCTTCCGTCATGTCAGTAAACCACGGCAGTGTACAGACAGGCTTGCAGGAGAAACTAGGAGGATAAATACTGTATGTACTGCCTCACCACCAGCTCTACCTCCTAGTTGTGCGTGCACTGTCAGCAGAGCAAGCTGTCAATTACTTTTTTCAGTGTTTGCAGCACTCTCTACAAGTCCCTCAGAAAGCCTACAGTTGCAGTACATTATAAGAGCGAGCGACTGAAGCGACCAGAGGTGGACGGGTCATCTGGCCACTGTGTCGGTAATCCTGAAAGGATGGAGGCAGTCGGACTGCTATGATAGGTGACTGATTCAAGCTTCATGGTTATCGCCCACCTGGTCCACAAGGTGCTTATGCTACTCGCCCCCCCCCCCACAAGATATTTCAGGGAGAGGGGAAAGACCTGTTCCTGAGTCTGTGAAATAGCTCCGCGAGAGCAACGATTCACAAAGCTATGGGTAGTATACTGATTTATATCACACCTTTCCAGGTACTGTGGCATCCCCTCCATTTCCACACAGCTGCATGTATTCTTCAGAACTTTACATCTTTTTATTTATTACTAGTATTATTCACTTCAGTTCAATAAAAGTTAATAATCACTTGAAATCACATGAAACGTGACAGTATAGTTGTGAGTTGTATGAATGATGCATCACATCTGACTGACAATTCTTACTACTTCACTAATTCACACAACGGGAACAATGTTCTGTGGACAGATGAAACAAAAAGTGAACTTTTTGGCAAAAGGGCACAATTCTATGTTTGGAGGAACAAAAACATACCAACATCAAAACCTCATCCCAACCATGAAGCATGATGGAGGGAGCATCATGGTTTATGGCTACTTGTCTCAGCGTCTGGACGGCTTAAATCATTGAGGGAACAATAAATTCCAAATTGTATCAGGAAATTCTCCAGGAGAATATCAGAGTAACGGTTTGTGATCTGAAACCTAACAGAGGTTGGGTCATGCAGCATGACCCCAAACACAAAAGCAAATTGACTCCAGAATGTCTTAAACAGAGGGAATTTGGCCAGGTCAAGTTGGAGCCCTGACCTTAACCCTATTGAAACGCTATGGCATGACCTGAAGCAAGTCATTCATGCAAGACATCCCAAACATATCACATGAAGTGAAGCAGCTCTGCAAGGAGGAATGGTCCAAATACCTCCTAACATTGTGCAGGTCTGATCAGAAACTCCAGGAAACATTTGGTTTATTGCTGCTAAGGGAGGGTCCACCAGTTACTAAATCTCATGGTTCACACTTTTTCCAATCCAAGGTGTTAACGTTTGAACAATATGTTCAATAAAGACATGTAAGTACACAATTTTGTCCTTATTTGTTAAATCACAAATATCAAGTGTGAATCAAAAGACATTCAGCCATCTTGCCCCAGCTGACAGGCATTACTGATCAGCTAGGATTCTCCTTACACGTTTGATTTCTGAGGATAAGTTGAAGTTGTACTTGACTAGTTAAATGATTAAAGTGAGCATTTTCTGAATCATCCTGGATTTTCACTACATCTGAGGTACAGCCATGGTTATGGGAAAAAAACAACCAGGGTCTCACAGTTGCAGTCTCAAGGGGCTTCACAACTCCATTACATCATGAAAACAATAAATGGCGAAACACGAAAAAAACTCAACCTTGGACCATCGCAGGGGACAAGAAACATGAAAACATTAGGAACAACATGGTAGAAACCATGGGAGGGGCTGCTCTAGGTGGGCAAACAAAAGCAAAGATGTTGATAACAAAATGGAACATAAGGTACACGGCATCAACACAAGGATGCCCATCAACTGTTGGAAATACAAAAAATTAAGAAAAAAATACAAACGCACACTACATTTGATCTATTTCTGGATACCAAAGACTATCAGGTGTCCTTCCACCATCTCATACATTATGAAATACAAAGGAAAGCTTAGTGGATGTGTACTCCGTTTAGAGACGCATAGCCTTTCCCCTGAAAGCAGCTTCTTTGCTAACCTCTCCTCTAATTCCTCTTTGGCCACTCCAGAGGTTCAGTATTGAGTAGAAAGTTATTAGCCGTGGCTATCCTTATCGGTGAAGGGCTTCCTTGCCTGAAGATTAGCAGCACACCAAATAAATGAGATACCTCGCCCACGTGGCTGGACTTCACTTTTCATTAGCTGACTCATATCTGCACAAACAGAGCAGGATGAACTGTAAAGCTAACTTCACCAACTTGCCTTTTATAATATCAATCAAGGCCCAAACACAAGTCATTGCCACGTATATTACACATTTTATTTTTCCATTTCCTTTATTTTCACCACTCAAAAGTCATATTAATGAAAAATATTAAACTATTTAGTTCTAATGCATGCTACACATCCATGTTTACAAAATTAGAAGTAAGAAAATGGACCAGTCGTATAGCTCGGTTACAACCAACAATATCCTGTACAACATCCTTTTTTTATTGTTTTTCTCTGTCACAAGCGTCACTGAAATCACATGTCTTTCAAGACATGCATGCTATGGTATGTTTGTGACATACCAAACTCTCTGCTTCCATAATACAGGCAGGTCGGCCAGCATCCTTGAGCCTGTCTGATGTTAGGGAGGAGCAAAGCCTGAATGGAGTATTTGAAAATAGCTACTGTAGAGTAATTTCTACTTGTAAAAGAAATATTTGCTGAAGAAGATGGCAGTGAAGATTATGCCGGCTCCTTTGTCCATAAGGAATGTACATTTCTCAATGCACCTTTTGTTGATATTTGTCAAAGACAGCATGGCCAGTGAATCCCAAAATCCACTGGCCTTTTGGACGGAGCTATCAGGACCCAAATCAGTACTTGATTTATTGAGTAGTGTCTACTATCTACTATTAAAGTAAAACAGGTCAATTATTGTGAACATAACCTTACTGATTTTTGTAAATAGGTAGGTTAGGGTAAATACAGGTAAACAAAATAGACAGATGTACTGTACATGTGCATGGAGAAGATGTGTGGTGAATTATCATTGTCCATTTATTGAGGTATTGCAGTTGGTTGGCTAGCTAGTAGTGCTGGAAGCTGGGTGCTTCTAGCCCTCGAGTTTTTTTGTTGTTTTTTTTTGTAGTGTTGTCAGGTTTATTCTGGGTTTCTTGTTTTTCCAATACAATATTGTCATGAGAGTATCTAGTGTGTTGCAGCGGGTTGGACTGGGATCATTGTTTTCTATTGAGATAGTGTTGGCTTGGTGAGAGAGAGTACTGACAGTTTTAACTCCATGTTTTCTACATGCAGTGTTTCAATCAGTGAGGGCCTGTATTTAAGACTGGCTTTTAGCTCTTTGAGGTCTGTGTGCAGTATTTCCAGAATGGAGAGTTTATTGTTAATTGATTTGAGTACACTGACCTCGATAGAAGAGTTGGTTTGGTTGATCTAGCAGCAGGGTGCTGCCCGTTGTCTCGCCATGTTCTCACAGCCACACCTTGGATGTGTAACTTATTAAGTTTGGTGAATGCTAAGGAAACATTTAGGCAGTCTACTATTTCCTCATTTCCTATTTCCTAATTCCTCACCTGCATGCTACACTCTACATAAGATACCTTCTACAGAATCTGGGATGAGTGACGAGCATTTTGATGCTATCGTGAAGGATCTGTAATAAAAAACAGCTTTCCTAGCACTTCCGTTCCCTTCTTGTCTGCATGCAAACATGTCAGATGATATTTTCCACCATACATATATCTTTGTTTATTTAGTGTTACTGCAGATATTTACACCTTTAGTGATTACACCTTAACAGCAGTGTTCTTATGTGCAATCCTGTCTGAAAGCAGAAGATGCCATAATGCACTTAGTAAATATGCACAGTACTCTGCCTATATTACCTGTTCAGGGAGAGCAGATGCTGTTGTACCTGGGAATACATTCTAAATTGCCACTGGGTTTTTGGTCTCTCTTTTTCTCTCTCCTTGCAATATGGTGTAGGATGCTGGACCTTCTCTGAACTGCTGATTTCTGTGGGTCTTTGCTGGGCTGGTGTGAGGCATAAAACTTCCTGGCTGAAAATGAGTCCCACTCCGACCCCGATGCTAGGTAACACTTTTTTTACGTAACTACCTATGTGTTGTGTGTACCGATGTGATTTTTTTTTTAAGGTCTGTCAAAACTTTGAGTCAACAGTTATCAAAGTCCTCATTATCAGTCCTCATGCCCAAATACCATACACTGTGGCAAGGCATGACAGAATAAACCTTTCTCAAAAGTCCTCATATCTTCTTGAGACCCGGCAGCTCATTGTAGTCTGCTGTCGTGTACATCAGCCTGTGGTCACTATCTCAAAAGCCCCACATACTGTGCTGAGACCTGGTGTATTTTAAAGACGGCATTCTGGGCTTTCCAGAGATACCCCATTTGTTAGGGTGTAACCCTGGCAACCACTTTTTCTGTCTTTTCAGAATGGACAAAATCAGTGCAAGCTAATTTTATGCAATCACAAAATTAACTATTAATAATGTTTATTATTCAAATTGTTTTAAGTATATGAATATTTTAACTACAGCTAAATGGATTTTCTTACCTACAGAATAAGACATTGTTTGTGAATGTCCTTTGTTGTGGACCCCCTGACTATTTTTTCACCTACTTAACATAACGCTGTAGGATATCTTTCACTTACAGAGAGAATTGTCAGAGAGAATTCTTAATTGGATTTTTAAGGGAAACTCAGACATAGTTGTCAGGTGACGGGGATCAGGAGGAAGAATGAAAGGATGAGAGCTCAGAGGGGGGCTTCGGCTGAGGAAGACGAGCAGGAGAATATTCATCCACTTTGGTTTTTAACCATTTAGAGTTCTACGGTTTTTGAGGATGTTTTCATTGGATATAATTCATATTTCATATAATCTTCTTATTCCTAAGATTTACACCTGTGTTGGAAAAATAAAATTAAAAAGTCAATACATATATTTTACTTTTTCTATGCAATGTTTTTTTTTTTTTTTTTTTAATGTACTTCATTCATTTATTTCAGATTATGACCAATTTACATTCAAGTAATTTACCAAAGAAGTAGAATTGTTCAACACATTCTCTCTCATGGATACTGATCAAATATATTGCCTTTTATTTTTGTTATCAAGTTACCAAGTTAGTGGCAAACAGAATTTTTCTGATGGGTCTCCTTCTGCCTTCCTTCCCAATTCCCAGAATAAAAGCCTCCCTCCCAGCTGTATAGAGCCAGCATGAAGAAAATAGGGGAAAGCCACATCATATTGTGGCTCATTACCTCGCTTGTAATGTTGTGGGACTTTGCTGATGAGGTGGCAGCAAGAAAAATGACGACGCTTTTGCTCTGGAACGAATAATCATTCCACTTTTCACTCATTATTAAACGATTCAAATGTACTATTTTTTGGTAAGAGGAAATACGTGTTATTTGGTTATTTGTGTGTGGGTATCTTGACATTACTTTGGTTTTAAATCAATGGTGCTGCATGGTCATTGTAATCTTTACAGATGCAGACAGCAGAAACATTACACGTGTGCCATCACTCAAGGTCATTGCTTTCTATCTACTCTGGTGTGTGTTGGACTGAATTCACCCGCAGGGCACTTAAGATGTTGTTTCACATCTGAGGATTATACACAGGACCTCCGTTACAAAAAGCAGCATGACTTATTCATAGGATGTCACAACATCACACCACTTTATAATTCCATCAGTAGCGAGGCAGAGTGGCAAATTAGATCCACGTCTGCGCTCTTTGACGCTCTTCTACGCTCACCTCTAGCCTGCCTTGGCGACACAGTTCTGACAGCTACTTCATTTTTTACCAGTTTCAATAAAAAGTCTCTGAGATCTATCACGGTTGGGATTCAGCTTTACACTATCTGAACATAACAGAACCAAAGAGCGGAACATCATGGCTGGGACAAAGAAAATTACCAACACTGGAATGAAATTTGAATACCATGATTATTCTAATATGAAAATGGATTCTGCGAGTTATGATTGGCACAATGTCTGGGCCCATAAGCAGAGTCAAACTTTATTTATTATGCCGTCTCAAATCAGGGTTTAGGAATGCCATGCTGCAGGTGCTGGCTAAAGTTTGCACCAATGACTTCATGGTAGAGTATGGAGTATGGAGTAAGGTTCTAGGTCTACAGCATCTAAGGAGTCTACCTGGTCTCTTCCTAGGTCTACAGCATCTAAAGGAGTTAACCTGGTCTCTTCCTAGGTCTACAGCATCTAAAGGAGTTAACCTGGTCTCTTCCTAGGTCTACAGCATCTACAGGAGTTAACCTGGTCTCTTCCTAGGTCTACAATATCTAAAGGAGTTAACCTGGTCTCTTCCTAGGTCTACAGCGTCTAAAGGAGTTAACCTGGACTCTTCCTAGGTTTACAGCATCTAAAGGAGTTAACCTGGTCTCTTCCTAGGTCTACAGCATCTAAGGAGTCTACCTGGTCTCTTCCTAGGTCTACAGCATCTAAAGGAGTTAACCTGGTCTCTTCCTAGGTCTACAGCATCTAAAGGAGATAACATGAACCGAAGAGCAAGACATTGAAGGAAGGTAGGGTTAACAGACATACCTACATATTCCATAACAGCCTGGATTGTGCACCAATTTTGAGTGGTGTAGGGAGAAGCCATGAGCACTAGTAGTAGACATGTTCAGTAAAATTGTTTAGTAAAATTCTAGCATGCCTCGCACTACATGATAACATGTGTTAACATGTTTGTTAGTTAAGTCAAACAACTCATGTATTGATTATGAAAAATATTGAGAAGAAATGCAGATTGTATGTTGGCGCTGTTGCCTCTCCCAGCCAAGTGAGGCAAGTAGCGATCGATGGTGTCTCCCCCCAGGGGGACTATGCAGCAGACCCTATAAGTGGATGCTGGGGTGGCGGTGGGGTGACATTCCCAGTGAGTAACACAGTGCAGCAGGGTAAGCAGCAGCAAAGAATGAGCGAGTGAGTTTGACAGCTTAAATAGACCGCCCAATTTGCGATGGCACTGCATGAGCTCAGCTGACACGTCAGTGGACTGAGTTGTAGCACCATTCAAGTTGTCTGCCTGAATTAGCTTCACAGGCTTCGTTGCATTTATTAGGTATGTTTCAGTCATGGTCAACTAACATGCTAACTGACTAATACATCCTGATTATTGACCATAATAGGCACAAAGGGTAGGACATAACACAATATATGGTCAATAGACAGATTATAAGACAACTATAACATCTGATGAAAAGGACTGAACAATAATAATAATAACAACTAATTAATAACTAACTGAAACATGTATTAATTAAGCTGGTAGTAGTTATTAACTCAATCAGAATATTAGTTGACCATAATTGATGCTTATTTAACTAACATGTTAACACATGTGACTAATGTGACTGATAGTCTGACAGTGACTAATTTATGCACCTCTAGACCGATGACATCATGTCAGGGTGTGGCTAATACAAAAAGAGGCGGAGCCGAATAAAGCAGGAGAGGAAAGAAAAAAAAATTCTTAGACCGCTTTTGCAGTCGACCGCTTTTGCAGGAGGTCGCAACAATATTTAAAAAAACTCTTGCTCCAGTAAATAATTGTGTTTAGCAGGAATGGATTTGGTCATCCAGTGTTGTGGATGGGAGTGCCACTACCTCTGGAGGTTTAATGAAACTGCTCCACATCTGTACACAAATTGATCTTAATTAGATCTTAAATCTTCCTTCCTTCTTTGCGTATCTGATGGTTCTCCTTTCTCTCACAATGACTTCATGTTTAGTTTTTTTACTCAGAAAATTGCACCAATTACCGAGTACCAGTGTACTCTCCACTGACGGTGCAATTCGATTTAATCTCCCTAGACAATCTCTCCAAGTTAGCTCTGATGTCTGAACCTACAATTGGCAAGCTCGATCCTCTCGCTGCTCTTTTCAAACAATTTTCCCCAATTTTAGGACCCTCAATTCTTATAATTATCAGTCGGTCTCTCTCTTTTGACACAGCCGAGATTAAGCAGTTACTCAAAAACCCACATCTTGATCCTTAAGTCCTTCAGAATCACATACCGATCTCAAACCCTTACTTTCCAAAATACTCAACTATTTGAACGGTCTCAATCTGGTTTTAGATTTTTCGATTCCACCAAAGAAGAGTGGTCAGTGATGCTACTGATGCTAGTGAAGCTACTGATTCTAACTCCACCTGCAAACGAAACCTTGCATCCATTCAAGAACAGTCAGCATCCTGACACCCATGAAAATATTTCTTTTGACTGATCCAACCCAGAAACCTGAATAACTCTCTATCATCAAGTAAAGCTCTGACTAGGGTTTGATGGCCCGCAGGCTTATAAACTGATATTTCAAAGTGCAAAAGATTAATTTGTGAACTCATTCTTATTTACAGAATGTAAATATTGTCCAATTCATCATACTCCACATAGTGATTACACTGAGAATAAGAAATGCAGGGACCACACAGACATTCTCACTACACTAGCTTTAAATAAGGATCTCTAAATGCTATTTCATTGACATTTGGTTAGGGCAGGGACAGCAGAATGTATGAGACAGCTGTTCACTGCAATTTCCATTTTCTACTCATTAGATAAGTACTATGACAGTGTCCTTCAGTACGCAATTATCATAATACAAAGAAGGTATAGGTGACCAGAGAATAGTCTTGTGACTTCCAAATGAGGCAACGAGTTGTCATTTTGTAAGCTATATAATGTCCTTTTTCAAAATGAAACACAACCCTAAGGTGACATTGCTCATCACTCTAATAGTGTCTTCATCACTCCCCATCTCTCTGCCTCCTGGAATCTATATTTGTAGGGGTCAGACAATTAGCCTCTCCTTGAAAAGCAGGCAGACTTTAAGGAGTCTGAGCTGTTGGCTCAGATTTGAAAGACTCTGTTGAGAGGTTCCTCATCAACCATTCCTTACGTTTTTGACTCTCCACCTGTTTTATAAATGGAACATGAAGAGATCAGAGGAGCATGACAGAGGTCACATGGACAGACTGCTAACCTAGCGATCTGATAGTATGAGAATCACACTGATTGTGATATTTGTTGGGATGAATTTCACATGATGCATAAATTCAACGTATGCAGCAAATGGTAATATTGTGCTAGGGTCTCTTTTATTAGGGGTTCAAGCCTTAGGGCAGAAATGTAGGCAAAAATGTGTATATCATAATGTGATTGACAGTTTAACAAAATGTGATGCACATTGTGACGGTTTGAGTTGTCTCTCTCCTCACATGTAAGATTAGTCAACGTCAGTTTGTCAAACCCACAAAGGATGCATGCATTGAACACCAAAGTATCGTAACATACATCATACAAACAATGACAGTTTCAAGAAATCACTCTTCAGTGCAAGCAGAAAAATATTGAAACAGTAGTGGGCATAAATGTAAAAAAGGTACATTTCTTAAAATGACGATTGGAATGTAATCAAATTTGGTGCAAATGCTTTAGGGATGAGTATTAGTCAAAATATGAAGTTTGGTTAGGTTTGGTCTGTGGGGGCTTGCATAATCACTATGAAACGTGTTGACCTTAATTTGGAACGGTCACACCAAATTTCATTAAGGCTTTGAGTGTTTCACCACTCACAGTTGAAACAGTTTAACTATCACAATGTCATTTAATGGATATTCTGTCACAATGAAACTTTCAATATTTACTATCACTTATTCTTTCAACATTTTGATGAATCTCTTTACACCTTAAAAACCGTTCCATGTAAGTATTTTACTGATTTGCTTGGTTTGCTTAATTGATGCTTGCGGCTATATTAAAAAATGTCAATGTCAATATCAAACCATGCCAGGAAAATCCCCCCCACAGCACACATGCACTCGCCCACTTGTTGAGAAGATGAAGGATGACTCATCTGACCACATCACTTTTCCCCACATCTCTGTAGACCGTTGCCTTTGGGTTTTGCACCACTGAACTCTCAAATGTGTATTTTTGCACTGCAGCCCTACTATAATATCCCTCTCCATGTAGTTGTCGATGGACTGTTCCTGCTGACAGTCTGATCACGTCCTGCATTGAGATTATCAGTCACCTGAGGAAGATCTGTTCTGTTTTCCTTACACATCGCACTAATGCACAAGCATCACAGTCATCAGATGTGTGCTTTCGACCACAATTTCCAACCCTATTTACTGATGTCTTTCCCATTGATCTATATGCAGATGTCACTTTACTGTTCCTATTGAAACACTAGTTAGTTAGCACATAATGCTCCACTAACACATAAACATAAAGTTTCATTGTGAAGTGGCCTATTGCATGTTTGTTTTATGTTTGTTAATTATGTGCTTAAATAATGGCCAAAGAAAAATGAGTAATATTGGTTGACAATGAAAACAATAATTATTTGCAACCACAGGTATTATACATATGGAGAATAAAGGATATACTGTATATAGAGCCTGTAGATCTGTGTGATTTAACCAGTTGGAGGCCCATCTGTGGGGTGTCTGGACCACCACAGATCTCCTGGAAGGCAGATGGGCCCTTGTGTACCAGCTACAATGGCAGCAGTTCCACCAGTGGCTTGTTTCATAACTCAGATAACTTTAATATAGTTTTAATTCTGCTGTTCTTCAGTTATCATAATTACTCATTATCCTTTCACCAAATATATTCCTCTGACTGCGAGCCAATGTTGATGAAGATACTATGAAGAGGTGGCATGATGCCTAGTAAGGTTCACTGTCACAAACACAGTAATGTGTCTTATTAATTTCATATTTTAGGAGTTCAAAGTTTAAATATATTTTACATCATTACATCATCACTGCTCTGACTATGCAGATGTCCCTATGCCCTTCAGGGTGAAGTAGTCTTTAATGCACATTAATGATTTGATTTGGTGTCATAATTGATAGCGGCAAAAACAATGTTTTGCATTTAACTTGAGGTCCTGCTGAAAAGTAAAATATTTATCTTAATCTTTCCATCGAAAATAATACATACATACCTGATGTTGTACATATGTATGGCTGTGGATTTCTTACACCACTCCTTTGTATAGTTGTGTACCGTTGATGAGAGCTAAATCCTAACACTAAATACACCTCATATTATTTAATGTAGTGAATATTTCAGGTGTAGGCAGGATGCAGGAGAGAATTAAGCTAGTGGGCTGGTTCTCCCTGTATCCAGCCGGATCTGATTGCAGCCGGGTCAATTATACCTGTGTGTGTGTGTGTGTGTGTGTCTGGGGAAGAGGGAACGAGTGAGAAGTGACTGTCGACAGTATGGAGCAGAGAGCGAGCAGGACTGACTGTCCTGTCCGTCACACCTGGTTGTTGTTGTTAGGTGATTATGTTCAATAATATTTAGAATCAGTGACCTCAGTGACCCCAGAGACCTCAACACTGACCACTGACCACTGACCACTGAAAAGGTCAAAGGAAGGATGTAAACAGACAAAATCAGTAAAAGCCAAGTAGAGGACCAAAATACAACCCTTTATAGCAGGATGTCTTCTTTGCCTTGGCCATTACAAATTCTAAAGAGATAGAAGAAGAAGAAGAAGAAGAAGAAGAAGAAGAAGAAGAAAGCATCATGGGAAGTCAGCCTCCCCTGCTCATCACATGTGATTTAACCTCCAGAGTATTCCTTCCTTTCAGCTTTGCTCTCTGCCTGTTTGTCTCTCTCTCTCTCACATCTATCGCCTCGTTTCCCTCCAACTGTCAAGTGGATTTTATGGAAACTTGTGAAATGTTGCAAAAATAAAATGCAAATTAGGTCCATTTCCATCAAGTTGGTTGAAGTGAAAAAACATCCACAATAAAAATGTAAAGAATCTCTGAAGAAATTATGAGTATTGATTAGTATTGGGCAAGTTATTATTTAGCATCATCTCATGTTGAGAAAAACATAGATATATACTTTATATACTCTAATGTACCAACTAATGGTCATACAACCTTATACATGTTACAAGTTACAGATATGATATTTCAGGTTATAGATATTTACTTAATTATATATTTCAGTCTAAAGCAGTCTAAAGCTGTTAGATGAAACTGAACCATTCATCATGGCAAGAATACGCCATTATTCATTTAACAATTCTGTTTCCATTGCTATCTATCGCAGAATTTCTTTTAGTGACAAACATTTTTCATCTTTTCTTCTGTGTTTTGTTGATTCCATTAATTTTGTTATATGCACATTTGCAAAAAATAATCCTTGGGATCTGTTAGGAATTATTTCTTGGTCGTGGTGATGAACGTAAGAAGAAAGCAGCAACAAACTACGTCTCAGGATTCAATGAGTATTTAATACAGTGCAGCGCTGAAAGGGAGAAATATCTGGCAGCATCTCTGCCTACGAGGATAATCTAAAGAACACCAAGCAGATACAGTTCCTTTATACAAACACATGTGATATTTTACATAGATCCTTTCATCCCCCTCAGCCTTTGTCTGTCATCCCTATGTCAATTGAGTTGAGTGGAAGTAGTTCTGGCTCACCTTCCTCTAGACCATGTCTATAGACCCTTTTAGTGCCTACGTCACGATTACGTCACAGTGTTAGCTGGAGGCAAAACAAAGCAAAATTGGAGGCATCACCTCACCTCAGAGCAGCAGAGTAAGAGGCTACCGTTCACCCAAAATGTCATCTTGCTGTGTTGTTGGATGCCAGAATCAAAGGAGAGGCTCCAACTTAAAATTTTATCGTATACCAGCTGCCACTGCCAGTAAAAAAAAATCGAAGACAACTATGGTTAAACGCGATAAAACGAAAGGATTGGACTGAGGCGATCATCAAAAATGCTTGTGTTTGCAGCGCACACTTCATAGGTTAAATAAAGTATTGTCTGTTTTAGGTATGGATATGTGTCTAAAGATTTCTCATGCCCACCTCATCACAAATTCTCTCGTAACTCTCTTAGCGCATTAGCTAACTTTTAGTTGTAACGTTATGTGTGTCAGGTGTGTGTGTGTGTGTGTGTGTGTGTGTTCGGATCGCACGACACAAATCTCATCTTGTACATGACCATTCAGGACATAGTTATAGGCATCTAAAGATTTATACTCTTTACTATACACGCTTGGGTTCTCTATCAGGTAGGTGTAAATGTCTGGCCGTTCCACAGTAGGTAGTCCTGTCAGATCGTCCGGTCGGCCAATCTGGTCCCGTTGGTTAATGTTAACTTGTTCAAGTAACACTCGCGGTCCTGGAGAGTGAGTGACCGTAAATTTTCAGATATAGCGTTATTTTCTTCAGCCATGTTAAAAACAAGCCAACAACACTTGCTAGCCAGTGTTGTTGGCTAACGTGTTCCGGCCGGGTTCTGCCTCCACCTCAGTTCCGCCCACAAAAAAAACGTCATCATGTTTACTTACTGAAAAGCGGTCTATTAAACCTGGTGCCTGGGATCTGGACTATGGTTTACATCCAGACCATAGTCTAGTCTTACACCCCCATACCTCCAGACCATGGTCCAGTTGCCTCCACACCATGGTCCAGTTACCTCCAGACCATGGTCCAGTTGCCTCCAGACCAGAGTACAGTTGCCTCCAGACCATGGTCCAACGACAAAAGATAATCCAATTAATTCCCACTACGATGCCTTAATTAGAGGCCATGCTTTATCACTACCATGCAAATGTGTCTGTAACTGCGTTTGCCTTCACTCTCTGCAGAGACAGAGACGCTTTTATGATCCACCTGTCAGGGTGGATCTGACAGTACAGCACTGTCAGTACTTTGTCAGGCTGTAAAGGACATGTGCCTGCTTTTTGTTTCATTACTTTTATTTCCCCCCATAAATTCCCCCAAACTCTTATGTTAGTGTCACCACACACACACACACACACACACACACACACACACACACACACACACGGTTACTGTCCAACTGTGATTGCAAAAGTACATAATATTCACAAGTCTCTGGAAAGCCATGCAGCCTGCACTGAGTCTACTCCACTAAGCAATTGGCTTAAGCGACAAATTGTCTTGCCCGCTGTCTTGCCAGTTCCAACATGTCACTGAATTCAATAGTCATCATATTTTAAAGAATTGAACAATATGTATAGTAGGCAAGAAACTCAGTGATCATTCAGAAACCAAACATTCTACATTTCCTAAATGTTTTCCCTGTCAAAAATCTGCACCAGTGATGCTTTTATCCAGTGCAGTATGTAGGGCACATCTGTACTTAGCCACCATATTTTGCCTCACTACTACAATGACAAAAGCTTCTTGGCGAATGTGATTCATGGCACTGGGATTCACACCCCTCTAATGACTGTAATGAAGTCTTTGGTGTGGGAGTTATATGGTATTCAGACTCACAGATATGACTTTGAGATAACGGGGAGAAGTTAATTAATTCCTGTTCTGCCTCTTGGAGAACGTGAGTCCTTTCTTTTCACTACCAACAGTGAACATATCTTAATGAAATGCCCAATTCCACTACAGAGGGACCAGTAATTTCCCTTCCTTTACCTTTTCTGTGAGTGGAAATGAGGCTTGAGAGATCCATTAAGCGCTACAATTAGCCTGGCCGCTGACCCTGACAGTGGTTTGTCTGAGTGCGTCCACCCAGCCATCATGTCTCTCCATCTTTACACAGGTTCAGCTCATAATGAAGCTCTGTCAGGTTGGCATCCCCCAAGTTAATACAGGAAGGTAATAAGGAACATGATGTGTGTGTGTGTGTGTGTGTGTGTGTGTGTGTGTGTGTGTGTGTGTGTGTGTGTGTGTGTGTGTGTGTGTGTGTGTGTGTGTGTTGTGAGAACCAATGAGAGTTTTAGACCTTCAGAGTGAGGACGTTTTGCAAAGTGAGGTCAGTTAGGATGAGGTTTGGGTAAATTTACTGTTAAGACTTGGGTTTAGAGTTAAGATCAAAATTAGGATTAGTCAATGGAAGGTCCTCACAAGTATAGACACACATGCACATGAAGAAGAGACAAAAAGAGAGAGACTGAGCAGCATGAGGTTCATTTCAAAGACAATCCCTTGCAGCATTTGTGGCGAAGGCCATCCATCCATGGAGAGGAGAAAGGGAGTGAGACAGAGGGATGGAGATGGAGGGGATGTAGCAGACATGGCAGGAGGCAGGGCTGATTGACAGGATGGAGAAGGGCAGTGAGTGATGGAGAAAAGAGGGAAAAAGACGAAAGGAAGTGCAGGGAGGGAACAAGATAGAATAAGGCAGAGAAATATAGTTAAAGGTTGGTAGAGTGAGAGAGGCAGAATAACAGAGGGAGGAGGAGAAATAGAGGGGCTGTTTTTTCTCTCCATGTCCTCTGGGCTTCACAAAGCCCTTTTCCTGTGTGTGTGTGTGTGTGTCTGTCTGTCTGTCTGTCTGTGTGTGTGTGTGTGTGTGTGTGCGCGTGTGTGCGTGCGTGCGTGCATGTGTGTGTGTGTGTGCATGCGCGCTAGAGAGTATGTGTGCATGTGATGATAAATAAAAATGAAGATAAGTTATGACCTCCAGTCTGTGATCATCATCAAACCACCAACAGAAACAAAAATCAGTTATATTTTCAGGAAAGCGTTTCACCCTAACCCTATTCATGCTTCTTTATGCTTTTCCCATTAAAAACATATTGTAATATAACTTACATTAGTTTAGATACTAACTATGATATAAACTCAACATTTCACACCATAAAGATTTATGCTAGTCTAAAAAGGCTTCACAATGAAAAAGGGGGATAAAGTGAGTTTAGGTGGGTTTGACACGGTGTTGAAGACGACAGAGTTTCTGTCTCGGTCTCGGCCGAGCCTCCAGTTTTTCCCTGGTGTTTCTTGTGTTCTCTCCCTTCCTCTTGTGTCTCCTGTTTGTTTCTGTGTGTGTGTGTGTGTGTGTGTGTGTGTGTGTGTGTCTGTGATGTGGACGTGACCCTGATTGCTGTCCAGCCTACTCACCTGCTCCAAGCCGCAGACCTGCTATCCATCTACTCATCCTCTTTGCAGTATATCTACCCCGGTTCTTCGGTCACTCATCGGCAGATCGTTGTTTCAGCCTTTGTGGTTAGCTCACGTCTCTGGCGTCTTGGATATCGTATTCTAGTCTTTACCTTCCATGTGTTTTTTGATCCCCGGCTAATCCTGTCTTCCTTGTGGTCCAGGACCATCACTACCCTGCCTGCCTGTTCATCTCCCTGCCTGCCTCACCAGCCTCCTGCTCTACCACGCTTAGCCAGCCGCCAGCCCTCCCTTCTTCCCTTCCCTGCCTTCGCCTGCTGGACTGTTCCTCTCGTCATCCTCACCTCCAGTATCTCCACCAATAAAACCTCATCATCTTTATTGTCACTCTGAGTCCGAGTCCTGCATTTGGGTTCCCTTAGTTGATCGTGACAGATTCAGAGGTTTTATTTCTCCTAGAAATCTGTAGGCACAACCTTTGACTGGTTTACTTTAGGTAGTGGTGGGGTTGGGAAGAAGGAAAGTATGGAAGTTTAATGCTTCATCACAGGTATGTGGCCCGGACTGGTCACTTGGAAAAACCTACACTCAGGTTTACCTACAGTCACTTTACCTACACTCACTTTATTAGATACGCCTAGCTAGTACCAGGTTGTACCTCCTTTTTCCTCCAGAACATCCTGAATTCTTTGAGGCCTGGATCCAACAAGCTGCTGGGATCCTTCAACGGGGATCATGCTCCATGCTAACTCCATGGAATCAGTCAGTTTCTGCAAATTCTTTCAGTGGCACATTCCTACTGCAAACAAAGGTCTCTATTTGGTTGAGATCTGGACGGAACCATCTCCTGCCTACCGGAAGTTTCCGGTAGGCTAGACTAGGCCTCATTTATAAAGGTTGCTACTCACAAAAAAGTGGCGTTAACGGGGGTGAAACGTGCGTACGCATATTTTACCGCAAACGTCGGGATTTATAGAAAAATTCTATGTGGTAAAATGTGCGCACTTCTACGTATCCTTTCACCCATGCGTAGAGCTAACCGCAAAGTTTTTCAGACACGGGAATCAGCGACGCCCGATGGGGAGATCACAAAATAAAGCTCAGTCCTCTTAAAAACATAGTTTTATAAGTGTGCTTTCACAGGGTTTGTGGTCTGTTGTATCTGTTAAGTCACTACTTAAAACCTATTTTTATAAAAGGCATTCTCTTAACTCTTATTTTATTGATTATTTTACCAGGCGGCGCCAGGATGAAGTGAAATAAAACTCACTGATTTAACCTGCAATAGCCTCAGAAAGGCTAAATTACAACAACATAATGCTACTGTTCAAAATCAAAGAATACATTTATTAATCAGAGACTCACATAAGAACGGAGCACTGCAGAGAATTTATGAACGATAAGGATTCTGTCAAAATCAGCAGGCGGAGGAGTAGAAACAGCAGTTTGCGGCTTGCCTCTCTCTCTCTCTCTCTCTCTCTCTCTCTCTCTCTCTCTCTCTCCCCAACGGGGGAAATGGAATTAGGGCTGAAAGTTGTATTTACCACCATGAAAAGCAAGCAGGCTGAGAAACCGAACTAAGTGACGTGTCTGTCTGTCTATCGATCTCCTCCGCTCTGTTTCAGTGGGCTACTATGGACGCCCCAACATACACCAATGGAAATATTTTTCTATAGATACATAAAGCTTAAACAGAGGGGGCAAAAATACAACTAAGGGGCTAAGCATATTTTACTCTTTCATATGTAGCTCCTTATGCTCAATGTTATAATAACTTTTAAAATGTTTTTAAATAGTTTTTATCATTTTGTTCATCATCAGTTTGTCTCCCATTTTTATTTTGTCTTCTAAAGCACTTTGTAACTTTGTTTTGAAAAGTGCTATATAATAAAAGTTTATTTCTATTATTATTAAGGTGTGCCGGATTATTAGAGCTTGTGCGGTTCTCCACAATGTGGCACAGATCCTCTACTGAGCCCCAGACAGTAGCTACACCTTTACGGTGCTCAACCTCAGTGATGAGCGCCTCGATCTCACACTCCGCAAATTTCAGCTTTCTTGCAGCTGGCGTCTCTCAGTCTTTCCCTCATTGATAGTCCAACAAAGGCTTCTTAACAACGTCGGCATATTCATGAGCTATTTAGCATTGCCCATTTATGGATGATTGTGGGACGACACTAGGAGTAGTGGGAGGACACTGGGAGGAGTACACAAGCACACAATTCAGGTGGGTATTTATTAAGAGAAGACTGTGTACAGGTGTGCGCCGCACGGTTTTATAGATCTGAATATTTTCTTGCGTTAGTAGATTCTGAGGTTTGTGCGTACGCAATGTTTTAGGATGGAATCTACGCAAAGTTTTATAAATGAGGCCCCAGGTCAGTAAAAATGTTTAGGTTCACTGTGATGCTCAGATGATGTTCCACTGGTACTGAGACTCCCACACCATAACACCGCCAGCAGCAGGCAGGATAGATCCATGGATTCCTGCCTACAACAGAAACTCGGATCTGTCTGAATCTGTTGAGTGATTCCACTGTCCAGTCGTCCAGTTTTGTTGATCATGCGTCTATTGTAGCTTCATCTTCTCCATAGTTGACAGGACTGGAACTCAGCATGGTCATCTGCTGCTGTAGTCCAACCTCTTCAAGGTCTGAGATGCCACTGTTGTACTGAGCTGTTATTTGCTGTTAGCTTGAACCAGTCTTGCTATTCTCCTCTGAGCTCTCACATCAACGAGGAGTTTGTCTGACTGGATGGTTTTTGGTTAAGGATTCATTCTCAGGAAACCTTTGACATTGTAGTGCCAAAATCGCAGGAGGCACCAATCATCATATACTGTATATCCCTGATATCTGCGTGCTTGTGTTTCAAGTGACTCAATACTATTCAATACTACTACTCAATACTATTTATATGCAAAACTCTACATTGTAGTGCAGGTACATTTACCATAGTGTCTCTAATGAGATTGGGCAATCATAATTACCTCTTGGAGGATATAAAAATATAGTCCAAGCTCAGATTCAAACAGAATCATCTTCTGATTTACAGACAAAAAGCGTCTAAGTGTCTAATGTCGGCTGACCTGACAGTGATTATTTATTTATGATCAGAGTATAAAGGTGATTAATAAACATTAAGTATTTGCACACTGTAGTTTTCTGCTCCAGTATAATTGACTTCTGTGAACTTTCAGCTCAACAGCACAAGCAACCACAACCATGACCACAACCGAAAGCATAGCCAGTATCAATTTACTATCCACAGCACCCATAGCACATGTTTAGGGAATAGATGATATAGCAAAATAAAAATGTAAAAAAGTAAAATCTTTCATATTCATTCATTGTAGTTTTTCTTAAAGATTATTTTTATGGCATTTCTGCTTTAATTGACAGTTCACAGTGAAAAACACAAACTGTTGCTGAGGTAAAAGAAAAGAAATAGTTTGACATGACATTAGATTGTAAAAAAAGAAATAATGAGAAGTAGGCACATATTATTAGTCACATGGATGGCAGGGCACTGAGCCGCTATCCAACATGGATCAGAGGTTAGCTCCATAATAGGAGAGACCTCACTGTATTGGAGCTGGACTACTGTTATCACTTTCTCTTTGTATATCAAATGTGTTCTTATGAGTTATCATCAGTTGTTACTGTTCACTTTAAGCATAGTAATAGGAGACTACACCAAATACTGTACGGATGTCACTGGTCAGTTATAAACTACATTTTGCCCTTTTTCTCAAATTTATTTTGAAATGTTCTTGAATGAGAAATAAACTTGAAATTAGTTGCTGACAGAACAATCCAGAGTATTTCTCTTTGACAATTGTAAACATCTAAGAGTTTTTTCCTTCATTGTTTTTCTAAGATCTTTCCAGAAACTGAGGTCTCATAACCTTCCTCCAGTTGAGGGCATTGAAACAATAAACATTTGCTCAACACCCACAGACCTTGATGCATCGCTGTGTGGAAGTGTGGATGTGGGGCGATAGGGAAATGTGTTTACAGTGTAATATTTCGCAATTAAGATAAGGCACTACTGAGACCCACTACTCTGTGGTGCACCAAGCACTGTGTTGATGTGTTGATGCCCATTGATTCACACGTGTTGCATCCAGTTGAGCTGCTGCAGTACACAGACAACATTGGCTCCTCCATGGTATCTGCAAGTACATGTTACCTGAGAGAATATTACAGTAAATATATATTATATTTTTAATAAGCTTTGCTCTTAATTTGTCATTATAAGCCCTATTGTCCAATTTACTTGACAATGATTTTTTTGATTTGTAAATATGACTAACCTACAAATCAAACAAGAGGAAGTCTCTTTTAGACAATATAGTCAAGAATCACCAGAATCATTACATTTTACATTTGGCGAGACAAAGAAAACAAAGTCCTAGTTTGTGTATTCCTTGGCTGTTAAAACAGTCACACCTATTTCATTATATGTTGTTATATAGGTAGTAGGTAGGTAGCACTTATCTGGGACTTCTACTACTACTGTTTTCTATCTTATATATAAAATATGCAGAAAGGGAGTAAAGAGAAGTAAAATAACATTCTACTGCCACCTATCTGTCAGTACCACAGGCTCCCCGTCTCTAGGGTCTCTTTTACTGTTTCCACTATGTACGTCATGATGACCTGATATTCAAGGAAGCAGGCCACAGCGACTCCAGCCACCCAGCCACACCTCATCCGCATGAATTGATCTGCAACATTTTTCAGTCCAATTATATTTTTTTCAAGAGCACTACAATGTAAACATAGAGATAGTTGAGCGTTGAGCCTCGCATTGTTTCAGAAGGGGTTTTAATATAAATGTACAATATATTCCATACAGCAGTCGCATCATTTGTTTTTGAAAAAAGATCATCAAAGAAGAGAATCCATTACAAACCTCTGAAATGATCTCACGAGTTTGGTGTGCTAGAAGCTGAGATGAGAGCTCGCCTCAGTGATTTCTCCATGTACTTCATAGTGGGCTTGATCAGATGATGTACTTCATAGTGGCCTTGATCAGATGATTTCACAACCCATTCATCTCTATATGTATTTATTAATGTCCCTATTATTTCTGTATGTCCATGTGACAATGAGAACGGTTGATCAACATCAGAGTGCATAGATCTATTGCATTTGCCTTGCTACCCCACCGGTCGCTAGACAACGTTAGTATACTAGTATACTAGTATACGGCTGCATACCGGTAAGCGATGGCCAGAGATTAGAGATTAGACATTAGACACTAATTATTAATAACATAATAATCCACAATGGTGAAAACTTTCATTCTAATGGACTGTTGATTCTAATAGCCAGCCTGTTGACTGGAGAAAAGTATATTTCATTCTCAGTATTACTGCTCTTGGTTGCGTGTTTTGTCTATTAAACTCACTAATAACATATCTTTGTTTTATCACCCAACCATACATATGCTCATTGACCATATACAACCATATACAAAATTCAAGGCCTCGCAGAAGGCAGTTTGAGAGACACAACAATTTAAAAACAGAGCATCAATATCAACAAACACAGATAGTGGGAAGAAAAAAGTAAATGTGAGTTTTTGTGTGTAGGAGTGTTGGTAACTGAGGGTAAATAAATTGAAAAGGTAAGACTCAAATCTACATTTGACCAATGGGGCTGTTTTGGATTCAGGTCACTTCTGCTTTGCTGAGTTAATCCTGACATCTCTCCACTTCCCATTCCCTCTACAATGAAACTGACTCTCAATGCTATGACAGTCTGCTTCACTTTCACTTTCCTGCCAAGACAAATTCTATACATCCTCTATATCATCCAATCAATTCTTCTGCCTGTCTGTGGTAACCACTGGCAGCTGAATGAGGGCTCCCCCGAGTTCAAGGGAAGTGACCTTTTTACTTTTCCCAAATGGGCCATCATGATAGTGAGCTTCTCTCTCTGCGTTGATCGATAGCAATAAAAGGCTGGGATAAAATGGAGCAGCAATAAATCCAGAGTACACCGCCGCCTGTTTCTATATTTACAGCAAAGGGCAATAAAGTGTAACTGGTGCAAAAGGAAGAGATATGTTTGTCCTGAAGAGGATTTTGATGACACACTGACTGGCCGATGTCCAATATTTAATAAAAGCCCATCGTGATCACATGCTCTAATGCCAGCACAAATATGACCATCAGCTTCAGAAACTATAGCTCCAATGATCAGCCTCTAATTTAGGACTTCTTAGGCTTGATCCATCTCTGCATGGACAGTACAGCACTGACGATAAACATCCACCTCTTACCAAGTAACCACAAATGGCCCTTGCAACCTTTTGAGCTGGAAGTAGAAAACAATACAAGGACTTAACCATCCAGTCCAAACTCTCTCAGTTGGGGTCCTCTGTTATTCAGGCCGTTGACATTCTTAGGACCGGAGTCACGCTTTACGATAACTGACCAAGTGAATGGAGTTTTCTCGTAGGTCCAAGACATTGAATTTCATGACATATTGAGCATGGGTGAATTATCATGCTTATGTCAAGTCAAGTTAAGTCAAGATTATTTGTCACATGTAGTGAATACAGCCGGTGAAGTTAGGGAGGAACTTGAAGCTCTCGACATGCTCCACCTCAGCTCCGTTGATGTGGATGGGGGCGTGCATGCACCCCTGTTTCCTGTAGTCCACCATCAGCTCCTTGGTGTCTTCCACAGTATTCCACTATTCTGCATGTAGTAACTAGTAGGTTTGAAGACTGGAAGCAGAAATGGTGTGTTAAGAAAATAAACAATGATAGCAGAAACAAACAAAGTTAAAGGCCAGGGGCCTGTTCCAAGAAGCGGGAGTTTGGTAACCCTGAGATGAGGGGAAACTCTGGGTTTTCTGTTCCAGAAAGAGAGGTAACTCAAACTCTGACTCAGTTACCATAGTAACTGACTCTGTGAACCTAACCTGCTCGCTGGCAAGTTTTCTTGAACAAACCCTGACTTTCTCCCTGTCTCCTCCCTCTGCTGAACCTGAAGCAGCTGTTGGACATGGCGTGTCCTTTCCTCGGTAACCCCATCAATATTCAAGCGGAAGTAATTGGCATAGCCTTACGTCGGGAGAGGATTTTGAGACCCCGATTAGATGTTCTATGTCCAGGATGGAAGAGCTGTCCAAGATATAATATGTCGTTTACACTTCACGGATTAAGCTACCACCACCCCGAGCAGTCAAATAAACACACCTTTCATTTGGTTTTCTTTATTTCCTACAAATACAAAAGCAACAGTTAGTATTTTTATATTGTTCCAACAACACATTTCACCTGTGACCATGCACCCACCTCTAACTTATGTTTGAGTAATGAAATTTCTAGATCTGCCTTTCTAATTTGTCACCCCAAGTACAGCATTTGAAGTATGTCTTGCCCAGACAGCTCAGTTGGTAGAGCATGAGACTGGTAGAGCATGGTAGAGCAAGCGTCTGCTCAATCACTGTATTGTAATGTTTTTATATTTCATTTTCAGCTGCTGCCAAGTGCCCTTTGCGCCCGTGGGATTGCACCTAAATGAAAATATTTTTTTTCCAATACTATTCCACCACTTTCTCACATGTAGGTAATGTTATAAGAAAGTGTGGTTAAATGTTAAATGAATACACTACTGCATTCAAACGTACGCATTGACTCGGGCAGCGATTCTCTCCCACGCCAATTCCCTCTCCTTTACGACCCTTCTGCTTGCTGGTTGCCATGGTGAATCGTAGTATCGGACCTCCATTGATGATGGCTTTTTATTGTCGTTGCGCACGTGCTTAACTCAAGGTGAACATACTCAAAGTTGATTGAACTAACTCAAATCAGCCGTTCTGGAACCGAAAACTCAGACTTGGCCATCTCGGAATTAATCAACTCAGAGTGCAGGGTTAGACTCAGAGTTTGCTGAACCTGCTTCTTGGAACAGGCCCTAGATCTGTACATGCAGTATGGCGCTCCTGTTGAAACACTGTCATGCCACCACTGGCTTTGTTTACAAAGTCATTTATTGATTCAAGATGTTTTTCACTCTAATTTCTGCCTGGGCTTTTGATATAAACACTGTTTGTGACTGCTAAACAAGACTCATATTTGTATTTTGACTCAGTAAAACAGATGTTCTTGAGTTATGATATCTTAAGAATTCAATAACTTCAAAAAACAACAACCCTAAAATTAGACCAACAGCAAACCAAACATTCCTCTAAACCAACCATGTTCCTTGGAGTGATTCAAATTACACAAGTGAAGAGAAAGCTTTTGGCATGAATATTTCATCTCAGCTTTTAGTTTGCTTGGTGTCGTCTGTTAAGATAACGACATGTTCTACTCTTTTCTCCGTGGCCACATCGTCGGGAGGTTACACAAAGAGTGATTAAATGCTTGTTTGGAGTGTGTGTTGGTTTGTTTTGCTTCTTTGGTTTTCTACATCACAGTTGGTGACAAAACAACATTTGTTTTTTTTAACATTTTCTTCTGTTTCTCAAAGTGACATAACAACCAAACATAACCTGACCATATTCTTAACTTCATTTCTTTCCTCATTCCTTCTCCTTCAGTGAGACGAGGGCAACGATGGACTGAAAAAAACTTTAAACATGTACATAATTTATGACTGACTGCATAAATACATGTAAAAGACCAGGCCACGATTTAACCTTTGACAGAAGAAGAACAATAAACTGGCCTAGCTCCAGTTTACCACAGGGATGTATAAGACTGGGGGTAGCAGCTCTGACTTACTGCAAGGTTCATGCTATATCCAATTCACATATGTTTGGACTATGATCTTGGCTTTTTTTAGTCATATACAGTAGATTTGTATGCATGAAGCAAAGTGAGACAATAGGAGAAGAAAGACAATAATCTATAATGTCATCATGACTTTTTGGAGCTGCTCCACTGCTGTGAGTTCTCTGTCTGTTTCAGTCTATGCCGTTCCCTTGTTTCAATAAGTTAGCTCAAGCATTTGCTCATTCATTCCATGATCCATCTGTCTGCCATCCCATCCATCCATCCATAGAATCATTCTCCAAAGAGTAGAAATACCCATATGTCTCATCAAATCATTTCAGATATCTTTAAAGCTACAGTATCCTTAGTAGCCAGCACAGAAATGACTAAAACCCATTACAGAGTTTTAAAGGACTAACCCCACCCCCAAGAATTCACTGCAGCAGATGAAATGAATAGCTATCAATAATTCACAGAAGACCAATCCAGAACATTGATGGGTAAAAAGAGGGGCTGATATACTCCTGAACAGTTAAAGTGAAGAGCCACGGTAAAACACAATTATCCTGTATTTCCGATGATGTCACTCAATTCAATCAATATTTTTGAACATTTGTGACTATAAAATAAAACAATAGAGCCTGTCTACTGTTATGATTCAAATGAACCGGAACATTCCCCATATTGTGAAATCATCCTGGTGCTGTCAGAGCGTTAAAGATAACATGTGAGGGGCGTCCTGGTGGCTCAGTGGTCTGAGGCGCATGTCATCCCTCTTCTCTCATCTGATCTTTCCTGTCTCTCTCTGCTGACTGTCAAATAAAAAAAGAAATGCCAAAAAAAGAATTGAAAAACCAATAACATGTGAAGTAATTTGTGTATAGGGTGGATTTGTCCCTTCGCTGCCTCTCTCCCACATCTCCTGTTGTTAAATCATGGATGCCCTGCTGTTCAGACTAGTTATGATATGAGCTGTCTGGGCTGCTGACTGCACAATCCAGTTTCTTACCTCTTATCACAGCTGGGAAGCCCAGATGACATGTAGCCTAAAAAGAACAGTATTTGGAAAGCATAAACCATTTCATTTTTGATGCACTGAGCACTGGATGTAGAGTAACATTCACACTGTGAGCAACATGGTTAATCAATCACTGAAGTCCATTCTTTTCCTTTAGAGATGAGCGACCAGGGAAATCTGACCAATGTGGATGGTCAACATGCATCATCTGGGAAAGGTTGGCCACAGCTGAACTTTCAGCCATCAGCAGCAACCTGACAACCTAGCTGTGATTAGATGTCCACGCGTCCTGTGATTTTGTTTCATGAACAATAGTTCTACCTGGCGAGCGGAAAACGGGTGGAAAGTTGATTACAGCCATTCAAAACTTTCCAGTTCCAGTTTTATTTGAAAGACTACAGGAATAAACGTCTCAATATGATGCTTGGAGAATGGTTGCATGCAAGCCCTGGAGCCATTTCAGCTGTTACCTCATCAAAAGGATGTAATTCAAAATGATGTAAGCAGAAAATCCACAATTTGGCTGTTGAAACATTTGCAGCTGCAGACCACGACATAGATGCAACCGGAGCCTCTCACCCTGAGAGACCGGAGACTGGAGGGAGAGACTTTTGGTCAAGATCACTTCCTGTCTGTGTCTTGTTAGTTTGGCTTTGCCTCCAACAAACTGCAATACTTTTTGTTTATTCATTAGGTACAAATCATCTCTAGTTCAATATGTACTTGTTATTATTGTTTCAGGCATGACATGTTTCCTCTTATTGACTGTGTCACCACCAGACGTTGCCCCAGGGTGAGCTTTCACACTCCCTCCTTATTTATTTGTTTTAATTCAAATTCTTTTGCCTTTTCTGGGTCGGTTCCCCTGAATGTCATTCTGCCATGAGAGATGTTCAAATATTCATAGCGATGCTCCAGAGTCCTAGTTTGCCATTCCAAGCCAAGATTTACTTTCTCCTGTAGAAGTACAACTGTTTGCCAAGATTGGCCGAACCACGTGCACCACTAAAACCAAGATCAATCTAACTCCTGCAGGACACATTGGCCTCAAAGCTGAATTTTGAATCATATATGAAATGTTGACAATTTAATTTATATTGTGCATTAATGGGCGTTTTTTTCTGACGTGACCCTGCAGGGTTTGTTGATTTTGCAATCATCAGTGCCTCTTACATCAATATTTCATGTTCTGACTGGGCTTATACATTATGTTGTGGAAGAAAAACCTAAAAAATTCTTTTTTCTTTTTCTTTGGTTATTGTATGACTGTAAATATAATAAATAATTTGGAAGTGTAATCATACTTCTGATCTTTGCTTTAGCCAGATCAAACAGAGACATTGGAGGCTTATCATTAATTCAAAGTTATCTTCACCTTCAGGAAACAAAAGGCACTTTGATGAAGAAAGCTGTGTGTGTGTACCCACACACGAGTAGCTAATGTCATCACAGCAAGCCACCCAAGCCCACTGACTCCTCCGCAATCAGAAATAATAAATAATTAACTGGCAGCAACAGTATATCATCAAAATAATAATGGAAGAGTCTGAGGACAAACCTCTGGAGGAATTCCCACATGAGGTGGGCTGAAAAATGATTTGATTTGATGCAAAGGAACTAAAGACCTGCATGTGTTGCTAGACAGCATCAGCATCACTACAGCCATGTAAATGTGTTTACGCTGTATAGAACATACCATATGAGTGTTTCCCCTGTATGTATTCTACCATAGCAGTGAATCACGATCGTTACCCACCATGCTAAAAATATTTGCAAAATAAATGAATTTTTACTTTACTTTTACTTTACTTTAAATAAAGAGACAGGTATTATATTTATTCTTTACATAACAGGAAAGTCGACTTGATCTTAGTTGAGTGATCTTGATCTTGAGTCTGAGTCACATTTCATAACTGCATAACTTTCTGACTTAGTGGTTTTAAGGTGAAATATATATTTTCTTTAATTAAAAACTGTGTTCCTGAATCCCCCCCCTACATGATATGGCAATGCACTTCCTACCGCCATAGTTGGAAAACAATATACTGTATAGCAGAAACACTACTTTACAGACAGCCACGTCAGAGGCAATGCTAGTGTCAATCCCTCTCTGTTTAATAGACTTTACTGCTACTGGAGGCCGATCAATGTCTCACTCCTCATTTCCTTGCCTCTGTCATCTCTCGCCTACAACATCCTCCTCTCATCCACTCTCATCTTCCTCTAGTCTCCTCTTAATTCTGTCACATTTCTCCTTTCCATGACATCCATTTATTTGTCTTCCTGCAGCTACTGTACATGATATCCAAGTGTAAATGCTCGCTGGTGACTAAGCGCTAAACATGTCAGATAATTCAGCTAATCCAAAACATATTTCCATAAGTGATGGGATTTGAAATGTGTTGCACAGCTGGAATGTGGTTCACGTGGGGGGGGGGGGTCACCATAAATGGATTCTTGTGCAACATGGAGTAATCATTACTGTTGCCGAAGCTATATGACCATGAATTCATTGAACATGTGAATTCATTCATCAATTATTCTATATCTTATCATATTCTACATCATTATGACCAGCATTCACAGTTTGTATGAAACCTTTCCAATGGATGTTCCACAACAGGTTGAACTTGAACTTAACACACAAGCAGTCAGCTGATTTCTGTTTAGAAATAATGACATGAATCTCCTTCATTGTTGGTGTGCAGCTCTGCACCGGCGGCTTGTTACTGGTGTTCATTCTAACCATTTCAGTCACCTTAATTAATTTTCCTTTTGTATTTCACCCTCTGAAATGACTCAAGGAGCCCACGTGACTGTCGGATCGTCTCAGATCATTGCGGCGCTCTGTAACGCTGTAACCTCGACAGGTCTGTCATCTCCATCGCAGACCCCTTGTCGTTTTAGATCGCTTTCCATTTAATTAGCTTCTCTTTCATGAAGTTGTCAGCCTTGGTCACGTCATGGATGCAGTCCACTGGCTTCTCAGATGGCTCTTTAATTAGTCGACTGTGCTTTGTTAACATTTCATTTGTATCCTTCCTTAGGCACCTGCTGTGGTGAGTTGACGAGTCGGACGCTCCGAGTTTGTTTCATTTGCCTCCTGTGAGGTTGATGGAATAGTCGCCTCCAGAACTAGGGATGAATGGCTTGCTAGCACCGGGAATGAGGGAGGTCCAAAGACAGAGGTCCGGATGCAAAACAGAAGATTTAATGGGGAAGAATAATCTTGACAAGAACTGAACCAAAACACAGCTTGACAACAAAAATAATACAATAAAGAATATTAAACAATATTTAAATACAGCCTGGCAGTGAGCCGTTAACCAAGTTCAGGTTCAATCTGTTGTGGAACATCCATTGTAAAACTTTTGTCATGTTATGATATGGAGTGAGGAGGTTGATTGGTGGTCTGCATGCGCATGTGAATGTGGGTGATTGTGTGAGTGGAGACACCTGTGCTTCCTTCCTAACAGGTAATCAAAGGAGGTACTTGGTATGTTCTGGTTGGCTGCCGGGGGAGATATAGGAGGTGTGTACCTGGCCGCAAAGGTATCCAGTGGAACACTACCCTGACCGGATTACCAGCCGTGAGTGGAACACAAATTGACTGCCCTAGAGACATTATTGACTTTAGCATTTTAGAGGATTACAAATTATTGCCCTTTGTGACGCTGATTTGGGCCACCGGGAGGGGAGGGGAAACTCCCGGCTCGGCCCGGACACCTTGAACAATATTCTCTTCCACTTTTATTCAAGACTGTCCTATTGACTGTTAATTTTATTGGGCGTGAAAAGGGACAGGACGGCAGGGGGGATATTGTCCGCGGACACCTCGGGCCCCGCTGACACCCCAGTTGTCCTCTGATGCCCCCTAGTAGACACGTGTGAAGAGTGGACCTCACCTAGTGAATCACCATGTGCTGTGTACCCCCATAGTGGTTAAAGGGCAGGGAAAGGGGAGTTTAGTGTGGGATAGCTTGGCCTGTGTGTGCAGTTTGAGATGTTGAGCTGACGTACCCTTTAGTTCACCTTAAAGGGTAATTCCGGGATTTTTCAACCCGGTCTCTATGTCCACAAAATCGCCTAGCTTACCACATAATAGATCCTCGAAGTTTGGGAGCTGCTCCGGTCCATCGGCTCAACCGGCAGTCGCGTAACGGCGGCTCAATGGCGGTAACATAATCCGTAAGGGCAAATTGGCCGGTCAAAGTACGTCCACTAAAAGTGCTTGTTTTTGTCACGGACGGGCTCAGATTGTTATTCGTGTGTCTGAACAGTGTGACAACATTACCGAAAGGATCGCTACAGAAATAGACCGTTTTTAACCAGAAATATACCTTTTTTTTAACAACAACTCTGAACGCTCAACTCTGACAAAGCTGTTTTATGAAAGCAAGAGAATTCACTCATTGTCGGATAGAAGACGGTTGTTTACACGATCCTCGTCTTGGATCTGCTCCGGTCCATCGGCTCAACCGGAGCAGCTCCTAAACTTCGGGGATCTATTATGCGGTAAGCTAGGCGATTTTGTGGACATAGAGACCGGGTTGAAAAATCCCGGAATTACCCTTTAAGTGCGCACCCATTTGATGTGTTAGTGTGACACCCTCCCGATACCGACTGTAGTGAGTTTTATGCCTGAGGTGCTGTCTGTTGATATTCTGGTGTGGCACACACGAGACACTGTCCGCAGTAGACACCTAGCCCTCTCAAGAGTGTGACCGTTGGAGATTGTAGTGTAACCTATCCTAAACACGTTTGCAGTGTAGCCTATCCTAGACACGTTTGCAGTGTAGCCTAGGTTAGCAGAGGACGGGGTGGGTGACCAGCTTGGGAGGTAGCCTTAGGGTCCTAGAAAAGTATCCCCCCCCGCCATTTTTGTGCCCGCTAGTGCCCTTCTATATGAATTGGTGTATTGTATTTTTATCCAGTTGATTAAATAAAGTTGAGTTTTCTTTTACCCGGTTGCCTGTCTGTTTGTGTGGCCTTGGGGGATTCCTTTGCGAACTGGATACTGGGAGAGTTAGTGTGGAATATCAACTTGGCCTTAGTCTAGTGGCCCACTATTCTCTCAGTATCCCGTGACACTTTCATACAAACTGTGAATGCTGGTCATAATAATATAGATTATAATAATTGCATGTTCCATGAATTTATGGTCATATAGCTATGGCAACAGTAATGATAACTCCATGTTGCGCAATAATAAAATAAAGTTGGTGACCAAAACCCCTCCAAAGATATTTACAGTGCGACCAACAGAGCTGATAAAAGCAGTACCTTGATGATGAGGGTTCATTGTTCGGGATGTCGTGAAAGAGGCCATAACATTTATTATGATGCAGAGTTTGGCTCCACTGCAGAGAGAAAGGTTGTTACAAAGCACAAGAGCTCACTCCCACACAGTCAACAAGTCAGGACATCATTCAAATGGTTGTTTTCCACCAACTGTCAGGATTGAGGTTAAATCTGGAACAAGATGCAGACCACGACTAGGGAGTATGAAAATATGGGGCAGCTGTGGCTCAGGAGGTAGAGCGGGTCGGCCTCTAATCAGAAGATCGTAGGTTCGATCCCTGGCTCCTCCAGTCCACATGTCCTGATGTCCAGCACCTTGCATGGTACACTATATTGCCAAAAGTATTCACTCACCCATCCAAATCATTGAAATCAGGTGTTCTAATCACTTCCATGGCCACGGGTGTATAAAATCAAGCACCAAGGCATGCAGACTGTTTCTACACACATTTGTGAAAGAATGGGTCGCTCTCAGGAGCTCAGTGAATTCCAGCATGGTACTGTGATAGGATGCCACCTGTGCAACAAGTCCAGTCGTGAAATTTCCTCGCTCCTAAATATTCCACAGTCAACTGTCAGTGGTATTATAACAAAGTGGAAGCGATTGGGAACGACAGCAACTCAGCCACGAAGTGGTAGGCCACTTAAAATGACGGAGCGGGGTCAGCGGATGCTGAGGCGCATAGTGCGCCAACTTTCTGCAGAGTCAATCGCTACAGACCTCCAAACTTCATGTGGCCTTCAGATTAGCTCAAGAACAGTGCGTAGAGAGCTTCATGGAATGGGTTTCCATGGCCGAGCAGCTGCATGCAAGCCATACATCACCAAGTGCAATGCAAAGCGTCGGATGCAGTGGTGTAAAGCACGCCGCCACTGGACTCTAGAGCAGTGGAGACGCGTTCTCTGGAGTGATGAAACGCGCTTCACCATCTGGCGATATGGTAGACGAGTCTGGGTTTGGCGGTTGCCAGGAGAACGGTACTTGTCTGATTGCATTGTGCCAAGTGTAAAGTTTGGTGGAGGGGGGATTATGGTGTGGGGTTGTTTTTCAGGAGCTGGGCTTGGCCCCTTAGTTCCAGTGAAAGGAACTCTGAATGCTTCAGCATACCAAGTGATTTTAGACAATTCCATGCTCCCAACTTTGTGGGAACAGTTTGGGGATGGCCCCTTCCTGTTCCAACATGACTGTGCACCAGTGCACAAAGCAAGGTCCATAAAGACATGGATGGGAGAGTTTGGTGTGGATGAACTTGACTGGCCTGCACAGAGTCCTGACCTCAACCCGATAGAACACCTTTGGGATGAATTAGAGCGGAGACTGAGAGCCAGGCCTTCTCGTCCAACATCAGTGTGTGACCTCACAAATGCGCTTCTGGAAGAATGGTCAAAAATTCCCATAAACACACTCCTAAACCTTGTGGAAAGCCTTCCCAGAAGAGTTGAAGCTGTTATAGCTGCAAAGGGTGGACCGACGTCATATTAAACCCTATGGATTAAGAATGGGATGTCACTTAAGTTCATATGCGAGTCAAGGCAGGTGAGCCAATACTTTTGGCAATATAGTGTAGCTCGCTGCCGTGAGTGTGAATGGGTGAATGAGAGGCATATACTGTAAATGCAGTCCATTTACCATATGGGCTATATATGTACATAATATGCTATGCATATATGTGTATACATCTATATTTCGACCGATACTGACTGGAATCGCTCCATACCGCTAGAGCGAACTCTCTCCTCTGTCTCCTGGACCTGTCTGCAGCGTTCGACACGGTGAACCACGAGATCCTCCTCTCCACCCTTGAGGGTCTGTGTTAGAACCACGCAGACTCAATACTGGGGTTCCGCAAGGCTCGGTTCTAGGTCCTCTCCTTTTTTCCCCTCTACACACCATCTCTTGGTTCTGTTATCCACTCACACAACTTTTCCTACCACTGCTATGCAGATGACACCCAGCTGATCCTGTCATTTCCCCCCTCTGACACACAAGTGCAGGCACGCATTGCTGCATGTCTGGCAGACATCTCGGAGTGGATGTCGACACACCACCTGAAGCTCAACCTGGACAAGACTGAGCTGGTGTTCCTCCCGGGGAAGGGCTGTCCGCACCGAGACCTGGCCATCACCATTGATAATTCTGTGGTGACATCAACTCGGACTGCGAGGAATCTGGGTGTGACCCTGGATGACCAACTGTCATTCTCGGCAAACATCGCATCAGTGACATGCTCCTCCAGATTCCTCCTCTACAACATCAGGAGGATTCACCCCTTCCTCACTGACAAGGCAGCGCAGGTGCTCATCCAGGCTCTTGTCATCTCCCTCCTGGACTACTGCAACTCCCTCCTTGCTGGTGCCCCGGCGTCTGCCATCAGACCTCTGGAGCTTGTTCAGAAAACTGCAGCTCATCTGGTGTTCAACCGCCCCAAGTTCTCCCATACAACTACCCTTCTCCGTTCTCTACACTGGCTCCCTGTAGCAGCTCGCATCCAGTTCAAGACCCTGGTGCTAGCCTATAGGGCAGTGAAAGGAACAGCTCCTTCTTACCTCCAGGCTATGGTCAAGCCTTACACCCCCGCCCGACCACTTCGCTCTGCTGCCTCGAGGCGACTGGTTGTCCCGTCGCTCAGTCCCTGCGGCCGATCTACAGGGTCACGGCTCTTCTCTGTCCTGGCCCCGCAGTGGTGGAATGAACTCCCCACTGATGTCAGGACAGCAGAGTCGCTGCCCATCTTTCGCCGCAGGCTGAAAACCCACCTCTTCAGGAAACACTACCCTGACCCTTCCTCTTAGCCTTGCCTATTTGTCGTCAATTATGTGTCTGAGCTCTTGTTTATTGGCTCTTGTTTATTTGATACACTTGTCTTAGCTCTTGTTTATTTGGTTCACTTATTTTTCTTAGCTCTTGTTTATTTGATTCTCTTATTTGTTTCATTTGTTTAAGTTAAAGTAGGTTGCTAACTTATTGCACTCTTACCTTAACACTAGTTATGATCTTAGTTGCTTGTTTAGGAAGAAAATGCACTTACGATTTCTGGTGACTAGTAATTTTCTTACCTACCTGCACTTATTGTAAGTCGCTTTGGATAAAAGCGTCTGCTAAATGACTGTAATGTAATGAAAAAGAGGATTTATTGAGGAAGCAAGTGATGGGAAGGTGGGGGGTGCAGTGGCTGGGCTGGATGGAGCTGGGACAAGCAGATGAGGGCCCCACATACCGGGGGGCCAACTTCCAGGACTCAACCTGCAGGGGTAGGTCCCGGGAGGAGAGCCAAACCTTCAGCCCTGGTTGGTAGGCGGGTGCAGGGGTTCGGCGGCGGTTTTGGGCCGCCGAGCAAAGAAGAGCGAAGAGGTGGACCTGGACCGAGGGCACTGCCACTTCCTCCTCCTGAGCGGGAAAGAGGGGAGGTTGGTAGCCCAACGAGGTTTGGAAGGGGGACATACCTGTGGTGGCGCTGGTGAGGGAGTTGTGGGCGTATTCCACCCATGGCAGGTGAGAGCTCCAGGAGGAGGGATGGCGAGCAGTGATCCTCCAGGTCCTGGTTCGCCCGCTCCGTCTGCCCATTGGATTGAGGGTGGTAGCTGGACGTGAGGCTGACAGTGGCGCCTAGAGCCTGGCAGAAGGCCTTCCATACCTGGGAGGAGAACTGCGGACCCCGGTCGGAGACGATGTCCTGGGGGATCCCATGGAGCCGGAACACGTGGAGCACCAAGAGGTCCACAGTCTCCCTGGCAGAGGGAAGCTTGGGGAGAGGGATGAAATGTACCGCTTTGGAGAATCGGTCGATGAGAGTGAAAATGGTGGTGTTACCGTCAGATGGAGGGAGACCAGTCACAAGTCGACGGCGATATGGGACCAAGGGCAGCTGGGAGTGGGCAGTGGATCTAGGAGGCTGGTGGGAGGACTTGCTGCGGGCGCAGATGGAGCAGGCGGACACGAAGGCCTTGGTGTCTTGAGCCATGGAGGGCCACCAAAAACTCTGCCGGATGAAGGCCAGGGTGTGGGCGACGCCGGGGTGGCAAGTGAGCCTGGAAGAGTGGCCCCACTGGAAAACCTGGGATCTGGTGGAGTCGGGCACAAAAAGACGGTTAGCGGGGCCATTACCTGGGTCTGGGTGGTCACGCTGGGCCTCTCGGACAAGGCTCTCGATCTCCCAGGCTGCCGCTCCCACCACGCAGGATGGAGGGAGAATGCTCTCCGGCTCAGGAGCGGACCTCTCCGGGGTCCACTGGCGGAAGAGGGCGTCCGGCTTGATGTTGCGGGTGCCGGGGCGGTAGGTGAGGCAAGCCGGCAAGCCCACCGCGCTTGCCGGGAGTTGAGCCATTTAGCAGAGCTGAGGTATGAGAGGTTCTTGTGGTCCGTCCAGACCACAAACGGTTGCTCCGCCCCCTCCAGCCAGTGCCTCCACTCCTCCAAGGCCAGGACCACTGCCAGAAGCTCCCGGTTCCCCACGTCGTAATTCCGCTCCGCGTGCGAGAGACACCAGGAGAAGAATGCGCAGGGGTGTAGCTTCTGGTCCTCCGATGACCGTTGGGACAGGACGGCCCAGCTGAACGGGGAGAGGGTGGAGGTGAGCCAAGTGAGCAGGCCTGCGACCCTGCTGAAGTCCCAGATAAACCTTCTGTAAAAGTTGGCGAAGCCAAGGAACTGCTGGAGCTGTTTCCGGGAGGAGGGTGTCGGCCACTCAGCCACAGCCTGGATTTTGGCCAGGTCTGTCTTCACCTGGCCCAGCTCGATAATATAGCCTAGAAAGCTAACAGACTGCACATGAAATTCACATTTCTCTGCTTTGACATGGAGTTTGTTTTCAAGTAGCCGACGGAGCACTAACCTGACATGCTGGATGTGCTCCTTTAGATCCCGGGAGAAGATTAAAATGTCGTCCAGGTACACGAAGACGAACCGGTTCAGCATATCGCGGAGGACGTCATTAATGAGTGCCTGGAAAACCGCTGGGGCGTTGGTGAGACCGAAGGGCATGACCAGGTGGCCAAGGGCGGTGTTGAAAGCAGTCTTCCACTCGTCGCCTTCACAAATCCAGATTAGGTGGTAGGCGTTGCGGAGGTCTAGCTTGGAGAAGACTGTTGCATGTTGGAGAGGCTCAAAAGCAGGGTCTATAAGCGGCAGGGGATATTTGTTTTTAACCGTGATGTTATTTAATCCCCGGAAGTTGATACATGGTCAATGCGACCAGCTAGCGTCGGCGCTGGAGTCCACTAGTGCACGCACCGGAAGCTTCTCGTGGGACCAAAGGAAGGAGGCATCGAAGTGAATGCAGGAATGCAGAGCCTGCAGGCTCATCAGGGACCCCGCAGTCACTGATGAGCCTCCCCTTTTGGCCGGAGCAGACAGGCAGCGAGGAAATGGCCGTCTGGCCGCAGTAGAGGCAGGCTCCCGAGTCCATCCTTTGGCGCTGCTCTGTAGGGGGAAGGCGAGTCCGGGCTAGTTGCATGGGCTCGGTGTCCGAGGTATCGGTATCGTTACTTCCTCCTGGAAGATGAGCGAAACCCCGGGGAAGGCTGGGCTTGACTCGCCAAAAAAAAAGCAATCTTGGCTGCTTTGCTCCCGTAGCGGGACGGTTGGGCATTCTGCATTGAATTAAAAACTCATGGCAGGTGTTGGGATTGCTGGAATACTTGGCCGGGGGCGGAACGTGTGGCTCCAACGTAGAGGAGGCAGGAGGACCCGGAGGAGAAGCCGCTAGGGGTGGCGAGGAATCTGCGGCGCCGCCAGATCCCAAGCGGAGAGGAGCCAGTGCTGAGGAAATGTCTTTGAGTTGTTCGTGGATGGCTTGCAGCGCCTGCTCGTGTTGGCCCAAACATTGGCCTTGGTGGGAGACGGCCTGCTTCAGGATGCCGTAGTCCACTGGGTCCATGCTGGCCAGATTGTCAGGATTGAAGTTAAATCTGGACCCAAAATGCAGACCACGACTAGGGAGTATGAAAAAGAGGATTTATTGAGGAAGCAGGTGATGGGAAGGTGGGGGGTGCAGTGGCTGGGCTGGATGGAGCTGGGGCAAGCAGATGAGGCAGGAGCGAGGGGAGCAGACAGGAGCTGGGGCAAGCAGGTGAGGCAGGAACGAGGGAGACCGGGAGGCTGGTGGGTTTCGGTGGGGAGACACAAGGAAGGAGGCACACAAGGGATCACTGAAGACAAGAACAAACAATTAGGACAACCCAAAGGCACACAAGGAATATAAACTTGATAATGATCAAGAGCGGCCGAGAGAGTGACTACCACTGTAGTTGGCGGAACAATCTGGTCAAAGAGTGGTTGAAGAGCCGGGGTTTAAGTACTGCAGGGCTGATGGCTTGATAGAAGGCAGGTGTGGAGGAGAGGCAGGGCCGGGAGAGGAAGCCACACCCACGCCACACACACACAACCACACAGAGACAGACATAGAGACAAACATAGAGACAGACAGGGGAGGTAAAAACATAGGGGAACCCTGGGGTCAGGGCTGGAGCCATGACACCAACCCCAGAGCTGGTCAGGCATTTACAGTTTTTTACGATCACTAACAAGCATTTAGCTAAACTTAAGATACTTTTTTCTAAACTCCTAACACAGCAATACACCTACATCCCACAATTAGCCAAATAGTTAATTTTCTGCTCGAAACCACATTTTGTTAATTAAATACAAAATCTACATTTCAAAATTCTAAAAAACATCTACATACACTAACTCTACCAAAACACTGCAAACCCGACTCAAAATCAAATCATTCTTTCAAAACACTAGCACATGTTTTCTATCCAAGAGGAACATGTAGTCAATCATAGCACAACAACTTTCAAAACAGTTAATGGCATTACAAAAACTGCATTACTTTTCATGTTTAGTTCTACCTGCATACAATAGACAATATGAAATCCATTTTTTTTTATGATTCAGTTTCCTTTTACTGTAAACCACTGTTTTGGTTGAGTGTTGAATGTGTGCATTTTTGGCAACATACTATCTAAAAGTGAATGAGTCATCTTTACTTTATTGAATGTACAGTGGAAAAAAATAGTAAGTGATGAACAAAAAATTCAACATAGCCTTTGGTTCCAAATGTGTAAAAATAAAATACACAAATACATTAAAAAAGGGAAAAAACACCAAAATGCACAGTCCTGTTCTACAGTTTTTTTTACAGTCGCTAACATCCTTTTGTCCAATCTGTAGTTACATTTTCAAAACTCTAAACACAATTAGCACAACATCCGTCTGTTGTGGACTGTAATCGGTAATCTGTAAACGAATCTATATGATCTTCAGCATTTGGCCACATGTTCTCGTCCACATCACATCTATGTCGTCTCTCGCTATGCACCTTGGATAGAAACGCTTGGCATGCACAATATGTGTAAATGTTTTTTTCAGTATGTCCTACTGTATGTACTGTACCCATGTTTACATGTAGAGTAGCATAGTGTAAAACTCACTATAGGCATACATACTATAGACATATTGGATAGATACCATACCTGGACGTATTGGTGCCGGTGCTGGTGACCCGCTCACTGTTCCTTTCAAAAGGAACTGTGTACAACTGTTTCATTCAAACTCTGCGTTTGGTCTATTTTACACAACTTAAATCAGCTATTTCTCAATGTTTCAGTGATCTGTTCATTCCAAAATGCTTATCAGCTGTTTCAATAAAGCTTTTGAGCTGCTGCTGTTGTAGAAGTAGAGGCTTTATACTATATTTAAGGTTTTGAACATTAGGTTTTCATTTCTGGCATGCTGTGTGCAAGCATGTGTAAATAAGACAAGAAAGATCCATCATTTTGGTATTGGGTAAGCTTGTATGTAAAGAAAATCTAAGCATTTTAGAAACGTGTTAATTGACTGCTTATTGTGTGAAAACAACATGAATTGTGTTAATGGTATGGTCCACAACTGACAGATGTTGCGGTAATTGTGTTTAGAGTTTTGAAAATGTGACTGTGACTACAGATTTGACAAACGGGTGTTGTAAAAAACTGTAAACTGACTGATCTCTCTATGCCTATCAAAAAAGAAAAGAAAGCATGCAGTACTATGACTGTTATTATATACCACATGATAGACAGAACTATCTGTACACCATTAACTATTTTACTGTCCCATGGTCTTTAGTGTAGAATTCCTTCTATCTCCACTATAGGACACATCTATATTGCATTACAGTTTTTTCCGATGGCTAACTCACATCGGTCAATACTGAAACCACATTGTCAAAACTCTTCATACAGTCTGCATACCAACATGCATCTTGGCCAAACAGTTAATCTCACCTCCAAAACTCACTCAAACCACCAAAACACTTAGTACATGTTTCAAAATAAGCTAGTTCAACCACAACACTGGCAACACTTCTCACTCAGAAAGCATACATTGTCACTCATAACACACTAACCTAAAAAACACTAACAACAGGGAGCATTACATAAAGGATGAACTTTTATCTTTGAAGTTTGAATGATTTTTCACATAAATCAGTATTTCATTATAGAATAAGAATAACACCTTTTCACTTGATTGACTGTACTAAAGTAATGTATGTAGCCAGTATGTATGTAACAAGAATGAATCAGAAATGCAGCAATCTGCTTCAAATCGTAATTTACTGTATTCGTGAAAAATAAAAAGTTGAAACAAAAACAAAATCCTGAAATTCCAGGAGGCAACCTTTGGATCCTAAAACACAAAATATATTTCAAAATGTACATGTAAACATACAAACATACTGTACTGTACTGTAATATGTAGTTCAACTATCATTGAAGGATGCACATCTCACCTGTTGTTTTACCGGAGGATTTGTACTATTGATGCAACTGTTGAACTGCAGATTTGGTTGCACCCTTACAGTAAACTAGCCTCTCTCAAAGAGAGACCATGGTTTACAACATGGTCAATAATTGTGGCCCTTATTCAGCTTTCAGCTGAAATTGCAATCAGCTGTGTTTAGAATGATAATTATTTCATTTTATTGTAAATCTTCTGCTAAGATTTTCTATGTATTTCAATATGGTTACTGCAGAAATCATTCTGTTTTGAATGTGTTTTTAACAGTTTTGAAAACAGTGTGTTAGCATTTGAAAAATGTGCTGCTAATATATAGTGTTTTGCAGGTGGTGGAGTATGAATGAGAAAAGAATTCATGGATTTTGGAGAATGTGGTCATTGAATGCATTTTGTGTGAAAGCAATGAAAAATTATTCACAGTTTGGTCCACATAGACTTCTGTTTCGCTGACTGTGTGAAGAGTTTTGACAATGTGACTTCAGTATTGATCGATGTGAGTTAGCAATCGGAAAAAACTGTAATATTATTATTCTGGTTCAGATAGTATTGCAATAAATCTCCAGAAAAGTTTAGAATCTGCTCTTTGGTTTGGTATAGAGTGTGTTACAGTAGGGTTAATAATTTCAGTCATGAATGATGAGAATATGATGATAATAAAAAACATAAACAGGAGATGCAATTACTGGTTGTAATTTCAGAGATGAAGACAAACATCTCACCTCAACAAAAACAAAACAAATCAAGATGGCAATCAAAGACATAACCAGATTATTGGATAACAGAATCTAACTGACAACAACAAATATGGTGGGAAATGGTACAAAAACAATAAGATCCATAAAATTACAAGGGAAGTAAAAATAAATTAACCTGAATGCAGAGGGGGAAAGGAGTGTGGAAATGTGTGTGTGTGTGTGTGTGTGTGTGTGTGTGTGTGTGTGTGTGTGTGTGTGTGTGTGTGTGTGTGTGTGTGTGGAACAGGGTGAAGGTCCAGTCAAACAAACTTCCTGAAAAGCTTCCTGTATATCAACGCCTTCCCTCATGGATCAAACCTCACTAAAGAACGCCAGCTTCCTTTCATATCATCTTCATATCATCTACTTCAAAAACATGTTGGAGGTTGCTGATACATTTCCCGTTTATTTTTTTATTTTATTGATTATTATATTATTATGATTTCTGGTGGCCTGGGGTAATCCAATGCTTTTGATAGACGGATGGATTGTGGTCGAGGTAGGTGTGTGTGTGTGGTGGGGGGGGGGGGACGTTGAAGAGATGCTGGAAGACACCAGCCAGCTGGTCGGGTTTCCCTGCAGCACTCTGGACCAGATGCCAGCTGGGCCAGCAGCCTTGCCGGGGCAGAGCCTCCCTAGTACAGTTGTAGTGGTTGACACTGAGTCACAGAGGTGTTGGTTCAAGACTGGTGATTTGTGAATTTGTAGTTTTATGGTGTTGAGCAACTATCCTGTTGCGTGTCCATCTGCCCCCATCATTACAATGCTTGGATAGTTTGTTTGAATTGGATCTTAAATCATCCACATGCAGTCCTTTTGGGGTAATGGAATCGTTTTGCTATTTCATCTGGTCGAGCATTTAATTGGATCCTGTATAGATTTTTTTCCTTTCCTGTTGATTTATGAAGTCTTTGTGTAGCAAGTGGTAATTTAACAGTATTACCCCAGCCACAGTTCTATTCAACCCAACCAGGAGAGTGTTCAGAATAAACAGAACCAGAAGCTGATGGAGTACAAAGAAATATAGTTTATAAAAGTTTAAAAGAAATTCATACAAACAGGAAAGTTTAACTGGCTGGATAAAACTATTTGACTGGGCAATACATACAATGATGGATTGATTACAGAGGACCAGTGATGCAGTACTGACTGGGTTCAGAGGGCCTTTCAAGACTACAAGGTGTGGAGCACAGCAACCAACCACCCTGGTGGGGAACGGCCCAAAGGCCTAATATGACAGAATATCACTACAGACACTACACACAAGCCCTGAAGTGCCCCAGTAGTCAGGTTACTAACCAAAGATCACACACGGCCCGTAGTAATCCGTTATTGCACGTTGCCCAGGTTAAACCACAGAAAAGAAAACTATTAAACTATTAAGAAAAGGGCTGTTGTCCTCACCAAACACTGCAATGTGGGAAAAACACATGAAGCACACAATCCTAAAGTCATAAACACAATGAACAGGATTGGATATGTTAAACACAACTATTAAAGAGTATACCTGGTATTGCATCACACAAGGTGAACCTATCAAAAGGTATCACTTTGCCATTACAGGTGACTGTTGCAGATGACTGGAGGCTTTAGTAAAATACAATTGAACATTATTGTTGGACGGCTGGCTTACCATTTGAACACAGTGCCTATACAACGCCTGCTCGCTCTCCCTAGACCACTTCAGCTTGTTGACAGGCTCTGCACTTCACTACCCCAAAACAGCAAAGCATAGAGGAAGCACACCAGCTGAGGCTGTCCCTTAAATCAATTCCCAATTCCCATTGCTCCCTCGGGTCGTGAAGGCATCCCTGTTACATTTACACAAGGACTTCTGTTGATCCAGCAAGTCACTTGCATTTGTGATGATGATACCGTCCTTGTCACTTTTACCCGGCTTCAGTGCCATGATTTGTTACTCACTCTGTGCCACGTCAGAGGGAAAAGAATTGGGGGCGACATAGAAAATTTCTCCAATAAGCAATTAAAATGACAACAGCTGGATTCCCTTCCCCTTTAAAGTCCCATTCACATGGGACTGATATTACCTGGGGATGTCCAGTGATTTTAATCCTGTGTGAATCTGTAAGGAAAAAATCAAAGTCGTGGTTGATTTCAGTCATAATTTGGATAATGTGATCACTATCTTCCTCCTGTCATGAAAGATGGAGGCAGTAGTGGAATCTATCACAAACCTAAAGTCAAACTGCTGGATCTCAGCATGGGAATGGATTTGCAGAGGTTTGAACTGTTAGAAGTGTTAGATCTCTTCACAGGACAAAATCTCAGAAAGTAAAGAGATAGATTGCAGGCGTGAGTATTTCAAAAGATACGTAGTTCTACAGCACTACAGTACTACTATTCTACAGTACCGATCTACAGACCTATCAACAAGTACATCAGTTGTAGGCTGCATTACTAGCGGTGTTTCATGAAACCCAAAGGCTGGGGGTATTAATCTCATGAGGTCCCAACATAAACCTAGTCCCGTCTGAATGATGCCTGAGGTGAACAGACCTGATCTCAGAACAGAACAAAACTCTGGAGCAGAATAAACACAACCGTATCCACAACTCACATTTAGACTTCTGCTTACACACTGAAGGGTTCAGTGATCAAAGCATCAAAACAGATCAAAAAACAACAGTGAAACAAACAGGAAATGTCTTACGTCGCTACTTTAAGCTACGTTTTGGTGAGCTTCAGAAAGTGTATATTATGGCTTCTATGACTAAATATGAAAAATCGTGTAGGAATGTGTTCTTAGAAATATATCTGTTTGAGTAATGATATTAATTCAAATAAGAATTCAAGATTGAAGATGTAAAACTTTATCATCCATTTATGTGAGAAAAAAAAGAGCTTTGTACTTTGGTACATAACACAAGCACAGGCAGGATACATTACAATACAATCAATAAAACCACAACAGACATTTCTCTAAATGGACATAAAGGTTTGTCTGCCTCTAGCCCTGATCTTCATCAGTGTTACTCCACAAGAGATTGTATGTATTCATCTGTTCACCGACGGGTCATCACACTGAGGCAGAGAGGAGGAGAGGTAAAGAGAGGGACAGTAGGGAGGATTCAGACTAGCAACTGGTTTCCACTTCGCCCACCATGCATTTCCACTAGGTAATGCAGAAAACACATCCCACCCCTCCCCCAGGCTAAGTACATTAGTGGGATATCTATAATTTAAGTTTGCATGTCAAGCTGTTCGTACCCAGACGAGGTTCAGGATGCATCTATTATAGAGATTATCCAATCTGTCCCATACTTCATAACTTAGTGAGTTCTGAGTTTCTCTAGCATACAGCTGCACCATTGAATTATGAATTATTACTAATAAATAATGAATATGAATATATTTGTGACTGGAAGAGGAAGAATCATTTCCAACCACTTTTTTCAATATTTGAGAAGATACTTTTTTCAAAACTTTTTTTGAACAAGTAGATGTCAGCATTAAGGAGGTAAAATATGTTTTTAGGTGTTAAACAAGTTACAATTTCAATGTATGCCAAAATCATGAAAATGGGCTTAGACCCCAGAGGGTTAATAAACATACCATCTCTTTACATATGGAGGAAATCAGTCACTTACAAAGCAATTTCTGATGTTATTAACTTCCACTCAGAGTGACTGATGGTTCTGGAGTAAGATCCCACAAAGCCCTCATTTTTCAGCTTTCCTTTCCCAACATCTTGAGGACTTCTCTAAAAGCATTCCTTTCCCCGTTATTAAGCTCAACAGATGATTTAACGAAAAAGCAATTGCACTTAACAGTGAATAGTGCCTTTCATCCTCCCTGTTCTCCACTCAGTACAATGTAAGATGCTTCATGCTCTTCCCCCCCTTCTCTAGTGGCGTAATGGAGTGCATTAACATGGACACAAAACCTTGTCTCATTGAAGCGGGGATGATACTTCTATATATATATATTGTATAGATCAATAATCAGCCATTTCAAACATTTCTAGGGAGAGCTGGACTTTGGCATAATCAAAGGCAGTGACTGATTACAAAAATGTCTGAAAAAACTGACTTGATTTATCTCTGTCCAAATCTTTTATATCATGCATTTGTCTTGAAAATAATTCACCACATAATAAGATCTATTTCACAACAGTAGCCCAATTATGGACTGATAACATGGATAAGGTTAACGGTGTTAAAATCTACATAGGTAAAGTGTAAAATATATGGAGTCAGTTAACTCTCAAAAGTCACAAATGAATACAACACGATTCACAAATATATTTTGCGATTTATATATAAATGTCTCTGTTCACAAATATATTTTTCAATGCACACACAAATGTGTATCGTTTCATATAAATGTAAAATATATATATATATATATATATATATATAAATGATAGAAGGTTCACAAATAAATTAGTGTTCATAAATGTCTGTTTCCGATGCACACACAAATACGTCTCGTTTTATATAAATGTAAAATAAATCCACAAATATACTTAGTGTATGCCCTGCCGATGGCCAACACCATATTGCAGTGTGGGTGACTAACTTTAGTACACAGTTCACAAACAATACACAATTTGGTTAATATTTAGTGGTCATATGTTTATTTTGTTTTGGAATTCATTAATATATATATTACCTGGGTTTTCACTTTGTTTCTCCACATGCTGCTGAGCCACCCACCCAAAAGAGGAGTTGAAGTTCGAGCTACTCCTTTAAAGCTGAACACAGGAAGTGGAGGGGACCAACTTCCTGGGCTGGGCGGGGGAGAACTCTAACCAAAGTCTTGAGTTAAAAATGGCAGCATGTGGCTATATTATATTTTAAACATATTTAAATGTTGTTACATTTGAATTTGATTGTATTAGGATTTACAGTTACTGTTTAGTTTAGTTTATTGTATTTTGTCATTAGTTGTTGAGTTTATTTTGGAACCTTTTCTTTGTCTGAAATTATGTTTTCCCCTTTGGTGTCTGTGTGAGCTAGCCCATTAGTATATAACCCCCCTGCCCCCCCCCCCTTTGTGGGTCATTTGGGGAGGTCAGGTCTGTTCAGTTCATTTCTGTTATGTGTTGTTGATTTGTTGACCTCAGTTTAGTTAAAGGACTGTTAGTATTTCTTTTGATGTCCTTTTTCTTTGCTTATGTAGTTTAAATGTTTGCACTTTACTTTATTACTTTGCTTTTTTTAATTTGACTGGGCAAAATAAAGGCCTATTTCATCCAAGAAAATCCTTGTGTCCCTGCCTTTACTGCTGGGTCCCTGACACTTAGTTAAAAACAGCTGCAGTGTTCATCTAAAACATATTTAAATGTTGTTACATTTATATACAGATTGTCGAATCTGCGTTTAGAAACCTCCAGATGAGTTGTGAACCTTGTTACATTTGTGTGTGGATTTTTGAGAGTTACCTGGGGCCATATGTATAAACCATGCGTACGCGTGAAAAGTGTACTTACGTCACTTTCCACGCAGGTTCCGAGTGTATAAAAATCCACGGGCGTAATGGCTGTGCCAAATTATACTGTTGCTGGAAGATATTGCTATTGCGCAATTTAGGCGAGAACGAGTCTTCAGAGAAAGTACTGGTTTTCTGGTCCATGATGTTGACTGGCTTTGGATGCGCCGCTTTGGATTTCCAAGAGCTGTTCTCTTCGAATTGTGTACTGAACTGGGCCCTGTGTTGGAACAGCACTCTCGGAGAACCCTGCCATCCCCATCCATCTACAGGTATTGACAACAATCGGGTTTTTAGCGACGGGGACGTTTCACCGGGAGCTTGCGGACAGATCCGTGATATCCTGAGCTGCCCTGAGCCGGGTCATTTCCATGGCGTGGGGTGGCATCATTTCTTTGAGTAATAAATACATCAGGTTCCCTTACACAGCAGCTGAACAGGCCAACATCAAAATGCAATTTGCAGCGATGTCTGGTTTCCCAAATGTAATATATGTATATAATATTGTTTTGTATAATATGTATATAATATTTTATACCCTCAGGTGACAAGGGGTATGCACTGAAGCCATGGTTATGCCATTTACAAACCCCCAGACCGCACAACAGACGCGCTGCAATGTGGTGTACAGCCGTGCGCTCTGTGGTAGAGCGTTGCATTGGGCTTTTAAAAGGGAGATGGTTTCGGTTACTTTCTGCCATTCAACTTGTTTCATTTGGTTGGTAATGCCAGAGCACCATTATTTCAAGTTCACAGTCGTAAAATTGCACTTCTTTTCTTCTACTTCTTCTTAAATGCTTCCGTTGTTTGTCCTCAAAACTAAACTAAATGCTGGCCCTTTATATGCAAACCAGGCAGTTGGGGGTGTGTTGGAAGCCATTTATAGTAAATTGTGGGCATGGTCAGAAGGCTCATGCACGTGCACACAATTTAAGGATGATTGAGATGTATGAAGAAAAAACACGTGGGAACAGATACAGGGTTTTATACATCTGAGTGTATGCATGTTTCCTGTTTTGTGCGTCCACAGATTTCTACACCTAAATCTACACAGAGTTTTATACATCTGGCCCCTGACGTAGTTAGATTCACAAATGCATTTTTTCTAAAGGGCCTTTCTCTGTAGCCTATCAGACGTCTCTTTCAAGTTCAGCCAATCACACCAGCGTGTGATTTCAATGCTGCGTTCAACGTCCCTAATCCCGACGAGTTTCGCGTCCGGTAGCAGTACTCCCAAGTGTAAATTAAACATAACATGTTTAGCCAATAATCCCCTTGTTCGTGATTGAATACATTTGAATTATGATCGTGATCGAGGGGTAGGGTGAAGTACATGGCCCTCCAAACAGAGATTTTTCAGGGGCACACTACAAACCGAGAGTTATGACAAATTTCCGACAATCATTGGCAAAATGGGGGGGGGGCTCCTCTAACACCAGTGCAGACTGGCAGGGTAATGTTAGGAGCACCGCTTGCTAGCCTACAGTGCACCGCTAACGCTATTCTGTCAAGAAGTGGCCCGGTAATGAAGCAGTGGTCTTTTTTATTTGATGACTTCTGGCTCATCGCCAGAATCAGACGAACACTCCTCCACGCTCCAGTCCACATCGCTCAAGTCTGACACTTCTCCACTGTTTCAATAAGTATGATTATAGCAATAAGTACAAACAACAACGTATCTTCAAACACCTGACTGATATCAAACATATCTCGGGCAGTACAGCTCTATGACTTCCACGACTCTGCCCCCTGTGTTACTCCCTCAAAGGTCCCACTGGGAAACACGTACTGCAACGTCCACCAACAGATTCCCCTTCACCCAGTTCATGAAACAATGTCAAAGTCTCTTCTATATCCATTCAACATCCTCTATATCCACAAAATCGCCTATCATACCGCTAAGTAGATCCCAAAAGTTTAGATCGGCTCAGCCGGCAGTCGCGAAATGGGGGCTCAATGGCTGCAATGTAATCAAGGGCATATCAATGCGGTCAAAGTACGTCCACTAAAAGTGCTTGATTTTGCCACTGACAGGCTCAGATTGTTATTCGTGTGTCTGACAACATTACTGAAAGGATCGCTACAGAAATAGACCTTTTTTAACCAGAAATAGACCTTTTTTTAACAACAACTCTGAACAAAGGTGGTCTATGAAAGCAAGTGGATTCACTTGTTGCAGGAAGAGGGCGGTTGTTTACACAATCCTCTTCTTGCAACAAGTCAACCCTCTTGCTTTCATAGAGTATTTGTTTTTCCCAAAAATAAAAAACAACAATGGTTCATTTTTGCGCATTTCCGAACTGTGCCAACAAAATGTTGAGGAAGACTTTGTGCAGCTTTCATAGAATACCTTTGTCAGGTTTCTACCGTCCTCTTCTTGCAACAAGTTATAGACTATAGACTACCTTTGTCCACCGTCCATTTCAGAGCGGGACCTCTTGTTGAGCTAGACTTTAGTTTTCTGGTTAAAAAAAGGTCTATTTCTGTAGCGATCCTTTCAGTAATGTTGTCAGACACACGAATAACAATCTGAGCCTGTCAGTGGTAAAATCAAGCACTTTTAGTGGACGTACTGCCGACTGAGCCAATCTACCGGAGCAATTCCGAAACTTTTTGGACCTATTTTGCGGTATAATAGATGATTTTGTAGATATAGAGGCCAGGTTTAAAAATCCCGGAATTGTCCTTTAATAAGCCCACTGTAATTAGGTTTTTATAAATTGTCATTTGGTTTGATTTTGCCAAAAGTAAAATAACTGATTAAGATAATGTCAGAATTGCTGCTCTTTCCTTTCAAAGAAAATTTTGTTCGGACATATGACCAATTGAGCTGTCGCTCATTGCCACTGGTTCAGGGAGTGGGTTCGGCTTCCTGTTTATCTTCAGACCTCCCTACAAACATTTCCTGAAAAAAGATAAAAACCTCCTCTGTATTGCTGAGAAAATTGCTGTGTGTGTGTGTGTGTGTGCCTTTTATATTTCCTCTCTATTTTCTCTGGGTGGCTGTCTTTCTGAATGCATCTGTATTTACCCTCCTTGCATCTCTGCTCTCTTTCAGTGCATTTCCTCTGCAGCACATAAAACCCAGCCCTTTCACTACCACAATCAATGTAATCTGAGCCCAACAGTGAGTGGTCGAGTACGAGGAACAACAAATTTACTGTTGCGCTGTAAAGTCAACACCCGGCCTACAATATGAATCACAGTGATACCAATCTGCAAGGGTTTACATTGTGTGAGGCTTGTAGGTGCTGAGGCCTCACAGATGGTATATGTGACCTCAGATATGATTGGTGGCAAGGCTGCAGGCCAGATGCAGGACGGAGATAGAAACAGTACACTGTGATTGTCTGTAACTGCTTGTGTTTGTGGGTGAGCATAGGATAGTATGTTAGCAGTGTTAGCACGTGCATGTGCGCGCTCACACCAATATGTATGATTGTGTCTGAACAAGAAGAGAGAGCATAGATAATCCTTGTCAGTGTTCTTGTGTGTTTTGATTCCCTTTGCACAGACTGCAGCAATGCTTGGATTCCAACTGTGCATCTGGCATATCATGGTGCATTAAAGCTGCACCAGGCAAGATGATCTGAGCAGCCTAAAGTGGGGATGCAACAGAGCGGAGCGTCTGATCCCCAGTAAGAAACACCATAGATTCACCCTATTCGCCTAAATTAAATGCTGGTGTCGGTGTGGTCACCGGTGAGAAATCTCCACACAGGAAGTGATGAATCAAAATTTAAGTGAAATCCAAAAATGTCTCCTCAACAGCAGAGAGCGAGCACTCCATCCAGTGAAAGCTGGACTCACCGACATTACATCTTTTGCCTCTCTCCTCTCTTTGGTGTTCTTTAGTATATAGCATGACAGACTGGCTGGGGCTGTGGCTCCTACTATCTTGAATTTTAACTCATAAAGACCTTTCCCCATGTGAGTGAAGTTTTCATTTTCAGTAAGTTTTTAATTAACTATGACACAACCTTATCCTAACTTTTTGAATTATTTTAGTTTTCTAACAACAACCTAACAGATGGCCAATTAATTGGTGAACATTATTGTGATTTGGTACAAAATGTGAAAAAAAAAAACATCATCATATTTGTCCTCATTTTCTGCAATATGTGAAAACGTGTACTTCAAACCTGGAAACTTACGACCCTGGGTTCAAAAGGTGGGTTGAGAGAGGTGTTAGTAATTCATACAATGATGAGACATCTTTTTACATTTGAGGAATTAAAGCAGAAATATTATATTCCTAACATGCATTTCTTCAAATATCTGCAGATAAGAACGAAATCTGAACAAATCTGACTCAACAGCTCCTTTCTCTCTCTGATGCTTTTAAACTCCCAGGAATCGTCTGAGGACAGAAGACTCACTTGGAGTCATGATATTGGTGAAATATATGAAGCAGAGTGGAAGACGATCTGCTTCTTCTCTGGACATTTGTTTTAAATCCCAAATCTCAGCTATTAACACAATCTTAAATGTACAGTATATACAGTGGGGTCCAAAAGTCTGAGTTCACTACCAAGAACTGTTTGTTTTCATCATTTACCAAAAGCTATTAAAACTAATATAACGCTGATCTTCCAGTATGCACCAAGTATGTACACTTGGTGTTACTTAGTTAGGTGGACTACCAAGAAGAATTTGTTGTATTTCTGCTTACTTCAAGTCAAACAAATAATTGCCAGGCTTTGGGAAAGCCCTGATAAAGCTCTTCTATGTCCACTTCAGCTCCAAACACAGGTCAGCTCTTCGTCTCCCAAAGCTAACAGGACAGCTTCGCAGCTGCAAATCAGTTTCATCTCCTTTCTCCTTCTCTCCCGTGACTTAAGGTCAAATATGTTCCTGGCTGCAATCGCCCAATTTAACACACCCTACACAAAAAATAAAAAATAAAAATAATCAATGTCTGTAAGATCTGGAGTGTGGATGGTTGCATGACATTTATGTATCACACTTATCCCCTTTTTTATTGAATTATTTATTACCATGCTTATTTATTTAATCATTGTGTATGTTGTTTTTGTTATGTTACGAATATAATTTTAATCTGTTGGGTGGTCTATCTATTTCCCCCCGGGGAAGTACCTTAAAACATTTTTTAAATGTTTAAAAAAATTACAAATTTTAAAATCCCCAAAATACATTGGGGGAACAAATGGACATGAATATACTATAGGCATGAGTGTAGTCTGGACTGTGAGGCTGGAGCTATGAGAGAGAAATGAGCCCTCAACTAAAACACTTTGTTCATTAGGAAGCAGCCAGGTAGCCAGACATGCAGGCAGAATTATCATAGATTTCCATTTTGCTCAGACAATTAAAACCAGATCCAGATCAATATTGAGTGTGAGGTCTCTCCTCCTCCTCCCTGTGTTCCTCACCCCTTCATTTCCCTCTTCTCTCATTCTCCATCTGACAAATGTATGCCAGTGTAGGTCTATTGAGCCAGAAGCATAATGATGTCTGAGGCATAATGATGTTTCACATAAAATGACATTTTAAATGCATCAAAAAATTATGAATTTCCATTAGTAGAGAATGTAAACAGGAACTGCTCCAGAAAATCTATTGTTCCACCAAACTGATAATATCGTCAAAGTTCTTAAGAATGGCAAATATTAATCATGGACAAAACTATTTCATTATTGTTATTATATTATATATTATTCATTATTTAAATGATATATATGTAACATGGGGGAAATGCAGGAATCTTGAGTGGTTTAAAAACCATCAATTATTAGTTCATTACAAGCATCTGCATCCGTAACAGTTCTATTTAAGTATTCAGTCCATCAGTTCCACAGCAAAATGAATAGCAGATCCCTGAAAAGTAAACAATCATAGTAAATAAGAAGTGTATGAAGGACAGGGATTTGACCTGTGGTAGATCAATGACCCACATGAATCTTTAGTGGTGTCATGGAGTTGTACCCCCTGTACCCCCACTCTTTAGCTACTCTACACAGAATAGGGATAGGACATATGCTTTATGAATAACATGTTAGACTTTGTAGCCTATAAAGTAACATTTTCTTTTTTCAAAAGTTTTTTTTACATGCACTTAGGTTACAGTCGTCTCTCTCCAGTAAGCTGATATCTTAACTGTCATGTAAACAAGGTAGAATTATCCTGCTGAAACGAATATCCTGCCACCAGATGAAAAGGTTTTGTCAACCTTCTTCTAGACCAAAAGCGGGGGGGATCGATAATACTGACTCCTGAGTCGGTTTGAGTGGGATGGAGGTCATAAATACTGACCCATGAATCAGTTTGCTTGGCCAGTAGGATATTAATTTTGACCAACAATCCATAGGTCAATTCTCCTTCCATGTGTGTTTGTGGCTCTGGTTTACTGTGCCTGGAATACATATGCTTTTGAAGTGCACCCACTGTTGTAAAAGCAGGAGGGCATGCTGCATGTCCACACTGAAATCTAATGTCTAATCTAAGATTTCTGTGAATTTTAACATGCCAAATGAATGAAGAAATCGCCACTATTGCCACAAGTCACAAACCTTACACGTGTAAGACATTTTGATTGCTATCTAACAGTTAGCTTAACTTGGAAGGAGTTGCTTCTGCAACTTGCTTCTTCACTAAGGATAAGAGTCAACATGTGAAGCAAAGTTTCTTCACATATTGCTAGATGTGTTGCAAAAAGAATGAAGTGTCTATGACCTTCTGGTGATTTTTGAGGGCTGTACTGCTACAATTTTGTTCAACTGATCAATCAAAACCAAATTTCACATCCTGAGTGGGACATGACCATGGATCATGTCATATTAATTAAAAAAAACAAAAAACACAAAATCAATTATGAGATATAAAGAATTGTAAGGATTTGGCGTCCCTTAGCAGCAGCTAGCATCAGTGTGAAGGTCATCTGTGCCTGTCGGGGCGGCAACCCGAGAACCCGCTGGTGGAATATTACTGTGATTTTCTACAGTAGTATAATGTTTACTGTGAATGTCTACAGTAGTGTAATGATTACTGTGATTTGTACAGTATCATGATGATTACTGTGTTTTTAGGCTTAGTACACAGTACTACACTGTGAAAAATATTCACAGTAATTAACTGCAGAAACACAGTAAATTACTGTGGATTTCACAGCCTTTTTTTTTTTTTTTTTACAGTGCACTGTGTGCTTAAAGATAAACTATTTTTGGATCTTCCCCAAATATATTCTTGCTGAATGAATCATGATGACCACTGGCTACTTCTGATGCATAATTCATCAGCCTACCAAAAGGAATGCATGATAAAGTTTATGAAACAATTTTGCGATGTGACATATGCCTGTAGCCTGCAGCGGTCGGCTGTCATGACAGACGGAGACAGGAAGAGTGAGAAGAGTCTACTGGCAGCCACGCCGTTTTATCTGTAAGCACCATATAAACCTCAGAAACCACTCTGCAGCTTCTCAGACTCTTGGGGCGGGGCGTCTCCAGGGCGTCTCCTGCCAGTTCCTCCAGGTCAGCGCGCCTGCTGCCGGTCTCGTGCTGTCACTGCAAAATGCCTTTGGTCAAGAGGAGGAGCTTATTAAATGTTAAATGACTGGTGCTTCCCTACACTGTAAAAAATATCTAGTACCAAAAAATCTGCCAATGGAATGAGATCATTTCAATTATTCCCAGTACTTGTATCAAGAAGTTTTTTAATTAAGTATTTCAAGTAACTGTGACTTGTTTTGAAGAAAATTCTGGAAACAGGTGAAACTGCATTTGAAACAAGTGAAATCATCACCCCTCTGGCAGACTTTTTCACTGATCTTAAAGCTGGACTAGACAAGATTTATATGTGAAAATCCAGCCATTTTATCAGCCTAAATCATGAACTGGGGCTGCAACAGAGAAGTGTCCTAAATGTACCTAAATGAGACATGAGAATGTCCCGAATCCTGACCAAAACTAGGAAATTCGACCATATAACTCCCATTCTATCCTCATTACACTGGCTACCAATTCAAGCCAGATGTGACTTTAAGGTGCTTTTACTTACATATAAATCATTACATGGGATGGCACCGTCCTATTTATCTGATTTGATTATACCATACAAACCACCACGTGCCCTTAGATCTCAGGACGTTGGCTACCTGTCTATCCCAGCAGTCAAAAAGAAAACTGCAGGTAACAGAGCCTTTTCTTACCGGGCTCCCTATCTATGGAACAGTTTGCCTGCCTCAGTCAGAGAGGCAGGCTCTATCGAAGTCTTTAAGTCAAGGCTAAAAACCCATTTATTCTCTCTGTCATTTGACCAGCCCTGAGGGAGTGGCTCAGTCTCGTCTCAGAGTAAGGCTAGCCTAGTAAGGCTAGTCTAGTAAGGCTAGGCTCAGTCTCTTCTCAGAGTAAGGCTAGACCAGTTAGCTCATCCTAGCTCAGGGTCCTGCCGATGGATATTAGCATCCTGCCTGCATGTCCTATTGTTCTGGTCTACTTGCTGCTGTCCACTGACGCTGGTCATGTTTGTCTGTGTGAGCGCGTGTGTGTGTATGGGTGTGTGTGGGTGAGTCTCCTATCTGTTCCAGGCTGCAGCCTGGCAGAGTTGGCGTCTGGTTGGTCCCGCCTCCTAGGACGATGCTGACTGAGCAGGCGTTGCGTTCTCCAATCTGGGCAGAGTTGGCGTCTGCATGGTCCCCTAGTCCTATGATGACGTCGACTGAGTTGCCATTGCTGTGATGCCCCATCAGATGTGGATGTCCCACCAAAATGAACTTTCATATATTGTGTATACTCTGCTTGCCCAAACACGGCATCTATTGCACGCCCAACCGTCCTGGTAGGGGGATCCCTCTCTGAGTAGCCCCTCCCAAGGTTTCTCCCAATTTTCCAATAAGGTTTTTGTGGGAGTTTTTCCTTGTCCTCTGTGAGGGTTCTAAGGCTGGGGGATGTCGTGTACTAATCATTTATTATTTTCACATGTTGGGCACTGTGAAGCCCTTAGGGACTGTAATGGTGATTAAGGGCTATACAAATAAATGTGATTTGATTTGATTTGATGTAGATTTGCCCAATCTTTTTGATTAAAATTCTGGTGGGGGTGGAATGGTGGCTCAGTGGTTAGCACTGTCACCTCACAGCAAAAGGATCTGTGTTCAAATCTCAGCCCTGGAGTGCATGTTTCCTCTGGGTGCTCTGGTTTGTAACCTGGCTATACAGTCACATTAATGTAGATTTAATCAAATACAAGACAACATAGGGTTTTTTTTTCTTCCAATATCTTCTAAAAATATTCAAAATAAAGTAGCAAATCAATGGCTTCAATTTTATTCCTCCCCCCCATCACGGCTCCATCAGATATCCAGGAGGGTTAGATCTTCAGCCCAGGGGGTTCTCCTGTCTCCTACCTGCCCCCTGGGAGCTTTATCCTATCACTGGATACCTCTTGGAGTCTACCAAACCTCTGCTCACACACATTCTCTCATGTTGTTAATAAATTCTTTTAATGGTAATCCGAGCCTCTCGTGGTTGAAATAAAAACCAGACGAGGGGTCCATGAGTCGCTCTTCTGCAGAAGTGGCTCGTCTTCACCACCCACTGCTTGGACCGCCGGCGGTAAACCTGCTGGTATCAGGGTTTGCATGTAATGAACAATCACACACAGAACAACACATGACTCGATATCCACTGTGAAATCGACTTCATAGTAACTATGAAATGATTCAGGATATTGAGACGGGTTGGGAATCCAGATTAGGAGGACCAGAGAGACTGAGACGGAGTTTCTTTCCCCAGGCCATCAAGATCTCACCAGGGCTCCACCAAGCTCCACACACTGCCTATCGTATGAGCACACACACACACACACACAGAGATACACATATAGCGACTACACGTTTTCATATTTTTCACATATTTTCATATTTTTTCAGATCCCTTATTTATATCTTAATCCTATTGTAAATACTGTTGCTCTTTTTGATATGTTATTATACTGTAATACTGTTAATACTGTTAAATACTGTTAAATACTGGTGCATATTTTTGATATCCCTCTATTTTATAATCATTGCAGTTACTTTTATTATATTGTTTTGGTTTTGTACAATTCTGTAAGCATTTCCACTTTAATTCCACTGCACATCCTGTATGTGTATGTGACAAATAAAGTTCTTGAATCTTGAATCATTGAAGTAGTTTGTGTTTCAAACTACCGATAATCATGTGACTGTATCTGGGAAGGTGGGAGTGGCCTAACCGTCACTTGGTTGTTTTCTCTTCACAATATTTTCATTGTGTTGTAGAATGGCTAGCAGGCCTCTCGCCTTCATCCCCATGTAAGTGAAGTGTTATCTCACACAATGGAAACCTCCCAAGGACCTGTCTGATAACACACGTTAATATTAATAACACAAGTCATTTTATTACTTTCTACAGTAACAAATAGTGTAACAAATTTCAAATTCAGTAATATTACAGTTACAATGAGAGAAATAAATCATCACATTAGATTTTAATGATAAATGAGTATAAAGTAATGAGAGAATGTCCGTTATGTTCTGTAAGCGCCCTTTAACCTTGGTACTACACCACCACACACACACATACAAACTCCTGCCTAAACATCATTCCTGCTCTGTCCTTCTAATTGGCCCACTGTGTGCTGAATATTTCCCATGACCCTTAGGGACATGAAATCTATCACTCAAAAGCCTTAATTCCTGTAAAGCTACATTTGTGGAGATATGAGGTTTTCGTCAGGGCCGTGGCACCTTGCAACATCTCCTCTGGTGTGTTGCTTCAATCAAACTTATTACTCTAGGCAAATAACTTCATCCAGCCACAGACATGGCGGCAGAGTCTGGAGGGACTCCGGCGTCTCATATTGACCATGAAATATTAAACACTAATACTATGATGATGCACCTCCGGCGCAGCAGCACCAGTCTTAAGGCAGGTGTGTGTGTGTGTGTGTGTGTGATAGAGCTAAAGAGAGGAGGCTGAGGTGGAGGATGAAGCATGGCGGCCTCTCGCCCCTCCCCCGGACACACTCCACTACATCACTAGCTTATTAATTATCACTGTGACTTTACGAAGCGTGCGACGCCACGTGGCGTCTGAGTTACTGCCAGCCAGCTACTGAGCAGAACGATGCCGCACAAGATCCGCGCACACCGGCATTTTTTTTACAATCCGACATCTAATAAGGGAGTGCTTTATGATGTTTCAACGTGTTGCGGTCTAATCAGTATTTATTAAGGTAATTATTGCTCTGATGCTGTGTGAGGAAGATTCATCCATTAATGCAATAAATATATAAGGTGACTTCTAGTTTCAAATATGTGGGATTATGGCCACTGCCTTGACCGTGTGTGTGTGTGTGTGTGTGTGTGTGTACTAGTGTGTAATGTATATTGACTGCCCTGTTAACTCTAAATCAGCTTGTTTACAGTAGATAATAAAGCTCTCTCCTGCCCCTCCCAAGCTGAGCAGCCTGAAAGCCACCATTTACATTACTTCTTGGTTAAAGTCATCCATACTGCTGTTGACAAAACCTTTACCCTCATTATGGGAATGTTCCGCCTGCCCAATACATCAAAATGCTAAATTTGTTGTCCATGAAATAAACAACGGAGGAATTGTTTTTTCTCCCTTGCAGAGTACCGCTGCTGAAGAACCTTCCCCTTGTCTTGGAAACGTTGACCTCTAAATCAGAATAACCAGATGTAAATTCAGAGCAGCTCCAGTGTGTTTAAGGAGTCGCAAAATTACCGTCGGCAACAACAATTCAGGTTTCGGCAGCGTGTTTTCTGACATCTGAACCCATCATCCCACATATGCCTGATCATTCATAATGCAGGGCTAACTCCGCCGGCAGGGCAAAACAATGAATCAGAGCCATCTCTGTGGAAAATGTCTTTTTGTATTGTTGGGGCCCGGTTCACCGCCAAGCCGAGGAGGAGCGTTGACTCGCCGCCTGTGATATTTAGAGTTTGTAATAAACCATTTTCTCCAGAGGATAGTGTACCTTCACCTCATCTGCTCCCTCGGTTGTCACTCATATCACTATTCTCTCTGCAATTGCACCCGTGTTTGAATATGGCTCGCAGCGATGCAGATTCCTCAGGCGTTATAAGAAACTGGAAATCGGACCGAGAGCTCGGGGGGAAAGTCATTTCACCAGAATGAAAGGTCAGCCACACGGCGATCTGTTTTCCAAAGTGCTCGCCATCGATTTTGGAGGAGATAGGACGCCGACAGCTTCAGCTCTCTCCGCTATAAATGGACGTAGATTATATTCAAATTTTATTGTGAAGATTTTATGTGAAGAAAACTCATCAAGAGTAGGAAATCAAAGTCTTGACTCTTTAGTTGGGAGTCTTATTGACAATTCCAGCTCTGCCCACTCCCTGTCTGACTCTTTCAGTTTCAAGTCCAAGCACAATGTTATCATAACCATACCTAACACAGCCCGTGACATACTTCTCCTTATGACAGTCTCAAAGCCATCCCACGCTACACATCAAAAACTCGACAGCCGCATTGCTCACACGTTTCTTAAACACAATTGATGCGGCCATCAGTCAAAGGCTTCCTGTCTGAAAGGTCCCTTTGTCTGGTGAAATATATCATCGGTGCAGCGATGCCCATAAAATCCTGGAATCCGGTTGTCTAGGCCTCTGAGTCTGGCCCAGAAGCAGAGCCGTCCTCTTGCTCCAGGCTTATTTATATACATAAAATGACCATTAAAAAAGAGAAAGCGCGAGGCGATACGTTACGCACGCCTTCATGAATCAAAGTTCTCCTTGAACCTCTCGTTTGTCGAGCAAAACAGGCAAACATCTTGCCAGGGATATCTTTGGCCTCCGAAGTAATGATGACAAATGTTAAGCGTTGCCAGAAAACCCCTATAGGACGATCTGAGAAGTATGCGGACGTAGTTGTTAAGTTCTAAAAGTGGGACAGCATCGACGTGTTTGTTCACAGATATAAGTTATCACACCGACTCGTATCGCTCCGGTAATGATGCAGCCTTTCAGTTTATCAGCTGTGCCTCAAGAAATGAAACACTTTTAGGGCAATTTGTTCATATTTTGTCCAATATTGGAAATAAAAGTGCCCCTTCATAATACAAAGAGGTGATATTTTATTTCCAATGAACTGAGGGGAAACAACCGTGTGCAGCAATTATACTGTTCATAGTTTTAACGATTTGACACATTTAGTATTAATGTGTTTCGCTTGGAGACGTGAAATAGGAAAAATGCAACGCGATGCAACTGTTCCTGGGGAGAATTATCCATCTCTGTAGATTTAAATACATCCTCCACCTACAGAAGCAGATAATAGTGTGTCATGAGGATTGTGTCAGACACCCTCTGCAGCTATATTACTTTGAGACAGGATTCCTGCCACGGCGGGGGTTGATCCTCGGGCTGCGCAGAGTAAATAATTAATTCCTCCAACGAGTGAGAGAGTCATTAATACATGTGACACACGGAGCAGCCGTGATTTATTGTAGCTGCTTGATAATTGCACATGATAAAAGGTTGTTTACACTCTTAGCCTCTTTCCTTTTGCACCCAAAGACATATTTTTCCGAGGCAGTATTTTTCATCTGGCAACGGCTGCTGCTAAATTCGAATTATACAGTCGACTCATTGTGTTTCAGAAAGGACGCCCGGAGCTCGCCCGTGACCTTGGAGAAAGAAGAGAAGGCATGTTTCACCCGATTGTTCACGGAAATCACATGCGGTGAATGTAAAGGTATTTAATCCTGGGGTCGGTCGGGGGACGCCGCAGCTAAAATGAATTACTCATCCCATCTGCAAGAAGGGCCGGGACCGTCGTTCTGCGTCGGAGCTCGGAAACATCAGCGTGGCAGCCCAAATTGCTGCCTTAGGAATAACACTTAAATCCCAGGAGAGGCACAGAGGGGGGGGTGAAGAGCAAGAGACAAGTTCTGCCCCAAAGGTCTCTGCGCACTCAATCAATAAATTACCTCCTCCTTGTTTGAAAACTAAAATAACAAATGCAGCCCCGTGGTTCACGCTGGAGAGACCTGGCGGTGCCTCCCGTCTGAGGAAGGGTATGCAGCATATGTCTGCAGAATGAACCATTTACTCAAAACGGCCTGGAAGGGAAAAAATGAATGGCACAGGCTTCGAGTCACAAACGTTTCCTTGTGATTAGATCAGGCGGATGCTCATAAATATCCAGCATACTGTTATTCAAATGTTTACCGCGCCGACAAATGCATATAAATGTACCCGGTGACGGTAGCTGGCACCTTATCTACATACCATAATTGTGCCTGTAGACGCTTTGAGATTGAACCGCGAGGGAAATGCGACACTTTCCGACGTCGACGCGGCAATGAGCTGCAGAAACAAGTGCACCGCTAAGTGGCTCGTATTGGTTGCAGCCCATTCCCACCGAGGGCCATCAGCCAAGCTCGTAAGACACGGAAATAAGGGAATGCATCGCTGTTACCCCCCGTATGTGTATGTCGGTGCACGTTTCATATCCTAACAACCCTCTTGTTTATTTATAAGCCTCTTCGTAGGGCAACGCAGATCACACGGCCCGGCAGCTCCGTGCTAGTAACGTCTGCCTTCCTCATCTAGATGTTGTCTATATGTAGGCAGCCTGGAAACTTCAGCTGTTGAATTCACATCGGCAGACAGCGATGCTTAATGGAGTCTGACCTTTTCCTTAACCAATGTTTAAACAAAAAGTGTTTTAACCATGCGTGGCGAGCCTGGCGGACACACGCCGGCAGCAGAATGTATTATTCCAAACAGGCTGTTCACCGGTAGATAGATGGATGAGGTTTTGGCTGTAGGGGCTCAACCAGCAGAACAGGAGAGCTGCTGCTGCCCTCTTTCATTTCTCTCTCTGCAAAACGCTTGACGAGTTTCCACGGATTGCCTATTCTGATAGTAGGTCACAAAGGCAAGCATCTGACACCCACACACACACACACACTCATACGGCATGCAGACGTGTGTGTAAATCCCAAGACAATCCCTTCACACGAGTCTCTCCCGACACAATCTACTATTCTCTCCTCGCCGACACTGACCGGAGAAATGCAGCCTGTTCCATCTCACCTCTCCCCGGCTTACACAAAGGTGATAGATTAGAAAGGATGCTGTCACAATCCTTGAAATCCTGCTATTGAAACACACACACACTAGGAATCTGCATCTGTTGTGGTGCTGGGAAACTGAAGTGAAAATTGAAAATATGTAAATCTGCGTGGTGAGAGCGATAAAAATATCCGTTTTTTGGAAATTATACCGACCAAAGACGTAGTATTTTGATACATATTGCAATTCGAGGTACAGAACGTATGCCTTAAAATACAAGACCAAGAGGATTGAAAAACCGAGGCAACAACTCTGGGATAGTTATGGCCGATTCGAGAACAAATCGTTCAAAAGAACCGACTTGTTTAAATGAGTGAGTTGAATCGACTCGCACACGCAACTGAATCGATTCAGCAGCGCTAGAGAACATGTCTCCCCATCCAGCTTTGCTAACAACTCCATAAACTAGTCATAATCACTCATGAATTCTCAAACGTGTTCATTGTGAAACACTCACCATGTTACAGCATGCTAGGTGTCTGAGCCAGGTGCTGCTGAATCAAATGAACCACTGAGCCGAAGGACGGACTGAGCCGGGTGCTGCTGAATAAACCAATGAAAGAGCGACTTGACTTCCGCCCAGTTAGTCTCTCTCACTTTCTCTCTCACACACACACACACACACACACACACAAACCTACCAGTTATCAGAGATAGAGAAGCAAGCAGCTCTCATTTTTGTCTCACTCTCATCTCGTTTTGAGGCAGTAGTTTTGTGCATCTTGCTGAACACTGCTTGTTGCCTTCACTTGACTTCTTCTGCATCATTTGGGTAAAATGGTTCTCATGACCGCCGCCCTGCCAGTCAGACTACCACATAGCAACCAACAACAGAATGTGGGAAAATCTCATTGAAAGGGTTCAAAATCATATTTTACAGCACCAAATTCTGTTCTGGTGGTGTTGGCACTCACTAATTATGATTTGCCAGATGCCAAAAAATTGCTGCCTAAATAAAGTTGTAAAATGTTTTTCATTGGTGAGGGGGTTGGGGTAGCCCAATAAACATTTTCAGTGCCATCAGGCCGGTGTTTCAAATACCAAATGGTTCAGTTCGGCTGCCTGGATTGGGCCATGTTTATTGCCCACATTGGGCAGGTCTGCTGGGTCTGGCAGCCATATTGGAGGACCAGAATTCAGCTGATTACATTTCCAAACATTAACTCAAGAAAATCATGTCTATTCAGTTCTGTTGAGGCAGAACTAATTATTTGGTGTGTAGTTGTTGAATGATCATCACTGATACACTCCTACAGCTTGTTAGCTAGCTAACCATAGTATCTGGTCAGCTAACCATCACTGTCTTGTTGTAAACACATCTGATTTGCACACTAGCTAACGTAGCTAGTAGAAGCTACTGTTAATAGTTTCTACTGGCTAGTAGTAGCATATTAACATTAGTGGCAGTAGCCTGCTGGCTAATTAGCTAGCTACCAGTTTGTTCAGGTTAACTGAGCTGACTCTTCTCCAGCTCCAACTCAGAGTGTTTTGGAGTAGAAACTAGGGCTAAAGACAAGACAGTTTACTGAGTCACAGTAACCTACATTTGGAGACAAATCTACCTGATCACACTGTTCACTTTTATTTATTACTGAGTCAGGGTGTGCACAGACCCTTAACATCCCCTCCTGGCCGATGCCCTATTTTTCAACCAAGGTCTGACAAGACAAACAACTACAATTAAGTCATTTATGTTTGCATAAAATGTCTTAATTTAGAGAGCTGTTTGCTTGTTTCTGCTTTATTAAACTTTATTTCATTCCTCTTTTAGATGTCTGGCTCCATAATTACATCCTCATCACATTTGAGTTCAATTAGAACAGGAAACCATTTTCTACCACTGGTACAAATCTCAGCCCTGGCTAACAATGGTAAGTGGTAAAAAATGTCACACGCACGCACACACACACATGCCAGCTATTGTAACATCTCCTATAGGGCTCAACTGTGAAAATATAAAAATATATAAATATAAATATAATATAAATCTACATTGACCAACCAGATGAAATGGGCAAAAGAACAATACCAATGTAACTCTCAATCAACTGTATCTTGGGTTTAAAAAGGAAGAGGGGAGGGGATTGTCTTTTTTTTTTTTTAAAGAAAAGAAAAGGTACAGGCGTAATCACCAGCAACTAGACCGTGCTGGCGATGTCCACTGGCCGAGGCCTACCGTGCTTTATGAATTACTTCTACCAACGCTGTGGAGGAGGAGAGGGGACCACATTCGAGGAGGAGAGGGAGGAGAGATGACCACAGTGGAGGAGGAGAGGGGACCACAATGGAGGAGAGGGAGGAGAGATGACCCAGTGGAGGAGGAGTGATGACCCCAGTGGAGGAGGAGAGGGGACCATAGTGGAGGAGGACAGATGACCTCAGTGGAGGAGGAGAGATGACCCCAGTGGAGGAGGAGAGGGGTCCACATCTCTCTCCATGGTTTGTTTCCTGGGCCAAACTGCCATCAGCGGCTTTGTGCCTGATAACTTGGGAGAGACAGGTATGTTGGGATGTTGCCCAGTTTGAATCTTACTGTAATCAGCCTGGCAAAAAAACAGAAAACTTGTTTGTGCTTTGTTACATTGTAAAATATTTTTATCAACAGATTCTATCGATGAAGGTTGACAGGCTGAAGTACAGGAGAGCCATTGCGCTCAGCTCCTGCCTTTATATAGTGACGCTGTAACAACCTATTAAAGGTCCCACGATTTATTCCTGGCGCTTATACATGTTCCACAGGAAATTACTTTTTTTTAATTACTTACCCTAAGCAGCTGAGAAAATTTGAAATCTGGAAGTCAACCTGTTTTTCTATATTTTCCTTTTTCCAAAAACAGCCCGTTTCAGAAAGTGTTTCCTTTGGACATCATAAGGTGCAAATCCAGCCCCTCTCAGAGCATGCCCACACCGAGGTGAACAACCAATCCCATTTACGTCGTCGCAAAATGCAGCTCATGGCAGTGCCGCAAGCCATTGCTTATGGTGCATTCCATTGTACTCGGAAATCGATAATTCCGAGTCGGTATTCCTAACTTCCAATCTCAATGTGTTCCAGTGCATCTGCTGGGGAAAACATAATCGCCCGCAGCAAACTCATATTTGTATGGTAAGTCTCAGAATGTTACAAGTATCTAAACTCAACATCAACTACTACAGCGCCTTTAGTGAATAGAATCGGCGCATATCACATCCGAGTACACTGGAATGCACCATTACTTTGCAACGAGTGAAGCTAAAACAACATATCTAGGAGATATATCAACTCTCCAGTTATTATTTTGTAGGATGCAGGCAGCAACATAGATCCCTGCACAGTCTCCCAACACGCGAAAATGCCAAGACAGAGTGGATTAATTTTATTTTTAACGGCAACGGCTACAGTTTTTTCTGTGTGTGATGATCAGTCCTCAGACTGCTTGGGCAACGGCAGGATTAGCATCTAAATTGAAGCTTAAAGATGGAGCAATTCATAAGGTACGTGACCCATCTGCACAATTGCCCAGATAGCAAAGAAATGCCGTTTTCACATGCCGAGTCAGCTTTAGTTCAAAACAAATCAAAATCAAATCACATTTATTTGTATAGCCCTTAATCACCGTTACAGTCCCTAAGGGCTTCACAGTGCCCAACATGTGAAAATAATAAATGATTAGTACACGACATCCCCCAGCCTTAGACCCTCACAGAGGACAAGGAAAAACTCCCACAAAAACCTTATTGGAAAATTGGGAGAAACCTTGGGAGGGGCTACTCAGAGAGGGATCCCCCTACCAGGACGGTTGGGCTGCAATAGATGCCGTGTTTGGGCAAGCAGAGTATACACAATATATGAAAGTTCATTTTGGTGGGACATCCACATCTGATGGGGCGGCATCACAGCAACGGCAACTCAGTCAGCGTCATCATAGGACTAGGGGACCACGCAGACGCCAACTCTGCCCAGATAGGAGAACGCAACGCCTGCTCAGTCAGCATCGTCCTAGGAGGCGGGACCACGCAGATGCCAACTCTGCCGGGCTGTAGCCTGGGACAGATAGGAGACTCACCCACACACACACCCACACACACACATGCGCTCACACAGACAAACATGACCAGCGTCAGTGGACAGCAGCAAGTAGACCAGAACAATAGGACATGTAGACAGGATGCTAGTATCCATCGGCAGGACCCTGAGCTAGGATAAGCTAACTGGTCTAGCCTTACTCTGAGAAGAGACTGAGCCTAGCCTTACTAGACTAGCCTTACTAGGCTAGCCTTACTCTGAGACAAGACTGAGCCACTCCCTCAGGGCTGGTCAAATGACAGAGAGAATAAATGGGTTTTTAGCCTTGACTTAAAGACGTCGATAAAGTCACATCTGGCTTGAATTGGTAGCCAGTGTAATGAGGATAGAATGGGAGTTATATGGTCGAATTTCCTAGTTTTGGTCAGGATTCTGGCAGCAGCATTCTGAACCAATTGTAATTTTTTAGTTCGCCCAGTAGGTAAGCCTGAAAAAAGGGCATTGCAATAATCGATTCTGGATGATAGTTTGCCCGACATCAGTACCCGGAGATGGCCCGACCTTGTTTTGAATGACGACCCAGTTCTGTTTGCCGAATCCAAGACGATTCTGAACCAGAGTAGCCCCAGAACAGGCCCGATTTAAGATTATATACTATTCCCTTTCCATCCTCACTGAATTCTTTAATTCTTCCCTGTAAATAGTCTAAAATAACTAATTGTCTACATTTTCTAAAATATACAACACAGTTTAACAAACATTTACATTCATACAACAATATATTGTATAAAGCCCAAATATTTGATAATGAAAAGTTGTGGTATTGATTGACAGCAAACACTGAATTGCACCATTCTAATATGTATTATAAACAATTGCAAGAATATTGAATATATACACACATATATGTATATATACATATTTTCTTCTCACTGGTCTTTCCTCTCTTGCCTACCTTCCTCCATCTCTTAATGTATTTTTCGATCTCCTCATCCACTGCCTTCACACAAAGAGAAAGAGTCAAGGGAAGGAAATGGAGTGAGACTAGACAGACAGATAGACCCATACACCCACTAGAGATGAACAAACTTAACAGTAACGCACAAGTAGAGTCCGCACACCATGATAGCCACCTGCTGGTCGGAGTACAGCAACCACAAATACGAGAAAATCTCTTTTAAAAAAGATTAACTGACAACTGTTAGCTAGTTGCGCTAGCGTGCTAATGTTAGTTTATTTTAGCTGTAACGTTAGCGGTCGGTTCTACCAGATTTATTTTTTAAAAGATTTGAGTGCAACAACAGTAAAATCAACAACATAAATGGCAATTTTGTTAGTTAAACTGACACAAACCTATGATGGTGACGTTACTCACCTGGAATTACTAATAAAAAATACAACATTTCGTAGGCTGAAGGATTGCAGCAGCAGAGTCAAAATGCCAAGTGAAAGTAAGAAGAAGAAGTAAGAAAACTAAAGCTGGAGTCATTAAAAGTAAAGTAAAGTAAAAGTAAAGTTATTGGTTGGCGTCAGGACTCATTTTAAAGTTATTTGTTGGGACCAGTGTCTGTTTTATAAGTCTGTCGAATGTGTCAGGCTTGGTAAACTTTAGCCACCATTAGTACAATCGCATTTGTTTGTTTGGCTGCGCTGTTTGGATGCAAATAGATTGCATCCAATAATATATTGGCTAACTAGCTCAACAAAATTGTCAATCCTAGCTTGTCTGCAAGTTGTATTCAATAAGCTTATGGACATGAGCCATAAATAGACCGGCTACAGCAGAGAGTGTCGCTCACACACCCACATCACACAAGGCATGAAAGTACAATATTACACAGAATTGTTATCAGTGAGAAACTAAGTGGAACCGCCTCAGCTGCCTCTTCCCATTCTGGGTCAGGCTCCGGCTCAAACATGTACGGTCTCAGTGTTGGTTCTGGAGCGGCCGCAATGGTTATGGTAGATTTATGCTTCAAGCTTATTTGTTTACCTTGAGCAGCATGGGCGCTCTGCTCTCTGCCTCCGCCAGGCGATTGTGTGAAGGTTGTATGTACCTCCACGCCCTCAAAACAGCCTGTTCTTTACAATGGAGAAAATGAGAGACTGAAACACACACCACAGAAGCTGGTTTTAGGAATTTTGTTTTTATATTGACTTCACAAACGTCTTGTAAAGACCCCCAGGAACAGTTTAAATAGCCCAAAATGAGTATAATACCCCCCCTTTAATTGGTCTCAGTGAAGCTGTAGGCTGTTCTTACTATTATTACTGTTATTACTACCCAGTAATACAGTAATAGTAATAATTACCCATATTTGCATATTTTGTGCCAATATTCAATATCTTTAAATTTGACTATTTGACTTGTGGGTGGAAATGCCACTGAAACAGCATTTACATCATAGCGAGAACTGAAATTCTCCATTGAAACGCAGAATAAGATAAGAATAAACTATATTCATAAATACTTACTAAATAAACAACCAGTGTAGTATTGATCAATTCAATAACAAATATGTAATCGAACAAACTACATCATATCCATCATATCAGAGATGGACGACACTGACTAGGATGATATTATGTCATATATGAGTCTGAAATGAACTTTTGCATGACATTGCAAAGCACAGCACAGCAGAGGACAACTCAACACAACACAATAAAACAAAACACAGCACAGCACCCAGAGAGAGACAGAGATTACATCCTAATCCAGCTTTACGCTGCCGCTGCTCTTTTTTTACCAGCCATCTGTAACTGGGCTGTGAACTCACTACACCTGAGGATAAACTACAGCAATATAGAGAGAGATTCCCTGAGGAGACGAGCTGCCAGCTGCTGATGGCACATAATCAAAAATAAGTGCAAACACACTTTCTCTCTCTGTGACTGTCGAGATCTCCCCATCACCTTTCAGCTTCTCTCCCACACAGTTACCGGAGCAAAAACACATTTCACAGCTCTCGCAATTAAACTGATTTTATTTCCCATTTGATTCCAGTGAACACCAGCTGGATTAGGATGCACAGTCAGAAACACATACAGGACAACACGAGAGCAACGGTGAAAAGATCACCCATTTAACTTCATGATGTAACAAATCCAGAGTAAGAAAATTACCATTATCTGTCATCTGCAGCTCAAGCTGTGCAGTAATTACTCTTTCCTGTCTCCCGACAAACCACATAACATACGCATCTTGTCTTCTGTCACGTTTTGAAGCCGTGATGGGAAACGCACCGGCAATAAAAGCTTCAAGTCCTCAGATGCCAGCTGGCTGGATTTAACATCTGAATTCCAGGTAGTTGGCAGGATATGGCAACCAACGTGCTCACATCAAATCAGACTGATCTGGGGTCTGAAATTATGCAATCTTGACATCCAAATGAACTGAGAGATACAACAAGAGGAAATCTGATTGACAGACTGAGATCTCTTGACACTTTCATATTTTGCAGACACTGACATGTTAAGCTACATCAGGAGACAGATGTTTCACTGACAGATCATGAGAGGGACTTGATGACAGTGGACCCCCCCTACCCCACCCCCACCCCCCTGTGTGTGGCAACTGAATTGAAAATGAATTCCCTCCAACCCTCATCTGTTTTCACACCGCTTTGACTTTGAGTTTGAGGCCAGAGCCGCCGCCAAGGCAAAGCTGCCGTTCCCTAATGACGCGCAGATTAACGACTGGAGAGCAACGGCACATACCAACGCACAGATACAGCACACACACACACACTATAGAGCACATACACACACACACACACACGCACACTATACAGCACATATACACACAGGGAACACTACCACCGAGCAGCCGGCCAGCAGACCGCTCAGTCGACAAGTGACTTATGGCGTTATATTTTTAAATTGGCCACTCCAGTGCATCTGATAAATCAACACACAGGTCATTAAATGGTTCATTATCTCCCTAATATGATTCATGGTCAGTTGGGGGGTGGGGGGGCATAGCAGATCAGTCCCTGGCTCTCATCGTAGCTCCACCAGGCCATGATGAGAGAGTCCATGTCGTCCTGATTTATGGTCTAGCACAGCCTGGATCCTAGTACACACAGCAAATTTCTGGAGTCAAATAATCTGGAGTTAGACAAAAAAGTGTGAAAGTGTTAGATTTTTGGAGTTTATTTTATTATGTTTTATTTAATTTATTTATTCTCGAATAGACAGTTGAGGTTACCCTCATTTACAATGTCACCGAGATTTACAGGCATTTCAATATATATATACAAAACTAGTAATACAATAAAGAAATCAGTTTACATTTACATAAATATACATATAAGACATCATAAAAACAGGTCAAAGCTAAAAACAATTGCATACTGTTGCCGGCAGGTCTGCAATTAAATTTCTAAATCGTCCATATGATATAAAAGAATCAATCTTCAGCGTAAGCTGGAGATCATTCCATGCAGCTGGGGCACTAAAACAAAAGGCTGACTTTCCGAGTTCAGCATGTACTCGGGGAACCTTAAGCCTAAACCAATCACCTGAGCGTGTAGAATAGGGTCCATAATTCCAATCTAACAACATTGTGATATAAGATGGTAATTTTCCAATAATGGCCTTAAAAATAAACACATACCAATGTGTATTTCGCCTATCTGCCAGTGAAGGCCAACCCACTTTATCATATAAAATGCAGTGATGAGTATCATATTTATCGCCAGTAATAAATCTGAGAGCAGAATGATAGACAGAATCTAAAGGTTTAAGAGTGGAGGGAGCAGCACTTCTATAGATCACGTCTCCATAATCCAAAACAGATAGAAAAACTGCTTGCAGAGCATTAACTGAAAGCTGTAGATTCTCCATAGCTAATTGTACAGAGTCTGCAATGCAATAAATAATAGTGTCATCAGCGTAAAGATGAAATTGACAACCACTCAGAGATAAAATAATGTCATTAATATAAATAGTGAATAAAACCTTGTGGAACACCTTTTGTAATGGGTAAAAACTCTGATTGGGTTCTTCCAGCTTTCACACACTGAAGTCTCCCAGATAAATAGCTCTGAAACCAACTGCAAGCATTTTCATCAAAACCAACGCTGTGTAGTCTGTTTAAAAGAAGAAAATGATCAACTGTATTAAATGCTTTTGATAGATCTATAAAAAGGGCAGCACAATGTTTTCTTTTATCTAGGGCGGATAGTATATCATTTTTAACTAAAGTGTTGGCTGAGATCGTACTATGTTTCGCTCTAAAACCAGATTGATGTGGGCTTAATACAGAGTGATTTGTGAGAAATGCTTTGAGTTGGTTATTCACCAGTGATTCCAGGATTTTAGCTAAACAGGACAACTTGGAGATTGGACGATAATTATCAAGATCACTTCAATCCCCACCTTTATGCAATGCAAAAACATGGGCTGTTTTCCAGATGCTAGGAACTATGCCTGTAGATATAGAAAGATTAAATATATATGTTATTTGTTCTGTAATTAATGGAGCAGCTAACAAATGACCAGCATGAGCGAAATGCCTATTAAAGGCCAGGCAGATCTCAATTTGTTCAGTTATCAAACAGTCGTTAGATTTGACCATTGTAGGCAAGGAAATAGTAGCCTTGGTTTTGTTAGAGTTCACTGCCTTCCAGAACTTTGTTGGATCTAAATACGAGCTTGTAATTCATTTTAAATAATAATCTGATTTGGCTTTCCTGACAGCTGATGTACATTTGTTTCTAATCTGTCTAAATGACAACCAATGGGATGAATCCCCAGAGCGTCTGGCGAGAGACCAGGCTCTGTTCCTTTCTCTGAATAAGGATGATAATTCAGGTGTAAACCAAGGGGTTACCCTATCTGTTACTCTAGATTTCTTAAACAATGCATGCTTATCAAGGATTGAAAGAAAGGTTTTTATGAAGAAATCTAGGGCCAATTCTACATTTCGAAGTATAGCAAATGTCACTATGAAAAAGGTCAAATAGGAAAGCTTGATCACTAAAGTTTCTTAGATTTCTTTTGATGATAGTGTGAGATTGAGTTTTCTTTAGTTTAGTGTTCCTGATACAAGCTGTTGGGCAGTGATCACTAAATCCTAAGTCAAAAACACCACTAGCAACAATTCTGTCTTTTCTATTAGAAAAAATTAAGTCAATTAAGGTAGATCTAGAGTTGTTTTTCAGATTTGGCCTTGTGGGTTCAGTAATCAGCTGAGTTAGGTTTAGGTTACCAGTAACCTCCTTGAGATAACTAGAATTGTTACCCAACCAATCAAGATTAAAATCACCCAAAATGATCATTTCAACATCAGAGTACTGAGATACTAAATCTGCTAATTTATCAATAGAGCTAGCATCAGCCGATGGGGGTCTATACACCCCAATCACGTTTAGTGAATTATTAGGACCCAAATCTATCTTCAAAACAAGAAATTCAAAACACATAGGAGCAGTAATGGCATTCAGAACAGTGGCAGAAAAACACGATTTCACATACATAACCACTCCACCCCCCCTTCCAATCCTATCTATTCTAAATACATTATACTGGTCTAGTGCTATGGAGGAGTCACTATCAGTTTTTTTCAGCCAGGACTCAGTTAACACTAAAATATCTGGGTCTGCCTGAGATATCAGAATTTTTAAATGATCTAATTTTTAAGGTTGGAGTATGCTCCTTACATTTAAATGAATCAGCCCCAAACCTTTTCTTTCTTTAAAGGTATGTGGATCATTTAAATAGACTATAGGTTCAGTAATGTGCGGACTATTTAGGTGAGCTGTAGAATATAGTACATTATTTGGAGCATAAGTAGAAGTGGCAACAGAAGGCTGTAGGGGTATTGTGATTAGGTTTGAGCTGACAACAGCACGGTATGAATTGTGACTGGGGTATCTAACAGTGATTCGGGTGGGAATAACCAATGGTGGCAATAGTGGAGGTGAAAGAAGTAATGATGGTAGGACAGTACTGTATTTATGACTGGTCAACTGCCCAAGCCTGAGCTGGGGAGAGGATTGAGTGGGGTGAAATAACTGTGCAAGTGTAAGGCTTGGACATAAATTGTATTTTCTTAAACAAGAGGGACTGTAGTGTATCAAGAATGTTCCTTGAGAGCAGCCTAGCTCCAGCACTATTCAGGTGCACTCCATCCCTTTTGTACAAATCATACCTGTCACTAAAGAGAGTACAATTATCAACGTATGGAATGTCCCAGTACCAACAGCATCCCTTCAGCCAAAGATGGAGCTGGCGAAAGCGGCTATACTTCATATCCCCCCGATTGAGACAGGGTAAGGGACCGGAGATAGTAACGTTCTTACCAGTCTCCCAAAGAGTGTCAAACAGTTTGGCGAAATCCTCCTTTAACAGTTCTGATGCACCAGCTTTAACATCATTGGCTCCTACATGAACCACCAGGGAGTCCAGAGACGTATCAGGCAGACGTGGTAGCATAGTATTCATGTCATCCACTGTAGCACCAGGGAAGCACCTAGTCTCACAGCCCTTCACCGAAACATAGCGGACAATCGAGTCACCAATGATAAGTGTGTCAGAGACTACAGGAGAGACAACAGGAACAGCTCTGATCCGCTCCTCAGCAACAGCCGAGTGCTCCCCACTCGGGTCAGTACCCCCCATGGGCACAGAGATAGCAACGACAGCAGGGACAGCATCAGCATCCAACACAGGGGCAGCAGGGACAGCATCAGCATCCAACACAGGGGCAGCAGGGACAGCATCAGCATCCAACACAGGGACAGCATCCAACACAGGGGCAGCAGGGACAGCATCAGCAGCAGAGACATCAGCAAGGAGAGCGCCAACAGTAGAGACAGCATCAACAGTAGGGACCTCAGCAGGAGCGGCAGCAAGGGTGCCAGGATCAGTCATGGCAATGACAGATAAAGCATCCCCAGCCGTACCACCGTTGCCAACAGCAGCACCAACACTATCGACTGCCCCCATAGCAGTAGAGGCAGCGACAGTGTCAGTAATTACCTTATCACCGCATCTCTCAGCAGTCTGCGGCGTTGGGCAGAAGTGGACCCTAGGTCAGAATAGGGACCACAGGCGTCTGGAGTATGAACCGTTTCCCCAGCAAGCACCTCATATTTATTCCTCAGCTCCAGGATGGGACAGGACACTGCGTTTGGAACATTGCGAGCGCGGCCTGGTTTAGATATTACAGCCCAGGTATCCGCTCCAGCAGGCAGGGGAGTAGAACAGCTCGATGGTTCCAAAAACATAGGCTGAACGTCCATAGTGACAATCCCGTTCCATGGCAGAGTAGACTCCATACCGGTTAAGGTAGTTTGGTGAGTGATAGCTAGCACTGAGTCCAACTCATCCTCATCCTTCCTAATTCGATGTAAAATGGAAATCCTCTGTTCCAGCTCGGATATATGTTGGCTTAGAACAGCACAGCCCTCACAGAGGTGGTGAGAAGTCTGCTCAGACATCGCAAAATAACAGAAACGATTACTTGGAACCAGTAATTTCAGTAAACACTGAAAGTTAGCAATGCAGCATAAAGATGCGTCACGCGCCAAAGCTTACGGCATAACCAACGCCAACACTTACTAATAACCAAGAGTTTCAATCGACAGTGATCAGATAAGAAATAACAGTCTGATTTTAAAGTCGCAGGCAGTTTGGCCTTTTTCACATGAGTTAAATCTGTCACGTTCAGACAACTCCGCGCTCAACTCTATGGCTACAGTTTGTTAGACTTAGACTACTTGTTAGACTTAGACTTAGACTACTTAGACTACAGTTTGTGTTCAGGGATACTCTTTGGCAGTGTAATATTTCGGTGTCCATTCAGCTGTTTTTGTCACGCCCAGCAGTCTTGACTTGGACTTTGTCGTGAGGCAAGTAAAAATGGCATTTTACTTCTCAAACTATATGTCACGCTGTTAGGGATTTTCTGTGTAATATATTTGTATATGTTTGATTGGACGAACTTGGTAGCTAACTGCTTAAGTTAATGCTTGCTCCATACTTGTTGAATATAAAGTTAACTCAATGGCATGAAATTAACGTTAGTTCTGTTCTTGGGTGTATTGTATGTTAGTTAACTTTAGTTTACAGTGTTTCTAGTTCTATCAACATATTTACTGAACATGCGTTGTTTCCTTTCCATTAAACGGTAGACTCTGTACAGCTAGGACGGTACCGGACGGACGCGACACAGGATTTGCATTGAACGAATATCAACAAGGCAACGCCTCGTTAATTTTCCTACTAGTTTGGTTAAGATAACAGCCTTGCCAGCAATGCGACTCTGTCTCCAGTGTTGGAGAGACTATTTTTCAAGTAAATGCCGAGACACGGTCGCCTCAGTTGCTAAACCTAGCCTAGCTAACAAGCTAACAGTCGAGCTGGATAATGTAGACAAAATAGAAAATCGGACTGTTGAGGTCTGTTGCAGGCTTTCATTCTAACTAAAGACTGCATCAGGTGATTTCACTGATGAGCACTCCTTGCAGAAGTTAAGAGGAACTTGCCAGTGAAATCACCGGGTGAGGTGAAAAGTTGGAATGAAAGTGTGCCATTTGTGGGCCCTCCAGGGCACCCCAGCATATATGGTAGTTTTGTGGTGGTTGGTTTTATTGTATGCGCCCTTTATCCTGTGATCCTCAGATTTTACTGTCCTGCAGCAAGATGGTGATGGACCTTCCTCCCCAAGTCTAACAGATGCATTGTCCATCTCCCCTGATGTCTTCTCCTCACACACAGGCACACCCAAGTTAAGAAAGCCCCCCAGTCCGCCACATCTTTGTTTTTAATTTGTTTTTTGTTTTATTTTATTTTATTTGTCACTTAGATTTGACCACACAATTTCCCAACTGTTTGGCTGCCCATATAGCAGTTTGTTTTAAATGTGAATTGCTGTAACATGTTTACACTTATTACGCAAGTAGCCTAAGTATCCATGAAGTTTTCAACTCACTGTATGGATTTGTTAAATAAAAGACATTTCTAGTAATCAAAATGGTGTTTTTGTAGTTATTTTCACCTAAAGCCTTTTTAGTTTTGTAATATTAACTCCATAAGTGTTAAATGAAACATACATTTAAGTGTTGACTGTTAACACTATGAAAGAGTTCACGTTAAAATTAACTCAAGGTGAGAGTTGTATTTTACTCTACATGGGATTAGTGTTTTAACTCCCGCAAGAGTTCAGTTTTAACTCCTGAAAAGCGTTAAACAATCAACTCCCAGAAAAGAGTTAGCCTACTTTAACTCTGCCTTAGAGTGTATTCGATGGTCTCACATGTACACTCAAATTGAGTTGATTTGAACTCTCACAGAGAGTTTATTCCAAAGGCCAGAGTTTGCTCTGCAGTGTTAGGCCAGCGCTTGTAGGACGTGTACATTTTAAATGCACATAAAGATGCACATAGATACAGTGGCAGCCGGTGATTGGCTGACTAAGTGATCATAGAGTGACGCCCCGTACCCACCGGACGCACAAGCGGACGTGCATGCACACGCGCGCTGCTGCGCTTCACTTCCGCTCCCATGTTAACGAATGCCGCGGATCCCACCGGCGCACAGCAGGCGCGTGGAGCCCGCGTGTGTCCGCGCGCGCAGCTCATAGAAATACATTGTCTATGCACAATATCTGCATCATATCACCACATATGAATGTTTTTCAACCTACTAATAGTTTTACTAGTGTTATTAATTATTTTAATACATATTTTATTTTAATATAGGCCATAATGAAAAAGGGAACAGAGACAATCACCATTATGGGATGAATGAAGTTAAATCAAGTCATACTACATCATACATAAGTCATACAGTTATTCCCATTTTTATAATGTTTTTCTTTATTATAGTATACAAATATATATATATATATTTGTTCAATTAATTAAGACTATGCTTACTTCTGTTTTCATAATGTGCTCTGAAAAAGCAGTAGCCGACTCGAGTGCACAAACAACAGGGCTTTGGTCTTACAGTTGTAGTGGTATTTTTTTTAGTGCCGAAGCGCAGTCAATCAAATATGACTCATCACGTCTCTGTGCTCTCTTGTGCCATCTACTGACCATGACTACAATGTTCGTTTGAATGGGGTTAAATGAGAATGGCCGGGGCGTTCTGTCCAGCGCCCCAAATGCTGTTATAGACCTCAAGCTAAAGAGCAGTCCTTCCATCATCAACATCCACTAGGTGACAATGCATGTAAATGTAGTGTGTGAGGGGCGTACAACTCGGCGCCCCACAGCAACAGAGACGGTAATGAAGTCCGCAAACCAACCAAAGCCAATGATTCAACATACACGTATTGACTAGAACACATTTATATGAATTATAAATACAATCTATGAAATGTGTTCAGATAAAAAAAAAAATATATATATATATTTTATTTTTTATTTTTTTCTCTCCATCCAATCAAGTGGGGCGCCGCCCCTAGCGCCCCTATGGACGAGCCGCCACTGCATAGATAGATCTGCATAGTATGATAGATATCTGCTGTACCTGATGCATGTACTCACACACGTGCATGCATGCATGCAAACACAAACACATCCTGTCCTTAATAGTTAGGGAATGAATGCAGCCGATGGACGGTCCTCATAAGTACTGGATGTGTGTGATTTCTTTCCTGAGGAGCTACCATCGGCTACGTTCATTCCCTAACTATTAACCCTCACCATTACATGCCTTAACCAGCCTTAGCCCCTTTTTCCTAACTTAATCCTAATTCTAAACCCAAATCTAATTCTAAACTAGCCTCTTCAAGAAGTGAGGACGACCAAAGTGCCCTCACTCCGGAGGTCTAAAACTCAAATTGGTCTTCACAAGAATAGAAGAAGTACAAGAACACATACACACACACACACACACACCGTCCTTGTCATGGCGCCCTTTCAGTTTTCTCCAGGTGTGTTGCAGGCTGACTGATCAATCTGGCTAACACTGTTTACAGCTGTTTCAGTCAAGTTCCAAAATAGAGGCAATTACATCTAAAATGTCACGCCGATGCCTCGAGAGAACCGATAACTTCCATAATACTGCAGAGTGAGTTTTTACTTCCACGCCACTACTAGTTTGGGAACAAATGGCTGGAAGGCTCAATTTTTGGAACAAATCTCCTCGTTTGGACCCTGAACATCAACCAGACCATATTCTACTCTGACACGCGATGAAGCATGTGCACAGGCAAACATACAAGCATTCACACACACTGCCCCCTTCCCTGGTCTCCTGTGTGTGTGTGTGTGTGTGTGTGTGTGTGTGTGTGTGTTCAAATGATGGCATCATGAGAATAATTTGCCCTGAGCCAAACAAGCAATTACTGGATCTGTGCACTTCATCACTGGAGGACTCCCAGGCTTACCAATTACAGAAATTCAAGTGCTGATGTACTGCCAGATTTATAAAGAGAGGCTGGTCCAGTGTGTGTGTGTGTGTGTGTGTGTGTGTGTGTGTGTGTTGCCACTGTCACAGCCATTTGTGTTTGCGTGTTGACAGCGTTTTGCCAAGGAGAATGATAGTAAAGCAAATCAGCACAATACAAAACCACCCAGCAAGCGACTCTCCCAGACAGAGAACTCCCCGTTCCCCGAAGACCCTTGTCTAAGAAAATCCTATAAATCCTGACTACGCCAGTTTTCTAACCTGGATGTAAAACCAGAGCCTGAGGACTGAGGAAGAGTAGCAGAGAGAAGATTGGGGCGAATATATAGACGTTATGAGAGGGGAGGAAATAACATAGCGGTGAGTGTGAACACCAGCGTGAGTGACAGCGAGGACCAGGTCGACACCGCCTGCATCTCTTTCTGGAGCTGTGTGAGAGAGAGAGAGAGAGAGAGAGAACTAAGTTGGATGAGACTTAGTCATCATTGCCGCTTCTCCAACCTGAACTCTTTCGCTCCTTCCCCTTTTTCATTCCCTCTGATCCATGTTCTCCTCTCTCTCCCTCCCTCTCTCTGTCATCTTTGGTAAGTCTGTTTTGAAACCTTCCCTTCACCTCCCTCAAATGGATGAGACTAAGTTTAAAAATGTGGATATGATGGATATGATGCAGTTTGATTGGTTATATTGTAGAATTGAGCAATAATGCAATGGTTGTCTATGGGAAGCCCTTAATTGATTCCAATAATAATAGGTTAGGTACATCTTCAAAAGAAGATGTGAGTGTGCTTTCTGACAATGCAATGTTTGTGTTTGAGTGTGTGTGTGAATAAACTGATATAAATATCAGGGATGCAAATACATCAGGGGTCAGAAAAGGTCGCAAAAAGCCAGAGACACATTATCAAATCAAATCAACTTTATTTATGAAGCACTTTCACACAAACCCAGTTTGTTACAAAGAGCTTTACAGTCAGAAATTAACAAGAAAAAGAAAGAAAGAAATAGATAGAATAGAATAGAATACAAAACAATGAAAAGATGAAAAACCAGACAGTGATACATAGTGAGTGTGTGTGTGTGTGTGTGTGTGTGTGTGTGTGTGTGTGTGTGTGTGTGTGTGTGTGTGTGTGTGTGTGTATGTGAACAGGCTCCAGGCTACATGACAAGCAGGTAAAAACGATAACATAGATCAGTCACATCAGACAAGCAGTAAAGCAAGGGTCACACATCAGGCACAAAAAAGCTTGGGAAAAGAAATATAGGTTTTGAGTAAATTTTTGAAAATGGCAGTTCACTCAGCTTGGTTGATGGTCAAAGGGAGTCTGATCCACAGTCCAGGTGCCACAACAACAAAAGCACGATCAGCCTGGAATGATATATTATATTTTTGAATTATTTTGCCCAGTGGAAGCATGTATATGGAAAAGAAGATGGGTCCCAGTATTGAACCTTGGGGTACCCCACACACTGTAAAATATGATAGCCCCATTAAGTTATGTGAACTTATTTCTTCTCTTTAATTCCACTTGTCATGACAAGTTTTGGATATTGAACTCAAGTTTATAAGTTTTCAAATGTTAAACTTAAAGTTATCCATTGACTTGACTAATTGTGAGTTTTGTCCGGGTTGTCAACATTCATTTAACTCATGTCTGTAAATTATAAATTGATAAAAGGGAAACGGGAATGGGGTGGGGCGGCGTCCTGGGGAGGCCCCGCCTTTGGTTTCCCAGCATGCATTGAGAGACTGTTGACTTTGCCATTGTCTGTTGTTGTTCTTGTTCATGCAAATAATTCATGTTCATGGAGATAATGTTTTGCAGGGATTAGTTTAACAAGAAAAAGAACCGGCAGTCGCGTAACAGCGGCTCTATGGCGGCAACGTAATCCTTAAAGGCATAATCGGCCGGTCAAAGTACGTCCACTAAAAGTGCTTGTTTTTGTCACGGACGGGCTCAGATTGTTATTCGTGTTATTATCCAAATGTCTGATATGTCAATTACGGTTGATACATGAGTCGGAGAGACGAGTTTTGAGTTTACGTAGAGGAACTGCTAGAACGTTCGTATCCTTTTCACCGTCGTTTTCCGAGCTGTTTCTGTAGCGACCCTTTCCATAATGTTGTCAGACATTTGGATAATAACACGAATAACAACCTGAGCCCGTCCATGACAAAAACAAGCACTTTTAGTGGACGTACTTTGACCGGCCGAGTATGCCTTTACGGATTACGTTGCTGCCATAGAGCCGCCATTACGCGACTGCCGGTTGAGCCGATGGACCGGAGAAACTCAGAAACTTTTGGGATCTACTTAAAGGTGTGAAAAGCGATTTTGTGGACATAGAGGCCAGGTTGAAAAATCCCGGAATTACCCTTTAACTGTGAGTTGAAACAAAGCTTGAGTTTACTCACATTTTTAAGGCAGTAGGTGAGCTTTTGTTTCTAAGTTTAACCTACTTGAAAGTGGAATGGTCTACTGTATGCATCAAGAAATAAAAGGACTGAGCATAGCCTGTCGTCTGACGCAAGCAGGATATCATTTGTGACTTCGATTAAAGAAGTTTCTAAGAAAAAACACTTGTTTTCAGTTCCAAATAATTAATTTCCCTGCACTACACACAACACAAGTAGTCTCTTCCTCTCCTACACTCCACCAACACACTCGCTGGGAGCATCCGACAGTATTTCTCGTAAATGAAAGAGCATACAGGGCAACAAAATAACTTCAATTAATACTATGGAGAGTCCTAAAGCCAGATTGGGATTTCTCAAATATGTTATTTGTCGAGTGGGTCTGTTTTTTTGAGAAGTTGTTCTGTTAATGCATGCTTGAATAGTTAGCCAGTGGATAGGAAGCTGTGAACAATAGAGATCATGCTTAAGTTTTGAGACTTCTCTGTGAAATTTGGGGATGGCGTCAGGATGCATACTACATCTTTGATACTATCTCAGCTGGATGGTAGCAGAAACCATCTCAAAACTACTTAGCGTAGCACAATGTGTAGTACTATAGGTGAGATTCAGGCAGAGGGGGAGATTTAACTCCTAATACTATCTATCTTACTCAGCCCATTCATTTGGTGTGGTAATAGAATTACTAAAAGGAGGACTGACAGCATTATTGATAACGCTGAGAAGATCTCTGGGATTATGACCATTTTTAGAAATGAGATCAGAAATAACCAAACTGGCCTTTAAAATATCACGATGGACCTGCAATTTTGAAGCCTTCCACTTTCGTTCTGCCTTTCTGCCTCTCCTTTCAGAGCCCTGGTGGACTTATTAAACCAGGGAGCAGTCTTGTGGGTTTTCTGTCCTGTAGCGGAGCAATCAAGTCAAGGATATTTTGACAGTTATTATTGAATAAGGTTACCAGAGTGTCAATATGAAAACGGTGTGCTTCAGGGGTTATAGAAGTCCTGTACTAAAGGCTTCAGAGAATCTGTTAGCTGAAGTAGGCTTAAAGATGCATGGGTGGGGGGTGGGGGGGATAAAAACACATCAAACATGATTTTGTGTTCAGATACACCAATGAATTCAGACACTACATTCGTAAGGCCATAGGAGAGCATGAGGTCGAGTATTTTACAGACTGAACCAGATTAAATGAATCAATAAGGTAAAGGAGTGAGAAGGGCACATGGATATTAAAATCCCCGAGTGAAAGCACTCTGTATAGGCATCAGAATAGGAACTCAGAAAATCCTTCAAAAAAGGAGGAGCTTTGCCATTAACCTTAAAGCTAAAATGCTCAAAATCAAAAGAGCGCAGGGAAACAGGAGAACACTTGAAATCCTCATTATGAATTTCAACTCCACCACCACCTGGGTTGGCTGAAATTAGAGCTTCAATTGATGACTCCCTTTCTTGTTTCAGTAAGTATGCAGAAATCAAAGCTATTTGACTGACTAATAAAGGATTCAAGACACCAGAATTTTTGTAGGGACTAATAACTAACGGAAGGGCCAGAGGTTTAACAGGAATTAGGTTTTTGTTAGAGAAACAGCTCTTGTAAATTTGCGGGGCGTACATCTCATAGGTATAAGAACAGGAATGGTTAAAAATGTAGACAGTCCAGTGATGAAGGGCTGATTTTGCAGGGTGAACTGATATGCTTACTGTTTTCAGTAGTAGGACTACTATCAGTAATAGCAGCACGGTGTAGAACAGGAGCAGAACTTACTCCCACAGGAGAACTGAAGGTGGCATGAGGGGCCCAGCAGGGGGGGGTGGCAGCAAGCCAAGCCTCTGGGTTCATACAGGGGAACTGTGAAGGCTTGGGGCCGGGGCTCCCAGGTGGCAGGGGGTCTTAGCCCTTTGGATAGAGACATGACGTACCATGAAACTTCTGATGATTAGCGTAGATGGGGGGTGCAGGCGGGCTGCTGGGCACTAATTATTAATTATGAGATAAATGTCAAATTCATGCATATATGGAGCAGTGACCTCCGCCGACATGCAGATTTGGTCTTTGTGCTGTATTTGCTGTGAACACAGCAAGGTAAGTGATAAGCAGCTTGGTTAAAAGGAAACAGGGGATTTATCTTTCTGCACTGAGTTAGTAGCTGATAAATGGTTTTGACCATAAAAGGATAAAGGAGGGGAAAATGTGTAACAGCATCATGCAAGAAATCCATCTATTGGTGATTTTCATCTCTCTTATTGCATGGCCTTGTCATATGATGTACTATTTGAGAAGACTTCAGTCTGAACGGTTTCTACAATACCACTATTTGTTTTCATTGATCAAGTGAGGACCATCAAACTCCATCGAAACTATTTTCAGACATCTGATGCTGCCAGACCTTTACAACAACAACGGCTTGATGACAATGATGTAGACTTTAGTAGATCAATAACTGTCTGCTTGACCGATGGGAAGGTAATGCCGTACTCACCTGAGGTAACATTTGGAGGTAGACTGAGTTGACTAAACTACGCCATGGCAAAACAACTCTGAGTGTCTCACTGTTTCCAGTCGTTTCATCACTCAGCTCATTCAAGTCCATTAGGGAAAAAACATTTACATCAATAAGACAGATTGCTTAGACAAACTGGCTCTGCCATCAGATGATTTATTAAAATCTACAATATGTCTATGTAGGGTCATCTGTGGAGAATAATAATAATAACAAGAGTACTGTGCTTTGTTTTCAGCAATCACACTAATTCTAATAATAATAAAAAGGAGCAACGATAATACTATAATAATAATAATAATAATAATAATAATCAGCAGCAGCAGTAAAATTCATGAGATAAGACTGGGAAACATGATCAAAAGAATAGAAGAACAAGAAATAAATATGTAAAATGAAATAAAACGAAATTTAAAAAACATAAGAATCAACACCTGGTTAAAAGTGGGCAATTACATAAAAGCAAGTCTAAAAGTACGCTTTAAGAATTGACTTGAAAGATGATAGTGAATTAGCTAGAAGTATTGATGAATGTGTTTTATTATTATTATTGGTCCAAGCAACACTGGAGCTGGAACCCTGTTGTTGTTGTTAGGATTCTTCTTCTTTTTCTGCCTTAACATAATCAGAGACCATAAATCCTATAGGTTTCAAAACTCCCTCACACAAAAACAATTACATTGATCGACCAGATTGTGGCGCTATAACACAGTTTTGTGTTTGGCCGTGGTGCACAAATTAAATTGACAATGAAAACACACAAACAGCCAGTAAGGCAGAGTTCCTAAATTGATGCAACAGCAAACAAACATCACAATACAATATAAAGAAAAGCGTGACAGACCACCATCAGGCTTACCTTACAAAAACCTGTATCAGTCACCCACCCAGTCACCAACACTGAGGGATGTATGTGATATATCTATATATAGATATATAGATGTGTGTGTGTGAGAGGTATCCAGGAATCCTTGATGTTTACTACACCATGGCAAACACTGAAACATGCCAACTGAGTATGAGCACTTTGTTTTTCCCTTCCCATGATCTGAGTCCTTCAGATGTGAGCACAGTGGCAGAGAGTTGTTGTGTTCAAGGGGATTCTCTCAAGAAATCATGGCGAGAGACGGAAGATTTGGACTGAAGCAGCAGCTATATGAAATAACTCCAAGTTGAGCTGTTTGATTGATTGAGCTTGTTGGATGGAAGACCCAAGAGGGCTACGCTGGCAGCACAAAATCTAAATGACACCATCACACTGTTCGAAGGGCTATATTTAATCCTTGGTCTTATTTTTCTCACAATGTGAACATCTTGCAATGCACATTTGCATGTTTGGACACATTTCTGTACATATGTTTTTCCATCTGTCTTACTTGACAATGTGAACAGCTACTGATGGACACATCCAACCTGCACCTGTTAAGTGTCAACTACCCTAATCTAGTCTTATTTCTCTCAAGTGAATTAGGTCTGCTGTCTGTATACATCTAATGGGTCTATTTCATACAAGGATCAATATGCCAGTATCCCACATAGTATATGGGACAGTAGCTAACATGAGCTAAAGGGTGTGACCAATACATGGGGCCAATGTTGTCCTTTTATTAAACTGGGATCTGGTCCCGTCAGTGTCATCAACAGATACCATGCAGTTTGACTGATTACATATTTGTCGTACAATTGATCAATACAACCCTAGTTGTCTACGGGAAGCCCTTCACCTGAATTAATTGTACTGAGATATTTTCATCAGATTCCAAGTATGAATGAATATGTTTATTTGTAGAAGGAGTTTTAGTGTCCCGTGGTCTAAATGCTGTTTCAGAGACTTTTCCACCATAACAGGAATAAAAGTCTGGAGGAAACACTTAATACTTGTAATTGTTTTTGGCAAAAATTAATATATTAATAGCATATTAGAATATCAGTAAAAAACATCATCTATTGGCAGCTTTGGTGCAGTATCAGTATCGACCTTCAAAAAAACACATCTGTCAAATCTTATACTACCAGTAGGGGAGACCGGGGCACTGTGGGACAGGGGCACTTTGGAACAGACTAAAAAATAGAACATTTCCATTGGTGAAACATGCTGTGAATGATTGACAGCCCTGGTAAGAGGTGGTCCCAGTTTAGACGCTGGACACAGCATGTTTCACCAATGGAAACGTTCTATTTTTAGTCAGTCCCACAGTTCCCCGGTCTCCCCTACCAGTACCAATGCTGCCTGAAGCTACTTTGAACCTCATCACTTGACAGACAAACACTATGGAAATCGATACAATACAGAACTTACATGAAATCTCAAAAGGTCACTACATTTACAGTTGCTTACAGTTGTTTTTCTGCGGTTTACAGTACAATGACCGAGCCAAGTGCGGCGGTCTTGTGAAACGTGACGGGGTTGATGATGTAGATTTCCGACAGTTGCTGAGCGCGTTGAGAGGCTCTGCTGCAATCATCTGTTCGGACCCAGAGAGCATAACGAGAAATCACACCGGCAGACAGATACATAGACATGTGCACGCAACGCACACTCAAATCCAAACACACAACCATTCAGAAATGTTACTGTCCAAACACACAGACTCTCTCTTCCACACACACACACACACACACACACACATAGATGAAAACATGCATGAAGATGCACGTATCAGATCCGATACACAAATCCAGACAAACACACACACACAACCTTGATTATGAACATTTCATTATTGTTGATGCTGGGAGAATCATCCAGCCAGAGCTGCAGAGTGACCACAGTGCCCCCTCCTGGCCATATTTTCAACCTGGTGAGGCTGGGAGACGTCGTTCTCTTTCCTCTCCTAATGCTTCTTCAGTGGCCTGAACCAGAATTGAGGCTATAACATCCCCTACAGCTACATTTTATGAATGTTTATGAATATTTCATTGTATCGGAGTCATTTAACTTGATTGACTGAATTCTTAATATGAGGACTGACAGTGTGCGACAGCTGAATATGGGTTTTCAAATTACAAAGGCCAAGGTGCCGGGTGGGATCTGAGAAATGTGAAGATGTAATTTTCCACCAAGAAGTCCTATAAGACTTTATGTGTATCTACCCATCATATGCTGCTTTAACATTAACCGTACACATTTGATGAGCCTGGTAAAAGATTTTTGACCCATCCCATTACAAGCAGTGTATCAGTGAATACAGAATTTACCATCAGCAGTGAGTTATTGCATTTACCTTGAGAGTCGACAACCAAACACAACCTCTTAATCTTTTCATTTTTTCCATTGTCAATTATTTATTGAGTGAATTTTGCACTAAGGACAAGGCTAAGGCACTAAGGGAAAGAGTAGAGTACAGAGTAGATGTTTTAGATGTATCAATCAGATGTATTGAGTAGATGTATTGCTAATATATATATGCTATATATATTGATATCATATATAAATCAATACATCTACTCTGTTCTGCATAGCCCACATATTACCAACACAGACCCTGGCTCATATACACTCCTTTCATTAAATTCCATATCTAACTAGAGTGGTGGAGGAAATGGGATTAGCAGAGGGGGAGAGAGAATAGACGAGGAAATGAGAGGGGAGAGGGGAGAGGGGAGGGGAGGTGGATGAGTGGTATTAAGTATCACAGTAATGTAATGTAGGGCCACAGTAAGCCGGGCTTCACACTCTCCTGGAACACAAATACAATCTTCTACGGAGCATTTAGCTCTATTGAGAAGGAGCTGGAAACTGCATTACGACATAACAGACTCGCCCATCCTTCCTACAGAGAGAGAGACTCAGATCCCTTCCAATGAAGCTGGATGCAGGGTTGTACCTTTAACCATGCATGATCGTATATTGCAATTTCCAGTTTCCGCTGTGGCTGAATATAGTGATGTTATGTTATCATAGAATGTTATCATAGAATGTTATGATAGAAAATGTAAAAAGTGCAATATGTCAAATCATCAAGGATAATAACGGTAATCAAGGATTCATAATGGTGATCGTAATATTATAAAATATGGTTTTGTTTTGGCCATAACATCCCAACAATATGCAAACAATATAATTTAAATCTTCATATAGCAAGGTGGTGTGTGTGTGTGTGTGTGTGTGTGTGTGTGTGTGTGTATGTGTAGCATCCAGGTGTGATTTGTCAAAAAAAGAGAATTCCAGCCCAGCACTGTTCCAGCAGTCCAATCTATAATATAAGAAACCCTCTGACAGCCATATTGGAGGTCCTCTGCTTCAGGGCAACACTGGCTGTGAACAGCTGTGTCATAGGGTATCGGCCAAATTCACAATAAATCAATCATTTAATGTAATACTACAGATACAGTAAAACTACATTCCTCTCCAAACTACTTCTTCGTCAAACGAGTTGTACACCAGTTTTCCTGTTAACGGAATTCCTGTGGCATCTTTCGCTTCTAGCACAAGGCTCTCCAAGGAAGTCTGTCCTGTTGGATACTGAATTCCAAAAGAAAAACATAAGTGAAGGAGGATGCCGAGCGCCATTGATATGCCCGCACTTTCCCCCCTGACGACCTGGACATCCACAATGCGTTCATGTGTCATCGGATGCGGCGCTCTGCAGCCTTTGAGGTCCCTCTCGGTGTCACAACACCTGCACCAGTGTCAGACGAGGCCTTGGGCACAAATAATACATTAGTGTGTTTAGTTACCTGCATAAAGCTTTAAGTCGTGGGGTTGGAATACATCGTCGTCCATCGTCGTACATCGATCGTCCTTAAACAGCAGAAGGATAGCTGCTCCTGACTGTAGTTATGGTTGAGCGTTCTTATTTCTTCACCTCCTACGAAGGAGGTTAAGGAATAAAAGATCTGTCAGATCCTATTCATTCAATTACTTCCTCGTCTCTGCCACTACTGTTAAAATGGACAGTTAAAGATACATTACAAATCCAATAAATACTTGAGGCACCAGATTTATTTGATACAATCACTGTTTTTCGCTTTTTCTCCAGCTCACCCTGAGAGGCGAGAAGAATTTGGGGTGTCATAAAAGAGAGCTGGGCCAGAAATGATCGGTCCACTTCAACTTTGGATAGTTCTTTCATGTCCTGAAGCAGCGTGTGTGCAGAGAAAGGCGAATATGATGATAATTAAACATTGGAAAACCAACAAGTTGGATTATCGGGTACAGTGAATTATTAGAATCTGTACAGTTGGAGAAGTGTAAGCAGGTGGTCAAACAGACTCTGGATCAAAAGAGTTTACAGTTTTGTTTTGCTTGCACCTTTGAAGACAGGGTCTTTTCTCTCTGTGGCTATTATCAGCAATGTGGGAACACCATGGGAGAACCTGTTTGGCTGAAATGGTGCTCACCATTTCCTGGAGGGATCTCTCTAAAGATAGGAAAATGGAGATGACCATCAAAACTCTGAATGAAACACAAAAAAACAACTACAGCAAATGAGAGTGGACATCATGCAATGTGATGGGTCGTGGTTACCTGCCTGTTGGTTCGCCTTTAAGTTTCTCCAACCGAGCCAGAAACAGACAGAAACAGACTCTGCCAACACATTGCTGGAACGAGCCTCTCAGACATCCTCTCTGTACACAAACCAAGAGTGGCTCCATCTGTGCAATAGAGAGGAGGATCAATAAATCATTTTTGCCTAGCACCAATATGGATATAACAAAGCAACATTTGGCTGCCAGAATATACTCCGAAAAACACCAGACAAAACGTTCAAATTCCTAATCATCTTGAAATATTTTCTCACGTAGTGTCTCGGGGCAATGGAGCAGTGTGATGTACAGGTTGTCCTCCCATCAAGGGCTTCCTCCCCTGGTGTTACAGCCACCCACTGATCTGTTGATTTGCACCGTAGGCGTGGAGATGTACGGAGAAGCACCAAGTCTTGTGAAGCCGTCCACACAGCTCAACTCTCTGTGCTACCTAATAACAGAAACACTCGGATTTCCTCAGCATGCACAAGGTCAAGGACGGAAAAGTCTCTGGAAAACCAAACAACTGGTATATGACAGGATCGATACACTACCAAAGTGTTTCATTCAGGTCAGTGGTTTCCTCTGAAATAACTGTGTATCAGATGGTAATACACACTAAAGCATCTCAGATATCTTCTGAACCAAGCTTTCGATTTGATTGGCACAATTGATATCGCTTTGCCAGGGTCTTACAATTGATGATCACATGAAGTGAAGTGGTGTAAAATACAGAAGACACCAATGTGCTCTCGGTCCGTGCTGCATTATTGATCTAGGATAGTGAACTAGAAAGTGAATCTTGGCCGTGAAGAAAGTCTGAGATGATGCTTGTTTTCATCACAGGTGAGAGTTATATTTCATATTGAGTGCAGTAACAGACAGAGATCCTAAATAAGTGTAAATGTTTCCCTCTAGTGTGGTGGGTGTTGTTCCATCATACACACTAACTGAGCTACATATATTGATTCATACATATCTGGTGTTTGCAAAATTTCATGGCAACAATTTTGTCTTTCTGGCCTAAACCTGAACCAGTCAAACCAACTCCCACATCTCAGGGTTCTCTGATGTGTGGGGACATGTTAGCTCGGCTCGGCTGGGGACCCGTCTCCCACGGCAATGCTGCTGCCTTATGTTTCATTCATGAGCAAGCATCAGGCACCCAGCTAGCATTGGCTGGCACGCTAAACAACGGCAAGATGTCCCCATGTTTATTTATCAGTTGAAGGGAAGGCGGTGTGGTGGGGTTGGTTGGCTCGCTCGCCTCAGATCATTTATCTCCCATATCTGCATGCTTCCTGTCAGCTCTAATGGTGATCCCTCCTTCGGGGAAGTTGCCTCATCTGTCCTGTCCGCCAGGGAGAGGTGGAGATCCATGCCACACACACATGAAGAGGAGCCTGCACAGCTGTACACATGCATACACACACATACGTCAAAGAGAGGCGGGACAGAGCAGCACTTCCCATACAGAAATGTAATATATGTACATATAGTAAATTTCCATATATGAAATATATATACATATGAAGGAAAAACATATATGTACATGTATGTACAAACTATATACGAAACCTATTAGAAATTGAAACAATTTCATATATGACATATATGTCTAGCCCATACAAATATATATGTTTATGTATGTATAATGCATTTTGTGACATATATGTCACGTACATAATTATTTATACATATAACATATATGTATAATATACAAATAGCATATTATGTATGTACATAATATGCATATATGTATAGCCCATGGACTGGACTTATATAGCACTTTACAGTATATGCCTCTCATTCACCCAAACCGATGGTGAGTTACCACGTAAGGTGGGGTTCTATGTCTTGCCCAAGGACAATTCGACATGTGGAACCTACAATCTTCTGATTGGAGGCCAACCCGCACTACCTCCTGAGCCACAGCCTCCCCATATAAGTAGAGAGTCCTCCCCGTCGGGGAATTGAACCCCGGTCTCCGTATTAACGAGGAGAGGCATATGTTTATGTTATATATGTTGTATATATGTTGTTTTAATAAACATATATAAATATATAAATTAAACATATATTGTTAACATATATGGTTGCAACATATATACAATATCATATTTCATATATGTTAAAACCTATATTGTCATACATCCAGAGGATGTATGTATGTGGTAATAATATATTGCCTTATATGTAACATATATGGCAATATCGCTTGCTGATATGGGGGCATATATGTCATTTCCGTATGGGTTCCTGCTGCACTGTAGTAAACAAATAAGAGACAAAATAATGTATAGTCAGTTTGAAAACATTTCCCCAAAGATATATATAAAATATAAATATATTCTTGAAGAAATATGTATTAAGTTGCCACAACTTAATAAACAGATGCATATCATACCTTCAATAAATGTGCCTATTGATTTAGTGATTGATTATGATGATATTATTGAATTAGTTGTTTTGTTTTGTATCTGAATCTGATTATTATCTATTTGTACTTTTGGATTCCACGCCAATGAAACACCTTGAATTTGATTCAGACTGACGTACACACACATTCTGACATTCAGCTTCACTTTCTCTCCCTCATAACACACATGCATGTTTTCTTGCATCATCATTTCTCTGTGATAAACAACTACCCTAACACACACACACACACACACACACACACACACACACACACACACACACACACACTCAGAGGGAGATACACATTGCAGCTCCACTGTTCAAAGGCACCTTGGGGCCTGTGTCGACGGCTGGTTTAACAAGCCGTCCACCCTATTTGATCCAGTATTCTCCCTGCCTGCTGCTTTTAATTGCCTTGTGTTGAGCCAGATCATACTCACTGCTGCCAGCTGCTACCGGCCATGATGTGCCACAGCCGATGCCTCCAACACGACCTCTCTCTGTCACGGACAAACAGACACCACACATCGCAAATTGTTGTCTGTTCAGTGTCATCTGCAGTTGACTGATCCTACCACCTTTGCTTCCTGCCACACCGTGTACCATAAAAGAGAGAGTGAGGTGATCCGTCTCTCTAATTGGACGTGGTGAGGTTTATTTATATAGACCTTTATCACGAACAAGCTTCGAAGGGCTTCACAGGCCTCACTAGGACAAGCTGATAGACAATCTGATTGATGACACCATCAATTATCAATCAGTTATGACAATTAAAATGTCTACAGGATATGATTAGAACAACAGCACATGAAAACAGAGTAACAAATGTGAAGAGGACTGAAAGGATTTAACAGAGATGAGGACACAGCGAGTCTAGGTAGTCTGCCTGAGGCAGCCTAGCCTGGCCGGCACCAGCGGTCTAGGACAAAGGAAGAACTCCTAGGAAAACCCTTTAGGAGAGGAAATGGAAGAAACCTTGGGCAGGCCAGGAGGCATTAGATGACAGGACAAAAAGTTCTGTGTATGTAGTTCAGTCTGCATGGTCAGCCAGGTTCCCCTGTAGCTCAGCGTATGAAGTGTAGGCCAAATGTGTCAGTGTCCTCAGTTGACCACCAGGTGCTGATAGACTGGTGTAGATTGATCCGGTGATAAATTCCTCACATCAGCCAGGGCTGGAACCACATCCAGCACTCCATCTACCAATGGCCAGCACCCATGTCGCAGATCAGCCAGGGTCCAGCAACCCCGTGCCAGATCAGCCATGATCCAGATCCAGATGTCCCAGATCGGCCAGGATCCAGATCTAGATGTCCCAGATCCACCTGCACCCATACGGACACGTACACACCGACACCCTCCTGGCTGTCTTCTCATTAGCCTCTCCTGCACACTGGCAGGAGGGTCTGCGTGTATGAAGCTGTGCTAATGACTAACATTAAGTGCGTAGATGTCGTGCTGTATGAACAGACGGCGTTTTCTCTCACCAAGATAAAGGGAGAGACAGGGAAAGAAGAGAGCGAGCGAGTCTTTTGTAAACTCTTCTAGGGAAAGAAACATCTGGTTTCAGACAGATTCTTGGGTTGGCTTCTCTTTTGCTCTGCCACTCTTTTTGAGAACACTTGAACCCCCCCAGCCCCCCCCCACCCCATCCCATCACCACCACCTTATCGCCACCTCCTCCTACAAAAGGCCAGCTGCAAGCTCACACACAAATACGTGTCTTGAGAATACTTCCACTATCTGACTCAGAGATACCAGAGAGATGTGCAGTTCATCAACTAAGCAAATATCAACCAATATAGAGCTGTCAATCACCATCGAAGACCACAATGGAAGTAAGTGTAAAGGCCATTGTTCACCAGATGTGTTTCTGATCCAGTTTCTAGACCTTTTCTATTTCTGGTCTATGTTTTCCAGACCCACCTGTATCTGTGAAGCACGGAAATACACTATTTTGACTTGAGGGTGTATCTATTCACAATAAGCCAATAGGAAATCAATATATTACATTATATCTTTATTTATTGCACCAAGATTTCCCAATTGAAACCAATGAATGAATAATGATAGGCTGTATTTTAACCTAAGCTCACCCAATTGTGAGCTTTTATTATTGACAATTTATATTGTTAACACAAAAAAACACTGAAGAAAAACACAAGAAACTGCCTATAACATCCCGGTCACACTGATTGCAGTATTGCTGCTGTGTGATACTTTTTTTTAAGGGCAGACATGGAGGAAAGGCAACTTATCACTGTCGAGTGGCAATGTAGCATCAGAAGTCAAGTGGAATAGACTGACTGAGTCAGTGGGGGGGGGGGCTCAGATTCTCCTTTTGTTAGAATTATCTTAAAATTGGCATAATACAATAGAAAGGATCAAACTTCGTGTTTCATCCAAAACTGTGAGATTGCCTCACTTGTATCAACGTGGCACACTGGCATGTCCAATATTGTAGATTTTCATCCAAGCTCAAAGTTGAAATAATTGCAGGGCGTTCCTTGTTGTTGGACAATGAATCATTCATGAAAATGACTGGCGGTGTTCTAGGACATTCTTTGTTGATTCGGGTACATTTCTTTATTATTTGAGTTGTTTTAGTACATTTACAGTTCAATTTCACTGTCACTGCAAATTCTGGCCAAAAGATCTGAGAGTTGATCAGCTACCATGATTGATAAATTGTGTTGAGCAATAAAATTGCACAATATTATTTCTCCACTCGTCACACTTGTTGACTTGTGCATGCATCAGTGTCGGCATGCTGCGCCTCCATCTGCAGCAATTCCACGAGACATGGTGTGTGTGGCAACCCACGGACTTGGAGATGAGGTGGCCAGGAACCATCCTCTGCCTCAGCCTCTCTCTCCCTGTCCTGCCTGGAGGAAGATACAACTACAGGGAGGACGTCATGGTGCTGGGCGGAACAAGGGAGCATAGGGCCGACAGCCGGGAGCACCAGGACGCCTCCTATAGAACAGCTGCTTTTCTATCCTCCCAGGTAATTAATTGCATTCAACTGGTGGCCCAGTCTAAATCACTCCCTGATTAGACAGCAATGGAAACTACCTGGGAGGATAGAAAACCAGTAGTACAATCAGTGGCTTGATCCCCACAGGCAGCATACTGGAATATAGCCCCTGTAACTCATTTTTTATTAGAATTTTACTACTTTTTATTTATTATTAGTATGAATTATTAATTTGTTACTTCAGTTCAATTCAAGTTTACAACAGTATTTTATTGTAATCGCTTGTGTAGAAAGAAAAGACTATAAATCACATGAAACATTACATATACATGAATGATACATTACATCTGACTGATGATTCTTACTACGTCACACTATTTTACACACAGTATATTCATATGATTAGTTAAAATAATCCTTTAGGATGAAGTAATGGATGAAAAAAGTTCAGTATTAGCTAGCTGGTTTCTGAAAGCAAACACAAAAAAGGGAGTGGTGTTATTGTTCTCATTGCCCCATGCAAAGTCTAAACTGTATTCTCAGATAAAATATGGTTTTCAAATGTATTATCTATGTCAAATTACCACATGTGAAAATGTCTTTATCACCACTTTGACCATGTGAACCTCCAAACTACAGAATGAGAATGTGACCTGTCTCTGATATTTTGTGTTATATAGTGAGCCTTGAATGAGGCGTACTGCTTCATCAGTAGCTCAGAGTTCGGCTTTTTGTTAGACCAACTGTATTTTCAAATGTCCCCACTTCATAATTTGTCCTATTGGCCACAAGTCTTATGCACGGGGTTGCACCCTTACAGCAAAAAACAGAACAGGAATAATATGAACTGTTTCTGTTTTGTTCTAATCAGTTGCTTGTCAGAACTCTGGACCTGGCTGACCCTGACCCACACCTGAACCTGACATCTTTGCTCCAACTGGACCAAAATGCTTGTGTTATTTCTTAAGCTGCAGTTTGCTCTAATTCTTCTTCTGTGATTACTATTACGGCAGCTGTGTGAGTAATGACCCTCAGCAGCTTCAACATATTTATCCCTTTCAACCACTGAAGCGTAATTATCTAAGCCATGAATCATATGTTATGTTCAAGAGAGATAAGGAAAAGCAAACTCTGTTGTCACTGGTGGTGTGTGTGTGTGTGTATGCAGGCGCGCACACACACACACACACACACACACACAAGACAGATGACTCTAAAGAGGGAGGGCCAGATCCCCCTGGTCCTCCTGGAGGATCCACTTGAACAAATTCATTCGTTCTGTAAATAAGTCATTCACAAGGCAATAAAACATTGTTTAAACGGTAGAAGATTTTGTTTGAAAAACAACTATTGAATCGCAATGTTTCTGTCATGGGTAGTTTGAAAAGTTATGAAAGATTACATCTTAAAAGCAAAATTATGGAATTAATTCCTTGGCAGGCTGTAATCAAAAAGTGTTAATTTACATTTGCAAAAATGAATCATTGTAAGAATTTCTAGCAAATAGGGAATTTAGGCATAAAAACACAGAAAGATAATGTATAATATTCATTAATTTATTGTCTTTACCTGCTTATTCCTACTAGCGCCTATCCCAGCATGCACTGGAAGGGTGGATTTGTTCTTTCATGCCCCTTCAAAACTATGAAAAGCCTCCTCCACTCCTCCATCAGCTCCAGCCTTCTTCTCCACACCTCTGCTCATCACTGGGAGTAAAAGACGGCATCTGTGATCTCCCACCATCTGTTCCTCCTCTTGTTGGTCCATAGAAAGCATCGCTCAGATCACAGGAGACTCAGGTTCACTGTCTGGAGGACACCGCAGCTTCTTCCACACACACCCTCCCATAAATACACTCAAACACACACCAACTCAGTTATGGCTGTGAGTGTGCATGAGTGTGTTTGTGTGTATCTGCATCCTCCTACAGGTGGTGTGCTTTCTGTTGAAGAGGTTGCAGCCGTAGCGCTGGAGATTTGTAAGGGGCCTGTCATGTTGTGATGGATGCCATGTATGGTTGGTTAGCCAATCACGAGGGCCACGAGCGATGCCACCCCACCCATTGGCATTGGTTGCTTTCTAAATGGTCCTCAGACTAATTCAGCTTGTCATGAAACATACTTGGTTTGTTTTCCTCTCAACGCTCCATGTTTTCTCCCCTGGTTCCTCCAATTCATACCAATTATGTCGGCCTCTCTTTCAGTGAGAGTTTTGTTTTGTTTTTTTTCAGTGCGAGAGGCAGCGCCGCACAATTTAGTTATTGTGCAGCTCTGGGTTGTAAAACAAAGAGGATATGGCTCCCCAAGGAAAGAGGCAGAATAAAAGCAGAATAGAGGCAGGAGAGGAAGAGGAGAGAGGAGAGGAAGGTTAGGGCAGTTTTAACTAGTTCTGAAAGCACTGTGGTGCTTGATCTGAACTGACCATACAAACAACCCTCCATCAGGACATGCAACAGCATCCTTATTCCCATGTATTAGCTGCACATCCAAAAATCCAAAAGGGCACTAATGGCTAAGAGAAATAAGATGAGCTCAAATGCATTACTGGATGTTTTGCCCCATTTTCCTCTGCAAATAGGGGAGGCCGGGGCACTGTGGGACAGGAAATGGAAACCAATGGAAATGTTCGATTTTTAGTCTGTCCCCTGTTTAGTGCCCCTGTCCCACAGTTCCCCGGTCTCCCCTACATATGAAGCTTAGCATACATTCAATCAGGAAAGGCTACTTTATTCACACATCCATCCCCTCACTCATTACCTCCCACCTAATCTTTAAAGCTACCTCATGGTTGGGTCTACTTCAGTCATAAATGATCCCTCTACCATTTAATTTGCTACTCATCAGTTTCAATCTCAAGAGGGCAGCACCCCTTCTGGTTTGCATCATCCAATCATCTATGGATAAACATTTCCACAACTTCTCTCACGCCCACCTGGGAACCAATTACAAATCAATGCACTCATTAAGACTCATTCAGCTGTTTCCATATCTTGCTGTCATTTCAGTCACCGATGCAGGTTTCTGATTTCTGCACCGTGTTGTCGTCCTCTCCTTTGTGAAGTTGTGGTTTATCTTATGTTGTAACCTGTTGGCTCTCATCACGTCCAACTCAGACAATGAGTATTCAGTGGCGGCTCGTCCATAGGGGCGCTAGGGGCAGCGCGCCACTTGATTGGATGGAGAAAAAATATATAAAAAATAAATATAAATATATATAGAGTACTGTGCAAAAGTCCTAGGCACCCTAGATTTGTTGATATGGATTTGGCCCTAGATTTTTATTTATTCTTTGTTTTCTTTGTTTTTTCTTTACATTACTGCTCTTTATAGTCAAATTTTGATATTTAGGAACTTTTAATTTCATTATTTCTGAAATCAAATCAAATCAAATCAAATCACATTTATTTGTATAGCCCTTAATCACCGTTACAGTCTCTAAGGGCTTCACAGTGCCCAACATGTGAAAATAATAAATGATTAGTACACAACATCCCCCAGCCTTAGACCCTCACAGAGGACAAGGAAAAACTCCCACAAAAACCTTATTGGAAAATTGGGAGAAACCTTGGGAGGGGCTACTCAGAGAGGGATCCCCCTACCAGGACGGTTGGGCGTGCAATAGATGCCGTGTTTGGGCAAGCAGAGTATACACAATATATGAAAGTTCATTTTGGTGGAAAATCCAGATCTGATGGGGCGGCATCACAGCATCTTCGCTGTACGGATTTCTTTTATACGTGCCGAAGACTTTTGCACAGTACTGTATATATTTTTTTTTATCTGAACACATTTCATAGATTGTATTTATAATTAATATAAATGTGTTCTAGTCAATACGTGTATGTTGAATCATTGGCTTTGGTTGGTTTGCAGACATTATTACCGTCTCTGTTGCTGTGGGGCGCCGAGTCGTACGTCCCCTCACACACTACATAGACGTGCGTTGTCACCTAGCGGTTGTTGGAAGGACTGCACTTTAGCTTGAGGTCTATAACAGCATTTGGGGCACTCGACAGAACACCCTGGCCATTTTCATTTAACCCCATTCAAACGAACATTGTAGTCATGGTCAGTAGATGGCACAAGAGAGCACAGAGACGTGATGAGTCATATTTGATTGACTGCGCTCCGGCACTAAATAAAATATCACTACAACTGTAAGACCAAAGCCCTGTTGTTTGTGCACTCGAGTCGGCTACTGCTTTTTCAGAGCGCATTATGAAAACAGAAGTAAGCATAGTCTTAATTAATTGAACAAATATATATATATATATTTGTATACTGTGAAGTGAAGCGCAGCAGCGTGCGTGTGCGTCCGCTTGCGCGTCCGGTGGGTACGGGGCGTCACTCTATGATCTCTGTGTCTGTCATGACCCGCCCCACTTAGTCAGCCAATCACCGGCCGCCACTGGTGCATGTACCAGATATCCAAAGGAGCCAAGATCCATTAATCCATTGCAGCCATACTCTATCAAAGAGCACTCATATTGGGGGGACAATGGAGTAGCACTTTCTTGGTTTAGGTCCTATCTACTCGATAAATCACACCTCGATGTGGATATTGCAATATGGACTTTGGTGTGCCACAGGGCTCTGTCCTAGGACCACTACTATTCTCAAATCAAATCACATTTATTTGTATAGCCCTTAATCACCGTTACAGTCCCTAAGGGCTTCAAAATGCCGAGGCTGCTGAAAATAATAAATGATTTAGTAAACGACATCCCCAGTCCTTAGACGCCTACAAGAGGACAAGGATTGTAACCCAATAACAGCTTATGAAAAGTTTTAAGTCAGGAAAACCTTGGGAGGTGCTCTCTGAAGTGGATCCCCTTCAGGATCGCTGTCTCTGAACTGTCCGTGCTGTGCATAAGTGCCGTGTTTGGCATAGCAGATGTCATCACAACTTATAAAGTTCATTTTGGTGGGACATCACACTGATGGGGCATACGCAAGGCACTCGTGAGTCTCGGAATATGGATGCTAGGAGATGCGGACCATGCAGACGCCAACTCAATTCTTATCTATATGCTAGTTCTGTGACATCATTCCCAAAAAACATGTTCCCGATGACACTCAAATTTACATACCCACCAAACCAACTGATAACACCCATTTTCAAAAAATGAGAGGCCTGCCTATCGGAGGTCAAATGTTGGATGTCGTAAACTTCCTATTTCTTAATGGCAACAAAACTGAGATGCTGATTGTGAGACCAGTTAGACAGGCTCTATCAAAGTCTTTAAGTCACGGCTAAAAACCCATTTATTCTCTCTGTCATTTGACCAGCCTTGAGGGAGTGACTCAGTCTCTGAAACTGTCTCAGTGCCATTATGCATAACGCGGAAATGCCATATCAGATGCCCTCACGTCCACGAAGCAGCGTCTTGACATTGTTGAATGTGGATCCTGCGTGTGTGATGCTCTGTAGGTAGTCTGGGAATATGGAGATTGTCATAATGGAGAGAATCAGCCTCCTGGCCCAGAGCGTAAGCCCAGCCCTTGTTTCATGTTCAACATGCAAATGTTTCATCTCCTCATTCTCCCCTCCATATCGAGGCATTTTTCCCGAAGGCCTGCCACCTCTGATTCCATTTTATGTACAGCAGTTTGCAGAGATGTCACGTTATCTGAGCATGCAGAGAGGCTGCATTCCATTTCTGACATTTTCATTACTTCCAAATCGGAGCAAAGTATTGTAGTGCTGTTAGCCATTTCCGACTCAGTGGACAGGAGCAGCTAGACCAGGAGAATAGGACATGTAGGCAGGATGCTAGTATCCATTGGCAGGAACCTGAGCTAGGGTGAAGTAACTGGTCTAGCCTTACTCTGAGAAGGACCCGGATGAGGCCATGCTGAATTGAATATTGTACAGAGTATCTCTAGATAAAAGCTCGCCCAAATATATGGCCCCATCCAAGGCAACTCTCTCGGTCAAACAATTTCTTGATACATATGGGAAATCAGATGCTTGGTGCTTTCTTGAACAAAAGTCTTCTCCCAGTTAGCAATGGACCATTGACCGGGTCAGATATACCTTGTGACATTATTGTGATTTTATAGCAACACAAAAATAAAGTTCATGCAAAAGGGGTTAGGGTTAGGGTTTGGAAAAAACATGTAATTTATCCAATAAATCCACTATGATGAAGATAGGGGGAAATTATTCATCATATTTAGTAGATCTGTATATTTCCTGCATTGAATGAGTTTGCATCAAAGTCAGCCCAAATCTTTATGCCATACTTTGATGGTATGTATCGCCTAAAAGGGCAACGGCCCCTAAATTCCACCAGCTGTTCATCCGTGGTGACATTTGGTCCTGGGTTGTAAAGAAGTGGTAGCCCTCCACCCACACAGGCTGCCAGCTTGTCTCTCTCTTGTCTGCCAGGTCTTGTTTCCCTGTCATAAAAGCTGATCACCCTTGAGAAGACATGGAAGCTTTCCAGCGACATTGTGGCTTGAAAAACCTGTCTCACAGACTTTAAGTTGATTCGCTTTTTGAGTCGTAGACCTGTCAGGATGAGGATCCTGAATTCCACATTGTCTTCATGTTCAGAAACCTCCTCCTCCACGATCTCACTATTTGTGTCTAGGTCTTGCAGAATTAGCTCCAGGGCCCTCTGAGCACTGAAACTTTGGCTCATATTGCTAAACACCCCCTGACAGTGTGCAGATGATTCTGGTGGAGGGTAGTCATGGAAGTGTGTGTGTGAGAGAGAGAGAGAGAGAGAGAAGGAAATTCACAATTATTCTTGAAATGACCAACCTTGTGGCAGGTGTGAAAAAGTAATGGAAGTAATATGATAGGGAGTGAAATCATTTTTGTGTGTCATATTTACAAAGATTAGTAAATTTTCATCTAAATGTCACCCTTCCTATTAAATGTGAATTTCTCCTCGATAAAATGAGTAACGTTGAAAGTAGCTCACCTGATGCTGAAGAAGACGTTTTAGTACCAAAAACAAAAGCATCATCCATCATTTGGAATTATTTTGTAAAAAAACCCAAAAACAAACAAAAAAAAAACAAAAAAACATACTGTTCAAACAGTGTAAAACGATTGTTGCAGCACCACAATGAATTTAATCAACCACCTAAAATTCAACCACAAGATCCAGTACGGGTCCCAGTAATGTTCCAGACAACCAGTACTGGTTCACTCTGTAACACATCCCTGTATCCAACAAGCTTTTAAAAGGATGATCAACCCAGGATAAGAGATGTGTGATCCCCTCCCGCAATCATTTTTTCCAAGTTGCGCTGCCATCACTTTATGTCAAATGTTGGAGGAAAATTGAGTTGAGGCATACTATGTGACCACAACTGATCTGTGGTCGAGTAGGAACCTTATCTCAGCCTAACGGTTAATTATGTTGATGGTGATTCCAATACAATAGCCCTGCAATAAATATCAGCTTTGTGAAGCTCATTGTTCAGTTTTTGTTGAGACTGTGGCACGGAGGTATTAATTTAAATCTATGGTCATTTTTGAGGCAGTAGTTTGTGGTGTTGTATATCCCCCTTTAAGTGTGTGACCACTCTCCTCTTTCCCAATGCAGTTTTCCTGTGTTTGGCACATATAGTCATGATTTTTGAGACTTTTCCCCCTTGCCACATTACATCATTTTGCAGTGTTTGGGACCTGATGCACCAGGCAGTGAATCTGCAAAATGCAAATCTGTGAGTTGCCTCATGTTGCCTTGAAAACTCACTTCTATAAATGGTGATTGTAGGAGCTCCTTTAAAGCTGGGACATGCTGCTAATTGATATTGAACTGAATATGACTCTTGTGTGGCTGTAATAGTGATTTACAGGGAAAAAGTATGATGACTCACATGACATGGCATCTGCTGTTGATCCCAGATTCAAGATGATGAATGTCTGTTAGGACAATGTTGAAGCTGTCAAGAACCTCTGAGATGGCAACGATAACTACAGTCATGGTAATTATGATTCTTTTACGGTGGTCAGATCCATGGTCCATACATACATGTCATGTATGGATGGACAAAATGTATGAGCACAAGTGCTGTTATTAATTTCATTATGGAATGAAATGAAATGAAATCTATGCAATTAGGCCTCAGTGATTGTAATTAAGATTTTCTTTATTATACTTTTTTAAAAGAGAAGCCTCAACCCTGAAGCAGAAGCAGAAGACCGAGGTCAGAACACAAGAAGCCCCCGGGCAGCTTCTTCAAGGCAGGTGATGACCACAGCCCCGCCCCCCGCTCAAGACCTGGCCATAGTTGCCGAGCTTAAGTCCCATCTGCTCTCTCCTACCCTTGACAGAGGAGAGTCCATTCGCCTGGTGGAGGGAACACAAGGTGCATTTCCCCAAGGGTTTTAAGCGATGACTGTGACGACAGTGAGGACCAGGAGAGGGGGCAGGAGTCTATTTTGGTACACCAGTTAGTAAACCAGTTACTGCTCTCCTGGATTCTGGTAGTTTCATGTCCTTAATCAAGAGCAGTCATGAGAGGTTCTCAAAGAGTGAAGCTAACTACCCAGTGTCGGAAGACCTTTGTTGAATGCACTTATTGTAAGTCGCTTTGGATAAAAGCGTCTGCTAAATGACTGTAATGTAATGTAATGTAATGTAAGGCAACATGTCTACCTTCATACAAAAATGCTGTGATAAACTCAATGCTAAGTTATCTGGCTACAAGCAAGAAAGACTGAAACAGAAACTTTCAACTGATGGACAGTTTCTACTCATTGCCCAGGAGGAACTCAACATCAAAAGACAATTGTTGGATGGAATGGAGGTCACAGACAAATACTTTTCAAATAACATGGACAGGTTGACCTCCAATATTGAAAAGTTGACAAATTCGATAGGAGACACTGATGAGATGAGTGATGCATCATCCTCCATATGCTGCACCGCCACATTACTTCCCACACAACCAGACAAGCAGCTCTCCATATGGTCACGTCACCAGGCCAGCTGCAGCATCAAAAACACTTCCACACCCACAAAACACTGCAATGTTTTTCATGTACACAGTCGCTCCTCTCTGATGACTGACCACTTTACATGTACTGCAACCCATTTTTATGTTTAGTGCACTGATTGTTAATACTGACTGAATAATACCATTTATACTGTAATATCCTTGTGATCTAAAGATATGAAAGAGCATATATTGCCAAGCATGACTAATCATTTCTAAGAAATGTTTATGCTTGTTTCTGTTACTAGTAACAGAACAAGTAAGTTTGAGGTCACTCTGGTTTGAAAACAGTATTATTTTAACATATGGCAACACAGAGACAGATTTATAATTTTTATTTTTTTCCGCCCGATGACAACATGACTTCTGCCTCCAGGACAGTTTTTCCAGTGCCTAGCCACACTAGCATCCAGTGGCGGCTGGTGCATTTTTCTCCAGGGGAGGCTATACCAAAAATCAAACAAACATGTACTAAGGTATCATCAGTGTATTTAAATAAATGAAAATGCTTTTATTTGTATTTGCTGAGCTGAATGAACATTTGTTGTAATGAAACGTGCTTAAAGTAAGTTAAGGTACTTAAATTAGTGCAAATTCTTTATAATAATTATCTTTTATACAATGTAATGGTGAAAGACTAAAGTAACCGAAAAGTGCCTCGACAAACAGAAATCTGACAACACAAAACCCCGAGGCAATGGCAGAAAATTATGAACACAGTAAGACCTAATAAAAAATAACATTTAAGAAAAAAATAAATTCATATGGTATTACATTTGAAATATCCAGTGCCATCAAAACGCTGAGTGAACTGGCTCAAAGCCATATGACTTTGCCACCTTGTGGCTTAAACTTTTTGTACATAAATTTTGCCCTTCTCTCCTTGAGAGATGCACATTTCTCAGAACTTGACACAGTTTATTATTTTAGACAGGATGTGCCTGTTTTTGTCAACCTCTTCATTATGCTTACAGATCCCTGTCCTGTAGCCTTCATCAAGCTGAGCAGCTATGTTTACTTTCCCAAACATTTGCTTTTGATTTTTCTGATATGTGGTTTAAATCATTCAAACCTGTCTGAATCCATGCTGGGTCTGAGACCTGTCGTTTGAAAAAGGATGCAGGGAAAGCAAAATAAAGCATTGGTGTCACTACATACAGTTAGCCAAACCTTCCTACTAAACCAGCTCCTTGACCGAGTATATTGTCTCATTCTGGCGCATTTTATGTCAGATGTACCACGAGCCACTCGCTCTCTGCTGCCAACTAGTGGTTGGTGGTGTGTAAATCAGCAGCATTCAGATAAATGCTGTTTGTACATACGCAGTTACAAGCTCCTATCTCTTGTATTGAGAGGAGCGAACTGCGCATGTACAACTTATAACGAGACTCAATGGACAAAGATTTTTGCGCCCCAGGCCGGAAATACGTGACCTAGCATTAACTTTAGACAACGTAGAACAATTTGAATCTACATTTTATTGCAGATTATACATTCTACTCACTAACTATATAATATTTACATCACTCATTTAAAAATAAAAAAAAGAAAGCAATTTTTAAAGTCTTATTCAATGAAGTCTAGGATGTGGGGAGTGGTGGGGCGGCGCCCTAGCGCCTTCTATTGGCCAGCCGCCACTGCTAGCATCCCTATTTACGTAGTGCTACCGGCAGTAACTCTACAATCTGCAAGAGAAACAACAAAATAACCCCAGTATCAGAAATTATTTCCCAGATGGAATCTGGGCAAACACCGCCTTCTACTGATGAAAGAGTTTCCTGATTTTACTTTACTGCAGTCTTGGTTTTATTGGCCTGACATGTCTGCTGCCATGAAAGACAAAATCTGGACATGTGAACCTTGTTTACAGTGAAAGTCACTCCCAGAGAAAGCTGCTTCATGTTGAATGTTTCAATAGAACCTTACAAATGCTGGGAATAAAGACAAAGCTCATTGGCATGACTTTGTCAAGCCTTTAGTTCAGGATTCAGCCCACATACTTGATACAACAGCTGAGACTGACATGATGAAACTCTCTGAAACAGGTGATTATTTTCAAACACTGTCAATTGAAATTGAGCCTATGAAAATGTGTGAAACTCCCAAGGAGGGCTCACCTAGTGTCCCCACTATACAGCCAGTGATCTTGTTGGGGCCTCAGATGATAATGGATAATGGTTAAACAAAGGTCAAACTCTGTAGGATCCTTTCATTAATGTTGTCAGACACCAATAACAGTCTGAGCCTGTCAGTGGCAAAAACAAGCACTTTTAGTGGACGTACATTGATCGGCTCACTTGCCCCTGCAGATTAGATTGCAGCCATAGCAGCCTGTTTCACGACTGCCGACTGAGGCGATCTACCGGAGCAATTCCAAAACTTTTTGTACCTATTTTGCGGTATAAATGACGAATTTGTAGAAATAGAGCCCAGGTTTAAAAATACCAGAATTCCCTTTAAGTCACCCAAAAGCCCTGACGTCAGGGCCACAGTCCATTTCATCAGATTTAGTCCCAGGGACCCATATGAGAAATTAGTAGTTGTTGTTATATTAGGTATTAAATTGTTTAACTGTATCCATTGTACTCCACGGTGAGATAACGATGGTGAGTGTGAAACGTCTGATTACATTCTTATTCTCATTCTTATACATCATCTAATTGGGATAATTTAATTTAATTATAGTAAAATTAAACTTCATTTTACTGGAACCTCTCAATGACCGCTGGGGGTCTCCAGACCACACTTTGAAAACCACTTTACCTAATCAACAGTACAGCACCGTCGTGTGTGTTGATCTGCTCTCTGTGGGCGGGAAATGTGTGGATATTATGTCTATATATGTTTAAATAATTGACTATTTCCTAGTCATTCTGCTAAAAAGGAATATTAACTAAAGCTTCCTGAGCACAAGATTTCAAAAGGGCTCATGTTGAAATGTCCATTATAGTGTAGATAATTGCCCTGCCTTCTCTCCACTTCTTTATTAAGCATTACAGAAGTGTCGTTGTGACTCTGTGGTATATTAGTTCTTTCTCCACAGTTAAATCTACCTTGTACTTGCATGAAAGTCTGCACTGCAATTAACTGTGACTGCAATTAAAGGGGTTGTTTCTGACTGGTTCAGCACGAATGGAAGACCAATATGAGATAAGGTTCTGCTTATTATTTAGCTTGGACTGTTTCTGAATGCACAGTGGTACTTTAGATTGGTAATGAGAAGCAGTGCATGTTTGGAGTGTCCAATGTGTTTCATTTTGGGTTTTAGTAAATGAGTGGATGCAGCAATTTGCTCAAGCTGTGAAATGAATAAATTTGTATATGTTAGCATATTAATTGTTTGTTTTGTTCTGCTTCTTGTTGCATTGAATTAGTATTTTGTGTTAACGTAGCTACATAAAGGCAGAAACACACCAGAGAAATTTGAACCCTCCGTATCGTCTCACAAGATCAGGGGGTGCCGCAGACTTTAGATCTACTCAGACACTATCCTGTCCGCCTCCATTGTTGTTTTGACTAAATTCACGTTTGTTTACACAAATTCCTGCGTGACGAGAGGTCCTGATGCTTCATGCTTCTTAATCATATTGTTTAGTGTGTGACCCCTGGCCCTTTCAAGATCAGTTAGGATTTGTCTAGTGTGTTGCTCGGTTGCGTTAAAGGGTAATTCCGGTATTTTTAAACCAGGACCCTTTTTGTACATATTCCGGTAGATCTTTCTCCGGTAGATCGCCTCAGCCGGCAGTTGTGAAACGGGCTGCAATGGTTGCAACGTAATCCTTGAGGCCACTGCGCCTCAAAGTATCAGGATCAAAGTATCCCTACAGAGGTAGACCTTTGTTTAACCAGAAACCTTGAAGCTGCGAACGACATCTCAGAGCTTTTAAGCCCAAAGTCTCATGCAGAGTCCCACAGCCCCATCAGTCTGATTGTGCACCACCCCCATGAATGTCTCCTCCCACTACAGGTTTACAACAATAACATTCGTCAAACGAGGTGACAAATTATTTTTTCAATTACAGGCACACACACACACACACACTCCTACTAGCACTTATACTTGATAAAGAGAAAAATATGAAAGAGAATTCTGCAGAGAGCTGGGTGTAAGATTCAGAACAGATTCAGGACTGTCAAACAAGCTGGAAGTTCTTACTTAACAGAATCTTAAAATTCACATCATTTCTATTTTTCCTCACAGCTAGAATTAAAATGTAATAAATAAATGTAAATAAATCTTTTCCAATTACAGAGCGACCACTACTCATGGTGTTGTGTGTCAAATACTATTAGTACAAATAGTATTCTGCTGTGTTTTACCAGCCTGCGCTACAGGCTGACAAAGACAAGCAAATATAGACTAGCTTAGTTTGAATAATTTTCCCAGTCACTGCAGATACTTTTTAATATGAAACACGACACACACACTGTTGTCACAAACACACACGGCTAATCCCCCTCCTGTTTCCCAGAGCCATCTGACACTTACTGAAGCTTCCTAGCAGTACAGGCTTGTCTTCACCCATTTTCTGCTTGAAATCTGCACACGTGGCAGAAAATCAATAACCTTCACTGCTATTATTTCAAAGTTGAAATCTTACATATTTTCCCAAAGTGATCCATTGAAATACAGGGTTCAGTGTGCAAACACTAAAGAAGTACACATTCCTGGTCAAACCACATAAGCGGAGTGACACTGGTCATTTGCTCCTGACAAAAGCAGAATCGTCAGCGTAACCATGTGAATGACTTGATGGCCACGTGTTCTCTTTTGAGTCCGTCAAGACACCATGAGTGCGGCTTCCTGTAGACTTTGGCTCCTCCTGGTCATTTTTTTTTCACACTTTCCACACATTAATGTAGTGATGACACATTTGAATTCATGTTTTATAGTAAACCAAACACTGCAATGTCAACCACAAACTAAAAAATCCAGTAAGCAGGTGTATCCTGGCATGGCATTTTAAGAGTTGTGAGTACAAAAAATGTGATCCTTCATTTTGTTTGTATTATTTTAAATTCATATTTCATTCCTTTCACCTGACTACAGGTATTTCCTTGTTGGTGATTCAGGAGGCCTTGAGAAATTGGGGTACATCACCAAACACCCAGTTTCCCAAGTAGTATTTACCATCTGAAATCTGAGGTGAATGGGAATTTCTATTTACCAGCTGAAAACTGAAACTTTTCTAATGTTGCATCTATTGTTTTTCTCATAGGACACAAATGCAGCGTCAGGTCACATCCCCAGACCCCTCTGACTTGTAACTGCTGTGAAATCAACTGAGGTTAGAGTTATAGTATAGTATACCAACTTCACTTCCTATTGTAGCGTGTTGAGCTCCGTTATGAGTGAACTAAATCGGCCGTCTCGGCAAGATTCACTCTGGAGCTGGTCTGTTACTTGAGCTGAGAGAAGAGCTTTGAGCCAGGTTCAAATTTAGTCACAGGACGGGCTGCAGGAGTTGAGTTTCTTGATGTTCCTTGATGTCTTTCCGCCTGAGTTTTGCCCGTCTGCCCGTTGCAGGAGTTGTCCTGCTTTCTTCGTTCGAGTTCGTGAGATTTCGTGTGTGTTCTCTGCTGAGCCCAAGGGTCAAGGGCTTTATGGTATGTCAGGAGTGGTAGGTGTTTCTCTCATTTGCATCAGGTTTACAACTTGATGACCGGCGATCACCATCCCCTAAAACTGCATTTCCAGCTTGGCTTTGGAAAACATAATTTTTCTTGATCCTTTGGGGATGCAAGCGACATATTTAATCACCTAACAACAAAGGGGTTTGAATGACACCAAACATCGCTGTCTTACCACAAAATACTGGCGAGTAAACCAAAAGTCCTGATAACACATTCTGTGTGCCTTGAATAACCAAGATACTACATTGGGGAGTAGGGTACATCATCTGCCACAGGATGTGAAGTTTAAATCTAATAAAACATAAGGAAAGCACATTTTTGCAACACATTCCAGAGTTTCTTTGTTCTCGTGTCTCCCTTGGAGGGCAGATTAGGTACACTTCCCCGGCTCTTATCGTCGGTCCCATCTCCTAATGGCACCAGAGCGGGCTAGTCAAACCTGCAAAGTGTTACTTTTTGGCACCTTAATACACCTTTTGCTGCAAAGGGGGTTCCTTGGGTTCCTGGGAGCACAGCAGGGGTCTGGACTTCATAGGAAGACCCTGGGAGAGGAATGTGTTAGTCTTTGGGTGTTCCTGTGGTCAGAAGAGGGGGGGGAGGCCGATGTCTCCTGCATACACTATACTATGTAAACAGGAAAGTAGTCCATTTTAGTTCAAAACAGTACGTAATGCTTTTGTGTTTCATGTAAATTTGACCCATATCCAACACAAAACTGCCAGACAGCCACATATTTAGATTAGTTAGCTTAGCTTTAGCAGTGCTACTTTTGCGATAACGTGGGTACGTCTGATACACATGAAGTACGTGAAAAAGCCTGTTTTTTATCGTTTAGTAAGTCTATTTGTAGTCAATGTTTGGATCAAAATGTTTTTAGGGCACCCCCTCGTAAAAAATAAACCTGGCACCTATGGCATGGAGCATCAGCCTGAACGATCTACCAGGGACACATGGATGATTTTAGCGTCTGTTTTTATCACTTAAAGCTGACTAATGGGACAATCTACAAAAAGTCTGGGTGTATTCCTTTGACAAGATGACTTTAAACAGAATAAACTGATTTAGGCTCAACTCTTCTTCATCCATTTTCCTGTGTGTGGGTGTCAGGCTTTACTGCACACACACAAAGGAACAAACTATTTAATTCACTTTGGATTTGTGAAAAGTCACTCGATCTAGTCAGGTGAGCAAATGAAAGGCTCCGGGGCCAAACCGATACACAGGAGGAGGATAGTGTCGTTAATCAAACTCTAATGAGCATTTAACACTCGACACTTTTAATAATCTAAACCTTCCATTAGGTGCAGTTTGAATCCTACAGAACCTGGATTGTATTCTAATTGTTATGTCTGCCATAACTGATCCAAATACAAAATATTGTTCCAAAGCATATAGGGGAAGTCAAGGCGTACACATGATCACATTTTATTTACAATTGGCTATCAGTGTTCACAGAGAGATGTCCGAATGTGCAAGAAAAAAAGAGTTGTGGACATAGGAAATTGCTAACTTCTGAACGAAAAGAAAATGTGGACTTCCATCAACCATAAAATACATGACTCAAAGTTTTTAAGACGCTCTGAGACACCGTGTGATAGTTCTATATAATTCATAATAACAGTGGAAAAAACTAACTTTTTGTGAATATCTCGATAAAAACTCAATAGCATTTACACCAACCATCTCAACCATCTCACTTTAAAAATGACACGTGTTTGAAATTAGCAATCTTTGTTAAAACAAAAAAAGAAGAAGTTTTTAAAACATTCATTTTCAATTTTGCATACACTCACAAGTCAGTGCAGCCATTTTTTCGCCAAGAGCCTAAATAAATAAGATAAGAAGTATTTGTGCAAGTTAGAGAGCGGGGACTGATTCACCTTCACAACAGACTCAGAGAGGATGTTTTCCAGTCTATTTTATGACAAAAATGCTTTTAAAAAATGCATGTTGTCAGAAAATATTGTTGAAAAATATCCTTGCTGTTGACGGCAACCCGATCTTTTGAACAGACATTTGATAGGTCTGAGTGCAATGACCCCCTGCAAACTGTAAGTGAAGGTGCTCCAGTCGGTCCAGAATCTAGTCCGTCAGTAGAAGAAGGTGCCAAAGTCACCCATGCCGTTACGTTTGAACTGGTTTCCCCGAATGGAGACGAACATCTGCTGGTCCACCAGACCCTCCACAGCTTGGCTGGAGGACGACTCCTTGTTTCTGCTCAGCTGGCGACAAAGACGCCACTTCTTGACCGAGGTGGTGGCTACATCACCGTCCTCTGACAATTCAGGCCGAATGTTGGCTGAGTGGCTTGTCAGTGGGGTGGTAGGCGTCAGAGGTTGATGGCCATTGATGGAAGGAAACTCATCTGCTGTGATGACGGGAAGATCTGCAACACCTCCCTCCACTTTCTCTTCATCTGTCTGTGCACCCCCTTCTTCTGTAGGCTCGTCTGGAAAGGAGGTCAAACAGGTTCATAATGCCTAAATAACTAATTATTAAAAAGATTATTATTCAGGGCTCCAGCTCCCTACCTCCAGCTTGGTCCTGAGGCGCCTGCTCTTTTTGCTCTTCTTCCCTGTTGTTGGGTTTGACTAGGATCACCCCGTAGCCCTCATTGTTGTGAATCACATTGTTTTCCATGGTGATGCAGGGCATTACATCCAGCTCATCAGCAAAGTCCTAGGGAGGCACAGAGCACAGCAGACTTGCACAGACTCATCTACTGAAAGCATCTTTTAAAAATCACTCTGCTTTAACCTTTCTAGAGTACAAGATGGGCAGGGACACAGACAATCAAATTGGTTGTATGGTGCCAATCAAGAACAAGAGTATCTTGTTTAGCTAGGTGAGAACAATGGCGTTCAAACTCGGGTGGCACCAAATAACCGAACTGGAAACACCCCAACTGGAAACACCCCAAAACACAAGGTGTAATGGGTTTAAGGAGGCGGATGTTCACATCTCATAGCCAGCAGTTCCTCAAGCTTGGAAACCCTAGTCAGCATTTCCCATACATCTGTTATCTGTGATGCACAATATCGGAACAAAATAAAAAATACAATTCAAAAGCGGTCCAGTGGGGAGAGTCTTACAAAAACTTGATATCGACTCATCAAAAGACAACTAACATTAACTAAAGTTAAGGCTGTTAAAGTTGGTTTAACAGGTTAACTTTTTCCCCTCCAGTATTGAACTTGAAGTGTTACAGTGACATTAGCTATATTAGCACTAGCCCAGCTGCTAGTGGAATCTATATCGGTGACAAGTCAGGTCAAGACCTAGTAACTTGTATACGTTCAAAGCATGTGGTCTTCCTTCACCTTGATGAGGATCCCATCCTGACAGTGGTGGATGCCATTGCCCACCAGGCTGCATACACTGCCAGGGTAAATCTCCACGCCGGCCCCCTGCACACAACACATAGCAACATCATCCACAGAATATCACTGTTCACTATGATTTAAAAAAAATACTACTTTGAGACATACAAACATTGAGATTGAAAAAAAAAAAAATTGTTGACAAATTAATCTAGACTTTATAGCTAGCTGTGAGCTCCTGCTGAGCCACCCGTGTCCCCGTCGTCATTCTCACCTTGGAGCCGTAGAGGTCACACATGTTCATGGCAAGCTGGGCGGAGGTTCGCACAATCACACCGGTGGTTTCACACTGCAGCACACAGTTCTCCATCTCCAGCTTCCCCTGACGCACACCTGACCACCAGACAGAGCACATGGTCAGACCCGTCATGTCAAGTCAAGTCAAGTTACTTTATTAGTACCCGTAGGTAAATTTGTTTGCAGGGAGAATCACAGACTTAAACAATACGTAAAATAACACATAAAATACAGACACACATGAAAAGTACAGAGTGCGAAAAGTGCTCAGGGGTTCCAGTTTCCAGTGGATAAAGAGAATAGACAGAATAGACACATTGTACAGTAGAAAAGCTTATCGATGCTCCGACTTGTTCCACTCAATAATGGCTGCTGGAACAAAGCTATTTCTATAGCGCTTAGTTCTGCACTTTAGGACGGCAAATCTACACCCAGAAGGGAGAGCTCCACCACTGTATCAAGTGCTGATCCCATAACGGTTTGGATAAATATGAATATCTATTGGGATATAATATAAAGATCTGCGGTCGTATTTTACATCACTCTTGCAGACTTTCCACTTGCTTGGACTGGAATGAACTTATGTCAGGATGCACATTACTTTTCCCACAACCACATGATACGGTCTTCTTGACAAAACATGAACGGCAGACGGAGCCAATGGGTGTAGCATAGCAGGGTGAATTGAAACCCAGCTGGATAGTCAGGTCAAAACCATGAGGCTTCATTAGCCTCTATCCCCCAGCGGAGTATTACGAATGGCCACCCTTCTTACTCCGTTCCACCATTTTCAGTGACTGATGCATGACCGTTCGCCACTTTTAGCTCTAGCCTTCAGCTGACGCTAAATTGATGCTGGCCAATGAATTGGCAGTAAGGAAGACAGAGGACCAGGGAGGATAAAGGAGTAGGATTAAAGCTAGAAGCCGTCAAGCAGGAAGGAAATTGAAGCTGCCGAATAACTCTGGGCTGAGCCATGCCGCTGATAAAGCTTACTCTGAAGCTACTTCCTGAATTAACTGAAGCAAAACCAAGACTTGACGGAGCAGGAGAATATTACAGTAGTAGCCAAACCCCAACACAAACCAATACTACAGTGAGAACCAAAATGGCCTCCTACCCCATCTTAGAAACACCAACAGTCTAGATGGTTTTATTTCTTCAAGTTTAAGTTCCGTCGTACATTATACTTTCTAATATGCTGCTTTATACCTAAACATTTATACTTCATGTCTCTTCTGATATGTTTTCAAAATCCCGTTTATGAAGCTCTTTAAATTGCATCACAGATTGAAATGTGCTCCATGAACAACTTTGACTTCACTAATGCTGGGAAAGCACAAATTAGTGAGTTAATCACGTTTGTTGTAATTTGTACTATTCGGCCAAAACATGAGACCTTGATCCTATTTGACGTTTTATGTTTCATTGTCTTAATGGTTCAAAACCAGGCAGCAGACCCCAGTAGACTGGTGCTGAATGAAAAGTTTAGCTGACTGCGCACAGGGATGTTTTTTGCCTGTCCAGCTCAGGAATACCCTCAATGGCTATAATTTATCTTCTAATAATAACATCTTTTAAGAGGAATGTTAGGAGGTAGTATGGTGTTTTGACTTGATTGCTGCCCCTCATATGTTGGATATATCCCAGGTTTGTTTTCCAAAACTTACAAAACACTCTTGCGTGCGTCTCATGACCAACTTCACTAAGTCATCTCCCTGCAATTTTTTAGTTTCTCCATAGCGCCAATGTTGCATTTGTGTGTGTGTGGCTGTGACTCAAAATGGCTCATTGGCTTCCCCTCTGGGTGTCTTACTGAGATATAGTATACAACATTATTCTTTCCCAGAATTTCCATACATTCAATAATTTAATATTTTGTACTTTCCAGACGTGCACAAGAACCCTGCAAAAACAACTCAGGAGTTGCAGAGGCCTCTCGTCATGCCCTAGAGGGCAATGCAACAGCTATACTCACACATAATCCCTTCGATAGCATCGTGCTGAATAAACTTGACGTTGGAAATTTTGACCACTGCTCCCATGGACTCGACAAACGAGTCACCCTTGTTTTTCTTCTCGATCACCACCTCATCAGGAAGCCCGAAGCCTGGCAAGACGGAGGAGTCATTAGAACCAAACGTGTCCAACTGATCGAGAAATATACTGAACATGGTACATTTTGAAGAGGGACTCAAGGGATCTGCAGGTTTCAGAAACCGAAATTAATAAATTAAATTATAAACTGTATACAGAGTATGAGAAAAGGGACAACAGAAAAATAATTGTTACGGGACATGAAGTCCAACTGTGTTCAGCAAAGCAGACACAATACATATTGACTATTAACAGTGCACTATTACAGTGCAAAGAAACCTGTAAGTGCATGGTCCAAAAAATAAATAAATAAATAAATAAATAAAAACTGCATGTAAGATATATTAATACTTTAAAGGCCTTAAATTTTGCTTCATTTTTTTCTTTCCAGTCTTTAAGGACGCACCGATACCCTGTAACAGTTAAATTCAGACCTGATGGTGATCACTACTTTCTGGTGTTCTAGTGAGATCAGCAAAATAAGCTATGTACCCATGGAGGGTTTGGGAGAGAGAAAGAGATGGACAGTGGTGCTGACAGTCAGTGTACAACCATGCCATGTTGCCATGGCAAAAAATAACTATCGTTTCCCCCAGGATGTTATTCTAGTTATGATGGAAAAGCTTCTGTAACAGCATTTAGACCATGGGACAAGAAAACTCAAATGAAACCCAGGATGATGAACAATAATAAATACTTACACTGACTGAACCAGATCCCATTTTGATAAAAGGACTGTTTTGGGCCCCTATATGTGTCTGACCCTAGAACCAACTATATACCTTCTACAGTGATGGAGTCTGGTAGGAAGATGGAGTTGGTAACGCGGTAGTGTCCTGGTAGAACAAGGACCACGTCGCCCTGGTAGCACGAACCCACTGCCGACCCTGGGTCACTATGGAACTACACACACACACACACACAGTGTTTGATTCAGTTTGTCCTCACATTTAATCCATTATCAAGAGCACACTAGCTACTGGCATGATCATTGATGCACGCAATATCACACACACACACACACACACATCAGACAGACACACCTGGGACCGATGCCAGTGGGCCCTACCTGGATCTCAGTGTCATCAGCAGAGCAGAGAGGCAGCAGTTTGTCGTTGAGGAGAGACTGGAGCTGTCTGGCAGTAGCAGAGGCTGAGACCACATGGACGACTCTGATTCCTGATGCTCTGGGACCGCGGGCCTGGACGGACTGCTGCCTGGCATTACCCTTGTAGCCAAGCACGTACCTGGTGGTGGTGGAGGAGGAGGCGGCATTGGTGGAGGAGGAGGAGGTGATAGAAGAGGTGGTAATGGAGGTAGTGATAGCAATGGAGGTGGTAGTGGTGAATGAGGGTAGTGTAGAAGGAGGAGGGCATGTTGGAGGAGGTTGAAGTAGAGGTGAAGGAGCAAGTGGTGGTGGTGGAGGTGATGGAGGAAGTGGTGATGTGGATGGTTAAAAACACACAAAACATATTAGTTTGAGTGTCGGGGAGTTATTGTGTTGAGAAAGTTTGCTACAGAGAATAATAGGGACAAACCATATCCCCGTATTCATGCTTGTTCAAAATAAAACCATGTTCTCCAACTCAATACTGTCAATACTCTGAAGCCTTGTGTTCTCAGTGTTGAACTGAGCAGATTAGTTCAGCCCTAGTCAAGGGAAAGGTCCCTGGAGTTTAGAAAGGGCAAAGAAATGCAGACACCAACATCCAGATCCTTAATACTACAATGAAAACAGTTCCATTTTTACCTTGGATGAGGAATTTATTGATTTCACAGTTGAAAAGCTTCAAGTTGGAAACTAAGTATTGAAAAAAATATTCCACTTTGCCTACCAGTGGGCAAGACAGCCAACTGAGTTTACTAGATTGTACCTCGCCAACTCTGGGGCTGCCAGAGGTTGTGCTTCACAAAACAGGAGGTCAGTCTAAAGATCTCATCATTTTTTAATTTCTTTCACCCGCTCCTTCGCTTACCTGTCTCCAGAGGCCACTGCTCATGAAGCTTACACAAGCTGTCAGTTCCCTTTCCGAGTTGAAAATGATAAAACCAAGTAAAAGAAATAATTCAAAAGACACTATTCAAGTATTTATTATTTTTTTTAAATAATAAAAATTAAAAAGGGCATAAAAAGCTATTTCACCGCTAGTTTGAAAGAATATATTAAGAAAAACATTGTGTCCGTGTTGTGGTCTTCATCGGGGAAGAGCACACCAAGCGGTTTGTAGAACTGAAGATGTTTTGTGTGCCACTCCCCTGATGACGACCACAACACGACCAAAGCATGTTGAAGTTTCATTTCTCCTCCTTTTCATTGAAAGCCAAACACCAAACCAAAGAGCACCATCAACAAATGTCTCCATAAACCGAACCCCAATAGAAGCACTCACTCGCCACATGCCTCCTACCTTAACAAGGGGTTCTCAATGATGCGAAGCTTGCGTTTGAATGTCTCCAGCTGTTCATAGAGCTGCAGGCCCTCCACCATGGACACGTTGTCCAGCTCCGAGTCCGAGTCACTGCTGAGGCCGCTGCGTAGCAAGGAGAACTGGTGGAAGCACTGGGAGCAGCGGGCCAGTAAGGACTGGTACTCTGCCACCAGGCCTGCTGGGACTCTCTCCTCCAATATGTCATAGTAGCTGGAGTCAGAGGGATGAAGGGGAGTGAGGGAGCAGAGGGCAATGAGGAAGAAAAAATGTGAAATAAATAGGATGACAAAGTGAGGTAAAGGAGGTAGTGAAAATCATTGAGATGAAAAGCAAATAAAAGACCATTAAGTAGAGTGAGAGATAAGAGGCAGGAATATTAAAATCAAAGATCATAATTTCACTGAAAGGTTTAAGCTCTGTATACGGTCATCTTCACTTCTAAAAATATCCTTAGCTTTATTTTATTTTTTAAATTAAAATAAAAAATCTGTAGCTGTGGCATCGCCAGCTCATGATCTCCTGGTACATAGTGCCATCTTGTGATGATATAAAAACTGCACGTTCAGTGCATAAAAAACAGCATTTGGATTGTGTCCAGTTCATCAGCTCACAAACTCAAACACAAAGTTGCACTCACAGTCTGAGACGAGGCTCCACACAACGAACAAAGTAGTCCAAATCATCATCCTCGTCTTCCTCATCCCACTTCCTCCAGATGTGCTGGTAGAAAAACCTGTGAAGGAGAGAGGAAGAAGTAGATGGGATGAAAGGAGAGGGCCAATTCAGATTCCCAGTGTGAGCAGATCGCTGATGATTATGCATTTGCAACCAGACTTGCTAATCAAGAAGAACAAGCTATCCACTGGCTGGAGAACAATGATGATCCACAGTGGTGTGGGGTCAGCAGAAACATGTACAAGAGGCTTTACCCCAATTGAACAATTTGCAGTACCCAACCTTCATCACCAATCCACTTGAATATATGAAAAGAGAGTTGGAAGAAAAAGTTGTACGGCAAAGAATGAAGGTTGACTTTTTGAGTAAAGGATTCTTTCTTGCCACCCTCCCATACAAGCCCGTTTTATGCAGCGCTCTTGATATTGTTGACTGGTGCACATTTACTTCCCTCTCAACCACTGAACTCTGTAGCTGCTTCAAAGTACCTGTTGGCCTCTCTGTGGCTTCCCTCACAGATCTCCTTTTTTGTGATCAAATGTTTTTTTTTTATTTTCTCAAAAGGAGAGCAAGGACTTTACATCCAGTACACATTCAATACAGAAGATATACAACATTTGCATATTACCCCACTCTCCCCGCAAACCCTCCCGGTGGCGACACCCCCCCCCCAGATATCCAAACACTTCCATTTGTATTACTTTAACTCTAACTTAGAATGCTCTTTAGTTTTCATTTTCACACCTTTCCTTCAGATGCACAGCCTGATCAATGATCCTTAAACAGAGTGGGGTTTTAATCCAGAAAATGTGACAGTTACTTTAATGGTTCACAGGTAGGAGGCCAATGGTAAGGCACCTGTGTCCTCATTACGGCGAGTTTATTTCATAAAAAGTGTAAACTTGGAGCTTCCAGAAAACGGGTTGAATACAAACAACATATTTCAGGTTTGTTTTTCTTAAACATGTGCTAACATAAAACCAGTGTCATCGTAAAATAATTAATTTTGAGTTTCAAACCAGCCAACTAGTTGGTGAGAACTGGGATGTGTTTCGGTGGAGAAATTGGGATCTCGGCTTCTTCTACGATGGATTTCTCCCTGTATGATTGTTGAACGTCAGTGCAAAAATGATGAGTCGAGAGACATTTAACGTTTCCTTTAAACCTGCACCGTGTTACTTTATGCAATTAGTCGTTGGCTGCCAAATCTACAGCGGCTCAATGAAAGGGGGGGGGGGTCCTGTGTTTTCTGTCGCAGCCCCTGTTTTTTTTTTAAACATAAAAATGTTTCAGAGTGCCAGATTAAAAATAAAACTCTGAATAGCAAAAAATAAAAATTGAGAAAATCATAATCAGACATGTTGCATTCTACTGTGAAAACTGTCAGATCATCAGCATCATACTTCATCAATTCATCAAACTCATATGGCTTAAAAAAAACAACAACATATTTTTATACCAATGATGGTTGTGCTGCATGTCCAAATTCTGTTAGGGTGCTTTCACACCTACCTTGTTTGGTCCGGACCTTCGGGCTTTTCAGTTTGGTCCGAACCAAAATGGCAGGTGTGAAAGGTTTTGCATGACGAGGACGTTCATTTGGCGGATTCAAACTAGTCTCGAGTACTGCGCTTGAAGTTGGTGCTGCTGGTAGTAATGCCATAATAATACTATAGTCAGTCCCACCAGGATTTCGCAGAGTTTTTGTCTGATTATTGCGGCCCAAAATGATTGAATTTGCAGCAGCTTTTATCAAAAATTGCGATGCAATTTGGGATATTTTTCGTGTTATATTGTGGTAAAACAGCAGGAATTGATGAAAATCCGCCGAATTGACAACATGCCAACGTTAGACGCACATCCCTCTATAAACCAATCAATGTCAAGTATAGGGAGACGCAGGCCACGTAGGTGATGACGACAGGACGTAGGTATGTCATCCAAAGGTCTTTAGTGCGCTCGCAAAATTGCAATTTGAAACCAAAACTAACTGGATCAAATGTATACAATGTAACAAAACATGAACCTTGGTTCGGACTTTCAGGTGTGAAAACGCCCTTAGCTTCTTCTCTGAGCTAAGGCATACCTAAGATGTTCAACAGCGAGGGCCGTCTGGTCAAAGTCCCCAGACTCTTCATAGACCACCTGGAGTTCCTGCAGCGCCACCTTCTGCTGAGTTGCCTCCAGCACAGCCTTCATGGCCTCCTCATTGAGCTCACAGCCCCTGGCTTCACACTGCAGGGGCAGCACCAACCTCACACTGGCCTTCAACTCCTTGTAGTCCACGTCTTGTACCTGTAATGATTCCCACAGGCTTAGCAAGAGCAATATCACCTGAAGTTCAACTGCATTCAGTTCAGCTATATACACAGTATATTTTTCAAAACTGTAAACATTTTGTGCTGATATTCAATCACAGTAAATTATTGATATTCAATAACAATACACACTAAATTTTAGAATTGTATTTAGGGATGTCCCGATCAAGTTTTTTTGCCCCCATTGAATATAATTTAATATTGAGTATCAGCCGATCCGATACTTGTATTTTCCTAGATAATACAGTTGCACAGTGCACACTTCAAGTACATTAAAGTTATTAAAATCAATCCCAATGTATATGCTTGACAACTGACTAGCTCTGCAATGCATTAAGAACGAAAAATTGCCCTGCATCCAAGCTGTTCCTTAATGTTGTAAAGCCAATAGCAGTCGCATCTGATAAAAGACCACGTTCGTGGTCTTACGGTCGTGACCACGAACCGTAAAGGTAAATATTTCCACACTGCAGACATTTTAGCCGCGTCCTGCTAGGAATTGTGCTCTCCGTTTATGACACGTGACAGCTGACGTAAAACAAAGGATCGGGCTTAGGTTCGTGCTCAATAAAGCTGTTACCGATCCGTTAAAAAATTGCCTTGATCGGCCCCGATACAGATCTTTGAGATCGGATTTGCCTAATTGTAATTGTATTCTTGGCAGGGTGGAAACAGCATTTAGACCAGTGTGCGAAGGAGTGCCACAAGTATGCAGGTTTTCCTTCCAACCAATCACTACACTAGGTGATTTCACAGCTTAGTTGCTCTCTCTCTGCTTGAAGGTGTGCTGCTAATCAATAAAATCAGCTGATGTAGTGTTTGGTTGGAAGGAAAACCTGCAGACTCTGAATGGCACATGATTAGACACCACTGATTTAGATTGTGGGACACTAAGGCCGAATCCCAATTCTCATTTTCACCCCTATGGCCCTTCGGCTTGGCCCTCGGAACAGAGTCACAAGGGGTAGTGGTAGAAATCTCTCCCTAAGAAATGGGACAACCCTTCAAGACCCTGATACGTCATCGATGACGTTTACATAAATAGACGGGACGAGTTTGTTATCGGAGATTACTATGGCAATAATGGTATTATCACAGTGACATTTGCCGTTCATCTGATGGAGATAGAAAAGCATGGACGCTCGTGATTCGTTCACAATTTATACGTTTCACGCTACTAATCGATCAAACAAGTCATCAAATAAAAAAAGACCACTGCTTCATTACCAGTCCACTCATGACAGAATAGCGGTGCTCTGTAGTCTAGTAATGTTACCCTGACAGTCTGCACTAATATTAGAGGAGCCGTAACAAGTGCAGCAACTTCGCTGCTGGACTTAGTTATTTCGGGCATCATATGCCATCAAAGGGGGAAATGCGACATGGAAATGCATCAAAATGCAGGACTGTCATGCACAAATCAGCCTAAAACAATGTTGTAACGTTAACTAGTGAAGGTAGAGACATCGGCATACTAGCGATTTTTTGTTAAGCTTGTTATAAAGAAAAGGTCTATAATACATTGAAACAACATTAAACTAAGATAATACCACGGTTAGAATATTTTTTAAATCTTTATCAACGAAGAAAATACTACATTTGTGGTTCACTTTGATGGTAGTGTAGCGTTCGCCATGATCTTCCAGTTGATTCGCAGGTCATTCTGGGAGATTTCTCCTAGCCCTCGGTTTGTAGTGTGCCCCTGAAAAATCTCCGTTTGTAGAGCCATGTAGCCCTCGCACTTGGCCCTACCCCTTCGATCCCAAGAGAATTGGGACACCCCTACCCCTTCACGTGAACGCGCAAAACGGAGGGGAAGGGCTAAGGGGTAGGGCCAAGGGGTGAATTGGGATTCGGCCTAAAACTCTCCAGGAAAGGAAAATAATAACCATCAGAGGTGGATGACACTGACTAGATTTAACACTCCAGGAAGGAAGGAAGGTCCATTTACAAAGTCAATAACGTTTGCTGGCTGAAGTCTGAGAGACAGCAACTAACCTCCACCAGAACATCGAAGACATCAGTAGACCACAGGGCCTGCCAATCACATGGCTCCACAACCTTATCCAGGTAGTCTGCTGTGAAGGCCTTCACCTCCGATGTCTTACAGTCACCTGGACACAAACAAACCACATACAAGCACAAAGTCTGAGAATGACAACAGTCAATAGTCATGGCTAAACCTTGAAATCAATCAATCAAATCAATCCCAATCAAGCATGTATGCTCCTTTTACAGTTTTATTGTATCAATAGTAATTCATTTTTAGCAGTGTAACTATTTAAAAAGGAAACGGCCACCCAAAACCTTTTACCCCTGTTAAAAACAGCTATTGGTGATGTACCTAGTATTTTGGCGCTCTAGTTTTTCTAGATAAATTCAAATAAAGATGTGTGACGTTGCGGCCCGCAGCCGACATCGCACGCTTTGTTTCCCCTCACATCCATACCGTTTTACATGTCCTTTGCGCTCTATATTGCTCTAGAGACAAAGAACATTTAGATAACATTGGATACCATTACACTTTTTGGAGAGCCTTTGAAACAGGAGGTACTGTAAGATACAGGATACTGTAACTAACGTTTGCAACTCTGCTTGAGTAATACTTACAGTAATTCTGACTCCTGGAGAACAAACTACAAGGGTCTACCTTTCAGGAGAGACCATGATAATGCATGTACTCCAAGGGGTTCAAGAGCAATAGCTATTTTATTTTGGGTTTTTGACCTAGTGTTCAGAAATGAGTGAATGATACAGAAGAATTTAGAACCAATATCAGGGAGTGTGGGGAAAAGCTTTTATGTTTTTGGTCTCATCTATACTAAAGTTAATTTTCTTTGGTAAGGACCCATTTTACACTGACCTTCAGCAGGTCATGCAGATAGTAATTGGAAGTGAGGCTGTGACTTGTTGATCATGTTGTGCGCAGTGTGAAAGCACAGTGAGGCGAGTGGTATTTTCTCGTAGTATTTACTGGCTGAAAAATTAGGTGAAAAGTTTTTTCTAACAGCATTCCAATAGCTGAAAGCTGAGGTGAACGGTATTTCAACCATCTTCTCCATGCACTTAAATGCAGGATAAGTTCTTAAAGGTAGGTGTGTGTGTGTGTGTGTGTGTGTGTGTGTGTGTGTGTGTGTGTGTGTGTGTGTGTGTGTGTGTGTGTGTGTGTGTCACACCAAGCATGTAGTCCTGGTAAACCTTGAACCTCTCATAGTACAGGAGGTGGTTGGTCTGGAAGGTGTCAGGGAGGGATGCACTGCCTCCTGCATTGCGCTCAGCTCTCTGTAGCTGGGTCCCTGACTTGTCGGTGTTGAAGTGGTCTGTGCCGCTGTCATCATCATCTTCTTCTGTAACCTCGTCATCTTCCTGATCCTCATCAGCGCCATCCTGAAACAGCTCTGCAGGGACAGAGAAATTAGTTATCAGTAACTGTGCACTGGGTTAGTAAAATAAAGCCGCTAACGGTAGGATTTCAAGTTTGATTGCCTTAGTGGGATGCAAGTTATTTTTCCCATGGCGGAAGACATGAGCATCAGACTAAAACAATTCAGTTGGCCGTGGTCTCATCTTCTCATTAGGCTAAACTTTGCAATGAAGATTTATTTGACTCATATTGAGGTAAATATCCTAATCCTACACACAGGAGCTTTAATGTCACACACACGATTAAAAGTAATGTTAGCAAACCAGTTAAGTTTACCGTTTACTTGGGAAATACAAGAGAATTGAACTGTTTTGCTAAACTCTTTGGCACTACTGTTGTAACCTTAGCTGACATATGATATCATGTATGGAAAGAGCACGACATTAAACTCCCTTCAGAAATCCGGCATTGCGTGCATAGCAAAGGAACATGCTGATTGAAGATACAAAACCTTTTACAAATCAAACAAATCGTAAATTAAAACCATGTCGGAGGTCTAAGAGCGGCAGTTCATTAGAGACCAAATTATTTACTGTGATTCATTCAGTGAACCAAAGATTATTGAAGGCCCAGCAAGAATGAATAAAGGTGTAAAATATTTGCTTTTAACTTCAGTTGCTTCAATTCAGTAATGTATTACAATATGCAACAACCCCAGTCATTTTATTTGTACTTACACTGTTTCACCCATTTTAACAACAGAACGACAGACAAATCAGATCGAAAAACCCCATTCATTTTTGCCATTGGCAAAAAAAAAATGGATCCAGATAAAATCTGCGATCCCTGGACAACACTTCAGAGGACCATTCATTAGGGATGGGCAAGACCACACATTTGGGTGTCGCCAATACCGATACCTTTCATCAAAAACTGTGAACGTACTTTCATGTTGGGAGGTTTTTTTTGTATAATCTGGAATAAATGCATACAGAAAAACGGAATAGAATCCTTTTAATCCTCTATTGACTCTTAAATGTTTGACTAAATGTGTGGCCACAGTAGCAGACAGCCTCCCTCCAAACATCACAGTTGCAACACTGTCATTGACAGGGGATGAACATGACCAAGACATGCTTTGTTTTAGTTCAGCTACGGTGTCATGGGGATGCGGTCTAAACCAGTGGTCCTCAGATCCGGGCCTCCTGGTCCAGAGTACTGTTGGTCTTCTATTCTGCCAGCTAGTTTCCATTCTAGCTGTCTAATCAGGGATCGATTAAGACCTGGGATGCCAGGTGGATGCAATTAACTTCCGGGTAGGAGAGAAAACCAGCAGCACTCTGCACTTGAGGAACTCTAGTCTAAACGTTCAGAACCATGCGTGCTTGTTTGTGTGCCGCCACCAGGCCCGTGCAGGCAGCGTGACGTAGACACAACATTGGCCTATCACGGAGCAGTTCTCCCAACCCGGAACTTCATGCCAGCTACTACAAATTACTTTCTCTCGTAAATTGAACGTTTCTGCATGAAACGAAGAGGAGGCATACATCTTAAGTTTAGTATCGATCCTATTTCTATTAAAAGCGATACTTTACAAAAGACAGAGAATTGTTATATCAATACTTTTGGAATCCACCCGCCAACTATTCAGATAATTCAGTTGCTAGCAGGTTAATTAAGTTAGTTAACGTTACTAATTCATGTGCAATCCGCCGGTACATACACGGACCTACACCCCACCGAACAGCCCTATATTGCAGTATCGTTAAATATTGCTCGCTGCCACCCACCCTGCTCTACTTTAAGATTGTGGCGACCCAATTCTACTAGTTTTATGGAACACGTTGGTGTGTAACGTTACTGCCGAATATGGATCGGTGGATGCTAACGATTCATATAATGTCTGGCGTCGTTTTCTACCAAGTATGTTTGCCGTTAAGCACCATATTAAGCACTGCTACATAAAACTACCAGATTTATTTTTAATGGACTTTGGCGTATCGTTAACATTCTCGTACGGAACTGCAGTGAATAGCCTAACGTTACCAACAACCCGGTTAACGTAGCTGTCGACAGTAACCGAACGACGCTAACCAACGTTATGCTGTGGCAATGTTCAACAATAGTATAAAAGCAAACCTGGAATTGCATCGAAATCCCTGTTGTTGTTCTCCATTCCGAGTTCAACGTTGACGTAGGATTCAAAATCCACCTCCGACATGTCTGCAGGCTCCTTCGTCTTTTCAGAGACGGTTGTTAGGACCGTTTCAACGGACATGTTTTCCCGTCCTTCTCGCTCGATGGAGAAATAAACTGAGCTGGTTAACTGTTTTCGCCAGCTATACTCCGCAGAGCCGAGGCGACAATTTCAGTATGCTGTCTTGTCCAGACAGTTTGACACAAACACGAAGCTCACTCCACCCAAGTACTTTCAAAATTTCCCCGGCCCGCGCGCCGCAGCCAATGAACAGAGACGCAGAGAGCCCCGCCCATAGGCCCCGACTACTAGAGTAGACAAGCATTCATCCCACCGGAATAACGACACACACGCACTACCTGTTTGACAATAACTTTTCAGCCAAGAAATGCCACTAGAAATACTGTTCACACCGATGGAATAGCACAGAGTTAAAATGGAATCGTCAGATGATGAACGTTGTATGCTTTACTGTAGCCCTAAGAATGATCATACCAAAGTCAAATGTAAAATGAAAAGAGAAAAAGGGAAATTGAAATTGAAAAGAGAAAGGAAATAGAAAAAAAGAAAAAGCATTAAAAAACGTCCATCAATCACGCCAAGTCACATTGGGGAAAAAACTATTCAGATAAAAACATTCAAAAATCTTGTAGAAGAAAGGGGTAAACAAAATATGGGGTCAATTTGAAAATTTTAATTCCTGGATTATTAACCCACCTAAATTTGTAGGAATACTGTCGTCATGATCAGGGAGGGATCTGAAAGAAACTCATTGTGAAAGCACCACATAGTAAAGGTCAGGCCCTGCACAATATGTACGAGACAGGGCCACACGTTTTTTCCCCAATACACAAGATTTTCAACTCAGAAATCCACATAAACACGATATTATATAAAGCATTAGAACATTGAAGAGAAAAGTGCGTATGTTCAGAAGAAGGAATTACACAGACATAGAGGAGGTAGCTCACTCTGCAAAATGAAACAGCAAGCAATCAGTGGTTACACACTATCCTCCAGAGAGGATATATGGTATCATCACGAGACACAGTAAGACAATTAAGTAAAACTGGGGTGGGTTTCCCGATAGAGATGGATCTTGAAAATTCGCAACATACTTCACGCATGTTTCTCAGAGGATATCATGAAGTGAAAATTTCAAGGGCTACTTGAAGAGATACTTGAAGAGATACTTGGTGAAGAGTGAAGCCTGAGTGTCTTTGAGTTATGAGAGCTATAAGAGTCTAACTAAAACTGCCTTTTATCACCTGAAACATATTGCCAAGGTCAAACCTTTTCTCACACATGACGACACAGAGAAATTAATGCAGGTTTTTATGGACTATTATTGTCATACATTTGATCTGTCAATGGTAGAATAGATTTTGAGATTCTTTGAGCTCAGTGGCTCTTTAACATGTTTTTGCAGGGTTGTATACATGTTTTAAAGAGATGGGGTGCTACAGGTTCTACAAGTATCCCATATATTGAATTCATCAATTGGCATTTCCTGAGGTCAGAGTAAACCAGGAACCATGTGGTTTAACTTGGGGCTGCTCCCACATTTAACACCTCTCATTTCCACTTAATCCAATAATAACTATCAAAAGTGTCACAAGTTACTAAGTATTTATGGCAAGTTTTCCTTACAAGTGCTTCAACAGACTTCTGGGTACTTTGATTAATGCATCATCCTGTGGTCAAACACCAGATTAGGAGTTTATACTGTTCTACAGAAGGTGGCAGCAGAATCCCACTCCTAGTAAAACACAACAGTACATCACCAATTTAAAGGGAAGGAAACCTTAAATATATCTAGCAATCATCCATATATCCATCTTGTGCTCTCTGTTCTACCTATCAGTGTAACTTGTGATACTGTAGACAAAATAAAAACATTGACTCGTGTCTTTCAGATTGATCACAGAGGCTTTGAGTTTCCCCTTCACACATTATCTGTGACGTCTTCGATGTTTTTGTCACAAATGTTTTGTCTGTTTTCTGCAAGGTTCTTTCCTCAGACATTGTGTTATGGTGTAATATAGCAACTTGTCAGAAAAAAAGATCTAATTTCAGTGTTTTTAGCTGAGGTGGTCACTTCTATCAAGACAAGTCACAAATGTCAAAAGACTGATGTTCTTACTTCCTGTCAAGAGTAACTTGTGAGGAGTCAGGTCATCATATTTCCCCCTTCATGTATCTTATCATGTGCTTTTGTGTATGTATCAGGATTTGATTGATTTGATTTGTATTGATAATGAAACAATTACTAATCAAGATTTTAAAATACAGCACTAAGATTGCTCTTGCTGCAGTGTCTTCACTTGAGTTCATTTAGAGAGAGACGGGGAGGGGGCTGAAGATTTATGGTGCTATATCTTTTTCATCAATATGTCAAAAATAATAATGATTACTTGGTATAATTGCCATAAACACATGAGACCATGTTAGAAATGACTGGCAGCCTCACACCAGTGGTATTGTTAGTGCTGGTGCTTCTCAAAATAAAGACCATATATCCCATAAAACCTGTTGCTTCCTGCCCCCCCTGTTGTCTTTGGCTCTACTGAAGAGGATAAACCTGTTGGCCATGGTGACGGCCTCCAGTTTCCTCTGTCAGGGTGTTGTCTCTTGTGTCTGTCTGTGTACTTTCAGGTGGGGCAGAGCTGAAGGACCACCTGGCCAGTGTTCAGCCCTATACAACACCACCCATCCAATCACTACACTACTAACTTCACTGATGTCCATTCCATGATGTACAGCAGGGCTAGTCAACCAGGGCTAGTGCCACGGAGGGCTGAGAGTCTGCAGGTTTTCATCCCAACCCAACACCACAGCAGGGGATTTCACTGATTAGCACACCTTCAACCACAGAGGAGGAACCAATCAGTGGAATCACCTGGTGTGGTGTTTGGTTGGAATGAAAACCTCCATGGCACATGATTGAATAGCCCTGGTGTATAGTTTACTGAGCATTTTGTTTTTGAGGAATAAATGAGTCATCCTCTTATTGCCAAGTCAGCGTGTGTCTGATGACTGTACAAAAGATCAGTGGCTAAAAATTGCTGAACATTATAGGATGGATGTTGATAATAGACAGCTGAAGGAAAACATTGAGGCAATTCTAAAAGTACATTTACAAGAAATGAAAATTTGACTAGTTCTTCTAATGCTACTGGACTGTCATGCTTTGAGGTTTAAGTCGAGGCAGATGGGAGATGGGGTAAAGGTGAAACCTGCTGCATGTGCTGCACCGCCTCCAATCTAGTTGTTTCTGACTTAGGTAGTTGAGTTGCAGCCAAAAGTGTCTAATCGTGGTCTTGACTCATATTTCATTTATTTATTTATTTATGGACAGTTGAGGTTACCCTCATTTACAATGTCGCTGAGATTTGCCCAGAAGGCTTTGTGTCTCTCATTGGCAGTAATAAGAAAGTGTCGGTGAAAATACAGGTGACATTGACTCATTCATTCTAGCATCATCCCTGCCTTTTGCTAAAGAGACTGACACAGGTAGATTCATTCCTATGTGTGGTATGGGTTTGAATGTTCTGTTTGTACCATTTCATAAGATATTTGTTTGAGGGTGAAGTTGCCATTGGGTTGCCCCGGTACCAGTTGAGGGTGTCACGCTGATTTTGGGTAATGGCGTGGCTGGTGGGTGAGTCTGGGCTGATGTTCCACCACCTCCTGTTGTTGCTCCGGTGCCACTGGCTAGAGATGGGCCTGATGAAAGTGAGCCCAATTGAGCCTGAAAGCCTTCACAGTGTGTGGTGTGAGACGTGCCATGAGCCAACCCCAATAGTGCTATTGAGTCTGACAAATCAGGAGCTCATGGTTCAGTACCACTGACTATCCTTTAACTGTCTCTCACAGTGACGTGGTGTAAGGGCAGCAGGCTGACCCGGAACTGAAAGAGTTGTTTGAGAGCGTCTTGCAGGTTTCTCACAATGAGTCAGGTGACTCTGGGTGTCAGGAAGACCTACCATCCTATATTAAGGTATTTTTTTTCATCTTAAGAAAGATGTCTCTGCCTACATTAAGATGTGCCAAACCAAAGCAGAGCATAAAATCAAAATACAAAATATATAAATTGAAATCCTGGCATTAACATTTGATCCACAATAACACTATGAATGTCATTTGCCTTTTGGTGTCAACATGACAAAAACAAAAATTATTAAATCAAGCATGCAGCCTAAAACAAGTGTCCTGCATGAAGAAAATATAAAAACTGAACCCTGTTCAAGCTGGAACAGCCCAGAGCCGACAAAGTGGCCGACTTCTCCTCTGTCATCTTAGTGCAGGCCTCCATTACAGAGGTGGGACCAGCAGCCTCTGTCAAGGCTGTGAAGACCAAATGCTTCTCCTTGGACAGGTCAGATAAAAACTATAACCTCAACTATAATACTAACAAGAGTAACTGAAAGAAGTCAATCACACTTACTTTCATATATTCTTCCTTGTTCTCTGAGTTGTTGGACCTCAACTCTGCATTGTTATTGATAGTTAGGTAGTTATATGGATTGTGAACTACTCTCTCAGCCTGGAGACCCTCTTGTCTGTCATGTGTATTGACTGTGTGTGTGTTCATCTCTGTAGTGCTAGTAAGGCTCATGGCCATCATACTGGGTATGCACAGTCTGTCTGCACAGTCACCACCCAGAGCCTTACAAAGAAACAGCTCGTCTGTCTCGGGTAAGCACTGGAAAGGACTTATATACACACTCAATGAATGTTCACATGCACATATACACACAAGATACAAACATGTCTAGAGACATCAACCCATGCAGTACCATGAACCATAGGTAGAGGGATGGAAATGGGATCCACTGCTGAAGATACGATATTGTTTTATCCTCTGACTTCTTGTGTTGTGTTTGTTTCTAAGGTTCCCCAACCTGGAGCAGACGTGCTCCATGAACTCCACCCTGCAGAGCCTCCTGACTCTGGAAAGCTTTGTTCAGGGGTTCAACCAACAACACAGGGTTTGGAGTTCTGTCCCTGTAGCTCAACTGATCAGGTACATGCCCCCCCACAGACACACAGCTTCTCTATTTAGCATTGATACACACCATTATTCTTAAATTACTCCACAGAGTTGCAGCTCGAATGAAATAATAGAATCACTAACAGAAAAGTCTCTTCTAATATTTCCCTTCCTCTTTTCCTTTGCTCTCTCCAGAGGATTTGTGGACCTTGGAGTATCTCGGTACTCCAGCAACAGGGGCCAGAAACAGGACGTCTTGAGATCCTTCAAGAGGACAGTCTTGGCCCATACCTCTGAGTTCAGCAACAACGGGCAAAAAGTGGGATAGCATTGCATCTCCAACAGATAGAACAGTTGAACACAGATCTTAAGACCTCATCATCACCTGCTGATGATTTTCTCTGTGTATCAGGATGCCCATGAGTTCCTTGGCTGTGTGCTGGAGCAGCTGAGGTCTCTCTCCCCAGTGCTGCAGGGAATAGCAGTCAACATGGGTGGCAGCTACACCTGCCCTGTCCAGGCTCACATGGCCTTCCAAATGCAGAGCACCAGGACCTGCAAGGGGTAAGACTACACAGCAAAACATCACAGATATGTTTACACCTACTGGGAGGTCATGGGAGGGTGTAACAATTCCCATAGGTGGACCATTTTTGTCGTCCTGACTTCAGATCTCCAGAAGTGTCTGATTTTGTGGTTTCAGTCCATCTGGGTTCAATCGAGACTCCACAGAGACGTCCCTCAATACTACAATGCTGACTTGATGACATTTTCAACTTGTGTATTGTCCCTGTACTGTGTAGATGTGGTATGGAGTCCTTGAAACAGGAGGACTTCACCAACCTGTCCCTGGTGCCTGGAGGCTCAGTGGGCCAAATGGAGCATTATGATGCTCCATTTAGCAAACACTACCCAATGGTACCCCTAACTCCAAAGGGGTTGTATGTCAGTGTCAGAATGATCCATATCATGCTATCTATATACAAACTAAAATGCTGCCTTGCTCACTGTGCTGTGCTGCAGGAGACCCAGTTGGAGTATCGCTGCCAGTGTGGAGCCGAGAGGTCTGGCCAGCAGTGGTCCTTCTCCACCCTGCCTAGGTGAGTGATGTCACATCAGTCACAGATGACGTGACCCGGTGGTTCCCAAACTGGTCCTAGGGCTCCTTGTGGGGGTTTCAGGGCTCCCAGCTAAATAAGGAATCATATAATTGTTATTTCAGGCATCCAAAATGGGACATCTAAGAGACGAGGGATGCTCTGTTGTTGGATGGGGGGGTCCGTGGGACAAAAAGGGTTTGTGGCGTAAAACTTGGGAATCCCTTAGCTACTGACTATTTCTTTCTTTCTCAGTTTGTAGACTAATAATTATTTTGTCTCACCATCTTGTCTGCCCTCTCTCCATCTGTCTCTCTCTCCTTTTCCCTTTCCACTCAATGTCTCTCCTCTGTCTTCCTCTCTATCAACTGATGCTCTTATCTTTTCCTCTCCATATTTTCCCCTTCATCCCTGTTTTTTTTTCTGTCGACAGTGTACTGGTCCTCTACCTAAAGCGCTTCAGGTATACCCCATCATGGAGCCTGGAAAAGGTGGCAGACCCAGTCGTTCTGTCCAGAGAGCTGTCGGTGGCTTCTGGGCATTTGGAGGGTGCTGCTGGCCTTCAAGATCTCAAGCAGGTAAAGATGAAAAGAAATGAAAAGAGGCTGCTAATAGCATTATTTGTTGTACACAAAACGGGAGACAATTTGGTACAACCTGGTGAGGATGGAGATAGAGATGGGTGGATGAGTCCTGAGAGAGTCAGAGGTAGAAAAGAAATATGAATCAAATCAAATCAAATCACATTTATTTGTATAGCCCTTAATCACCGTTACAGTCCCTAAGGCAGAGGTGGGCAATCATGTGCCATGGAGGGCCGAGAGTATGCAAGTTTTCACTCCAACCAAAGACTACAGCAGGTGATTTCACTGATTAGTCACTCCTCTCTGGTTGAAGGTGTGTTAATCAGTGAAATCACCTGCTGTAGTCTTTGGTTGGAGGGAAAACCTGCATACTCTCGGCCCTCCATGGCACATGATTGCCCACCCCTGCCCTAAGGGCTTCACAGTGCCCAACATGTGAAAATAATAAATGATTAGTACACGACATCCCCCAGCCTTAGACCCTCACAGAGGACAAGGAAAAACTCCCACAAAAACCTTATTGGAAAATTGGGAGAAACCTTGGGAGGGGCTACTCAGAGAGGGATCCCCCTACCAGGACGGTTGGGCGTGCAATAGATGCCGAGTTTGGGCAAGCAGAGTATACACAATATATGAAAGTTCATTTTGGTGGGACATCCACATCTGATGGGGCAGCATCACAGCAACGGCAACTCAGTCGACGTCATCATAGGACTAGGGGACCACGCAGATGCCAACTATGCCCAGATAGGAGAACGCAACGCCTGTTCTAAGTGTCTATGTCTAGCTGGTCCCACAATCAGCATCTCAGTTTTGCTGCCATTAAGAAGTAGGAAGTTTAGGGACATCCAATATTTGACCTCTGATAGGCAGGCCTCTAGTTTTTGGAATTGGGTGTTATCGGTTGGTTTAACTGGTATGTAAATTTGGGTGTCATCGGCGTAGCAATGGAAGTTAATTCCAAATTTGCGAATGATGCCACCAAGTGGTAGCATATAGATAGAGAATAGCAGTGGTCCTAGGACAGAGCCTTGTGGGACACCAAAGTCCATATTGCAACACTCTGAGGTCATGTTGTTGTAAAAGACGCGATGTGATCTATCGAGTAGGTAAGACCTGAACCAGGAAAGGGCTGATCCCCGGATACCAATATAATGTTCAAGACGGTTCAAGAGTATCGTATGATCAATTGTGTCGAAGGCTGCGCTCAGGTCAAGTAGCAATAGTGCTGAGGTTGAGTTGGAGTCAATAGCTAACAAAAGGTCATTTACCACTCGCGTAAGTACAGTTTCGGTCGAGTGAAAGGATCTAAAACCCGATTGGAAGGGATCAAGTAGGTTCTTTTTTGACAGAAAGTCTGTAAGTTGACTCGCTACTGTTCGTTCAAGTAATTTGGAGAGGAACGGCAGATTTGAGATTGGTCTATAGTTCTGGAGTACTTCGGGGTCAAGGTTCGGTTTTTTCAGTAGTGGCTTGATCACGGCCGTTTTAAAGGCGGAGGGCACAGTGCTAGTGGAGAGCGACTGATTGATCATATAGAGAATGGAGGGTCCTAGGATAGGAAAAACTTCTTTAAGCAGTTTAGCAGGCAGAGGGTCTAGCATGCAGGTCGTGGGTTTCGAAGACAGAGTTAGCTTGGTGAGAGAGTCTAAGGAAACTAACTCAAACTGTGAGAAAAGAGATTCAGTTCAGGAAACACCAAGTGGACTTTTCAGGGGTGCAACGGCACCACCAGTAGAGAGTGTACTGGTGATCTCATCTCTAATCAGCGTGATTAAAGGACATGAAATCATTTGGAGAAAACAGAACGCTATCAGAGGGGGAGGGATTCTGTGTTAGTTAAGTAACAGTGTCGAATAGAAACTTTGGGTTGTTTTTATTTGCACTGATTAACTTAGAGAAGTGTGCAGTTTTGGCTGACGAGAGTGCACATTTATAATTTAGCAGGCTATCATTCCAGGCAAGCCGGAAGACTTCAAGTTTGGTCAATTGCCATTTACGTTCTAGTTTTCTACAGGCTTGTTTAAGTGCTCGAGTGTCGTTAGTAAACCACCTAGCGTGGTGTTTTCTAGTGACTAACGGGGCGATTGAGTCAAGCGCGTTGGTAAGGCTATCGGTTAGTTCGTTGGCAAAATTGTCGAGCGAGCCAACATGACCAGAGAGTGGTGCGAGAAAACTGTGTAGTTTTTCAGATAGTAACGAGGCCGTAGTGGCATTAATACGACGGCTAATAAGTGTATCTTCACGCTTTTGGCGTGGGACGATCAATTCGATTTCAAATTTAATGAGATAGTGATCAGATAGGACGGGCACATAAGAGGAGACCACTAAAGCAGAAACAGGAATGCCATGGGTCAGAACCAGGTCAAGGGTGTTGCCGCCATGGTGGGTTGGTTCATTAACAAATTGAGTGAGACCGCAAGTATCAATAAGATCTAGGAAGGCCTTACTGAGGGGATCGGTGGGATTATTCAGATGAATGTTAAAATCACCGATAATGAGAATATTATCAGCTCGGGTCACTAAGTCTGAAATGAAATTGGAGAACTCTTCTAAGAAGAGCGAATAGGGACCAGGTGGGCGGTAAAGTACTGCTAGGTAGAATGACGGGAGATTCGTAGCTGTATGGCGCAGAGTCAGGACTTCAAAGGATGTAAATTTGTTGCTCGTGTTGGGAGTAAGACTAAGGATAGGGTTAAATATCAGGGCAATACCCCCTCCTTTTTTCGTCTCCCAGGCAACCTGAGAACTAAGAAAGTTTGGAGAAGAGGCTTCAATTAAAGGCAGAAACTCATTTGGCTTTAGCCATGTTTCACAGAGACCCATCATATCTAGATTATGTTCAATAATCAAATCATTGATCAGCAGCGCTTTTGTTGACAGTGATCTTATATTGATGAAGCCCACAGCGAGGCGTTCGATACTGCCAGAATTTGTATCAATGTTAATGGCAGTATGCGTGGGTCTAATTTCAATTAAGTTGCTGTAATTTACTGTGGGTCGGTAGGAAATTTGACGGGCGCGGTGGGAGAAAGATACAGTCTTAATTGGAAGGACTGTACTATAATTTTCAGATCGGGAGTTGCCGCTGCCAGAGGATAAAGTAGATGCAGACTGGTAAAACTCAGTAGATATGGGGGGGAAATGGCGAGGGGGGGGCACAGTTTCAGTCTGCTCTGCTGTAAGCCCTAACCTGGCAGACTCCACACCCTTTCTAGGCCTAGCAGGTTCTCTAATCACCTGCATCCCGGCGAGCTCTACGGACAGATGTCAGCTTTCCCTTAAACATCTATCTATGTTGCTAGATAATAAAGCAGCGCCTACCCCATTAGGGTGGAGGCAGTCAGCTTTCAGCAAGCTGGGTTTGCCCCAGAAGGAGGGCCAGTTATCTAAGAAGACTAATCCCTTGAAGAACCAATAAAAGGCTGCAGACGGTCATGTACAGCTGAACTGATCCTAATGTAAAAACTGACCTGAGAACAAACAAAACTATCCTGTCTGTGTGTAGCTAACTGTTGCTAGCTGTGTTCTTCCTCAGGACATGTGTCGGTACACGCTGGTCAGTGTACTGAGCCATATCGGCCCCACAGTCGACTCAGGTAAGATCAGCACCCACTGGAGTATATGGTAGCCGTACATGTTGAGTCTGGTTGGTTTCTCAAGGCCAGAATGTGACTTGCTGTAGTCCACCACCATGTGCTCAGGCATATAATAGATATATACACAGATGAGTCTCATTACACTTCATCCAGGCCTTCAGCAATACACACACACACACACACACACACACACACACAGCCCTATTGGGATACTATGAGTTGAAGCTGGTCGGTGAGTAGCCGTCATGGCATCCCTATTCTCTTTAGATGTCCCATGTGACGGTCTGTCCTCTCCTCTTAGGCCACTACATCAGCGACAGGGCTTATCCCGAGGGGGAGTTGGACGACTAGTCGGACCGCTGGCTGTCTTATAACGAAGCCGGTGAAGGAGACGACCGGCGCGTCCGTCTGTCAGCTGCGGCAGCGCACCGCCTACATCCTGTTTTACCAGAAACAGGTAAGAGGACAGCACTGTCATGTCCTGCACTAACATCTCACTAACAATGTAGATGATCTTGGTTTCTTGTTTAAGAGGCAGACGGAGACACACACTGCTAACATTGATGTTGTGTTGTCAACTTTCCCAGAGAGCAAGAGTGCACACATCTCACACTAGGCATGAGTTGATAATGAAATCCTTATTTATTTGTAGTCCAACGCTCTTCTTAATGTTCAGACTCTGCAACTCATAATCATCAGGTTCTTGATCTTACCAGACTTTTTGCATTTCACTGTAACCCTGAGAATTCATGCTGTATGTGATTATCAAGAGTTCAGGTTCGAGTTTTATTGGCCATTTGCCAAAAGTACAAGTACAACTACAAGTACATAGTTCTTACTCCTGATCATTCTTCCAGCACACACTATGCACCTTTAAACAACATTCTGAATAAAAAGCCAATGATGCTTGGCTCTAAATTACTCTGAGGCAATATGCGCTACATGGTTGATGTCAATGTGATCAAGTAAACAACAGTCTGAGTTATGAATTCAGCTTTCATGTATCGTGCCCCTGCTACAGAGATTCATAACACAGCAGTGCTGTGTTGACATCTGCATCTTTCCCAGATGAACTTAACACCTTCTACGCACGCTTTGAGAACACCTCCCCGGCTGTGGAGGTCCCAAAGGCCCAGGACTCCTGCCCGCTAACAATATCTAGAGCGGATGTGTGCAGATCCTTCAAAAGGACAAATCCACACAAGGCACCTGGCCCAGATGGCATTCCAGACCGGGTCCTCAAGGCGTGTGCGGTTCAGCTGGCGGATGTTTTCACAGACATTTTCAACCTGTCGCTGCTCCAGTCCGTGGTCCCCCTGTGCTTTAAGAAGTCCACAATTGTTCCTGTTCCCAAGAAATCCAAAGCCCTCTGCCTCAACGACTACCGCCCAGTGGCACTCACCTCCACCATCATGAAGTGCTTTGAGCGGTTAGTCAAAACCTTTATCACCTCCACCCTCCCTGAATCACTGGACCCCCTGCAATTCGCATACAGGCCAAACAGGTCTACTGACGACGCCATCTCCCTAGCCCTCCACACTGCCCTTTCACACCTGGACCAGAGGAGCACCTATGTGAGAATGCTGTTCATAGATTACAGCTCGGCATTCAACACCATTGTGCCCTCCAAGCTCGCCATCAAGCTCAGGGACCTGGGCCTCAACACCGCCCTGTGCGACTGGATCCTGAGCTTCCTGTCGGGCAGGCCCCAGGCAGTGCGGGTTGGTACCACCACATCCTCCACCCTGACTCTGAACACCGGCGCCCCTCAGGGCTGCGTGCTCAGCCCTCTCCTGTACTCCCTGTTCACGCACGACTGCGTGGCAAAACACAGCTCCAACACTATCATCAAGTTTGCTGACGACACGACCGTCATCGGCCTGATCACCGACGGCGACGAGACGGCCTACAGAGAGGAGGTCAGAGCCCTGTCATCCTGGTGCCAGGACAACAACCTCCATCTCAACATCGGCAAAACTAAGGAGCTGATCGTGGACTACAGGAGGGGCCAGAGCACGGGATACGCCCCCATCGACATCAACGGGGCGGCAGTGGAGAGAGTCAGCAGCTTCAGGTTCCTCGGTGTCCACATCAGTGAGGACCTCACCTGGGACCACCACGCTGACATCATCACCAAGGACAGCAAGACAGCGACTCTTCTTCCTACGCAGGCTGAGGAGGATCAACATGGACCCCAGGATACTCTGCAACTTCTACAGGTGCACCATCGAGAGTATCCTGACCGGCTACATCTCGGCCTGGTATGGCAGCTGCACCGCCCTCAAACGCAAGGCGCTACAGAGGGTGGTGAACGCTGCACGACGCATCACCAGGTCGGAGCTGCCCTCCATGGAGGTCCTCTACCAGCAGCGTAGCAGGAAGAAGGCCAGCAGGATCCTGAAGGATCCTTGCCACCCCAGTTACAAGCTGTTCTGCCTGCTGCCCTCAGGCAGACGGTTTCGTAGTATCCGGACTCACACTCACACCACCAGATTCAAAGACAGTTTCTTTCCACAAGCCATCAGGCTTTTGAACAATCACACCTGAGCCCCCCCCCCTCCCCCCTCCACTGCTCGCACCCCCCCCCCCCCCCCCCCACGCACAACAGGCCACTTTACCTCAAGGTCACTTTATTTTATACTCTGCTTCACTTTATGACTTCTAACTTATATACTTATACTTGATTATTATTTTTATAGTATAACTGGTACTTATAACTTTTGTACTTTGTAACTCTGTACTTCTAGTATTGTACTTTATAACCTTAGCATTGTACTTTCCTAACATTGTACTTTTTTCTTATTATATTTTCTTATTATATTTCTTGTGTTTTTTGTTTTTTTAAATTATGTCTGTTTGTCTTAGCATTAGCGTTAGGTGTCGAAGAGACACAAGAATTTCATTGCACACTTTTGCTTCTGTGAACGTTGTGTACATGACAATAAAACCTTGAGAGATTCAATTTAAAAGGAGCAGTTTTCCTAGTAATGTTCCTGCTGAGTTCAATTGAGGAATTTAGTAGAGAAGAAACTACTCAAGAGGAGGGACATAGGCAACACTAACACATGATTGGTTGTTGACATGAAACATTGTCCAAAAGTTGAGCAGCAACTCAGTTTTACTCGTCAACAAACTAGGAAGTAGCAGGTACCCATGGATACCACTATCAAAGATGGCAACTCGTTTCATAGGAAATCAATAGCCATCCACCAACTAGTCACGCAATGAAAACAAATGAAAATATATACATACATATATGTACCAAAAAATATAACTATACTGTATGCAGTACAGAGGTATTCTCTATAGTTTGTCTCTGCTATATCTAACCATGTTATTTCTGTAGGTGTAGCGTGCAGCAGTTGAGGAAGACGAGGGGGAAGAGAGAAGCCCTCAGTGTTCCTGCCCCCAACGGAGGTAATTTGATTCCTATAAAGTCTATTTCTCACACTTACTTTGATATATTCTTTCTGCTAGTTCTCAATGACCCTCAACTCTGCAGTGTTATCGATAGTTAGGTAGTTATATGGATTGTGAACTACTCTCTCAGCCTGGAGACCCTCTTGTCTGTCATGGGTATTGACTGTGTGTGTGTTCATCTCTGTAGTGCCAGTAAGGCTCATCAAGGCCATCATACTGGGTGTGCACAGTCTGTCCCTGCAGCTCAATTGATCAGGTACAACTCTCTCCAGAGGATTTGTGGACGTTGGGTGTCTCGCTACTCCAACGACGTGGGCCAGGTCTCTGGCCATGCCTCTGAGTTACCAACAATGGGCAAAAAAGCATTGCATCTTCAACAGATAGAATAGATTTTAAGACCTTACCATCACCTGCTGCTTTTCTCTGTTTTCTGTGTGTCTGTATCAGGATGAGGCTTGCTCTCTGGGGAGGTGGGTAAGGAAAACAAATAAATCCTTTCCAAATGATCAACTACTTTGTGATTTTTATTTGATTCACTCTCAGTAGTTTCAGTAGGTAAGGTTGAAAAGAGGCTCAATGCACATTGGCCCATTCCACTGGGCAGTATTGTATTGACCAAGAGTGGCATGATGATGAAGGACACCGTTGTGATGTTGCCACCGACTGTCCAGGGACATTGACGATGGCGCAGTGTCCTATGATGTTTCTTCCCCTGCGCCTTGTTTTGGCTCGGTTAAAGCTGACCTTGTCAATGATGTTGATGAACTCATGATGCACTGCAGCAGCTCTATAATAAATAGGTCATATCTGATGATCACACTTTTAAATGGTTGATCCTGCTGTTGCATGATAAAATTTCTTCATATTGATTAAAAGAAGTAACACTGTAGTTTAACCTGTAGTTTTTCCATATCAGTTAGGACTCCTGGATTGACAGGCCCCGCTAGATCTATTCGTTAGTCTCTGCATGAGCAAATTGAACTGTCCCTTCACACACACGAATTTCAACATGTGTGCCTGGCAGCTCATTCTTCTCTGTGTGAGCATTTGACCTCTCGCGTGCATCAACAGGGGCAACGGTGGGAGAGACGTCTCTCCCACCAACCAGTCGCCTCGAGGCAGCAGTGTGAAGTGGTCGGGCAGGGGTATAAGGCCATAGCCTGGAGGTAAGAAGGAGCTGTTCCTTTCACTGCCCTATAGGCTAGCACCAGGGTCTTGAACTGGATGAGCTGCTACAGGGAGTCAGTGTAGAGAACGGAGAAGGGTAGTTGTATGGGAGAACTTGGGGCGGTTGAACACCAGACGAGCTGCAGCTTTCTGAACAAGCTCCAGAGGTCTGATGGTAGATGCCGGGGCACCAGCAAGGAGGGAGTTGACAAGAGCAAGTGCCAATAATCACATTTTTGATTCTGGTCTAACGTTTGAGAATCAAATCCAGAAAATTGTACAGTCCTGGATTGAGATTAAAAGATTAAACAAGAGTCATGAACTCTGAAGCATGTACAGAGAACAGTAAGTCAGACAATCAGTCCGAGAGCTAAAGTTGGGCCGAAAGTGACGACAGGACAATGATCCTCAGTATTCAGGTACAAGTGTAGAGTTTTGTCCTGACCTAAATTGACCCAATTGAGATGCTGCGGCAGGACCTGAAGCAGGCTGTTCACTGGAGACAACCCTCAAATCTCACAGAGCTGACCGAGTTCTGTAAGGAGGAGGAGGTGAAAATCCCTGAAGGAAGATGCCAAAGACCAATCAGTGGGTCATATTATTGAATGAAGGGGTTAACATTTTTTACACACAGGGATATTTGAGTTTTTGTTAAATGAACCAGTGTTAAGTAAAAAAGGAAAGTATATCATATTTATTTGTGCATGATCTTTACTTGTGACATCTTCATTAAGATTTGAGGTTTCGATAAGGATTTTATGAGGTTATTCTTCTATAATGTATGAAATAATGCCCATCCAGTGTAGGGTTCACAAACTGTATGACTGTATGGCCTAGTTAATCAATCACTAAACCTTTTATGAAGAATAAAACCTACTATGGAGCCATTTAAATTCCCTTCAGTGTTTTTCTGTGGGTTATGGTGCATACTGACTGAGTTCCATGTTGGATGACAATCATTCACATCACAGCGGCGCCTCTCCTCCCATTTAGACACTGTAAAGTTCATGGGGAGTCACCAAAATATCAAGTGGCTCAGACCAGAAAAAAAACCTGTGCGTCCGATGAAAATGACACTTGATCGGCGCAAAACTTGGGCTCCAGAAAAAAAGAACAATTGAGCTCGCAGGGCTATCATTTGTTAATCCATCAGTATGAACAGAAACACTGAGGCTTTACTGACTTACTGCAAATAGAATATTTCTTCACTAAGAGTTATTGAAAGTAAGAAGCGTTATAATGTTGAAGCACTATGATAATGTGTATTTTCTTTCTTTAAAGAAAAGTTTCTAATCTTGAATGTTTCTTGATCATTTTCTCTATTGTTTTAATGTAACTATATAATCTTAATGCAGTGATGTGTTATTTATTAACACATTATTATTTATTATTATTTATTATTTATTATATTAATAACCTTACATTTATTCTTCAGTAGATTTTTGCATTAGTAATTGTACTTCTACTTTAGTAAAGTAACAGTAACAGTTACAGTAACAGTAACTTCTGCTATGGTATTTTGGTCATCTTTCCACCCCTGGTAACAGCCAACCAATAGAATCTGGTAGTGATATAACTGGTCAGCATCACCTCCTCCTGGAAATCAACAGTTGTCACTGGGATTTGAAAGCCCGGCAAGGACCCATAAAACATGGCCAGCTACAGACCTATAAGCCTCGTTAGCCACACTGGTAACATTTTGAACACATCCTCATCTCAAGTCTCAACAGCCATACTGAACACCTGAGTGTCCTTGCAATTCACCAAGCCAGATTCAGAAAGCACACACCTTGGCAGTTTTCTTTGACATTGAAACAACCACTTGACAAAATGTGGCACAATGGATTTTTATACAAGCTATGTGACACAAACCTTTAACTACCCCACGCCATCTGCAACACCATTGTCAGTTTCCTCAGCAACTGTCAAATCGAAGTCAAGGCTCAGCTCACTCCTCCTTCATCCACTACGTGTCTCATATCTATTACCCGCCGCTACTATTACTCCAAATCACCACTAACTGAATAAACTTACATACATATCTTTCTCTTCTCGCCATTTTAAAACAGTTATAATCCAATTGAATCTCTTGTCCTCTCTATCCATCCCCCCTTTTCATGTGATTATTATTCCAGTATCATTATAAATCAATTAATCAATAATGTGTGTCTTAGGTACAAATTACACTATCACAGCAACCACGTCCGCTTTGCCCCGCCTGTCTCTATCTCGCTCTGTCTCTGTCCATTGGCCCACTGCCGCCCCTCCTTCTCCCTCCCGAGACTGATAGAAAAGAGTAGATGCTCTGACCTCGCCAACACGTACAGTTCAGCTCCTGGTGCAACTTAAAGCTGAACAGATGAGCAGCTACCATGCAGTCAGACTGCTCGTCTCTCTCTGTGGGGTTTGTATTGTGGACACCGGCAGACAGCAGCAATCGCTCAGAACCGGTTTTCAGCAGTAACTGGTCGGAACCGGATTTTAACGGCAGCTCCGGGACTGCGTACCGACCTTTCTCTCCATCCACCACTGTACTCCTCGCGCTGCTGATGACACTACTCGTCGCAGCCACGGTGCTCGGGAACGCGCTCGTCATCCTGTGTTTTCTGGTGGAGAAAAACCTGAGGAGCAGAGGAAATTTTTTCTTTCTAAATCTGGCCATAGCGGACTTTCTCGTCGGTATTTTGTTTTCTTTATATTCTCGCTTATGTTTTTTATAAAGTATATTCTCCTACATACTGTTTAAATGTCATACATACAGGGATGCAGTGGAGGGAAAACCCACCTATTATTTTCGACATCAATTAATTTCAGTTCATCAGTAGTGAAACTGATTTAATTTATTTGAGGTATTTTAAGGGATAAAAGGCTAATGATTATTTTCTGAAAACATAATTTATTTTGTTGATAATTGCTCATGATGATCACCTACCGGAGGTCACCTTTCTATCACCTTTCTACCTTTCTATTCTATTTGTAATTGTTGCTTATTTATTTTTCATTCATGTTTAATTCCGCCAATTTCATGTCCCATTGAAAAGGAGGTTTGGGAGGCTAGGGAAGCAGACTGTATTGCTGGAGTCGTGGGAGGGTTTGAATCACAGTGGCATGTTGATCAGAACATAAAAGAGCCAAGTCACAGGGCTTCTTCTCATTGGTTTATTGGAGTACTTTGGGTCAAGGTATGTCGTGAGTGTGTGGTTTCTAAAACAAAGACAAATGGAGGAAAACAGTAAATACAATAAAGCAGGTATAGGCATCAATATGACAACAAATACACTATGAGGAAAAGGCTGCATTCTGAGTGACAGTTTAGTTGTCACACATTGTGCAACAGTGGGATAAAAGGAAAAAGGATATAAACAAAATGGATAAAGGGTTAAAGCTTACGAACAAAGGAATCTATAAACCATGTTAAATAAAAGAGATAAGGGCACTTACATGATTCACAAGACACATGGGATTTAACAGGAATAACACAATTGCAGGGTTGTAGGTCAATTCGCTAAGAAGCTCATCAATTTGCAAATTGGGGAGTGTTTAAGTGGTGTTGCATGATCAGTCAGTGACAGTCATTGATTAGTGACTGAATGACGGTGTGGCATGAGTAATGCTGGCTTTGATAGGGTAAAGGGGAAAAGTCTGTGGAAGGGAGAAGGGGCAGAGGAAATGTGTGACTTTTGTACACCTATTATGTTGCTGCTGCAACGACCCAACCTCCCAACTGGTATCAGTAAAGTTTCATTTAAATTTCTCTCATCTCATGTTTGCTAATTAATTTATTTACGTATTTAGTTTTGATCAGATTCTATGCAAGTACGCATTATCATCATTATTATTATTATATAATAATAATAGTAGTAGTAGTAGTATCATCCTTTGTTTTAATGGAAGGTTTTAGCATCCCATGGTCTAAGTGCTGTTTCAGAGCCTTTTCCACCCTGACAAGAATAAAGTTCTGAATACTTGGAATTTTGGGGGGACGAAAATGGTCAGATATAAAGATACTGACTGTTGGCACAAAACATTGGCTATCAGCAGCTTGAAATCCCAAAAATATCAGTATCCACTTTCATTGTTTTCCAGGGGGATTTTGCATCCCGGTGTACATACCGTATGTTCTGACTGGGGAGTGGAGGCTGGGCAGAGGGCTGTGTAAACTGTGGCTGGTGGTGGACTACACACTCTGCACAGCATCCGTCTTCAACATCGTCCTCATCAGCTTCGACCGCTTCATGTCTGTCACCAAAGCCGTAAGGGAAGCCTTACTATGCTCAGTGACTTTTTACTTTTATCCAACACAGTATAATGCAGACGTTCTTCTGAACCAAATGCCATCGAGGTCTCAGACTGCATAGGTTTGGTATGCTTAACAAACACTACACTAGCTGATTTCACTGATTAACGCATTACATCACACAGAAGATACTGTCATCAAACCTGCATTAAACCTAACACATCACTGATTAGTCACTGATTACTGATTGGACTGATTAGTTTGCCCATATTGGACCAATGGACTTTTATTAAAAATGGGATCTGGTCCAGTCACTGTGGTCCACCAGTGATATGATGGATATGATACAGTTTGATGGATGACACATTTATTGTAGAATTGATTTACTTGTTTCTAATGGGACATTTTGATCAGATTTCACACAAGTAGGCATGAATAATATGTGTTTCAATGGAGGGATTTAGTGTCCATGGTCAAAATGCTGTTTCAGAAGCTTTTCACTGACAAGAATAAAATTCTGTGGGGAAAACACTGAATGCTGTTTCAGAAGCTTTTCACTGACGAGAATAAAATTCTGTGGGGAAAACACTGAATACTTGGAATTGTTTGGCATGAAATTGGTTGCATATTGGTGCATAATATCAGTTGATATTACCCAGCTTTGTTGAATACTTATTTGTAATTAACCAATGAAGGCATTTGGAGGTGTGTTAATTCTAGTAACAGACCACTAATTGACATAACAGACTTCTGTCTATCTATCTAATCATATCACTCAGCAGCCAAGACGTCTGGTCCTTTTTGGTGATTTCTAATCAAATTAACTGGCACCACCTTGTGGCGTTCAGACGTTACTAAACTAGAAACATTTTACCAACATTTGTTTTCATTTATTCTGAGAGCATAACACCTTTGATTTCTGGTTAGAGGGTGAATAGGAGTTCTGCTATAGTGTAGCCATAAATGCTAGCTAATGTTGTTTCTGATTACACTTCTGCTACAATGTAGCCCGTGGATGCTAGCTACAGACGTTTCTATGGTTACAGCTTTGCTACAGTGTATCCCATGGATTCTAGCAACAGATGTTTCTATGGTTACAGTTCTGCTACAATGTTGCCACCGTGCATTATCCCTTGATGGCTTTGAATCAAAAATATCCATATTGGCCAAAAATCCATTTCGATCAAACTATCTAACAAATGGGATGGAAAATTCATTTCTCTCTGGTCAGTGCTGTTAATGAACAGCACCAACAAAAAGCACTCTCCATTTCTTTCTCCACAGCTGAGCTACCGATACCAGAAAGGCATGTCTCGTGGAGCTGTACTGAAGATGCTGAGCGTCTGGCTGGCGGCCTTCCTCCTCTACGGACCAGCCATCATCAGCTGGGAATATGCCACTGGCCACAGTGTGGTGCCTGCCCATCAATGCTACGCAGAGTTTTACTTCAACTGGTACTTCCTCATGACCGCCTCCATGTTTGAGTTCTTCACACCCTTCATCAGTGTCACCTACTTCAACGTCAGCATCTACCTGAACATCCGAAGAAGGAAACTGATGAGAGGGGATGAGAAGACGGGCAATGAGGTAGTGACACCACCAGCTGGAAGGAGAGTTTATGAGATGGAGGAACCCAATGGAGGAGGAGGAGTGCAGCCGCAGGTCTTCTTTGTACGAACTGTTGCAGCTGAAAGCCGGAGGGTGAGAATCGCTGACGCCTCCGTCGGCAGGCCAGCCGGTTGCTTTTTTCTCCCCACTGCTAAAGTAACTGTCATGGTGACTGGTGCGGAGCATGGGAGTGCTGCAGGGTCTGAAGACCTCCCTCCAGTCCAAGTGGGAGAAAATTCCCCAAATATTGCTGCCAACAAGTGTTATCTTACCGAACACCATCAGCCTCCGTTGGGTGCTCAACGCCGCCGTTCAGACAGCCGTCTCCGCTTGTCTAGGGATAAGAAGGTTGCCAAGTCCCTGGCAGTGATTGTGTGTGTGTTCGGTCTTTGCTGGGCACCATACACACTGCTGATGATCATCCGGGCAACCTGCCATTCCCAGTGCATTCAGCACTACCTGTATGAGATCTCCTTCTGGCTACTTTGGCTCAACTCCTCCATCAACCCGGTACTCTATCCGCTGTGCCACACCAGCTTCAGACGAGCCTTTAGTAAACTGCTCTGCCCCGTCAAGACTAAGATACAGCCACAGTATATGGAGCACAACTTTTAGTTAGGTCTGAGAACAAAATGATTTGGAAAACAATCTGCCTTTACCTGTGAAAGTATTAACCTGCTGCAACGAACAGTGACCTTGGATTCAGCTATTAAGGTTCGGTTCTAAGTTGATAGTGTAGCAAAAAGGAAGGGAATAATTAAATTGAATGTGCTTAGAATTATATTATATTATTATATTTGTGATAAAGCATAAGCGTTACCAAACAAATCTTAAAGAAAAGAGACCACCTAGACTCTGCTGAAGAGGCTAAATCATGATCAACATGGCACATTCAAAGTGAGTCCTTTTTTGCCAGTGACTGGCTCCCATTGCTGCTTCAGACATATCTTTCACTGCCTGCTTGAAGCTCTGCCCAGGAATGCCTAATTCACCTAGTAGTCTTAAAGAGTAATGAAATACACAGTTTCAGCCTGTCTCTGCCCACCAGATACTTTTGGAAAATGCCAATTTGAGTGATGGAAGTCTGTCAATTTGACAACATATTTGAGATTAGCCTACTAGCTAGCTAACATTAAACAGTGAAGAGTGACGCCGAGTCTCAGGGCACTTCCATGATTGATTTATCTTTCATTTTTGTTAGTTTAAATAAAGATTCAGCCCATACTATCTAAATCTTCTGAAACAAAGGAGGGTGAGGGTGGCCCTGAAAACAGCCTGCTGAAATGATATCTGTAATGTTGAGTTCATGTCCAGTATTGTTAGGTTTCACCATCATACAAATATATTTACAGCTCAGAAAACGTGATTAAGTGTTGAATATCTCTTGTGTGTACCTGGCTGCCCTTGGCATCCAACCTCCACAAAGCATAGCCTTGGTTTCCAACCGCATTGCTCCACCTCTGCCAACGCCTCAGTATATCTAAGCATTTCCCTTTATTATGTAACATCTAAATCCAAGAAGAAGAATCTAAATCTAGAAGGGTTATAAGGTCCTTTGGTCAGATCCTGAGTATGATTAGGTCGTGCTGGGGTCAGTGGTAGGTCAACTTCACAGCAGGTGATCATTGAGGAGAAAGGACTCACCACTGGGTATAGAGGGAAGGCTCCACCATGGAAGAGGTGACCTCTTGGTGTCCATACACGTAACCCATCAGAATGTAGTATTTATGCTATTTTAACATCTGATTCCTCTACAAAGGAAGTAAAATAATCACCAAGCACAAAAGTGCCTGCTACTTTATATCACACTGTTTCTTTTTAAAATGATAATAAAACTGTGGAATAGCAAACTCCTCAGTGTTGGTTGTATAGCTGGACAACTAATGGTACTCTATTCTCTTCTCTTGTATTCTATTCTATTTTCTATTGGGGAGGTCGTACAGTGGGACTCTCTTACTTCGAACCAGGACCAAAGCATTGGGATGGTAACTTTCAAAATCGAGTGAAACTGTTACAGATTACTGCTTCCAACTGAAATGACTGACACAATGCACTTGATTACTCCAAGTTAGTAATGTCATCTGTTGCTTTCAGGTACTTGAATGTCATCATCTACAAGCATTATTTTGAAGTTATGTTGGCAACAATTGTCTTACAATCAAATTATCTTTTCCCCTTTCTTTTGTTTCTAAGTAACCCAACAAGTATTGCTGTGCTTTGTATCCCTGTTTCCCATGACATGTTCTGTCTGTACTATCTTACTCCCCACCCTGGGCTGGAAAACAGGCTGTACTGTCAATTCAAACCGTGTAAGGTTGCACAAGTTGACATCCACAACTTTGAGGTGTTCCTATTCAGACTTGGACAATTAAATGTGCGCACTGAGGATTTTGCTTTGTCTTTGCTTATGTGTGGATTTTTTCAAAACCATGGCTTCTTTGTCTTTCCCATGGATCGAAAATTCTCTACTACTATTCTCTTCTCTACTCTATTTTCTACTGAATCATTGCCTTTAAATGTGATTGTTGCCGGGATGGAAAGGACACATTACATTACATTACAGTCATTTCTGTCAGCCAACTCACATATTTATTATGACATTTATATGGGATATATGAGATATTTATATGAGAATAAAATGTAAATGCAGATTTGGCGTTGGGCCCTGTTGCATCGCCCTCCGCTTAACTCACTTAGCCAGCCAAGTGAGGCAGGGAGGGGCAGTAATCCCCTAGGGGGGCTAAGAACAGAGCCAGTGGATGCTGGGGAGGTGGTGGGGTGAGAGCTTCATCATCATCAGCATAAACAGCAACAGAGCAACGCAGTGAGCAGAGCGGCAGCAGGAGAGAATGAGCAGAGAGATTGATGGTTTAAATAGACCGAGCAATTGCAGTACTATGCATACGCTCAGCTGACAAGTCAGCTGACTGAGCTGTAACGCCTCCTCAAGTGTGACTGCCAGAAATAACTCTGCCTTGCTTCGTTCCATTTAGCAGACGCTTTTATCCAAAGTGACTTACAATAAGTGCATTCAACGTAGGTAGGCATGAGAACTACTAGTCACCAGAAATTATAAGTGCATTTCCTTCCTAAATAAGCATCTAAGAGCAGAACCAGTGCTAAGGTAAAAGATCAATAAGTTAGATACCAACTTTTATTAAAACAAATCAATCAATCAAATCAAATCAACAAGAGTTAAGAGGAAGGGTCAGGGTAGTGTTTCTTGAAGAGGAAGGGTCAGTGTAGTGTTTCTAGAAGAGGAAGGGTCAGGGTAGTGTTTCTTGAAGAGGAAGAGTCAGGGTAGTGTTTCTTGAAGAGGAAGAGTCAGGGTAGTGTATCTGGAAGAGGAAGGGTCAGGGTAGTGTTTCTAGAAGAGGAAGGGTCAGGGTAGTGTTCCTTGAAGAGGAAGGGTCAGGGTAGTGTCTCTAGAAGAGGAAGGGTCAGGGTAGTATCTCTAGAAGAGGAAGGGTCAGGGTAGTGTTTCTTGAAGAGGAAGGGTCAGGGTAGTGTTTCTTAGAGGAAGGGTCAGGGTAGTGTTTCTTGAAGAGGAAGGGTCAGGGTAGTCTTTCTTAGAGGAAGGGTCAGGGTAGTGTTTCCTGAAGAGGAAGGGTCAGGGTAGTGTCTCTTGAAGAGGGAGGGTCAGGGTAGTGTTTCCTGAAGAGGAAGGGTCAGGGTAGTGTCTCTTGAAGAGGGAGGGTCAGGGTAGTGTTTCCTGAAGAGGAAGGGTCAGGGTAGTGTCTCTTGAAGAGGGAGGGTCAGGGTAGTGTTTCTTGAAGAGGAAGGGTCAGGGTAGTGTCTCTTGAAGAGGGAGGGTCAGGGTAGTGTTTCTTAGAGGAAGGGTCAGGGTAGTGTTTCTTGAAGAGGAAGGGTCAGGGTAGTCTTTCTTAGAGGAAGGGTCAGGGTAGTGTCTCTTGAAGAGGGAGGGTCAGGGTAGTGTTTCTTGAAGAGGAAGGGTCAGGGTAGTGTTTCTTGAAGAGGTGGGGTATCTGTTAAACTCCCTCCGAGCACCATGGTAATGCCGTCTCCTTTGATGATCCCTTAAAAACTCGAGCACACTTATGGCAGGACACATCTTGATACCTTTCTTGTGGAGAGTCACCAAATTGCTTTAATATAATTCCAATTGTTCAGAGACCAATCAACAGCCTTGCATGGTCAAAATCATTTGCTTCATGTTTTTATGACTCAGCAGTTCATATCCTTTTTGATGTCTTTGGTGTTTATTAGTATGCATACTTCTTGTTTTACATCAGGAAACCAATGGGACCAATTCATCACCACAAGGTCTCATCTTGCTGGGGGCTTTATATTTCAACAGTAACTTGTTTGACAGAGTGTAAAAAACAATTTAAACACTACTGTGCAACACTTAATGGAAAAAAAACCATATAACACTAAGACTTCTGGGCCCATTTTGTTGTTTGGTGGTGCATCTTTGTTATTTCTGCAGATAACCAAACAGACGAAAGATATTTATAATATTAAGATATTTCTAGCACAGCTACAATGGAGTTTGCTAGCAGACACTTTTTCAGCTATCTAAAACATGGTTTCTCAGAACCAAAGAGCAAAGACTTCTTTCTAGACAGACGTTCAAGAATCATACAGGGAGGAATCCATTGTAGAAGAGGCAGAGGTACCAATTTCTCCACCGACAGTAGCCAAGATAGACCACAATGCAATGCAGCTATAAGATGTGTTTTGAGTAAGATTCACAAACTAATTGGCTATTGGCCTTTGTTTGAAAGCAACAAGTTCATGCCCGGTCTTTAGGGGTTGTTGAAAGGCATTTAGGGAAATGTAGGAAATCACTAGAATTAGATGAGGCAGGTTGAGGGAAAGCGGCTACAACAAAAAAGTAAATTGCAACATTTCAATCACAAAGAAACTCCTAGAATGCTTTGAAAATCACTCATTGATTATATATAACAGTGTAAGAGGATCTGAGGGTGGAATTTTCCTTTAAGTCAAGGTATGAATCAGGCCCTATGTGAATACAGAAGTAACTCATGCAAGAATTGAAAGTGTCAGTAGGAATGCCTGTGAACTAGCCACCAGCCACGTGGCACCAGACACGATTACGGTGGTAAAACACACCGTAATTGTGGCTGGTGCTTTGCCTTAAAGGTGCTCCATATAGCATTAAACGGCAATATATCAGTCAGATTAATTGTGATACTTTGGTAGAATTACTGTAAAATGAGAGCATGGTAGAGATGAGTGGTAGCCTCTATCTCACACCAGTGGTATTGTAAGTGCTAGTGTTTCTCCAAACCACATTTACCATTGTTGCTTCCTGCCCCTCTTCCCTCCGCCTCCCTGGTGTCTTTGGCTTTACTGAAGAGGATAAACATGTTGGAAGTGATTTTTCCTTCTGCCATTATGAGAAACTCTGAAAGCTTTAGCTCCATTTGTACAGGAAGAACAGCACCCTCTTCCTGTCTTGTGCCAATCCAGCAGCAACTTGGTGGTACACAATGTAAAATGCAGTGCAGGCTGCCAGTCTTCTTGGTGATAGTTTTGTTTTGTTTACAATAATTAAACTAATGTCTCAAAATTTGTGTGGTAATGATTTGTTGATGGTGAATGGCACCTTTAATTGTACATTTTACTATATTAAATTGAAATGTATCTGTTCATTGTCTCAAATTATTCTTTCGTAAATACAAACATTATAAAAATACCAATTCATACTCAATTTAACAGTCAGTTAAAAAGTCAAGGTAATCAGGAAGTGGGTTGATCTGCACGCAAGTAACTCTGAGAAGAGATGTCTCTTATATTACCATTACAGAAAAGGCCTACTAAATACTGCACACTTTCCCCTGTGACAAAATTTTAACTATCGGAAGGAGTTTAGGGATCAATGTATAGAAAGCTGCAGAACTAGAATTGATAAAGCCCTTAAAACCACAGTAGGCTGAGAGAATGCTGCAATGCTAGACAGAGAGGCTGACCAGTAACTGAAAGGTTGTTGGTTTGATTCACAGGAAGAAGCTGGTGTGTTTACCACTGTGAACTAGCAGCTGAGGGTTAGCCAGTATTACACAAACATTACCAAGGTGCTTAATCCCAAAGTACAGTCGAACCAGTACTCTGACCTCTCTGATGAAATGCATCAGATCAGATCTGCAGAAAAGGCAAATTCCAGTTGAGTAAATTAATGTTAAATCTGTTTGAAAAGTAGATCCATCATCCACCCAGTCAGTGTGTTCTGATGTGGTCACACCAGCTCTGACATCTAGTACACTGTTTATGCAGGCTACAGCCTTGGATCCTGTCTCCAGCCATAGAAAACAGCCAAGTCATGAGTCATCGTGGCTTAAACTCTCTTCACCATTGAAACCAAAAAAACAACTAAATTCAGTATCATTATTATGCATTGCACCCCATAGCTCTGCAGCTGAGTGCATGTGCAGAGTGCAGAATGAATCAGCGACTGATGTTTTTTTGTTTTTTTTAAATGACCTGCATTTCGTCCTTGTTTTATCTGAAATGGTCTCTGACTCATCCAGTAGGCAGGCTACACTGAATAGATCGTTGAATAAGAGGTACCTGATGAAAAGCTACAGATCTGCAATATCAAATGTTCACACAAAGTCCAAGAGATAGATGAACACAGTGATTAATCTGAAAGGTTTTTAGTCCTTCTGCCTGACAGATTGGGGGGAAATGACATTATGTGTGTGTACTTTTTCAAATGAGGCGCTCTTGAAGGAAATTCATTTGTAGTTCTGACTGCAAAGGACACAAATCTGAAAGATGAAGAATATGTTTGTAATAATCCTGGAAGCAGAACCATTCAGTTAGATCATTCAAGGTTATCATGAAAGTAAAAATCAAAAAGCGACTGAAATGAATAGATTTTATTATATTTTATTGAAGTCATTTTTATCAATAGTACTTTCTGGAGACATTTTATGCTCTGGTTACACCGACAGGCTGTGCATGTCAAATGAACAGGATGCAGAGATGTCGGATTAATATCAATTTGTTTATTTGTGCAAATGACATTGACAATTGATATTTCTTCTGCATTTTTTTCCTTTTTCTGATTTACAAGAAGGTTATACATAGAATACATGACAGGGATCCGGGGAGGGAGAGGAATAGGTAGATGTTGCCTCCAACACACCATTAACAGCTAAGAAATCAGGTTAGCAGACACTGTTGAAAGCTGCAGCGACTAATGAAATAATCTCACACACACACACACTCGCGTCATCCAGCACTCAGTATGGCAGCTTACCTACTACCATGCAATTTCTGGAGGAATTACCACACCCCCTCCACTGGGCAGAAGACAGCAGCCACAAATAAATGGAAGCAATTAGAAGCAAACAGAGAGAAAAGACAAATCTGATCAATTTAATCAGAGAGGCGTCGGTCACAGTTGAAAATATGACTGTCCACACGGTGTGACAAGAGGCAGGCAGCTAATGCGCAGTTCTTCAAAACAACTCCTATAATTTCCTCAAAAGGTCACTTGTACTCTCTTCACTGCCCATGGGCTGAGCTGGCAAACGGGCTTGCACTGGACTGGTGTTCATTTTGATCTAAACCTGTTCAGACTTGCCCCTCATCATCCAACAGCAGATTGCTATTAAAAGGCTATTGAGGGGCGGCAACTATCCCCTTAAACATGATGGACGGCCATGACACTTCTATTAGAGCCTGCAACTGTTGTTAGATACGCAACAAAAACAGACAGCGCCTTTAACAAGATTTCAAAATGTGAGGAGGAGTGAGGGGAAGGAGAGACCTATGACCCAGCAGACAGACAGACAGCATGGGATGACATCAATGATGCAGCGACGGACACCGGGTTAGTTCTGTTTATTAAAACATCGTAAACTGAATAGCTCTTGGCTCCCTTTTTCGATGACAAAGCGGTCAACTAGGAATTCACAAAGGAATGATGCCAAAGACTTTGGAAGTGCAAGCTAAAGAGATGTGCCATGTTGTTGATGCACCGCGGTTTCTCAAAATACGTCTCAAACCTATTCTGGCAAAATAGTGATGAAATGGTCCTGGGAGGCAGGGAGGAGGAGGAGGAGGAAGAACTGATGGGGAAAATATAGATAAAAGGGACAAGGAGGGAGAGGAAGAGATTTTAAGAGTAAGGTAGATAGCTCTCGATGTCAAAGTGGGGAAGGTAGCATAATCACATTACTTTTTTTTTCTTTTTTTTTTAACCTTGACCTACTGGATGAGATACCTTGGTGTGAGTGTGTTTTCTTCTGAGTGTGTGTTGTTATATATATTCACAATCTAGTTATATATCTAGAGTTTTGATCCCCACGCCCTCTCCACTTGCTGTGTTTTAAAGGACCAGGCCCTCGTAGGCGGGGCCCTCAGACTCAGGGGACTCCCTCTGCAGGCGGAGATGCTCCAGTGTGTTATGGAAGTGTTTGTTGATTTGCTCAGTTTCCTCGCTGGCCTCCAGGTTGGGGAGATCCTCCCTGATCTTCTGGATCAACTGGTTCAGCACCTGAACAGTAACCTGGGTGGGTGGAGGATAAGGGACGACATTAAAAGGAGAATTCCTTCCCATACAGCATTCATGTTGTATGGGAATAATCTCATCAACTTGATGGTTAAAAACAACATTTGAAGTTTTCTGCCAACGTTGTTGCTCCGGATCTAGAGGCATTTACCAGCTGAAAGATGAATTGAATAGTATTGTCTAGAAGGAAGTTTGTATCCATTGTCGTTCCCACATGAGGTGAATGCAGCATTACGTCAAGGAGTCTAAAGAACCAGTCATAACTGGAATTTGTGGTTTGGTGCTCTGGTCATTTGCAGAGGATAAAAGCAGCAGGATTTCAACACAATTAATGCTAAATGATGTTTATAATGTAAACCAGTTTAAATCAATGGTGCCATTTTGCCCAATTTGATTTGAACCATTTTGGGCTCCATCACTCAATATAATGAGCAGTGGCTACATTTCACACGTTTCAGTTTTTACCAGTTTTTTTTTAAAGCTGCTCTCAGGACAAATGGAATGACAATGACATATTATTGCCAATTCATACTAGCATTTCTTTACCATCATGTCACCATTTGCCACTACATCAAGCAGGATGGAAATCTGTTTACCATGTATTATTGTTGTAAAGCCCTTTGAGACTGTAACTGTGATTAGCTGAGGGCTATACCAATAAACTGGACAATAAAAACACCAAATTGCACATGTAGCCCGATAGCTTTTGACTTCCCTCACTGTGGGAAGAGAGGAGTGTTGCAGAGGAACATTTGCTGCATAAAACCAGCCCTTCAGATGGCGTGTTCTGAAGCCCGCCGTGCTATTGGCAGTCTCTCTAACTTTACACTTCTCTCACTACACTTTCCTGCTTTCACCACGCACACACACACAAATACAAATAAGTGTGGTCAGGCAGATGGCTGGGGTGTGTGGGAGGGATGGATGACAGTTACAAAGCCTCCGAGGCAGAATGTGGACACAAATATAAAAGAGCCCAGAAAATCATTTGGATGCAGGATGAAGGCTGTGCTTAATCAATTTTCTAACTTGGTCAATTTTAGCTGACAGGGTGTCAGCTGTTAGCTGGTATCAGAGGCTTGATCGTGGAGAGGTGGAAGCTAAATCCACGTTCATTGACATCCAAACACACAGCGAGTTAGCCCCTGTAAATCTGTCTCTCAAACTATTGACGTTAATGGGGTCAATCTTTTTAAAGTTCCCTCCCCCAAATAAAGCTAGAGCATTATAGGCATTGTCAGTGAGGAAAATATAGGAGACAATGAGGTAAATACTGGACTTTTGGACCCACAGTGCCATCGTTCGGCTACAAAAACACTTTGGATTTGTCACATCCTGCGTAGAGATTTCCTACCAATGGCCATACCCGACAGCAGAATTTAATTTGGGCAAATAGGATGAATCTATCAACAAGGCATCTCAATGGGTGAGGATGGGATGTTCTTCTCAGTTGCAGCCCCACATCCTGATTCAGGCTGATGAAAAATGATTTCATTTTTACACAGAAATCTGACTAGAATAAGATTTGGTCTTTACTAACTCAGTTTCAAAAGAATGAGGAAATAACTAGTCTGCCTGCAAACCTGACACCTATCACTTGATATCACCTGGGGATATGTTCCTTCTCACATTTAACACAATGTCAATTGCATTTTTCTATTTGAAGAGTATTTGTAGCTAGAAGCTAGAAGCAGACGGTTTTGGTTTCTGATCCAGTTACTAAGCGAGCTCTTCCTGCAACAGCTTTTCAGAATAAGAGGTTTCTCACCGCGTCGTTTTCCCTCTCATAGAAGCAGACGTATCTGTTGAGGATCTCGATGAAGAGCTGGACCTGCAGTGACGGGTCCATGCACTGGTTGGCAATCTTCAGGGCTTTCTTTAGACACTCCATCACCCGCTTTCCATCACGGATCTCAAAAGACAACATCAGACGGTTGGCAAGTACAAATGTGGAAACATTACATTACATCACATCACATTACATTACAGACATTTAAGCAGACGCTTTTATCCAGAGTGACTTACAATAAGTGCATTCTAGTCTAGTCACCAGAAATCGTAAGTGCATTTACTTCCTAAACAAGCATCTAAGAGCAAAAGATCAATACGTTAGCTACCTACTTTTTATTAAACAAATGAGACAAATAAGTGAAGACAAATAAACAAGAGCTAACACTGGTTTAAGTGCAACAAAATGATGTGTCAATGGTCTAGCAGTGCCATGGGCAGAGAACAACAACATAGCGGGGGATAGTAATAATAATAAAAAAGCTCTTTTCTTAACAAAGTATTACAAAACTAAAACATATTTAATACAATTTGAGTATATTTACAAGTAGAAATGAATAAGCCATCTTAGAAGCAAGAAGAGAGAATATAGAGATGCAAAATACACTACTGATAACTTATCAATTACTAGTATGTTATAATGAAGATGGAACCGTTTTTATCGCCACGTTATTTTGACATTCATATTTTTGACTGCGTTTATGAATACTACCATGCTTCAGCTGGCTCTTCATTTGTAGTGCTGTGACTATGTAAAAAAACTAAGTAAAAAAAACTAAAAACTAAAGCTATTGATTTATTACTGGTGCTCCATTCATTGTTGGCACTGTGTTGTTGTATTTGACTCAATAGATCTAGATGGTGTCTCTGAGATGAGGGAAATCTAGCAGTGTGTACCATCAGAAAACCTCCAGTCCTCCTCTCAGCCACTCAGCAACAGTGACTCCTCAGTCTTATTCATCACGCCAGGAGGAGCAGCAGCACAATAGTAGTCCTGACTGACTTAACTAGTCAGTATCACCAGGGTTGGGTCAATTTACTTCCAATTCAACCAGGAAGTGGATTGTCTATGAAACTAAAACAAACTAGACTCTCTTGGATCCTATTCTATACCTAGAGTGAGAATGACGTCGCCAATTTATATTTATATAATAATTATATAATATATTATATACAAATATATAATTTATATTTTGAATGTCGTAAACTACAAGTGAGTAGACCCCAACCCTGAAACACACACACACTTCCCCATTCTTCTATGTGTTGCATCAGGACTAGATGTGGACTAGCAGTGGACTACAGTCTTTATCCTAAAGGCATCCTGAATTTGTCTGAATAGATCCTCCCAATCTCCACTAAGTCACACAACATCCTTCACTTTCAACTCACACCGACTGACCTCTGGCCACCTCCCTTCCATACATGTACAAACATCCACTCAGTGATGATTTAAGGTCTGTCATGCATATTCAGGTTACAGACACAGCTGTCCAGTTTGCATCCTCCCAGAAACACTTTCAACAAGAACAGATAGGGAGACAGACTTCCATCGATTTGTGGAACAACAACGTATTACTGGTGGACACACTGCCAGACTGAACAGACTGAAAAGACACCAGACACTTAACAAGTGGTGTTCGCAGATGATTTGGTCTTGCGTCAGAGAGAAACACACTCGACAACAAGTTAAATTTGGGGAACACATATTTTATGACCAGTTGGTTTTGATGAACACTCACTTGACAACCAATATGAATTGGGGGATGAACACTTGTCAAGTGCCCAGATCCAACTGGTTGCCTTGATGAAAGAGTCCTCACTAAAGACCCTTAGATAAGACCCTTAACTAATACAGTTTCTATTCTGTTCACATACGTCTATTTTTAAAGGTTTTTAGAGTGACTAAAAGTCTGCTAGCGTATATTGCGAATTAGCCAATGTGATTGACTCATACTAGTGAAGAAAATGATGGTGAAAAGAACCATGTGCTACGGGAGGATGTGACTTAGTCGTTCCTGTCAGCCTGCAGCACCAGCTGAACAACCCTTTGATGGAATATGTTAGAATATGAACTCTACTCTCAACATGATGATAGACCTAGGTAGTTTGACACTAGAGACTTTGTTTAGTTGAAACATGGAGACTGAAGGTCTTAAGATGTTAACTAGTAGGTCATAAATGGATCACTGACCAAAACATTGGCAAACATTGAAAGTCACATTTTCAATGTCTAGTTAACAGTAGCGTACGTTAATGAGTTAATTTAAGTGACAGCAAAAGAAAAATAAGATCAATTTAGCTAAATTAACACCACCAAATGTCAACAAATCAGTGTGTCATCCAGTACATAGTATAGTACATAGTACTTGCACTGTATTAATTTGTAACTTTCACCAATACATACTGTGACATCAATTGGTGTAAATGTTATTTTTATCAGGGTAAAAGTGTAAATTTAGTTATGTCTGAACACACTGCAAGATCAACTGTACGACACAAACTAGTGTCGACTTGCTCCACACTTGAAAACCCATGGTTAGAATCAGACTAAAAGTGGTGTCCTCAGCTTGAGTAAGAAAAAAAGACGTAATGGGGAGTAAACCCTAAACTCTTTTTAACCTTTTTAAATGCATAGTACACGTCATACTATGTAGCATCAAAGCGATAGACGTTCTACAAAAACAGGGTCTTTGAACATAAGCATGCTTTTCTGAAAGTAGAAGTGATTTGTGTTTATGTTCGTGGTTGTTGACCTCATGATGATCACCGACATATGGTCATAGTCTAACCACTTTTTTCGTTACCACTACTGTACGCCAGTGAGTAAGAGTATTACCACACACCTCCTCGCCGTGTTTGTCGGTGCTGCGTCCAGACCAGAAGAGGTGGGCACAGATACTGACAGCTCGGCATTGGTCAGGCTTCTTCAACAGCTTGGACGCGGCCAGCGCACACTGAGTCCTCAGCGGCTCGTGATTTTCTTCGCTGAAACATCGCATGCGCTCGAAGGTACCGATGATGAGTGTGATGGCCGCCAACTGGGCTTTGGAGTCGCTGATTTCATCCTCGTACAGAGAGAAGGCCTAATGGGGGGGTGGGGTGGTACAGAAGGAGTGAATGAAGGATGGGGAGGAGGTGAAATGGAGGGAGAAGGAGAGTTCATGAGATGCTTTTCCTTTTACATATCATCCCTGATGATATAAGGAGATTAAATATCTCCTTATTTCCTTTCATCTCGCAGGGTATGAAACTGCAACCCGCCAGGCTTCAGATGTTGGCAAAATGAGTCTCTGCTGGATAAATCAATAAGGTCACCTGGCACACCGTTCTAACTTTAGAACAATCACATTTGAAGCCTCTGTTATATACAGTATTTGGTCTTGGCTCTCAATCATTGTCCTATTCACAAAATCACAATAAAGCTATAAAATGAAGCCATTCTGATAAAGACAGAGGTCAAGAGAAGCAGGTTAGATGCTATTCAGGGATGAGGTCAGGCAAAGGACATGTTGAATGTTTGAAAAAACTTACTGACTGAGTTACAAAAAACCTTGTGACGGTACATTTGGATTGCCAACAAACAGGCCTTTACATTTTAGTTGTTAATGTGCCTCGCAATGAACAAGAAATCTTTCATCTTATCTCATCAAAATAGACTAAAGGGCATATTCTATCACTCTGTGGAATCCTCTCAAGGCTAAAAACAATTTCACAGAAGGCCAAATTTGTCTCTTCTGGCCTCATAAACAGATGAAAAGCACACTGGAGCGCTCAGTAGACCAGGGGTCCGTTCCAAGAAGCAGCTTCAGCATACTCTGAGTCTAACCCTACACTCTGAGTTGATTCATTCTGAGTTTTCCAGATTCCGGTTCCAGAACGGCTGATTTGAGTTAGTTCAGTCAACTTTGTGTATGTTCACCTTGAGTTAAACACGTGCGCGATGACAAAAAAAAAAGCCATCATCAATGGAGGCCCGATTCAGCATGGCAACCGGCAAGCAAAGATCGGCGTACTTCACCCCAGTGGAGTTAGAACTGTTATTAAATGCTTATGGGGAGTATGAACCAATCTTTAAAAAGAAGAGCAACACCACTGCAGCGGCAAAGGAGAGGGAATTGGCTTGGGAGAGAATCGCTGCCCGAGTCAATGCGTACGTTTGAATGCAGTAGTGTATTCATTTAACATTTAACCACACTTTCTTATAATATTACCTACATGTGAGAAAGTGGTGGAATAGTATTGGAAAAAAAATATTTTCATTTAGGTGCAATCCCACGGGCGCAAAGCGCACTTGGCAGCAGCTGAAAATGAAATATAAAAACATTACAATAGAGTCATTTGGCAGATGCTTTTATCCAAAGCGACTTAGAAAGGTGATAGTTAACACTATGTGGGGATCGAACCCACAACCCTGAAACTGAGAGTCTCATGCTCTACCAACTGAGCTGTCTGGGCCAGACATACTTCAATTGGTGTACATGGGGTGACAAATTAGAAAGGCAGATCTAGAAATGTAATTACTGAAACATAAGTTAGAGGTGGGTGCATGGTCACAGGTGAAATGTGTTGTTGGAACGATATAAAATACTAACTGTTGCTTTTGTATTTGTAGGAAATAAAGAAGACCAAATGAAAGGTGTGTTTATTTGACTGCTCGGGGTGGTGGTAGCTTAATCCGTGAACTGTAAACAGGCATATTATATCTCGGACAGCTCTTCCATCCTGGACATAGAACATCTAATCGGGGTCACAAAAATCCTCTCCCGACGTAAGGCTATGCGAATTACTTCCGCTTGAATATCGATCGGGGTTACCGAGGAAAGGACACGCCATGTCCGACAGCTGCTTCAGGTTCAGCAGAGGGAGGAGACAGGGAGAAAGTCAGGGTTTGTTCAAGAAAACCTGCCAGCGAGCAGGTTAGGTTCACAGAGTCAGTTACCATGGTAACTGAATCAGAGTTTGAGTTACCTCTCTTTCTGGAACGGAAAACCCAGAGTTCCCCATCTCAGGGTTACCAAACTCAGAGTTTTCACTAAACCCGCTTTCTGGAACGGGCCCCTGGGGGACATCAACATACTTCTCAGGGATAGATTGTTCTCCTCTTGTGACTCGTACCAAAGTGCACCAAAATAATTCAAAGCATTGATAGTTGTATTAGACATCGTACCTGTGACATGAACTCGTAGGCCACAGTCTCGTGGTTTTCAAAGCCGATCTCGCCTGCAGCCAGCGCCCCCTGCAGGAAGAGTCGGAGGGGCAGCTCTGCAAGCTCGGCCTTGATGAGCGCGCTGATCGTCTGGTGAGCGAAGGAGAAGATCTTCTGACATTTCTTCTCCCACTTGTCATCCTGATGAGAGAAAATAATATTAGGAGGACATTGTATGATATAGTATGAAGAGGAGCGTGTAGTATAGAGAGGGTGTATGTGTACCGATGAGGAGGTTTCCTTGTATCTGAAGGCCAGCTGGTAGGCAGCGAACACCAGAGGGGGGAGGGTGTAGCGGATCCTTTGGTTTCCACCGGCGCCAAAGTGTTTCCGGGCCGTGTTCAGAATCTGACAAAAAAAAAAATCATCATTTTAACTTCAATGAAAACAAGGCAATAGTAAACATGTTGTCCCTCAATGATGTGGTCAACCGTTGGGCCAATCAGCAACAAGTTGTGAAAAAGGTAAATGTTTCTCTGGGCCAATCAGTAAATACATGAAAAAAGGGGGAAAACGTTTTTTCAATATACTCAAAATCCAACAAATTGTTAGGGTAGCCTATGTGTGCACTAAATGTCATGTTATTTGAACTTGCAGTGTGAGGGATAAGAGTGGTTATTACATTTTATTACATTTTGGCCTGACATTGTAGCGCCCCCATTGGGTCAATCAGCATAATTTTGAAAATGCTGGAATGCAGTGGTGGCTTACGTTTCCCTGAGCTTCATCAAAATCCAATCATTTTCTGTACAAACCTGCAACACTTAGCCCTAAACATCATATAAGATTTTACACATGTAAACCAGTGCATTTGGTTTACTTTTTGAGAATTTCAACTTCAAAGCTGAACGTAAACACACATGCAAACATAAAGAAACTAATTGTATTGGGGAAGAGTTCTTACCAGGTACTGTTGGTCAGGGTCGTCAGAGTACAGTAGGTGGATGAAACGACCCACAAGGCTCTGCTCCTCAGCAAAGTCCTCGGGATCAGGGTCCTCAGCTGGCTGGTCTGGCTGGTCCTGGATCAGCGTAGACACTAGGCTTAGGATGGCGTCCACCTAGGGGAACCGATGGAAGGGAAGGAGTGGAATTAGTACTTTAACAACAGAAGTCATAGACATAGAGAATTTAAGAGAAGTTTATCAAATCAAAATATTCCTTCCCTTCTTCCCTTGTACCCTGCTTGGGGTTACTGAGCTAGTATCTTGCTCAAGAATACTTCCGTAGTGAAATACTACATTTATTTATTTAATCTAAGTTAGGGCTTCCAGGAAAATTGTAACTGTGGTGCCTGCAATTTGGATTGTTGATTGCACTCACTGTAAGTCAGCTGAATGTCTAAAATGTAAAATGTTGACATCATGTGGTTTTATTGGCGAGTGATCAAACCTGCTCCTGTGACACAATGGTGGTGTTGTAGTCCAGTGTGTTGCTCAGCACATAGCAACTCATGCTCTTGCGTGACTCGTAGTCAAAGTACTCAAAGAGCGGCGGGAAGTGCTTCAGCTGCAGCACCGTCAGGATGTTGTTGTAGGTGTCCACCGGGATCTTCAGCAGTCTGGTCAGCTCCTTGGACACCGCACTGCTGGTTGCAATGCTGAGGGAGGAAGAGGAAGAGAATTTGAACAAAGTAGTGAGGGATGAAAGAGGAAAAGGGGTTACTTTCAGCCCGTGTAAAGGTGCTAGGGACCTGCTAGGTATTAGCTTGGTATTAGTGTTAGTAGCCACATTTCCCTGCTTGTACTTCCTGTCCCCACTCTCCCTCCTTGGCTGAAGAGGATAAACATGTTCAAAGTGATTTTTCCATTGGAACATTTCACTCCTTCCACCATCTGCCATTGTGAGAAACTCTACAATAAGAGCACTAATGTTTAGTATTTGGTGGCATATCCTAAATCTGCATCTCACTGAATCCACCATATGCTGGGTTTCTTCTCTGGCGATGCTCTGCCAGGCCTGTACTGCAGCCATCTTTTGTTGTTTGTTTTTTTTGCCTTAAGCATCATCTTCAGTAAATGAAATGCATGTTGAATGGGATCCAAATCTGGAGACTGACTTGGCCAGTCAAGAACATGCCACTTCTTGGCCCTGAAAAACACCCTAGTTGCTCCTGGATCATTGCTGTGTTTCAGATCATTGTCTTGCTGTAAGACGAAGCACCAAGTTTGGAGGCATTTGCTTGTACTTGTGCAGACAAGATGTCTCTGTGGACTTCACAATTAATACTGCCGATAGCAGTTACAAGACAAGTGAGCCAGTTCCAGTAGCAGCTATACATGCCCAAGCCACAAGACTCCCTCCACCATGTTTCACAGATGAGGTGGTATGCTGTGGGTCTTGGCCAGTTCCTTTCTTTCTCCACACTTTCCTCTTGTCATAACTCTGGTAGTTAATCTCGGTCTAATCTGTCAACACAATCTTTTTCCAGAACTCTGCATTATGATGAGAATTCTTGGGTCATGAACTGGAGAGGTCTTCCTCGGCCTACCAGGTCATTTGCGATTGCTGAGCTCACCAGTGCTCTCTTTTTTCTTAACGATATTCCAAACTGTTGACTTTGGTAAGAGTAGTGTTTGGGCTATGTCTTGCTTTGTCCAGGTGTAAATCAGTCCCTGATTAGAAGGCTGGTATGAAAACCAGTAGTGGTATGAGCCTTGAGGAACAAGATCGAAAGCCGCTGCTCTATGGCAAGCATCAGGAGGGTAGGACATCATTCTTTTGGAATGACTTCTGTAAATGTTCTCTGGAGTGTGGCACAAGGGATTGTTACACCATATCCTGTACAGCAGATTGACCCATTTGTAAAATACACTGATATTCCATGACTTCAGGGAATTTAATTCTCCGTCTGTAATATATCAATCAAAATTTCATGATATTCCAGAAATCCCATGACCAGTGAGAACCCCCTCCCCAGCACTTATCCAAATACACTACAGCCCTTAAAACTTAAGTGTGTCAGGACTTTGCAGACTTACTGTTCCAAGTTGAGCTTGTTGAAGATGTCCACGGTGCTCTCCAAGACCTTATCTACATAGTCCACACGGTCAGGATAGCACTTCATGGCCAGGTTGATCAGAGAAACCTGGAGAGAGACCACGTCCTCTGATGGCATGTCCTGACGAGACTGGAGGAGCAAACCACAGGATGAACATCATCAGCATGTGGAAAGCAGCGTTCGTTTTCAGCTTTTACTTGGGCTCACCTTACCTTGGCAGGTCTAGCACATGAAGGTTTGACTGATATGGGTTTCTGAAGGCCAATGGTGTTTATTGTTTTTTATGCCCCCCAAAAAATAGTATTAGTATTCAGTGTTTCTCCCAGATTTGTATTCCCGACAAAAATGATCTCTCTTGTTTCAGAGGCTCTGTCAACACCTCTGAAACAGCATTTATACTATGGGACACCAAAAGTCATTGAAACCCAAGATAATCAGGATCATAACAGAAAAAAAAAAAAACACACAAAAACACATTCGTGCATATTTGTGTGGAACTCAATCAAAATGTTGGACTCTGCACATACAGCAGCAAAGTAAATGTATCACAGATTAAATGTGATTACGGCATTAGTATTCAGAATGACAAGCTCATTGTTTCATCCCACCTACTGAAAACCCAGCGAGGGAATCAGGAGAAAAGCTCACAATTCTTTCTTTCTCGCTTTCAGTTTAACAGCTGGGGAGTGATTTTGTATAAAACAGCATTACACCTGTTGTTTACAGACTGGTTATATTGTCCTTACGGGGAACAAGGCAATGTAAACTACCTGAATGACAGTGGCCACTTGCTGAGAGAAGATGTCGAAGAGTTTTATCTCAGCTGGGATGCCAGGGCCATCTTCTCGGTGTGCAAACAGGGCTAGTCTGAAGACCAGACCAGAAAACAACGTTAGAGAGTCAGAGAGTGACGGAGTGGCGGTCTTCATCTTCCTTCAATGCTGAAGACCTTTGAAGTTGAACTGTTGTCCTTTAATTTACATAGAGACAGAATCACTGTTCCTTTTGATAACATTTCGGTATTTTGTGTTGTAATCTTGTTGTAATCTAAGGCTAAAAAAAACACATGACATGAGACAATCTACAACAGAATGGCTCAAACAGGAAAATTCACATTTTGTAATGGTAACTACAGGAAACATTTCGTTGAGTTATTGCTGGTTACACCAGTTGCAAAATCTCATGGTTCACATAGTTTTTCCAATCTCTTAATATTTCAACAATATGTTCAATAAAGACATAAAGACTAAAAGTACACATTTGTGTGTGTTATTTGTTAAATCACATTGTTAATTTTCATGACTTAGATGAAGATCAGACCATATTTTAGGAGCCATTTACACAAGTTGCATGTAATTCAAAAGGGTTCACAAACCTTTTCTCACATCTGTATTTTTAAGAACCAATACCTCTACACTGTAATGTTTATGTGATTGTGATCACTACAGCATGGTTAATGATTTGGCTTCATCTTCAACTGTGTGCACAAATGATAACATTACTAATCACATAAAAAGTAGGCACTGTCAATCAAATGGAAATATTTGTACAAAACTAAGTTTCTCTTTCCACTCAAGCTTAATTTAATTTGGGTTGTATCGCTAAAATTTACAGTGATAGTGGAATGAGGCGTACCTGTCGATGAGGGCGATGATGATGTTTTTGACGTTGACGTGCTGATGCAGCTCAGCACAGGAACGCAGGAATGGGTTGAGGGTCTGAAGGTGGAACTCATCTGGGAAAACCTTAAAAGGACCGATGACAGACTGAGCCAGAGAAGCAGAAATCCAAATGTGCATAGACACGTTTGCTTGGTAATATTTCATTAGCTCACACTTACAGTTCCAGTGTAATATTGTATTGTATTTCTGTATACACACAGGCTGCTAAATCTCAGAGGAAAAGTGAAAGTCTGGAACCAGGCAGGCATAGCTTGATACTGAAGTAATAATGCAAGGCCAGGTTTTGAAAAGATCTCCAATGAACAAATTCAGTTCCAACGCCATTTGGTTCAAATACTAGATGATGCACAAGAGTGTGAGTGTATGAGAGTGCTGCTATAATCGTAAGTATTCAATACACACAATACACACAAGGATGGCTAATGGCTGGATCACTTTCCTTGAATCAGAAACACAATCAGAAGTGCCCATCCTTTGGACCATAGGTGTAGATGAGGTCAATGTCTACCTGAATGATGCACTCCATCAGATACTCTTGAGCCAGCGAGTCTCTGCAGTTCACAACCTGCTCCAGCACTCCAGCAAGTACTATCTGCGAAGAGGGAGAGAGGATTAAGAAGAGGAAGAAAAAGCAGCAAATTTTACCAGCCATTTCATGGTGGCCAAAATCACTAATCACTAAGTAATTAGTAACAGATTAAGACTTTCAAAAGAATCCAAGTACTTTGAGAGATGACGTTATAATAGACATCTACTTTTAGACATCTACTACTACTGCTAGAGTTTTCTAGCAGCCTCACATGATTACAGAAGATTACCATGAAGGATGTAAAGACTGCTTCATTGTTCAATGTTAGTCTTTTTGTTGTATCCCATTTGAGTAAAGTGAGGTCATGAACCAGTCGTCATCAACAACACTACCACGGAGAGCCAAGCTGAAATAAATGGAAGAGCCCTTGTAAAGTGAAGAGGTTTGAGGCTCGCAGCAACAAAAGGAAAAATGATTGCTATTTTGCATATTCAAATGCGCTTGAGTTTTCACGAGAAAGCATTAATAACCCTCAACACCCAAAAAGATCAGCTTGGGTCTAAGTGGCACTTATGGGAGACTCGTCAGCTTGTTGGCCTGCCAACAAGCTTTTTGATCTGAACTGAACCAGCTTAAAAAATAGTGGTGCATATTTTACATTCAAGAGGGGAAACATCTGCAAGGCAATTAGCATGATAAAGGACAAGAGCATTTAATCTATTGACAGTGGAACACACTTCATCTCACACACAAACACACACCTTCTAATGATGACATTCATTACCTAACCCAAATCCTCACCACTACATGCCTAGCCTTAAACCCTAATCCTAAACTAGCCCCTTGATGAAATGACGACCAACCAAAATGTTCTCACTCTGTGATAACCAGTTTATGTTTGAGAACTTCTATGATAAAAGTAGAACACAGACCTGTTTGTACTTATCCACGTTGACTCCCTCCAGCTGGCTGAGGCGAACCAGGTTGGTTCCCACCAGGATCCTCAGCTCTTGCCTTTCTTTCTCCCTCTTCTCTCGGTCTCGGCTGTGGCCCTGATGCTGCATTCGAACCCATAGCTTGTTCATCTCCGCAAAGTTCAGCAGGACAAAGTCAATGGAGTCATTGACGTCGCCAGTCATCTCTTCTGTTCCTCTGTGGGGAGAAATGGGAAAGGCTATTAAGTTAGAAGTTAAGAATTGCACTTTGCAAGGTTTAAAAAAAAACAAAAAAACACACCAACGTATGGTGAGGTGGCATGGCCGCCTTCATCACTGACAGAAAACAGGGTTTCTGCAGGTGTCAGCAAGTTCAATTTAAGACTTTGTAAGACCTTTTTAATGCCACTAAGAATGCAATTTAAGACCAATTATGCGACAAAAATGAATGCAAAAAAACAAACAGTAGTATTTGACAGCTGTTTTATGTTTTTCACTCTGCATGTGCGATTCCAAAGCTTTGATTCCTATCGTGTCTAATCTGAAGGTTCAAATGAAGCAGCAGGCTTTGTGCTCATTTGACTCCACTGGCTTCAACCAAGTAGCAGACTTGTTGTTGTCTGCCCATGTGTGGCTGAATTTGCACTTCCCCATAGTAGCTGGCTGTGGCAGAGACCACAAAGAAATAATGGTGCAAACTTTTTCAAGTTAGAATTCCCAGTTGGAAACTCGGGCAAGATCCAACTGGCTGAGTTTGCCGATATAAACACACCTGACGTCACAGCAATGAACAGTGAACACCGTGAACAGTAAACACTTTGCATCAATTTTTACTTCATATGTTCATATGTGTAATATGTTTTTGTTATGAAAACATGTTGAAACAACTTTGCACTTTCAGATTTGTAACGAAATTCGGTTGATTTGTGCTCAACATTACGAAAATAGTCTTTACTAGCGTGTGGTACTAGCCTACTAACATTAACGTTACTAGTTCACTGATATGCGCCGTGTCTCTTCACTAATGGTGCTGTAGTAGTTGATGTAGGTCTTTAGATGCTTGTGAAATTCCGGAGGAGGGTAGGAAGAGACAGAGCTGCAGTGTCTTGACAGTGGACTGCAGCAGTCAGAGTCAAACAACTGAAAACACAGCAACAGCGTCTGACAATCAACCACATCTTCAACTGAATCCCATTACACCTCAACTGGTTGACAAACTGGTGTCAGGAGCCAAACTGCTACCTGCAATCTAAAACAACACAGATCCATCCAGGATTGGCTGAACGAAGGGGAAAGAACTACTGGCAGATTCCGGTAGACTGTTTTTCCTGTTGGGGGGGGGATGGGGATAGCTGAAGTTTCCTAAGTACTGAAGTATTCAGGTGCACAGTCATCATGAGAAGTATGAAGATAGATAGATGAGGCACATGAAAGGAAGCTTAGCCTTGCTTACTCTGCTTGCTCTCCATCGTCGGGGAGGATGTTGCGGGTGCACTGCAGCAGGTAGTTCCTGAGGAAGAGGCCTCTCAGTGGGTGCTGGACACCACGACACATCTCCACCAGGTCCTTCAGGATGTCCTTACGAGACTGGGGAAAGGAGCGGACGTACACCACGCCTACGGTGATCAGAAGGTAGCTGGGGAGAGGGGGCAAAGCAAAGAGGGTCAATCTGAACAGAAATTCAGCAAATGTGCCAGACCTATAAGGTAAGATGAGATACAACTTTAATACTCTTTGTGGGGAAACTGGGTCATTGCAGATACAACACAATACATACAGTAAAGAAAAAGCATAGGAGATCGGCTACTGGCAAATTTAATCCAAAGATATTGTTATCAGCCTTCAAAGGCAGTCTAACCCTACTTAAAACTTTGTGTCAGTTCAACATGAAGTGGTACTCACAGTCTAGGGATGATGTTGCCTGCATACTGGACCAGCTCATAGAGATCAGCCACCTTCCGTCCCTTGGCAAACTCGTCAGTCAGATAGACCTCTAGGTAGTGGAGTTCATCAGAGATGGCCATGTCTGGAGCTATTGTTAGGGACTGGTTCAACCCATCCTAGAACAATCACTACACCAGAGCAGATCACCACAATAACGGCACGGCTGCCACGAAATATAACGGCAATGTATAGAAATTGATCGAAATTGATCTTCAATATAAGACGTGCCTTTTTTTGATATTGACTCAACAACGTTCCAATATAGAACTAGTTACTGTCCACAAAGTGACATTCCCCCAGCTTGTAGCTGACGTGGCATGTGAGTTAACGAGTGTAGGCAGAGTTAGTACCTGTATTTGGTATTGGGGGGGTCATTAGGACACTGAACTGACACACATCCAACCAATAATGACTCTCGTATGTTTGCACTCTTGTATGTTTGCACAGAGTTTTAACATTGCACATTCATTTTGCACATGTACTCAATTGTTTATTTTCACATTGCCATATTGTCTTTTTATTTATTTTATTTTTAGTTCTTGTAGTAGTTTTTTGTAATATCTTTATCTTTTGTAATATATGTGACAAATAAAAACCTGTGAACATTTGAACTTTGAAGGGATGGTATCCATCTTAGCATGTTCCTAATAATAGCTTCTTTGTCAAATGTCTTTCGAAAACACACTGCACTCCAAAGTCTGATTCACTAAGAAAAAACACAAAGCTTAGCAGTGGCTCCTTTTCAATCAGGGCCAAAATTGTCAAGAGAATGTGCAAGAAATGTCTGAAAAATTGATGTGAAACTCATTATTATAAAGCCTTATTAGTGTTGTAGAGGATACAGAGTTCATAGTAGCTCTTTGGAGAGAGCATGGAGGTCCTGAGCTCCCCCAGCATGTTGGAGGCATGCTTCAGCGCATCCATCAGCTTGTTCTTGTCCTGTAGTCAGGTTGGACACACATGGTCATGGCAGAGTACAAATACTTTTTATTAATGTTGAAAAAGTCTAATAAATGTTTGCAGCATTAATGCCATACATTTAAGACTTCCAGGACCTGCAGACACCCTGAATGTGTTGCCAAATACTCACCATCATAACACATTGACATTTAAAAAAATAAAAAATAAAATAAAAAAAGTAGTCCGAATTTTCAAGATACTTTTGAAAAATAAAGTCACTTTCAGGAAAATCAATAAATCTAGTGACAATGTGGCCAAGTTGGCAAAAGTTGCCGTTTTATCCAAGCAGACAGAACACTTGCCAAGAAGGAGATGTCTGCTTATTGATCTTTATTTATCTCTGGCAACAGCCAATGGATATTTAGCTGAGAGGGCAAGAAAAAGACAGTAAGACGGAAGAGAACACTAGAAAGCAAGTTTACATCAGTAACATTGCCAACTTCACTTGCTACACTCTTGATAAAGTGTGTGTGTGTGTGTGTGTGTGTGTGTGTGTGTGTGTGTGTTGTGTTCAGCGGCCACTTCCCCCCCTGCATGTGTTGTGTGTGTACAATGTTGCAATTAAAGTCGTTCTTCTTAAAGTGTAATACAATTTTATTTGGAGGATTAAATCTCGTATGGTATAAAATGGCAGCATGTCTGGATCAATCCACACAAGTATACAATTACAAATAAAGTGAAAGAAGGCTCACATAAAAAATGTCAGTCATGTTATCCTCCTAGTAATGGACTAAACTGGTCTGGACGAATGGGGAAATGATTTTGAATGACATAATAGGGTAGTATGTGATCTCTCGTAGTGACGCGTAGTGTGTACAGCTTCTGACACAGCAAGCAAACCATTAGTCAAACCACCAGTCATTTAGACCTATAGTTTGTTTTCTTTGGTCCGAACTATAGTGGGCAAGTTTACTTTGTTGAACTTTTGCATTTGGTTTGTTATGGTTCACACTGGTAATGGTGGTAACGAGTTTACCCATGCACACCCCTGTTGTAGTAGTCAGTAAATCTTTATTCCTATGATTAACAATAGCTTAATGGCCATGCAAGTAAAACACAGATCAAAAAGTAATGTAGTCCTTAGTGTTTGAGATTTTCATTGATCAAAATGTGATTTGTGTGCGAGAATGAATTATTTAGACCACAGTTTACTAACACGTTTACATACCAGGCATCGCTTCATCTGGAAGGATTGCACCTTAACAGCCTGCACCGCTTCATCCAGAAGCTTCTCCTGCTCGTCCTGGGGGGACTGCTGCGTGGTGGGCTGAAACACCAGGAGAACGGAAACAGCTTGAGTTGAATCTTGTATGAATCAAAAAGCAACTTGTTAACTAGGACAGCATTATAAACCAAAAATATTTAAAAGGAACACTTCACTATTCATTCATTCATGCTATATTTTCTGCTTATAGAGCTTCTCCAACAGATCCTACAATACCCAGTATTTATTGCAAATGCTGCATTCTGAGCACCAACCCCCCCTCATTTTACTGCAGAAGACATGTGACAGAGACATGAAGGCTGAGTTGATGGGGGGGAAAGCAACATTAGAAAATTAACACCTGGCCCTATTTCCCTGCATGTTTCCCAGACTCAGAACAGATGGAGGCAAACCGAGTGGAGCAGTTCCTCAGCCACTAGAGAAACGTAGCCGGACAGAGCAACCTGTGGCTTGTAGATAGGAACGTAGTTTTCATGAGTCTCAAAATCAAGAGCTTCAAACAGCTTCTCCGAGACACAGAACAAGTAGACAAAAACAGTACCATCTAATAGCATCTACTAGTGAGGACTGATTGATGGAGATAAGGTTGGAAAATGGTGGAGCGGGGTGTGAGAGTAGAACGTGATGTGAAGAAATCGTCCACCCACAGAGGGCGCATGTCATTCCATCAGTAGTGACAGTATATGGATATATATTGTATACTACTATAAATAGATATAAATAGATATACAATTTCCGAGTTCTTTGAGGAAGTATTAAGGGGTGAATGATGGAGTAAAGAGACACAGTTTTCCATTAATATATAAACCTATATAAACCTACATGTCATACACAGTATGTGCACGCCACTCCTCACCTCACATCTCTTACTGCAAAACTGATTGAATCCAATCCAAAAACCAATGTGCTATATCTACTCAAATGTTGTGCATCTATATAATTCATCAACTCATAATAGTAGTGCAAGCTAACAGTCAGCTACTTTAATTCTTTGTTATAGAAACTACTTTGATCATAACTAAACAACAAGGCAAGAATTGTATGACATATTGAAGATTGGATCATAATGACTCAGAAAAAGTTTTGAGTGATAATCAAGACCTGGCACATTTTAAATAGATTGGTGTTACATCCTCTCGAGGCTATGTGTAAGCGACCCTGTGTGTAGAAGGGAGACCAATCATTCAGATTCAGTCAAAGTTCAGAAGACATCCGTTTTTGCTCACTACTAACTAAAGAAATGAATTCAAGACTTGACACTAGTGTGATGGCAAAACTCACGAGAGCCTCTTCATGTCAGGTGACAGAATGAAACCTCTTTACTGCCAGATGAGACTACAAAAGTTAAGATACCATACATTGGGTCACTCTTGCTGAACAGCAATGCATCAACATGTCTATGCGGCCAACCAGCACACACGATTGTTATTATTATAAATAAATTATTTATATTTAAAATGTCTTGCTTTGAAATGAACACAGACTAGGTAGAATTTGACACAGCAGAATAGCTAACGTCAGCTAGCTAACTGACGCTAGCCAGTTGTGCTATTACTGTGGACATGCTGAGACGTTTAGTTAGTTAGCTCATTCAACCAAACACAAGACGGAATATCAGTGATATACATGACCTTATATATGATCTGAAGGGAATACAGGTTTACATTTACTCGCTAGCAACCAACCGTTTGGTAGCTTGTTAGCTAGCTAGCCGCTGTTAACGTTACTTCGGTAGCGTTAGGCCATAGCACCACCCAAGTAAATCTGATTTTAGCTTTTAGTCAGTCGCACACATCAGATTAGTTGTTCGTGCGACCAAAATTTAACACAGACAGAAATTCGAAGAAAACACATGGACACATTCCCTGATATTGAGGCTATTTAGACAGCTGCTTACCATGGTTATCAGAAGTATGTCAATAGGAAAGACTGGTCTGTCATGTGACTCAGACTAATGTTGCCTTTACGTTCCTCTCTCAGCTCCTATTTTAGAAAACAATACGGACAACATGCGCGACAAGCTGTATTGTCGCGGATTCAAAAGCTTTTGGTGGTAAATAATAGCAAATGGTCCTCGTAATAAAAGCAGATATTAGGCTGTTATGAATAAAGTAATACAGAGCTAGCTTGTGCTGCGGTGGTAGATTGGAGAGGAGAAAGTGTCTGTCAGCCATTTAAGAGATGTTTTAATTCATTTGTTGTTCGAAAGTTTTTGTATACATCACGTTTACCATCAGTTGTCAACATGGATATCATACTATTTGCCTCATCTCGGTAACTTGGATATCCTAGAAAATTCCCACTCTCCAGGTCTATCGTATTTACCACTTTGTTGGGTCGTTAATGTGCACTCAAGGGCAATTGCGATATTTCTGACAGCACTTAAACACAACATGCTTCCAGCGACCCTGCTTGTACCTAATCTGAACACAAGTAAGACAATTGTTTAGGCTTCACTGATGAGGCATAATGTCGCTAGCTAAATTGTAAATTATTGTCAAATCTTAATATTAACACGTCGTTCAGAACGACTTCCGTATTTGCAAACTCACGGCTACATATGACGTGAACAAAAACGTACATACGCACAGCCAATCAGATATGGAGAACATGGTGACGTTGCTTAGCGCGTGAGAACATTTCCCGCGAACTTTTCCTTCTTGTCTGTCGAGTGGATCATCAACAGCTTTCATTTATATTTTTTAGACTGTTTTCGTCGCAGTCAACTATGGAAAACGAGATGTTCTCCAAACTTGCCTCAAAGATGGGTATAACCTCTGCGCGAATTATTCGGTGAGTTTGTGAGATTACATCCTAATTTACATGCTTGTGTGGCGAGCTCATCATGCCAAACTCCATTCTATGGCAGAATCAAGTTTAGTTTTGTTGGCTAACGTACACGCCAGGTTTAACTTGGTTTAAGAAATGTTGCCGATCTTTAGGGTCGCATAGACATTTAATAATAATAATAATACATTGGACTTATATAGCGCTTTTCTAAGTACCCAAAGACGCTTTACATGGAGGGCAGAACAAAGCAAACAAAACAAACAGAACATTTTAGTAAAAAAGAAAACTAGAGAAGCTGTACGGAACAAGCCATGGAATGGAGGGAAGGGAGAGAAAGGGAACAGGGGTTAGCAGGTGAAAGCGAGTTTGAAGAGGTGGATTTTAAGGGCCTGTTTGAACGATGGTAGGGTGGGAGCCTGACGGATGTGGATGGGGAGGGCGTTCCAGAGGGAGGGTGCAGCAACTGAAAAGGCCCTGTCACCCCAGGTCCGGAGCTTGGGTCGTAGAGGTTATGGAGATCTAGGTGGGACTTGAGTTGTGAAGCAACAGTTCTCTCAAGGACTTTGGACAGGTAGGGGAGGTTGGAGATGGGCCGGTAGTTGTTGGGGATGTCGGGGTCAAGACCAGGTTTTTTTCAGTACGGGGATGACAGCAGCGAGCTTGAGTGGGGGGGGGGGGTGGGGTACGAGACCAGAGGACAGGGAGGAGTTGATGATGTTGGTGATAAGTGGGGAGAGTGAGGGGAGGCAGGCCTTGACTAAGGAGGAGGGGAGGGGGTCAAGGGCACAGGTGGAGGTCTTCATGCTGGAGACTATGCAGGAGAGGTCAGTTTCCGTGATTGAACTGAAGGAAGAGAGTGAGTGTCTTGGAAGTAGGGGAGGGACATGTTGAAGGCTAGGGGGGTTGGTAGTGGAGGGGGAGGGGGCAGCCAGCCGGTTGTGTATTGCGATTATTTTTAGATTTAGAATTGTTACCGCCCTCACCGCGGTAAATTTGGTCTTGGGTTGGGTATTCGACAGGTATTCGGGTTCTCCAAAGTCAGCAGCGGCTAAGTTAACACACTTTCGCCTCGCAAGGAGTGCTCGAGACCGGGAAGCTTACTTGATGCGTCCGCTGATCTGTTCTATAGGTTGGTTAGGAACCGTCAAGTAATTGCATAGATGTACATCAAGTTGACGTTCAACAGCTTTTCAGCCATATGACAGAAAAAACACAAACAAATTATTGTCTTACAGTGGTAAAGCTACATTCAAGAGAATGGAACGTTGTCAGGACTGGCATGGTAGTAGCTGCTATGGAGTAAGGAAAATGGAGTCAATGGTTAACGTAACAAAGACATATAATGGTTATCATGAGCAGTATGGGGTAGTAACTATAACTGTATTCACATATAGGTTACGAGTACAAAATGAAGTAAGCTAACCATTTTAAAAGGTGTGTAATGTGATATCAGCTGTTGTCCCAATGACTACGTCATCAGCTGTTGGATTATGAAGGAAATAACAAAACATTTTTATTTGGGTTTATTGAGATTCATTTTGGTCCCCCTACACCCCAAATACAAGACAATTTCTGTGGCCAATACGTTAATAGGGCAGCGCAAAAACGTCCTTGCCCAGTAGATGGCAGTATAGCGGCTCTGTAGAGCTGCTGTAACAGACCACAAATAAGACATCAACAGCAGCGCACATAGAGCGCAATAGTGACCGCCCATAGACATATACTGGCAAGACTGGCCTGTAAACAAATACAAGTAAACAAGGAGCTGCAGTTTTTCTGCATGAAAAGCACTATAACGTTTACATTTCTCAACCGATTTCAATGACTCCTTTTTTATATTCAAGGGTTTATGATCTACGTGGAGTAGGAAAAAAAAAGGAATCTATATTTATATAGCAATATTTCTCCAAACCGATTTTTATGACAAGCTACTCGTTTCGGAGTAGCCCTATCCCTAACAAAACTTTTTTTTCTACTCCATGTAGATCATAAACCCTTGAATATAAAAAGGACTCATTGAAATCGGTTGAGAAATGTCAACGTTATAGTGCTTTTCATCTAGAAAAACCGCAGCTCCCCGTTTACTTGTATTTGTTTACAGGCCAGTCTTGCCCGGACCAATATGGCGGCGACATTTACGTATCGTAGCAATGGGCAGAAGAAGTCAATGCGGCATCTATGTATATATGTCTATGGTGACCGCCCACTTTTTTTATGGCTCTGGTTCCGGAAGTAAATTTCCCATTTATTTACTCCATAGACATTTCAGAAAATCCTACTATAAAGACTTTTAAGGCTGGAACCAAGCCAACCAGCTAGACGATGAATCGTGACCATAAAACATTTGATTCTGAGCACACAAAAAAAAGGAAAACGGAAGAAAAGGCAAACATAAGAAAAAATAATTGACATAATGTACATAATTATTTTGTGAAGTGAAGGAACTACTCATCCCATAAACTGCGAATGATACTTTTCCAAAAACTTCCAAACTAACGATAGTTTAGCGCGCTTCTTCTTGAATTTAACATTTGTCAATAGTATAGTGTTTATATTGTTGTTTTGTGTGCGTATATATAGTGTTTCATATAGTATAGTGTTGATATTGTTGTTTTGTGTGCGTATATATAGTGTTTCATATAGTATAGTGTTGATATTGTTGTTGTTTTGTGTGCGTATATATAGTGTTTCATATAGTGTAAAGTGTTGTCATCGACATGGTACAGTGGTTTGTTCCTGACTTCATAGGATAAGCAGCTAGCTAGGTTATGTTAGTAGCTAACGTTAACCTTAGCTGACAAGACGTTCGCGGGTGCGGTAAACATTTCCATGGTAACAGCGAGCTCCACCAATAATAGATGTTGCTGTTACACTTTAGGATTGTGGGTAGTGTAGTACTTCTCCATGACATCTCAAATAAAACATGTTTTTCTCAAAACAAGGTTGATATCATACAGACTTGTGGCTTCTACAGGAGCATACACTATCGTTTCTCAACCTACTAGCTTGTGGTGAGTCTACATTAGATGGTTATGACATTATGGCTAATAATCAAAATCCCTATGCAGAATATGAATGGGATTTTCACTTCCGGAACCACACTGTTGAGCTCTATTGGCGCCCGATGACACCATTATCTGTTGACTGCGAGACAGCTTGGGCTGAAGTTGTAGTAGCAACTTGATTAGCCATGGATCGATTTATAACTAAATAAGAAATGTAGAAAGGACACGAATGAAGGTGAGACAAACGAGACAGGGAGACAAACAAGCTAATTCCCCCTCAGGGAGAGAAGGGAACAATGAGGAGGACTTACTGCTCCTCCACCTTCGTTGTGGTGGAGCAGCTAGTTAACAACAGCCAGGCTCAGGCAAAGATGAAAGGACAGTCTATTTAAGATGAGCATCGAAAGTTTCAGGAGAATGGACTGGGTTTTTATTTGTCTCACGGGAAGAACTCCCTTTGACTGTCCTGTCAAAAAAATGTTTGACAGGACTCGGGGGGGAATTTGGAGCGCCACTTCACAACTAACCACACCACCTTCAACGAGCCACATTTGCCCAGGGGCAATTTTAAGAAAGTCCAAAATTGAACTACTCAGTGTGACGCCCCCGGCACAGCAAATGACTATAACCAGGTCCACATCTTCAGCCGAGACTGCGACACAGGCCTCGTATGAAATTGCGTGGAAATTGGCCAGGCACAAGAAGGCCTTGACAGACGCAGAAGTGGTGCAGGAGGTGCTTTTTTGTCATCAGCAGCAAATCACCTACGCAGACTTGAGCAACAAGGATTTTATTCTCAAGCACATCAAAGGACTACAACTGTCTGACTGCACCGTCACAAGGGGAATTGAAAAAGTTGGAAGCAATAGCTGTAATCTGTATGGTGCTCGATGAAAGTGCCAAGAGGGACTGTTATGTTTACTGCTGCTTCAAGCTCAAACAAGAGGAGAGGATATTTTATTTTTTTTATTTTTTTTTGGTTTTGCTGAGAACAATCTGGACTTGTCAAACCTTCCATCTGTTTGCACTGATGACACCCCAAATATGAAAAAAGAGAAGGGAATTGTCAGATTTATGAGAGCTGAGCAACTGAATGCGATATGGGCCGTGAACTTCTTACGGTACTACCGAGAGTTGCTGCAGGAATATGAGACGGAGTACAGCGGCTTGGTTCTCTCACAGCAGAGTACTGGAAAGGTTTTTCAATCTCTCTCAAATTTGGGAATTTGTCACAAGCAAATTGTGGCAAATTGTGACAAAGCTCCGGAGCTGGCGGAGTGGATTTTAAAGCTAGCTCTTTGAACTGACATTACCACCCACCTGAACGTGTGTGTGTGTGTGTGTGTGTGTGTGTGTGTGTGTGTGTGTGTGTGTGTGTGTGTGTGTGTGTGTGTGTGTGTGTGTGTGTGTGTGTGTGTGTGTGTGTGTGTGTGTGTGTGTGTGTGTGTGTGTGTGTGTGTGTGTGTGTGTGTGTGTGTGTGTGTGTGTGTGTGTGTGTGTGAGATCGATCAATAAAGGTTACAATTGTTGGAAGAGAAAACTGGAAGAGACGTATCAACGCTACACCCCAACTCAGTGAATTTTCAAAAGTATTTACTATTAATTCAAATGAAACCAGGAAACGGTCAACTATAAACCTGAGGACTCCCACTCCACTTTCCATCCTTGCTCCCAGTTTTCTTTAAGCAGGTCCAAAACATCAGAGTTTCCAGCTGAACAGTAATTCAAAGGGAGAAAATCCCACGGAGGCCGGGGCAACCTCCCGCACTGCAAACGCGAACTTGGGTCTCGTGGACTTCAAGGTCTTGTTGAACCGGTCCACCAGACCAACCAGTCTGGGGATGGTGCACACCAATCCGAATCACTCGACTGTTCAGTAATCCATACAGCTCGCTTAGGGATTTGGGATTCCGACCCTGGAGATTACCTGAAACGTTTTTTTGTGCATCACTCACCGGTCACTTTAGTACGTACACCTATCTAGCACCGGGTTGGACCCCCTTTTGCCTCCAGAACAGCCTGAACTCAACACTACATATGTATAGACATTTCAGCGTGATGAACTACAACTCAACACTTTCCGTATTCACATGTTAATAGCACTCTACCCTCCATTAGTAATCAGTGACTGCCAACTGAAACGTTCACGTCAGTATTCTGTTAGTTAAGTATGCTTCAGTACCATTTGCCATAATTGCATCCTCTCCCTTTCCCCTCCTCAGCCAGGCGGAGGAGTACGTGCGGTTATCCGAGGTGAGGTGCACGGCGCTCGGTAACATTACCGTGTCGAGCAAAGCGGTGATATGCCTCGACCTGGCAGCAACATCCATGAAGCATCCCCTGGACAAAGTAAGACACTTTCTCCAACGGGTTGGTGATTTACCTTTTTAGATGTCGAGCCGGTGTGTAGGTCGCCTCTGAACGTCTCCAGACCCAGAAGCAGGTGTTGATGTGATGTGCTCTCTTATGTCGTTCATCTAAAAAGCTCAATAGCAGAATTCTGTGTTTTTTTTGGGGGGGGGGATTGCACCAGTTGACAAGAAAGAAATCGGCTGAAAGAAAGAAACCTGAAAAGATAAATATGTAAAAAATATTTGTGTGTTATTCTACATTTTTTGTTTTTTTAACATTAATTTATATATATTTATATGCAAGAAATAACACTAGAATGTAAATGGCTTCCTGTTTACGTCTCAAACCAATTTCCTTCCGATTGTTTTTACCGACCTCACTTTCCTCGTCAGAATTATTTTTTCTTCTTGTGAGATATTATATTGTATTATCTCAATTTTAATTCTCACTGTTGACATCCTCTCTGTCATTTCTGGAAATTGCTTTTTGCAATTATGACCTTCCATAATTTGTAGGAATATTTTTTCCATTTCTGAGAAAATGGTTGGTGGTTCAATGACGACATCAGTTCAGTAGCTTACTACTCAAATGAATTCTCATCTTTAGCATGTTGTTATCTCTTATATATAGAAAATGCTTTTACATTTATTTTCACAGTTGATGTGGATTTTTTTTCTACTTTCTATTCTTCAGAAAATATTAGAATGTAAAAGAGATGAAATAATTGGCTTTAAATATTTTATTTACATTTTTCAACATTAATGTAAATAATATATTTACATGTTCTTTACATGTTCTCCAAAGGAAAGGGGAAAAAATGAAAACTACTGCCAGACAATACTGAGTAATACCAGCAAAGTTGACAAATGTATGAATAGTAGGTGGATATGCACTTCTAGATGGAGGCAGGGACTGAATCTGGTTCTGAGGCGGAGAAGGATGGTAATATTTTTTTTGCACTTAATACAATTTCCTTTATAAAATGGAATGCAACATTTTTGTAAAAAAGTGTTTCTGTAAATCCGAGGGAGGATGTCAAAGATGGTTTAAAATGTGTGGTCCACAATGGAAGGAGTTATAGTAAAGTATAGTATAGTAAGTTATAGAAATCCACCAAGCATGCAGTTTCTAATACTTTCTCTGTTGCATTGAACTCGTGTCTTAAGGGAAACAGGGTAGAGGCTGATATTGCTGTATGCTGTCTTTTAAGGAATATGTTGTCCATCTGTCTGGGCTGAATAAGAAACAATACCAGAGTAGTCTGAAGGCCATGGAGTGTCTGCTGGGTCTGGAATCTCGTCTGGGGCTGAGGGAACTGGCTGTTCAGTATGGCTGCATGGACGCTGTCAAAGTGGCAACACAAATACTAGAAAGGTAAGAACCGATAACAGATATACCTGGAAACAATATTAGGATAACCTCCATGAGCTGGACTGAACATGTGAATCCAGGGGAAAGCTATGATTTTGTATTGATTTGACCTATTAGGTAATGATCCTTTTCATATAAACGACAGTCTGCTTTGCTACTCGAATGATATAATAGAACAGTGACTCATCGTATAGCCAGTCCATGAAAGCTTTTATAGTTGTTGTTGTTGTTGTTCGGTAGGCGTTTCCCAGGGAAAATCCTCTGGCGCCCAGGAAGGGATGCGTGTCACGTTTCCGGTGTGTTTTGGAATAAAGGGAAGAACAACAAGGTAGTTAGCATGAGCAGCGATAGCCACCATGACGGAACAGACAGAGAGCGCCACCTACAGGAACTCAGACAGGAAGTAAGACGTCATAGTGCTGGCCTGAGAAGTGATCTCCGGGGAGCTCAGTAAACACGTGGCACTAAAATCTCAGCAAACCTTTTTTTGTTCAAAGGAGAGACGTCGCCTTCTGAACCATTTGTGAAAGTGCAAAATGTGCAAAATGTGCAAAATGTATGCACTTCTATAGAATTGTGATTTATTTATTTGATATGATTTTGATGCACATCTTCTGCTATAGTGTCCTTCTATCAACTCTTCTATTAAATCATGTGCTTCTGATAAAGTTATTAGACTGATCTGGATATGTTATCCTGATAACGAGCAATCCCTCACATTTATACCTGGTATTTATGTTGTTTCATTTTTGGTGAACCAGGTGAGTAAGTGGGGAGGAGGCAACAGAAATTAGCCTTGTAGCTGTGACTGTAGAGCCTGCACTCAACGCTGTGGAAGGGCTTCTTCTGTTGAGTAGGAGGCGATTCCTCACCCGTCCCTGCTCTGCCATTTTTTTTTCAAGATATTTTGTTTTTAAGATTATTTCTTGGGTGTTTTCTGCCTCTAGTTGGACACTCAACAGTGGATGTTGGTCTGTTTCTATAGCAACAGTCCAATATGGCCTGACCAGTCAAATCATCGTTATCCTGGTGGGAGACCTTTCTACCCGCGGCAATTGACACTTTCTCACTAATACAAACACTATAAGGATTGCATGTAGCAAGTGGCTGAGTCTGGCTGATCCCAGGACAGTGAATGCTGTGTGTAATTTACACCTTGTATTAACGTGTTTCTCCATATCCAGTTACAGAACAGATTTTATTACCGGGTGTAAATGGGGTCATAATGTACCTCTGATATTTCTCTGGTTCTCAATGTCCCCAACATCTTCTTTTGTCACCGGTTATATAATAAAGGAGGTTCTGCCACAGGTTGAAGCACATGAAAGTTAATCAACAGTGCCATCAGCTGGGCCTTGAAGCTCACTGCCATGACAGAAAGAAAAGATGGTGCAAAGTTGTCCTTAACAAACGGGCTTCCAAACAGAACCACAGTGGACGTGGTTTCCGTAAATGAAACATTTTGCGACAGATTGCATTGATGGATTAAAATGAAACATGATGACATGTTGTGTTATCCATGTATCACTCATTCAAGTGTCAGAAAAGCAGACAAAGTCTACAGAACAGGCATTTGGCAAGTCATCTCTTCCATTGTTGTCTTGTTCGATTGATTATTCCCACATCGCCTGAATGCAGCGCATAAGCTACAGCATCATCCTCACCTACAATCAGGGTATCCGTTACCCCTCAGTTTTTACCCGTAGCTGGAAGGAGGAATGAGACGGGGAGATGACGACCGCTCAGTTTTCCCAAACGAGACCTTAAACCAGGATATGACATGGTGTATGGAATATTCTTGTAATGGCGCTCGACACCACATCCAGTCTGGGTTCGGTATGTATGGGATGCATATAGAAGGCCTGTGTGCAGTCTCCTATTGGCTGGATGTCAAACCTCTATAGTAACACTCCTTATAGATGCAGTATGTTGTACCAGCTGTACTTGTTCTCAGATCAGGGCATGTGAAGCTGCTATGTATTGAATGCTTTTGATGCATTAATACTTCATGTTATTCTGGTCTGCAGGAGAGCGTCACTGCGTTGGACCGACCTCCCTTAGCTCAGGCTGACATCTTTTTAAATCACTTCTTAAAACATTTGTATAGACTTTCAAGTAGTGTATTTTTATTGTTATTTTATTCTACGTTTGTCTTGTGATGCCTTTTTGTTCTACTTGTGTTTAAAGGTGAAATCAGAGTTTGATAGGGTTGTCGACAGCATCAGCATCTTAGTGGCGATCTGTCCGTTCATGGAAATGCCACTCTATGATATTCTCATCACTTTGGACAGCATCTTTCAGCCACATGGTTGTACTACTGGTTGTAAAACTAGACTGATCATGTTAGATCATGTTAAATTTGATAGAAAAACATTGTTATTCTAACTATACTGTAGTTACTGTAGCTATACCTTGAGTTGAGAAACCGGCCGAGTGTTGTGGTCTTAATAAACCTGTAGGCTAGCTAGTGTTGGGTCAAACGGTTAGCAGTATAACTAGCAGGTAGACTCGGGCCACCAAATATTTATGCTGGAAGTTGAAGTTGACAAGGTAGATTGCCAATATCTGTGTTGTGTGTTTCAGGGTGGATTTTTCCCTTTGCCTTACAATCTCCTGTGTTGTTTTTTTTTATGTGTATTTTTCCTCCCAGGTATGAGCGGAGCCTCCCTGCCGTCCAGCAACATGACCTGGATCTGTCCAAACCCCTGTTCACCACCGCCGCTCTCCACTCGGCCTGCAAGTAAGTGGCTCACACTCATAATATTCAGGCTAACACCGACCGGGTCGAACCGGGTTCATCTGAAGTCTTTGCAGAGTCTCAGAAAATCGCAATGCTGAGTCGTGGCTTAATATATGAATCATGAATATCCATTTCCTCACTCACCATTTTTTTTCTTCATATTGTTTTTCGTTTCTGTGTGTAGCAGAACGTCACATTTTTATAATATTTTGGTATAGGGTCATTCCGTGTCAAATGTCACCCAAAATAACAGACATTTTAAACCCGACCATCTCAGAATTTGATGAAACTTGGTGTTGGGAAACTTGGTTGGGATCCCACAACACCAAATCTCAAATTTCAGGTCAGTCGGACCAGTGGTTTGGGAGATATGGACCCCCAAAATTTGAGATTTTGTGCAAAAAGGGGCATGGTCGCCAACCTTTGAATCCTCATATCTCAGGACCTACTTGGCCAATCTTCAAAAAAATGGTAGTGTTGGAAAGGGAACTTGACAGAAATTCACAATTTATCACGTAAGCCATCGGTTCACAATTTCCCAGGTAAACATTTCATATCCTTCAAGCATTCCTTGTCATGTCAGGTGGATTTTGACTCCCAAGATGGGATTTGGTCATGAGAGGAATCTATGCATGTAGAAAATATACATTATAGTGCATTTTGTCAATCATCTCTGTGGGTATGCATTTTTGAATCTGTATTGCTGCTTAACAAAATATATTACACCTCTGAAACTTCTGTATATTTTAGTTAACATGTGGGTGATTAAATTCCAGGAAAGGTAATCTCAAGGTCACGTGATCCACAAGGTCAATTTCAAGGTCATAGCAAATGTCAAGAGGTCAACGTACCCCAATATACTCAAATATGACACCTGAGAAATTGTGAATTTAGTCCAGATTTTGAATCTATGTCAAGTTTCCTTTCCAACACTGCCATTTCTTTGAAGATTGGCCCAGTAGGTCCTGAGATATGAGGGTTCAAAGGTTGGCGAACCCAAATCCCAAACCACTGGTCGGATTCCCCACAGGGAATTTCTTTATCGTGTGTTGAATGATTGATTGTTCATTCAGTGGCCATGTTGTGTTGGTGCTGCCATTCAACCAATCTCCCCCCCCCCCCCCCCCCCTACATGTAGATGTCTGAAGATCAAAGTTGACAGGAAGCTGGCGGCGGCGTCTGGAACCAAGAAGGCAATCTTTGACCGCCTGGTTGTCCAGCTGCAGAAGCTGGGACAGGACATCTGCAGTAAGTGGGTTATGGTACCGTGTATTAGTCGCAGTACATGAGATGGGATGGGTTTTTTAATAATGGTATTCATTCATTCTTCTTAACTTAACGCATTAAAAGCCGTTATTTCCAGTGGTTTGGTTTGGTAGGGCGGAGGCCGGTTGTTCAGGGCTTGGTAGTTGGTGAGTAGAATTTAAAACTGAATCCTGTTTCACCGGGAGCCAGTGGAGGTCAGGGTGAGGCAGGTTTACTGCAGTTGAGTGGTAGAAAGTTCTTTCTTCTGCTTGATACTGATTCAGTACCTGGTATTGTAAGATGTCTGGTCTCTAGTCTGTACTCATGCACACTGCCTCATGTTTTCAACATTATCCTCTTTGTTGCTTCAGTTTAGCTAGATGACACTAATTAGATGGTTGCATAGCAACAGGGATGATGTAAGGCACCGGGCACCCAATGATATCTTGCCTAATGAGGTCTTACCCAGAAGGCAGCTGTCAGATGAACACACACACTACGCCGAAAGCTTTAAACACACATTTTTTCCCCTGACTCTCTGCAACTAGTTATGAATTCTGTATGTTTGCCCTTTGTCTAGTTTTCAGTGGTACTACTGGTACTTAATGAGTATATGTTGAAGTGGAATACAGTACTGTAGTACTGCTATAGGAGGTGTAGCAGCAGCAGGGACTCGTCACCCCTCAATATGAATCTATTCACTTGATTCTCTTGCAGCCTTAATACTGCTGAGTGTTGCTATCATTCCATAGCACGTCCTCATACACCTCTAATGCGTTGCTGCTCTCGCTGCCTATTGTCAGTTTTTAGTTTGATTTTTTTAATGAACTACTCAAAATCACAACTGTTGGACAATTTGCACAATTTTCCCAAAACCTCCCAGTCCCATGGTCTTCTGTGTTTGGACGTAGCGGAGGATAAACCCACCCAAACTCAGTCAACCTTTAAAGCTGACATCAGTGTTAATGATTTGATATTATTAGTCAGTGGTATCAAACTGATGTGATGTATGAGGGTACACCGGTACGCACTCCTGCATGAGGTCATAAAATATGATCTGAGCAGCTTCAAGTCACAACAGTAGATAAACATTCACATAAAATCTAAACATTTGGGTGAAATTTGCTTGGCAATTATGTTGGACATTTTGGGGCGTGTACCATTTGCTGTAGGTGTGTAATGTGGGCGTGGCCACTGTTGAGCTGGGTTGTGACGTGTTCAGATTGTCCCACACAGATTGGTCACTTCCTGTGTGGAGATTTCCCACCAGTGACCATAACCACACCAGTTTAATTTGGGCCAATAGGGTTAATCTTTGTAGGGTGTGATTTAAAAAAAAAAAAAAATATATATATATATATATATATATATATATATATATACCTTTTATTTAACCAGGAAGTCCCTTGAGATTGAAATCTCTTTTCCGAGGGAGACTTGGCCAAGACAGTTTACAGGATGTTCTTTTCTAGTGCTGCCCCACTTTATGATTGAGGCTTATGAAACCGTTGTATTTTTACATAAAACTCTTTAAACTTTGAAGTCAAACCATTGATGATATTGTTCTCTCAAACAGAGGAAGCCTCTCCGCTTAAAGAAGCAGCCAAAACAACCCAGAAGAGACAGAAAAGGATTGAAAGCATTGAAAAAGTGGATGAAAGTAAGTCCTATTTTGCACACCCAGTCTTGTGAGACAAAGAGTCAGATGACTATGAGGACAATCAGGTCTGTCCACGAAATGAGTAGATGATAAATGAAGTAGTTGAAGGGGAGGAAAGATTTGTAAGCTTTAAGAAACTGACATGGATTGGTGATGGCTGTGACACGTGAGCGTAATGAAATATTAGAAATGTAGTCAATACTTTGTACGCACCATGTATGTAGCTGCCTGTACACTTAAATACGGGAGTTTGAATCCCACATTGATGCAATTTTTTTCTGTATTACTGTGATTTTGGCAGTTCAGGAAAAAGTTTTCATTAGAAAAGTTGCAATAAAAAGTGTGTATGTGGTTGACGATCCGGTCTCTTCTTCAGAGGAATATTCACCTTCATCTCATAAGCAGCCGAGGGACGGCGAAGAAGAACAGGAAACGGCGCAGGACTACGAGGAGTGGAAGAGGAAAATCCTAGATAACGCTTTGAAATCTACGACCGCGACCGCATGAGGATCTGAGGACGTTCTCAAGGGGAAGAGTCAGGATTTTTCAAAGCTCGTCCCATCGGTCACTAAGGCTCCTAACCGGGAGAACTTTGAGTTGCACAAAGGACCTTCTCCACCCAGATGGAGCTTAAAGTGGTAATCTGTCCATCCAATCCAGGCGGTCATCACTGTGGCGTTTCTAATCCCCAGAGATCACTTGTCAGTCAATGTGATCAGTACTGGGATGTTGTTTTTCCAACCTTCACTCAGAAAACAGGTTGGCGTTGTATATGGTGGTTAGAGATGTGACTGGTTGGTGTGGACAGGAAAACTGAAATGGTCAAGGAGCAATCCAAAGATGTTACAGGTTAACTCAGCTGTTGGGTGTAGGAGGGTCCTGATAGCACACACCCCTCCACTAGCATGAGGGGTGATGTACTGGTAAGTGATAAATGCTCTAAATTAGATGTGAGCATTTCATGAGCATCTTTTTGTTGACTTTACTACACGATGCCCTTCAGCACAATGCTAAACATTTGTTGTATATGGAAGAACTGCAGCATGATGTAAATGTTTCAGTGCCATTTGCTGTAGAAGGAACAATATGCATTTTTGGGGGAGAGAAAACGACACCCACTCTGTTGAAGTTTCTTAATAAATGTATTTTATTAATGTTTGAGTCATTTTCCAGAGATACATGAACGGTGAGGAGCTCCACAGCCAGAACAGTCTACCACTCCACCACAGTCAGGCTGTGTGACATGCATCCTATAGAAAGCCTTCACAGAAGGCAGAATAGACATTGGTTTTTTTTTAATTATTTTTTTTTTAGTCTGGCTCGTCTAAGAGGAGTTATTGTCCAGCTTTACCTTCCATCTGACACAGTTCTTCCTTTAGTTTCCTGCCTCAGTTCTTGACTAGGCTTTGTGTCCAGAAAACCATTTCTCAACTTTCAAGGTCTGTGATTCTACGACTGCACACACACATTACATGGAAACCAACTAGTTTTACCTGTGACTAATATACTATTATCCAATCAGTATCAAAGAACAGATCCAACAAAACGTCAATCTTGCATCACTAAGATTTAAGTCCATTTTTTTAATAAATATCACACAGCGCCTTATGGCTTCTTAGTCACTATGTTTGCATGCAGCCCATCTGTGAATGGGAGTTAATGAATTACTACAAATGAACCGACCTTGTATGGCAACTTCAATGGGACAAAATTAACCTGACAGTCCAATTGCAGTTTCAAAAGTATTTTTCTTACGCATAGGAACTGGGAATCCAATGAAATAGATTAAATCAACCCAACCTCCCCCAGTGGAGAGGCTAGTCCTCTTATTGATCAGCTGGTAGTTGATGAATCTGCTACGCGGTGTCGATGGATCGATTCTTTCGAAACCTCTGCAGTCTGTTGGCAGCAGCGACCACGTAGAAATGTTTCTGCAAGCGGAAGAAAATGAGTTTTGTTTAGGTGTGCGTGCGCGTGCGTGTGCGTGTGCGTGTGTGTGCGTGCGTGTGTGTGCGTGTGTGTGCGTGTGTGTGCGTGTGTGTGTGTGTGTGTGTGTGTGCGCGCAGACCTTCCACTGACGGTGGGCGACCAGGTAGCGCTGCAGTTTGACCTGCGACTTGAGCTTGACTCGGTGCAGTTTGGCTTTCTCCTCCAGATTATTCAACCAGCTGTGTTTCATGCAGCCAGAGGCACTCAGCCGACCACTGCAACACACACACACACACACACATACACACACACACAGAGGTCAGCATGGTGGTATATAGTGGAGAGCCCTCATTTAGCCATCGTGATTCTCCATAGACTGCCTGGCCCCTACACCTCTTTCTCACAGATTTGATGACATATTTTTACAGATTCCTTATATTTGAGGAGTTTATTATACATATCTGATCCTGACAATCTTCAGATGGCGTTTGTGCCTCTTAAACCAGCAACAGACTGGGAAGTCCGACACATGTTTTCTAGTACACCCATTTTCAATGCAAATCTCACCAAATCACATTCTTCGTATTGCTCATCTCAGCTGTGATGATTTTTAGTTTATTAATTCGACCAGACTGAACAGTTTTACTCCACTTCATGTCCTCTCTGGGCTTGTCATGGTGTCTTAGTTATCTACCTGCATTCAAGAATCCATCCACACAAAATCATTGAAAGGAAGACTCTATCAAAAATGCTGGTCTAATCTTCGATTCAGACTTTTCCTTTGACTTTCACATAGACTGCTCTGGTACTATTTGTGTCGTGCCTGTCCTGTCTTGTTTTTGATTCCTGTAAAGGGATTCGTTGTCTTGCTCAAGGACACTTCAGGAAAGCTGCTGCTGGTTCTCAGTTGGTACCCGAGGGCAACTTACTGTGTTTTTCCAACTCTACTACGAGGCATGACTGACTGCTGTCTGGTCAAGTAGGTTTGTCAGACTATGACTATGACCAGTACTACTAGACTACTACTATACTACAGTCTAACCCTATTGGGTGCAACTGAAATGAGGTAAACGGGTATAAAGAAACCACGTCTTCACCTTTTGGTTGGGATAAGCAGTCTGGAGATGAAGTCCTTTGCCTCGTTGGAAATGTTTTCAAAGGCATCGCTGTCGAAGTCCCAGTTGGCATGGAGGATGTTGTTCATGGTCTCTGCATCGTTGTCCCCGAGGAAGGGAGACAGTCCACTGAGTCTGACGACAAGCACAAGATATTACACATGAGGTTTCCTCTGCCTTACTGTGAAGGTCAACCGAGTATCTGTAACATGACTCGTCAAATGAACATCCTTTGTGTGACCACATTTTCCCAAAGCAGAGTTGTAGTAAATACAGTTGTGAAAAGTTTGTGAACCCTTTTGAATTATCTGCATTCCTGCATAAAGGGATCCTGAAATATTGAACCTAACATTGAACCTTTTGGCAAAAGGGCACCACACACAAAAGAACACTGCATACCAACAGCAAAACCTCATCCCAACCATGAAGCATGGTGGAGGGAGCATCATGGTCTGGGGCTTTGCTGCCTCAGTGCCTGGACGGCTTCAATCATTGAAGGAACAATAAATTCCAGATTGTATCAGGACATTCTCCAGGAGAATATCAGAGTAATGGTCTGATCTGAATCTGAAAGAGGTTGGGTCATGACATTGACCCCAAAAACAAAAGCAGATCTGCAACAGAAAAGCTTATAGAGAGGAAAATTCTTATTTTGGAACAGTCAATTCAGAGTCCTGACCTGAGTCCTATTAAAATGTTGACCTGGAGCAAGCCGTCCATGCAAGACATCCCAAAAATGAACTGAAACCGTTCTGTAAGGAGGAATGGTCAATGGTTGAACGTCTGGTTGAGGTTATTGCTGCTAAAGGATGCTAAATCTCATAAAATCTCATTCACATACTTTTTCCAATCCAAGCTGTTAACGTTTGAACAATCTGTTCAATAACGACATGCAAAAGTAAAAATTGTTTGCGTTATTTATTAAATCACATTGTGTTTATCTATTTTTATGACTCGGATGAAGATCGGACCATATTTTGGGAGCCATTCATACAGGAATGCAGGAAATTCAAAAGCGGTCACAAACTTTTTCTCAGAGCTGTAAACAGATTGAGGTCAGCGCTCACCAGAGGGCCAGCTATGCAGCGCCACGTTCCTGACAAATTGAAGCAAAACCCATTCACATGCTGGGTGACTCTAAATGGATGATGCTAATGAACTAAGTGGTGCAGAGCCAAGTGGGAACACAGGCAGCCAGGCATTTATACTAGCTGGCACACACACACACACACACACTTATTTTGGACAAGCCTGAGATTTCCCCCAACAGCTGTCAGGTTATTAGAGTTAATTTTCAGAATCCAACATTGTTCCAGTGGTACACCTACAGCATGTTGCTGTGGTGTTAGCCCACTTCCTTGTTCTGCTGTTTACATTTTTAGATAGATTATCTTTATTGTCCCCAAGGGGAAATTGCAGTTTGCAGCAGTACAAGACAAGAGAGAGGCACACAGCACTATACAATAAACACATTTAAGGTAAACAGGCTGTATTCAAAAATATAGAAAGAAAAAGAAATATACCAAAAATATAAAAGTAGTGTAAAGAGTAATGAGTTAGTGCAATTTACAGTTGTGCCATTTGCAATGTGCATTTTTGCCTAACATCACAGACATGCCTACCAGTGGCGGCTGGTGCATTTTTCTCCAGGGGAGGCTATACCAAAAATCAAACAAACATGTACTAAGGTATCATCAGTGTATTTAAATAAATGAAAGGGCCTTTATTTGTATTTGCTGAGCTGAATGAACATTTGCTGTAATGAAACGTGCTTAAAGTGAGTTAAGGTACTTCAATTAGTGCACATTCTTTATAATAATTATCTTTTATACTATGTATGGTGAAAGACTAAAGTAACTGAAAAGTGCCTCGATAAGTGCAACAGAAATCTGACAACACAAAACCCCGAGGCAATGGCAGAAAATTATGAACACAATAAGACCTAATAGAAAATAACATTTAGGGAAAAAATAAATTCATATGGTATTACATTTGAAATACCCAGTGTCATCAAAACGCTGAGTGAACTGGCTCAAAGCCATATGACTTTGCCACCTTGTGGCTTAAACTTTTTGTACATAAATGTTGCCCTTCTCTCCTTGAGAGATGCACATTTCTCAGAACTTGACACAGTTTATTATTTTAGACAGGATGTGCCTGTTTTTGTCAACCTCTTCATTATGCTTACAGATCCCTGTCCTGTAGCCTTCATCAAGCTGAGCAGCTGTTAACTTTCCCAAACATTTGCTTTTGATTTTTCTGATATGTGGTTTAAATCATTCAAACCAAACAAATCAGACCATGCTGGTCTGAGACCTGTCGTTTGAAAAAGGATGCAGGGTAAGCAAAATAAACCATTGGTGTCACTACATACAGTTAGCCAAACCTTCCTACTAAACCAGCTCCTTAAAAACGACCGAGTATATTGTCTCATTCTGGCGCATTTTATGTCAGATGTACCACGAGCCACTCGCTCTCTGCTGCCAACTAGTGGTTGGTGGTGTGTAAATCAGCAGCATTCAGATAAATGCTGTTTGTACATGCGCAGTTCCAAGCTCCTATCTCTTGTATTGAGAGGAGCGAACTGCGCATGTACAATTTATAACGAGAGTCAATGGGCAAAGATTTTTGCGGCCCAGGCCGGAAATACGTGACCTAGCAGTAACTTTAAACGTAGAACAATTTTAATCTACATTTTATTGCAGATTATACATTCTACTCACACACTATATAATATTTACCTCGCTCATTAAAAAAAAAAGAAAGTAATTTTTAAAGTCTTATTCAATAAAGTCTAGGATGTAGGGAGTGGTGGGGCGGCGCCCTAACGCCCTCTATCGGCCAGCCACCACTGATGCCTACTACTGCCTCATTCATCCAATGGAGGATTTCTGACTTCATGCATTCATTCAAAAACGTTCAAATTTAGGAACAACTTTTCATTCACAAAACTGCTTCACTGGCAAAAAGTTGGTAGACGGGCCACATCTCCTCCATGGATCATGTTACTACACTTAGTTTTCCATGTCATAAACTTGGTTTGATATCGTTTGGAGTTGAATGAAAGTGAATGGCATCTAGAGTTAGGGAACTAGGTCCCATGATGCCATTTTCTCTGCATGTCAGATCCCACAGTTCAAGATGGGAGAGATGGCACGCTGGAAAAGATCCTTTAATGTTAAAATTAGGTTAAGATTAGAATTAGGATTAAGTTAAGGTTAGGCATGTAGTGGTGAGGGTTAGGGGTTAGGGAATGAAGGTAGTCAATGGAAGGTCCTCACAAGAACAGTAAGAACTTTAGAAGAGCACTGCAACGTTGGGATCTTCTTGGAGGAAAGCATGTGACCCTGTGTGTGTGTGTGTGTGTGTGTGTGTGTGTGTGTGTGTGTGTGTGTGTGTGAGACTCACAGCATGTACGTTATCACGCCAACACTCCACATGTCGGTAGGGAATGAGACAAAGTCGTAGTTGACGACCTCGGGGGCAAGGAACTCTGGAGTCCCGAAGTTCACCTTCAGCTTCTCACGTGGCCGGTACCTTGGAGACGCAACACACACGGTGGTGGCCCATGAAGTTAAGATAACATGCAGGTAAAATGCTGTTCCTTTACTCTGCTGGTTAAGACATAGAAGTAACTGTAATCTGGATTAAACTAATTATTCTAAGAGATGCTGCACTGTAGTGGAAAGTTTTGACTTTTTAGTTTCAACACCTCTAAATGTCGGGCTGGCAGTTTACTAAAATATCTTTAAAATGACAAATTGTATTTGCCATTCATTGCCAATGTCAACTTCACTTCTCATTATTTCAACGCACTATATGAGGATGAATGCGCATGTCAGCCGTCAAGAATTGGATTTTGGCAATGTTTGAACATCGCAACACCATACCAATGTAACACAGCGGCAACACAAAGGAAGCATTCCCTCGATGGCTGAGGGTTGTAGTTTGGGGGTAACAGGCAACGCCACTTACATCTCAACGATGAAAACTGGAGGAAATGGTCACTCACTTTACATTCACAATGACTAGTTTCAAGAATGGTTTCCTTTCTTGTAAGCTTTCTCATGGCTGTAAATTTGAGCCACACCCCGAAGCAACGACAGGCTCAACAATGGCAACTATACAAATCTGACTTGGAGTTCTTCTGAGCATCGGAGCTTACTTGCGGGCCAGGCCGAAGTCTATGATCTTGATCTGGTTTCCTGTAGAGCTCACACAAAGGATGTTCTCTGGCTGAGATGGAAGCAAGTAGAAAGAGTTAGAGACGTTACAGACCCAGTAGAAAAGAAATAAAATCATGACATTCACATGACTAGGGTTAGCGGTGTTTCGCGATCATACTGTAACGTACACGTGATTTAAGCGTTCAGCGTATTGTTACCTTGAGGTCCAGGTGGAGGATGTACTGCTGGTGAAGATACTGAACCCCCTCGCAAATCTGTCTGGTGAAGATGATGGCATCGAGCTCGGTCAGCTGGTAACTTTCATCCACGATGCGGTCAAACAACTCGCCACCCTCTACACTGTCCGATTCACAGGGGAACAAGGACATGAAACCACCAAAACCCACGACAATCAGTTTAGTAGAACTGATATTAAAATAACTCAGGTAACATAATTGTCCCTAACCAGTAGAAGTAGATTTTTGGCCTGTTCAGAAATATACAGTGCCACTAATGCTATTCTGGTGTACCCATTTTGAGAGTGAGGAAACTTACTATTCCATGATTAACGTTAGGTTTGTCCGTGACTCAAAGGCATCGTAGAGCTGAATCAGGTTCACGTGGTTGAGTTGGTTCATAACCCCAATTTCATTCTTCACTTCATCCTTTGTAAGCCCAAAGAGAAAGAGAGGGGTGGAAATTGTGTTAGTGCAAATGACCTAACACGATATTTTGATCTTTAAAGGAAAATTCCACCTCATACTGTCACACTGCTATATATCATTAATCTATGATGTTATGATGGCTTTCCTGGAGTTATTTATGAAGTGTTGGCATTTACCTTTTGATGTATCCACTTTCTCACAATCCACCTTGTTACGTTCAACTTCAGTTAGTGATTTCCTACATTTCCCAGAATGACTTTTGACAACAACCGCCAGATAACATGCCTGGACTTGTTTTCAGCTCTGTTTTACGTGAGGGTGGAGAGAGTAACAAACATAGCGATAGTTTCAGGCCGAGAAAAGGCGAGAGTCATGCCCCTCAAACGTGTCTTGTGAACACATTGCATTCTGGCCTGTTGAGGCTACAGTCAGTGAAGCCTGCCGAGACCTGCCCCCCCGGCGAGGCCAATATTCCATCCTCAAGAGCTGGGCTGACATGGGTTCAGTCTCCTCAAATGTAGGAAGCACTTTTCATTCACAAAACTGCTTTATTGGCAAAAAGTTGGTAGATGGGCACATCTCCTCCATGGATCATGTTAATACACCTAGGGGCGGATCTACTAAGATCCCAAATAAAGGGTACTAATTTGCGTGTGCATTCTAAAAGTTTGCGCGTGTGGTTGATGGACGTTTTGCGGGTGATTTACTAAGAATGATTGCGTAAATGACAACAGGCGCAAACGTGGTGGAGACAGCAGTATTTAAATGAGGGTTTTGCGTGTTTAATGTTCTGCACCATGGAGAGTTTGGATGGGCAACAGAACCGCAAGCGCAAAATGAAATTTGAGCCTATAGAATTAGAGGTGTTAGTGGAAGAGGCAAATAAACATTTGGATGAGCTACAGCAAAGAAATCTGAATATGACAAAAAAGAACACTATATGGGAGATCATCTGTGAGAAAGTAAATGCCGTTGGTAAAACAAGAAGAACAACGGATGAAATTAAGAGAAGATGGCAAGATATAAGACGAAGAACAAAAGAAAAATTGGCTTATAATAAAACCTCAGCAAAGAAAACAGGTGATTCCAAAAATGTTCACAGGAGGGGGGGGAAATACGTTCTCTACGTCTTCGTTCATCGTTTCTATGTCTCCTTCTCGCTACAATAACGGCAGCCATTCGTGCACAATTACGCATGCAGGGCGTTTGCACCTTCCCTTGAAACGTATTAAATACAGACGCAGTCTCCATCAACGAAATTGCGTTCAGGTTTGATAGATCACAGTGCGTGTGCTACATTAATCTATTTACATTTTCTCCTCCCAGTATTTTGCTAAATAGCGTGTAAACGCCCCATCTTGCATATTCATTGAGGCAAAAGTACTAACTGGATAAGGCGTGTTATATTGCACATTTGCAAGACGCAGTCCTCAGTGCGCACTGTTAGTAGATCAGTTTGTACATTTATTTGTGCGTGCTATGAGTTTGCACACATTTTTACACACGCAAACCTTTAGTAGATCCGGCCCCTAGTTTGCCATGTCATAAACTTGGTTTGGATATCATTTGGAGTTGAATGAAAGTGAATGGCATCTAGAGTTAGGGAAATAGGTCCCATGATGCCATTTTCTCTGATTAAATCCCACAGTTCTAGATGGGAGGGATGACACGCTGGAAAATTGTCTCAAGATCTCAGAAACTTGGAAACCCCACCAGGCTAGAAGGATGGAGGAAGCAGAAGCAGGGTTTGTAATTTCCCCATTCGTCTGAAGAACACATAATATTTGCTGCTTGGGTTGAACCTTAATTCTGTCTCCCCATGTGTTAAAGTGCCACAGCATACGCACACACACACACACACAGAAGTAGATTAATTTTCCCTTTGATTACAGGTAAGAATCACCTGACTAGAGGAAGTTGTTTATTCTCTGATTACGCTGCTCTCTCCTGAACACACCATGCATTAAAACATGTTAGCCTGGAGCCAGTCTAACATGTGAGAGCGCTTCAGTGTTTATTTCTACTGCTGTTGATTAGATAAGCCAAGGCTGAATTCAGAGGCAGAAATGTACAGCAGAGTGTACTCACTGTACTCACAACAGTTACAGTATTATATAAAAGTGTTTAGTAGAAGCTTATTAAGATCTGTAATGGAAGTCGTTGAAGGCCTGGGATGAGGAATGAGTTATGTATGTAGGCTGACCAGTAAAATGAGAATGTGTTTTTTCAAACAATATCAATCAAAGTGTGTGTGCAAATCTCCACCAGCGACTCAAATCCCGTTCACAGGAACATGGATTTGCGTTGGCTTGGGTGCCAGGATGAAGGAAGGAGGTAGAGCTCGAACATCATAGGTTTTTAAAGGCCGATGCCGATGCAGTATTTTTGGATTGAAGCTGACGATAGCTTAGTTTTGTTTGTTGTTGATTTTGAATCACTACATTTGACCATCGTCATGCCAAAACATCCCCCAACATGACAAGCCTCTGAAAAATGTTCTGTTGAAAGTCACGATAATACAACGGCTGTTACTACTGTCACTACTAACACTGATAATAATAATAACATTAATAACATATTGGGGAATCTGATTGATTAGTATCACGGTCTGTTGTCCACTCACCCTTTCCTTAATTCCTCTGACTTTGATGATTTTGGCAGCGAGGGTCAGACCCGAGGAAAGCTCAGCACACTTATGGACCTGACCGAACCGGCCTCTGTAGAAACACAGAAACAGTGTTGATATATGAGGTAGATACAGTATATAGTATTTATTAGTTTGGTGCATGTAGACCAGGGCTTCTCAAATCATGTGACAGACCCCCCAGTCATTAGGGCCCCACAGACCCCTATTTGATCAGATTTAATCTCACTCTCATGTCATCAATTAAAGATTTAGGATTGAATTATAGAATGTCTACAGGAGATATGAAACCCATGAGTCATTCTATACATGTTCTTATTAGGATCATGTCTAGCAAATTGGATTATAGTGAAATTGAACTATTTATCATTTTGCTGGGGGCTTCATGGAACCCCCTCAAGGACCCCTGAAACCCCCTGAGAACCCCTGGGTGCCTCTGGAACCCAGTTTGAGAACCACTGTGTTCGACAAGTATACAAAGTGAATTGGACTCTGGGTGGATCAGGGTTCAAAACCCTTTTCGTAGACAATGCAACTCATGCTAACATATTGGTGTCTCTGCTCAAATGGCCCCGACCATGTTAAAAAACAAGAGGGGGGGGGCATGCAAACGCAGCCCTCTCAACGCCTGCCCAAAATAACCTGAGTAGCAGCCAGAGCTTATTTGTAGCCTGACAGGACTTAGATATGTCTGTGTTACCAGCTGTTCAGTCTGCAGATCGGTGTTTTAGTTAGACAAACATTTCTCAGAGGCAGAGCTGCTCAGGAGGCAGAGATAATCTCATTGGTTCAGTTAAACCTCAAACATGTTTTTTCAGAAAGCAAGTTAGCAAACTGGCTAACTTGAATAGCGAAACATTTTAAAAACATTGTTAAATAGCAATGACTTCTTTTTTCATTCATGATTTTAGGAGGTACCTAGATAGTTATCGGCTAGCACAGTGGTTCTCAACCTTTTTGCTGCCAAGGCCCCCTTTTGTCCAATAAAATATTCCAGGACCCCCCATAGGATAAAGACTTTTCCCCTCCCATCTTTTTTTGTTACAATAATGCCAAAAGTGTATTTAAGTACTTACTGTTGCCTCTACATTGCTTGTAGTAGTAAAGCAAAGTAAAAAGCATCTTTGGATAAGTTTGATAATTTCTCAAAAAAGGTCACTTTTAAAATAGAATTACAGAAAATGATCACTGAAGTGCTTTTGGGGGATTTTTTTTGTCATGACGATTCAAAATCAACACAAAACATCAGCTATCGTCAGGCTTCAATCCAAAAATACTGCATCGGTATCGACCTTTATGTCGTTTAAGCTCTACCTCCTTCCTTCACCCTGGCACCCAACCAAACCCATGTTCCTGTGAAAGGTATTTGAGTCTCTGGTGGAGCTTTGCACACACAACCCCCCCCCCCTCCCACACACACACACTTTTCTGATTGATATTGCTTGAAAGAACACATTCTCATTTTACTGGTCAGCCTACATCTATAACTTATTTCTCCTCCCAGACCTTCAACATTCAGCTGCCATTACATTTCTAACTCTGCTGCTGGCTAATAATACAATCAATACGTGGGGAGATCTTTGACAAGGTGACATGCACGTCATCCTCAAGGCCCTATATTTTGTTTTCAGTGCTGTCATGGTTGAAAAGCCAGCTTCACACAGATATGTGGTGCTGAATGGTATCAACACCTTAACCGCTGCATCATGAGATACTTGGTACTTAGCACCACACTCAGACCAGAATGTTTCCAGGGGCACTTCACTGAAACCAGCTCTCAGGGTGGTATCAGATGAAATGTCAATGTGTTTGGATGGAGATGTGTCAGGAAGCTTGGTCTCAATGTAAAGGGGTTCTTTATCTAGAGGTAGGAAACTGCTTCCTCCTTGCTGAGCTCAGGGAAATAACTGTTGAACTTGTGTTACCTGGTGCTTGATGGTTCTGAAATCCATCTTTTTCTCCTGAAGGAATGCTACTGTTCGAACATATCAGTGAGGCTTGATTTTTCCACATTTTCATTCTGGGTAATGATTGGTGATTGATTGATCGGTTTGTAGAACTAAAACTCAAATCTCTGCTCTGATAGATTCTCTCTCTCTGGCCATACAAGCTATCACTGCTCTGATGTGAATGCCGTGCTGAGTTCCCATTGGAGCAGAGCTAGCTAGCCTCTATAGTCATTATCTGGAGGTCTGTGGTTGCAGAGCAGAGATGACTGAGCAGGTGCCAAGCTGACAATATATTGAAGCCATAGCTGGGATATAAATAGTCAGTGGGCGACCCCAGCTCAATGTTATGTTTGGACTTAATTATAGAGGACCAGAGGTGATTGAAGATATGAGTAATTCTTCAAATTGTAGTAGCCCTTTAATTAATTCATTTGTCACATCCCTGAGATGCATCCTTGTCCATCATGACCACACGGTGATATTTAAGTAAATGTGCTCCACAAATGTCAGAAAATAGGGGTGTGGCTTTAAGAGCTGTCATAACCAAACATATACTTTAATAAAAAGTAAAACGTTTCAGTTTTGAAAGCAAAATATATTTTTGAGTGTAATACTGTCTTAGCTGTTCTTGATTGTCAAAATTAGCTTACATTGTCACTACCAAGATGACATCATAGCTTTGGTAGTGACAAGACAACAAAATGAGCATACATCATCTATTATAACAAACTTAAAAATATATATAATATATATAAAAAGCATTTGTTGATTATATTGTCATCATAAGGCATGTTATCCGATTTTGATTTTGATTAACCTTATTTATTAGAAATTGGAATTTATTAGGAATTCCAAAAAAAATGGACTTACTGTGTAAGAAAATTAGACCAGGATGCAAAGAGTTATTATGTGCAATGCATTTTATTCTAAAGCACATTACAAACCAGTGGGACAAAGAAAAAGAAGTAAATGTCCCCAGTCTCTCTACGCTCTCCATTAAAACTGGTGATCACTATATTTATTTTAGTTTATAAAAAAACAGAAAAAAACAATTTCACAACTTTTTCTCCAGTTCATGTTTGACCAGTGACCTTTTAGCATAGCACAAAGCTTTCTTTGTATTTAGAAAGAAGAGTGTGAAGCTAATGATTCTCTTTTTATATAACTGGTTTGCTCAAATTGTCTGCAGCTCGTGGGTGTGCATACCTTTTTTTTAGTCTGATTGAACATTATGTTTCAAATAATAACCCTTGACACGGTCATATTTTTTGGACACCAGCAGCCAAACAGTAGATGACTAACTCACCCTCCAAGAACCTCGTTGGGCTTGACGCTGTAGTAGGAACCCATGGGAACCTGCTTGGCACTCACAATGCGGTGTTCAAAAGGCGCCGGTGCTGGTGGACAGTCATCTACAGGAGAGGAGAACAATATAACACAGATATTTTGTTGGTGTGTGTGTGTGTGCATGTGTGTGTGTTTGTTGAATGCATAACCTTGCACAAAGACCTAGAAGAACTATTGAAAGCTTAATTTAGTTTGGGTCCATGAAAAACATCCATTTTGCTCCAAATTGGAAGCAATTCTGTCTGGCTGATAGTGACCACTGGCTAATGGAGGGCAAGTGCAATGTCTCTTTCACCTGTCACCCTGCTGCTCCATCCAGTCATGCTATTTTAACACATACTCTGTAGTAGCCTGAATCAGTTTTGGTTTAGCATTGGATTTCAACAAAATAAGTAAAATATTTTTTCCTCAACTTAAAATTGCTCTTTTGAAATATTCTCAATATTTTAACAAATATTTCAACTGTCTGTGTGTGTGTGTGTATGTATGTGCGTGCATTTATGTGTGTGTGTGTGTGTGTGTGTGTGTGTGTGTGTGTGTGTGTGTGTGTGTGTGTATGCGTGTGTGCGTGTGTGTGTGTGTGTGTGTGTGTGTGTGTGTGTGTGTGTGTGTGAATATCTGAGTTGACTGCATTGAAAGCAGTTTGAGGAAAGTGGTACAACTATCCTCGGCCCTGGCAGCCACAACAGAGCTAACTGTTTTAGCATGTTGGTTTGAAGTTGGCATGAATTTATAGCAAATCTAACTAAAGAGACTACTGACTGAAGTTATGTAAGTTAAACTATTTTATCTACAACACCGTGTTGACCAAATGATAAACTTGATCAGAAATGTTGCTTTCTTATCTCAAAATCATTTATTTGGTGTAAAAGTGAAACCTCTCCTGTGAGCTCAAGAAGGAAGTACAATACTGATCGCACCACCATAGCTAGTTCCTGGCTAGTATAACTGACAGTGTTATAACTATCCCCACTCTTCGCTACTGGCCATAACCTCATGTCTGTATGAGTCCAGGATACGAATAACAAAGGTCAGTTGCCAGTCAGTACCAGCCACAGTCACACTTCATAGAAGGTGAAGGCAAACACATTCTGAGAAATCATTCAGGGGTCAATGTATGAGAGACGAACATTTTGACCTGCAGAATGCAAATACTTCATAGTACTGGTACATTATTGTTTGTGAATGCTTAAAAATGTAAGTACTGTTCAGAGGTGAGAGACATTTCAACTGAATCCTCTAGGAATCATTTTCTGTGCAACAGAAACCATTTCTGCTTTAGGAAATACTTAGAATATTAAGCCTGTCAAGCTGCCAACATCCAAGATTGTCCATGTAAAGGTGCATGGCTCTGTGGTGGGTGTGTCATATTTACCTACGATTGTAAACTGGGATGCCGGGGCCTCACCATGCCTGCTACTTGAGGGGACCAGCATGAGGGTGGTGGGCTTGATTTGATCCTTCTCTGGTCCTGGTGGTGGCTGAAGGTCTGGTTGTACAGAACGCTGCTGCCCTGAGTCCTCTTGTACCTTCTGGAGATGAACAGCCTCAGTCTTCGCCTCGGTGTCCACTGGGCCAGCAGCCTTGTTGTGGTTCTGACTCAGTTCTGGCTTCATCACGGCAGATAAAGCCTTCTGCTCCTCGGCAGGTTGGGAGATAGTTTTATGGTTGACCACTGGCTTGGGTTCCTCAGTGATAGTGGTTGTCATGGGTGATGAGGTAAGTTTAGGAGCACTCATCTCCACGGTGACAGCCTCAGCAACCATTTCAGCAGTCATGTCAGGACTCCTACTAAAAGACAGTACAATCACCAGGGTTAGCTTTTTGGGGAATTAATTGGAGAAATGTCCTCATCAAACGCATCGCCTAACAGTACGGGTTAAAGCTGGAAGGTTGTTTTCAAAATGTCATTCGCTCATTACCAATTCCTGAAAACGAATACACCTTTTAGTGTCTGTCTCTTTTTGTTTTCAAGGGCTGTGACAGATTAGTTGTCAAAATTGGTAGTGAAACTGCTCTAACTTGCTTACTCCCCAAAACCAGAAACTACAATAAAAGATGTTACAGTGAAGTGATCTAAAATGTGAACAACAGCAGAAGCAGATGTGTAAAATACAGCATTCACATTGGTAAAATAGTGCGATATGAATTCAAATACATGCAGACGCCTCAGGAAATGAATATGTTTTGAGCGAAGATAATGAAAATGTGATTATTATGACAGAGCTCTGCAGGAGAGGAGATTGCCCTTGCTAACTCGTTGGCCTGCTAGAGAAGCACTTTCCATTCTTGTCAGCTTTTAGAAACAGATAGATGGTTGTTGTAGTGTGAATATAAACTTTCCCTCTGAGGGATGGTTAGGGTTAGGGTTAGGGTGAAACCATCATTTGGTGGCATTGCATTGTCTGTGTGTCCAGCACTGGTGGAAAGCTCTTCATCTGCTGCTATGTGCTCCCTGTGCCTTCTCCTGGCTGCTGGCCTCTAACCCTAGATCAAGAATTGCGCATCTGATCAGATCAACATTTAGAGATGGAAAACACACTTGTCCATAACCTGTATCTTATTAGTATAGAGTTGATGAAATCTAAATTTCATAACTTAATCCCAATTTGGGCTGAACAAGAGAAAATATACCCATCAGCGATGTATTAGACTTCTAAATTATTACCAGACTTATAGAATTTCTGGGTATTGAAGTCCTCAAAATTTAAACAGTTACCTCTTGTTGCCATTTGGGGCCACCAATGTGCGAAAATTGCATAGTGCAGCTTATGTCACTTCTTGTGTCCATACCCAACACCAGAATTTAATTTGGGCAAATCTGAGTTAGGGGGGATGGGATGCAGCCCCACTTAAAACGGATGGATTTTTACATAAATATGTTGCTTATTGCAGCTTGACTCATATTATCTTCATAATGACCCTCCTGTACTCTCCACTCCTTGATAGTAAGTGTTCAATTGTAATCCTAAAGGGGCTTTCGACATTACTATAATAATTAGCACATCAATTCCCTATCAAGAGTGAGTCATTGATGGACTCTCGAGCTGCTTTCATCGCAGATGATGAATGAATGGAATGAATGGAAAATGGAATGTTTTGATGTTGAAGAGATGTTTTTGGGATGGCCTGCACCAACGTTGAAAATCTGTAAATATAGCGCCAAAATGAGATTTGAGACATAGTCGCCCATAGCTGCTACCTGCATCATTTTGTGAAATCAGGACCTAAATATCAGTTCAAAACAGTCCAAACAGTCCAAAATGAATTTTTACGATGCATAATATCATAAAGTGAAAGTTTTATGCTTGGCCACCTCCATTAATAGCAGCATAGCAATATTTATTATTTTGTTTTATCCTATTATTTGTACCACATTTGACATATTGTTGACGTATTATATCTGTGGGAAGAGACTAAATAAGACGTGTTGTTGTTGAGCAAGACTGTTGACAACTGGTTGTCAGCAGCACAGTTTGTCACTATTCAGTTAATCCCTCTGTTGGGGAGTGGTTGGCCTGCTGACTATTTATCTACATTCTGTGGCTAGAAGATAATATCTGAAACCACAGTAAACACGGACAACTGCCATTTGGATATTTGTCAGGGATGTATTGCAGGGTAAACTCACCTAAACTTAGTTTACCACACTTTTTTTAAATTTGCAGAATAGTTTAACACCTTTTTGGGCTGATCTTCATGAGATAACGAACTGGAGGTCAGTTTACCCTGCTTTTATTTAATACTACATCCCTTGTATTTATATCAATCAATAGAAATAAAGAATAGTGTTGGCTTGGCTGAAGTTGGCTACTTCATGCATGTGATGCCATTTACATTACATACACTACATTTCCTTTGAACATATTTGAATCCAGAGAATCCATCTGTCTCAGCAGCATTAGTATCAGTAGCAGCACAATTTACTATATTACACATGCTGTTAATATTGGAATCACTTTTTATACATTTTCATTCATACATTTTTACCTAATGAGTGTTGGAATTGTCTTTTGAGTGTATATAACCCCCATTTGCATTGTTCTTATTTCTATTCCTCTTTTCTGTCTGCTATTATTTGCTGCTGCAGTGACCCAATTTCCAAACAGGGATCATTATTTTTTTCTAATCTAATCTAATGTAATCTAATCTAATCTGATGTCATAAGCATACCTATCTAGCACAGGGGCTGTGTTTTTAGCTGCTGTGTCTTCCTGAGGCTCTGGCATGAAGGTCTGGACCCTGGTGGGCTCTCGGCTTTTCAGGGTGACCTCCTTGGGCCTGCGAGGGCCTTTGGTGGACCCATCTCTGGTCAACGGAGGAGGAGCCTCTTCCTGTTGGGCTGGGGAGGAACTTGATGGACAGGACTGAGACTCAGGGGGAGGAGCTGGGCATGGAGCTTCATGATCAGCCAACTTCACCTCCTCAGGAATTTCTTTCGTGTCTACAGAGGAACCAGAGGAGTTGGATGAGAATCCCATTCACATTTTCATGCATGTTGATGGTGTGACTATCGGTCGATGTTACTCTGTATCTGTAGATGTTGAAGGCCAAGCCATTGTATCAGTGTAGGGGAGTAGTTTCACTACATGTTATTGAACCAGTAGTTTGTTTGCATGATGCAATAGCTTGGTGGTAGGTCAATAAAATGTGGATAGTGGTATTAGTCATTTATTACTTCGTTCTGAGGTGTAATTAACTACTGCAACTACCAACTATAAAAGACAAGAAAGGAAAAACTATGACTGTAAAGGAGTCATAGTCACTGTAAAGGAGTAGTTTTGCCACTCTGCAGGTACAAATCTGACACTGTCAGATGAGCTTGGGGCACTAGCCTGTAAAGACAGATTTGTACCAGACTTGTCACATGGTACATAACTGGCCTGTTTAAAGGTGCAATAAGTACAAAATGACCATAGGGTATGATAGGTAGATGATTGTGGAACAAAAACTCTCCGTTTCTGTTGGATCTGTGCTCTAATAGTTAGCTTACTCATCGTCATTGTTCATTCTTGTGAAAATCGAATGGAATTATTTGTGTCAATTATGTAAAATGTGCACAAAACCTGTCAATGTTGTTGCAATTTCTACTGGTCCCCAATAGCATTTGATCAAATCCATTACTTAATACCCATTCAAAAAGGTACAAACTATAAGAGTACAAATACATACATACAAGTACCCATGGTTACAACAGACATACCTCAGAGCAGTGGTTCTCAAAGTGAGCAGGGCACGGGAGATAAGGGAGATAAGGGAGATAAGGGGTGAAAAATAAATAACACGGAACAAAAGATGTAATGAGTTGAAATACTGCAGGGGGAGCAATAAACGAACTGCGTGTTGCTAAGCGACCACCTCTACAGTTAAAGCACCAAGAAATACACAGAAAAAGACAAAGCAAGAACATGGATACTTTTCTGACAGGGGTCATTTCTATGTAATTCACAGATGTTCACTCATTTCATAGTTTGAGCATTTCTTTCATGCTATTTCTACTTCTTAGATATATTATAGATCTATTAATTTTGCAAGCACACAGTTGAAAGTTGAAAGTTTGGGAAAACAGCATGAAACATGATAACTTTATGAACTATGTCAGCATTTTGCATTATAAGAAATTGATTTTTTTTTTTTTTTATTGTATCAATTACCATTCATGAGACAGGATTGGTTAACAACAGATGAGTTTCATTGTTAAAGGGGGGCCTGACAGAAAAGGTTTGAGAACCACTGCCTTAGAGAGTACTGCCCCAACGACAAGCCACTGTACCCTTAAAGGTACAAATTCAGTACTACTGTTTCTGAGAGTGAGAGAGCCTCACCTTTTTCCGGTTCAAATCCCCCTTCTTCCACCTGTGTACCCTGATGGCAGACTGTGGCTTGTGGTGGACTCGCATTTTGTACATTGTCTCTTTTCTAAAAAGAAAACAACACCATTCATAATCAGCCATGTTCCAGTGACATGTCTTCTCCACAGCTAAGAAAACCCTCCCACTGGAATAAGGTTTCCGATGCTATGGTAACTGGTAGATTCCTGGAGTTAGCAGATACAACTCAAAGTGGGGAACCTAAAGCATCACTCTTACACACTACGAGAGAGAGAGAGAGAGAGAGAGAGAGAGAGAGAGAGAGAGAGAGAGAGAGAGAGAGAGAGAGAGAGAGAGAGAGAGAGAGAGAGAGAGAGAGAGAGAGAGAGAGAGAGAGAGAGAGAGAGAGAGAGAGAGAGAGAGAGAGAGAGATAGATAGATAGATAGATAGATAGATAGATAGATAGATAGATAGATAGATAGATAGATAGATAGATAGATACTTTATTGATCCCTGGGGGGAAATTCTGGGGTTGCAGCAGCATAAAAGTATCAAAGAATGCACAAAATACAAGGCAAGGATAAATTACGAAATACAAACTACAAAGTACTAAATAACTAAAAACTAGTTTTGTTATACAAACATTTCAGAGATAGAGTTTAAATAGAGATGGCATTCATGATCTTGGAAGGTCAGCAGGCTAACTAATAGCGCCGTAGCTGTGGGATAGTATGGCTAGTTTGTATATGGAAGGTCATCTAGGCTAACTAGCTAATGTAAATATATGTATGGCTAGATTGCATTTTTTCAGTTAATAGCAAGAGCGCTAGGCTTCTCAGCTTTTTAGATAGTTTTTTTCTGTAAAGAGGCCAAATGACATCTGCTGGACAGGAGCCCAACTTCAAATCACACATGCTCGTTAGGTTTTGCTCCTGGCGGAAATAGCATTGACCCTACATGGTGGCGACAGAAGGAGGAAACAATTAAGGAGGAATCTGAAGCCAATCACACACGTCAATATACTCATTATTGGCAATTATAAGTATATTGACGTGTGGTTTTAATTGCCCACAAAACAAAACACGCTGTAAGTATCTATAGAAGACATGAAACAATTGCAGATCAAGTAGCCATGATATCCATGACTGAATCGTTCTGTGTAAGCAATGGAGCTTGACTCAGCTGATTGCCAGACTGAGGAAATATTAGGGCTTCAATAAAGGTCACACAGCAGTGGAATCATGTAACATGATACCAGGCAGTGAAAAAAATCCTCTTGGTGAACCAACAGAACAGCACAGTTGGAACGGAGTGAAGTTTTCCAAGTGGTTGCATCACCTGTATCAAACTGGCTGAGTGAGCTGCACATACACTTCAGGGTTAGGAGTTATTTTAGGCTTGTTACATTCAGAAAGTCATAAAAGTTATAATTGTACCCCGGACATGCTAACAACACAATTGGACAACAAGGGAATTAAAGTAACACGTCTTTTGTTCCAGAAAGGAGCCCTACAGCAAATGTTGATTTATGTCTCTGGAAGAAGAAAGTGGAATTAACTGAATGAATTCATGTTAATGTTCAACAAAATGAAACATCTCAGAGCAATTTTCCCAATATGGAGATTTATCATGGAACCATGTTTTCGACCCTTTGCAGGTTTAAGCTCTACCAGCATGAATCATGATACATTATAGATTCATACATTTTAGTCCAGAAATTCAACCAGGACTCAGCACTAAGGTCAAATTCTAGAGACTTGTTATGAAGCCCTATAACGGACTGACCTGCTCCAGAGGAGGGCTACAGCTAAGCAGGCCTTTGATCCTCCAGGGCACCACGCCTTTCAGGATAAACTCCACCACCTTGGAGCTGCGAAACACCTCACCCATGTAGCCCAGCACCCTGTCCAGGCCTGACACCGAGCCCTCTATCCCCTCCAGCCTCTCCCTCTGCATCTTCCCTTCCTGCTGCAGGTTCTTCAGCAGAGCTACCATCTCCCCATACAGGTCCTTAACGTCCGACGCCAAAGCTGGCTCTCCCGATACCTGCGCAAGGGGCAATAGTCCTTGAACCATCCCCAGTTTGGAGTTCTTCCACCCTTTCCTGGCTCCTTCGTATCTGGGTCAAGTCCTTCTCCAAGGAGCCCAAGCCCTGGCAGATCACGTCCAGCCTGCGGTGCACCTCGGCCTGGCCGGAGGCGATCTGCTCCACCCTGCCCTCCAAATGGATCAGCTTGATCTCCACACCTCCCAGAGTGGTCAGGAGGCCAGTGGTAGGGGGTTTCTTCACAACTCCCGAGGAGGCTCCTGCATTGTCCAGCTTGCCTCCCTCATACATTTTGGCAATGCAGTTGGCCAACGTGGCCCCCTTGCTCATGGTTGCTTTAGGCTTAACGCTGTAGTGTGGGGTTGGTGTGGAGGTAGACAAGGGAGCAGTGGCTGTGTTAGTCCACCTTGGTGTGTTCCTCATGAGCTCTATTCTGTTTGAAGCCCTTCAAGCTGTTAGCTCTGTCTACCTTGGTGCCTCTCCCCCACAACAGTCAACACCCCCCTACCCACCCCCCCCCCCTCTCCGTCCGTCTGTCTCTCAGTATATCCCTGTCGTCTATATATGCCAGAGACACGACACCCCTAAATAAACACCTCCTACTCACTATCTTATCTCTGCACTTGTTTGTACTCCCCCATCCCCCCTCTTATGTACCAAGCCAAAAGTCACAGCCAAGATTCCAACAGTGGCTTGACGTCATCAAAGCATTTAAATTCATCTCAGAACATTTGACCGTTGACTGGTGGGCACGCCAGGAATGACCCCACAGTTTGCCAAGACAAGGAGAAATGTTTGTTGTGACTCTGGAGCAAGGCATTGATATTCCCCTGCCAGTCGCCCGGGCGTCGCTTGCTACAGCACGGGGAGCTGAAGTTTGTGTTGCTGATTCACTCATTTGGTTTCTGCTTTTAGGGTGTTTGCTATGAACAATAGGTAAATGCCGCATCACCACATGTGCAGTCATACATTTAAGTGAGACACAATATTGTAGGTTTACAGACGAACATTTAATAAACATGAAATATGCTGTGAACCTCCCATCCACACATAAGCATGCACATGTATTTCCACTAGAAACAGAGTTAGTTACGGTTGTGGATTCTGTAATTTGTGTTTGGCAGATCAGATTGTCAAAATGCAAAAAGCTGCTGGCATTTACAGTCTAGTTATGCAATATTCAGCTGATGAGACAAAAATAATATCAAAATGATCAGATTGATGATCAAGTATTTTGCTCAACTAAGAGAAGAAAACAAAGTATAGTAATTACCCAATGAGACTCCAATGGTAAATGGAACAGGACACCCTGTGGCATATACTGCATATGCTCTAAAAAAAACAAATCAGTGACTCTTCAAACTCTCAAATGTGAAAAGTTTAAAACCTTAAACAGCATTAGAGATACTGATTTGAAGGTTTTTTGTTCTAGAAGGATTCATAAACTGTAGCAAGAGACATTTTAAAGTATTTCTGGCCATCTCTTCAAACTCACACACACAGCTGCTACCCACAATGCTGTGCTGAACGGCCATGAAGAACGTGACTTGACATTGGCGGGCGGCGTCCTTTAAAAATAAACCGCTGCCGACAGCACAGCAATGATGAACGGCTTGAACAGTGAAGCAGGAATCCAGCTGGTTGACCCGTCACTCTCCTGCTTGATTGTTTATTGGTGTCAGAATGGTTACCTTGGAAAATCTCAACCGGTAATAGTAATTCCTGCCATTTTATATTGCTGTTGTTGTTCAAACCTAATGTTATGTAGTTTAGATTTTCAGAATGCTCAATGGGTTTCTACTGTCTGTAATGAAAGGAATCAAGCAATCATCCAGTTATCCAATCACTGCAAGCAAACCTCATGCATCTCTTCCTCAGTTCACTCATCTTTCACATAGGGCACTCATTTCCCTCATGCCCGTTTCGCGCTGCGCTACTAACCAGAAAATACTGAGGTCACTATCAGTATGAACGGGTCAGCCCGGGTAGGTCAACATGCAAACGGACCCTAGTCAACACCAAGGTTGAGTGTGAAAGTTCAGCGCTTATTAAGGCATGTCATCTGTTTAGCTCGTTTTTCTAGCAAAGGCACTCAGTAGAACATACACATACAACATATACGATACAAAAGTGGGGTTTTAAATGTTGAGACATTGTAGTGGTGACAACAGCGATGCCAGTGATACTAACAACATTGTATGTTCCTAGTTGCGTCAAACTTTCATTTGGTGATGAAACAAAAAAAATCAACTCAGTGAGTTCACAGAGCAGTGTGTGGACCCGGAGGAAAAACAATTTGCTCAGTCATCTTTTATTCATCTCTTAAGAAATCATTATGTGATCGCCTACATCTGAAATCTTTCTCCTAAAACCACCAAGGAGGAGATTACAGAGAGAATAAATCGTGGAGACATTCTGAGATAAATTTGAAGATGCTAACATGTGACATTTATAATAGTAAAAGCTCCTACTATAAGCCTGCTGCTTCATTAGGACAATGCAATGCAAAATGAAAACTGTGCATGTTTGAGAAGAAGCATCCAAATCACAGGAATCATGACACTCCCTTTGTCCCTTTTCAAACTCCTCTCCTGCAGTCTGTCAAGACCAAAACCACCCAGCACTTGAACAGTTTCTTCCCCATGGCAGTGGGGCTCACAACTGCTCCAACTGCTGAATATTCTTATATATTGTGCTCAAATACTAGTATAACTTTAAATGCTAAATACTTTTAAAGATAGGCCTTCTGGCAGCAGGCTGGGGTTGTAGGTGTCAGCTGGACAGGGAGAGTCAGGAGTGGCTCTGCGCCTCAGCAGACACAGCTACAATGAGTTATTACTTCAGAAAAGATTCTTGACATGTCAGGACCTCTAGTCTTGCAGGAACTTTAGTCAAAAAAACAACTGAGGCATCCAGGGCTGCCTGAGTTAATCTTAAATACCCACACACTACAGGACCTGTCAAATAGAGAGATCACAGGATGACATCATCTGCAAACAGTAAAGATGACACCCAAATACCACTATACTGGACATTTTCCAGAGCTCAACTTCACCTTCCCTATGCCCACCTTCAGCCAGCTTAACTGAATGCTAACAATGTGAACACAGTTCTCAGCCACTGAATGGCTCACAGCAGCAGCTCTGTCATCACATACTCCCACAACACCTCCTGCAGGTACCTGATCACTCATTAAAAAGCACAATAATATAGTTGTGATTTCTGTCTAGGGAAGGATTCTGAAGGCTATTCCCTCTGAGCCCCAATGACCACAACCATGTGTAGGGATACCCTTGTAGCTCCAGGTATTGGCCGGGGTTAACTTGGTGTATTTGCCCTTAGAGGAAAGAATTTGCCCCATGACAGGAGGTATTTGGATATACATTGCAGCAATACAACTACAACTGTGAGGTTACTTAAGAGCAGACTTGTCCATTCTGCAGCAATCTGCAGCCATCCAGTAAAGGCAAATATATCATGGCAATTTGTTAGTGATAGTGGTAGTAGTGGCTCTTCAGGGGTTATCTATTTCATTTCCCATAAGCCTGAGTAGCCTCAACCTGTCAGTGCAAATAATGTAGGAAAAACAGCACCTGTTACTGATTAGTGTGTTTATATTTACTGATACACAAAATACATTTTAAAACATAAATTTATAGTTTTGGAGTTCATTTTGGGCATAATTAAGAGGATAAATGTGCTTTACGTAAATGTCAAATGTAGGAGTCATACATTTTTGGAGCATAAACGTGTAACGTGTAAACGTGTAACAAAGTCTTTTAACATACAGTGCTGTGCAAAAGTCTTAGGCACGCTAGATTTTTTAAAAATAGAAAATTGTTCTTAGATGTTTATTTTTTGTTTTCTGCATTAGTTTTTTTTTTTATTACTGCTCTTTATAATATTCTTTTTATATTTAGAAACTTTTTTTTTTTTTTTTACACGTGCATAAGACTTTTGCATTGTAATTGTACTGCAGGTTCTTATATGTTCTTGTCTTGTATAGTCACTGTGAGAATATGAGACATTCCTAACAACCTGTGGTATGCCAAGTTTAAATCTTGAAACACGATCAGAAGCTTGGACCGACTCAGACCTTTGGAGAGTGAACACTTCAACAGGTTATTTTGGGGCTCGGCATATCCTCTAGTAAAATCCTTCCTTTTTGCAGATGGGTGACTTGTTTCTCTTCTAACATAGAAAATCTGATCAAAATGAAGGCTGGAAGTAGTCAGCTTGGCAGGGATAGTTTGTTTTCTTTTACTTTGGTTAGTGCTATTTCTAGTGTGAGTGATGGGGTTTACGAGGGGGGCAAACGGATGCTTTTGGGAACCACCTCTCTAAATTCTCTAGATTCAACATACTGGAAATTGAATACCAACTTACAGTTGTGATTTCTCCTAAAATATGGTGTAATCATCATCTAAGTCATAAAAATAGATAAACATAATATGATCTAATAAATAATACACACAAATTTGTACTTTTACCTGTTCAAACGTTTACAGCTTGGATTGGAAAAAGTATGTGAACCATGAGATTTAGCAACTGGTGGAAGCTCCTTCAGCAGCAATAACCTCAACCAAACATTTCCTCTTTTGCATGAATTGAAAAGGATGCTTTTCAATGCAGAGCTAATTCATTGCAAAACAACCACTCCATTTTTTCAAGTTATTGCCTCAGTTGTATCACTGAATCACTTTTGTTTGTTTAATTTCACTCCTATTTTTCAAAGGCAGTCTACTTTAATGTTGACTTGTCTCTAATAGTGTGACATATATATGACCTCTGACGTGAGGATGAAATATTTAAACTCAAATTATGTTGATACACTACAATCTAACTCAACATAATAAATGCCATGACTACCATTTGGAGTGTTCCTCATTGTTTCAGTCGCAGTGTATTTTATCTGTTTAAGTGTAGCAATTGGTGCAGCAGGCTCTACAAGCTTTTATCTGCTCTATCCCCTCCTCTTCCAGTTATCTACATCTAACTACATGTTCACAAATAGACAGAGATATGCAGCTTAATTCAGGATAGAGTAGAACTGGACATGCACACGCTTCTCCAAATGCATACACACTTGTGTGCATGCATACTAGCATACATGTGATTTTACACACATTTAGACTATCTGGTCATATTGCATGGACAATCATCATCACTGGATTCCTTATTCTTTGGCAAGAGTGTCAAAATATTGTTTAGCAGCAATTAAAGAATAGGGAGTGAATCAACACCTAGCAACTTAGTATGGATAGTATTATGGTTCTACTGATATGGGTTTTCAAGGACTAGCTCATATGTTCATATATGGGGCTTGTCTTTTTTTCTTTTTCAGTCACTTGGTGAATACTTGATAAATGTCCATAAATAAAAGTCCTACCCATGAGATTAAGTGTATATAACCACATTTTATGTGCTGCGTCTGTGTGGATGTACACCCCTAATTTTTATACTCAAATACTTCTGGGATGTGGCTTTAACTAAAGTACTAATACCCCATCATTAATACACTCAAATGTCTGGATTGGGGCTTTTACTGAAGTACCAATGTGCTATCTTTTCCCCTATAGTATAGAAAATGCCTGGTGAAGGAAGAAAACATCACAGCATCCCTTGTGGTGCACTGACCTATGAAATATAATACTTATGACTTATGATCTACAAGGTGACAAGAGTCCAGTATCTAGTTTCACAAGGGTTTCATATTAAGGAAACTCATTTTGGACACAGGGGACATCAGTCACTGACTCATTATAACCCACTTAATCTGAATGCAGATTGATGGCCATGGTCATTCCAGTCCTGTAACTCATGTCATGGTAGATTGCTTTTTCATTTCATCTGACCGAGGACTGTCCAGTTTGAACTGGAATAAGACAGGCGTTCTCTACATAATGAAATCCATAATACATTATGCCGCTTTGCTCAAAATCTCCCATTATAATAATGTTATATTCAGAAACCAGAGATGAAATGGTGCCACACCAGAATAGAAGCAGAGGATGGCAGGGGATCATTCCACTCAAGTATAACTATCAAAAGGAATGTGTTAAAACAGATAAATAGCCAATGCTAATATTAAAAAAAAAAATCAGTTCAGATGAGTCAGTTTAGATACGATGAAACTAATTGATCCCTATTGGGAAATTGGGTTGTTGGAGCAGCAAAGAGAAATAGGACACAGGACAGAAAATAGGAAAGGGGAAAAAGATTAAACACAATGCAATGACAACTTCTACCATAACAGAACTTCTACTTCTAACAGAACATATTAAATGGAAATGTATGAATGAAATAAATTGTGGGGAAATAAATTGTTACAGCATTATGAGAGTGTGCAGTGTAAGTGTAGCAGTAGAACATACTGAGACAAAGAAATGTATGATTTGAAAATATACCAAAAAATTAAATATAGTCAGTATGAAATAAGTGAGCAATTATAAACATCAAATTATATAAAATATGCACATATGAGTTGCAATGTGGGAATAAAGTTCCCATAAATAAGTTCATGTCATACTTGTGGAAGTGACTTGTTTCTTATCATCCTCTCTCTTACCGTAAATTTACGAATGTAGTCAGATACGCTGAATCCTCCTCTGTTGAGCAGGACAGATGTTCCCATCATAGGCCATTTATCCATCATCTATCCATCCATGCAGGGATGGATCATCCATCCAAGGCTAGAGGAGAGTAGTGGTGCTCCACAACATGCTGGAAAACAACAAGCAGACAAACTAGTTTTAACTGAGATGAGCCCTCCCTCTCTGTTTTGGTCCTGAGCTAAGCAGGAGTGTGTGTGTGTGTGTGTGTGTATGTGTGTGTGTGTGTGTGTGTGTGTGTGTGTATCAGGAAGCTTCTTCCTGCCGGGAGATAGCAGCTGTGTGAGATTAGAGAGGGTATGCAGGAAATGTGTGTCCCGTTTTATTAATAGGCACTTAGATTGGACAGTTTTGTTTAGGAGGCTCTCTTCAGTTTTGGTCGGGTGTGTTTGTGTGTGTGTGTGTGTGTGTGTGTGTGTGTGTTGGACTTCATGTTTTAGACAAAGCTGTTGAGGATGAAGGGATGGACACACACACAAAACTACTACTATAGGTGTGTGAAAGAAAGTTATATAAATATATATATATTGAGAGAGAGGGGGGGGCGGTCAGGGAGGGATTGATTTGAACCCTCGCCAGTTAATCCCAGTGGCATCGTGTTGCAGTCTGTGGTCCATATATTGGTTTCCAGTCAGTAGTGGCTGGCCAAAGACGGCTTTCAGGTGACATAACACAACCTCTGGCAGCCATGTTGGAGGTCGTCAGCTCTTTGGCAATAGTGGTTGTGTACAGCTGAGCCCCCGGGTGTCGGAGCTAAGCCTTGAGGCCAATTTGACATGGTGGCCGATAGTGGTATTGCAGCCTCAAAATGCATCCCAAAAAGCAATTTCCCCCTAGACAGCCAACACACTGCTCTAACACTGTACAGACGATACCTTCGGTGTCAAAGTCCAAAAAACACTCTTTGAATTATTAAGTTATCAATCATGAAGGACGTTGTTTAAAAATAAAAGCACCGTATAAAGGCTTATCATTTTGTGTATAGCACACATTTCTGAGCTCTGCCTCAGGAACAAGCAGGCATCCTCACTTCCCCTGCCTGGTTGAAGAGAAAATATCTGTCAGCTCTATCGGCTTAGAGTGACCTGTTCACTTTTATCCAAATACCACGAGTAAACCACCGGTTTATCCAGGGTGGCTTGTGATCCAGGGTGGAGTGGAACAGTCAAGAAAGAGCGTCAGATGAATCAGGGCGATAAGACAGGGTGAAATTGAACGTATTGAAAAAGAAAGCCCACCTGGCCTGACGAGAATTCAGACGCTTGGCGTTCTGAATGTCAAAGAGATTCTTGTGGTCTGTCCACACAATTCTTGCTCGGATCCTTCAAGCCAGTGCCTCCAATCCTCCAAGGCTAACTTGACGGCCAACAGCTCTCGATTGCCAATGTCATAGTTTGTCTCTGTGGTGGTCAGACGACGGAAGTACTACAGGGATGGAATTTCTGGTCTGATGACGAGCATTGAGAGAGGACGGCTCCCACTCCTACATCAGAAGCACCAACCTCCACGATGAACTGGAGGGCTGGTCAGGATGGATTAGGACAGGGGGCCAATGTGAAGGGGCTCTTAAACTCTGAAAAAGCCCTCACTGCGCCAGGTGTCCAGGCAAAGGGTGAGGTCCGTGAGGTAAGGGCAGTGATAGGAGCGGCCAGAGTGCTATACTTCCTGATGAACCGAAGATAAAAAATTGGCATAGCCCAGATAGCTTTGCAACTTCTTGAGGGAAGAGGGCTGTGGCCAGTCTTGAACTGCACTTGACCATCGGAGATTGTCTAGGAAGTAATGTTGGGAATTAGGGATAAGCCTAGGTATAGGCACAGTGTGGGCCGCTTTAGTTGTATTTAGTTGTATTTGGTGTTGAGAACGGGTGTCGAGTGGGGTGTTTCTGGGACGCCAGAAATCACCGTTGAGCCTTCTGGAGGTGTCATGCGCCTAAATCAATGAAAGTGTTTAACGTGTAACGTGTTTCCATTTGATTCTTTTTTACATCTGAATTGGACTTCTGTGCGAATGCTCACTCCTCCTGGTACTCCTTTAAACTAGTACCTCTTCCTCCTTCTCCTGTTACTCCATATAAACTCCTTTACAAACTGTATAAAAACTGATCAGGTGAATGGAAATAAGCAGTGTAGCATGTGTAGGCGACTGAAATGACACGACCATAGACCCATAGCCACTCCCACTCCCAAGTTTTCTCACTTAGTACTTGAGGTATATTAGCTGTAAGAAGCTCTATACTCTCTGGCTGTCCATGACTTCTCCCTTTGACAGGTAGTTGGTATTTGGTAGTGGCGTTTCTCTCCTATCCTGGCATCATTGTATCTCCATTGTAATGTGAGGATGCAGTCCGTCTGTGCGACAAACACATCAAAGAGTGCTTTGCCATTCCCTGAGTGGGGTTCCTTTAAGGGAGATGTGTTGGATAACCTAGAGGAAATGCTGGCAGCTCAGGGAAAGTCAACAGGGACACAAGAGTTGACAATCTATGCAGTGTGGAAAAGTGTAGGCACCGGCTGCAGCCAATTAAGGCCGAATGCAGCCTGCAGGACTATTAAAGTGTGTGTCTGTGTGGGAAGGTGAGTTTGATAGGAGAGCGAGAAGCATGTCCAGAGGCAGAAATTAAACCCCCCCCAAAGAAGACAAGACAACAACATCCTTGTATGCTGTGTTACGACAGAGTGAGAGTAGTTCAGAAGATGAGGGCTGACAATATTTCCCACCACCTGATGAGACAGAGGAGCAGTAGGAATAGATTTAGCAACACTGTCACAAGTGGCAGTGGCACCGATACAAAGGTATCCTTTGACAAGTTTTCACATTGGGAACTGGTAGGTTTCATAATGTCCCTAGAAACAATAGAGGGAGAGGACAATTCAGAAGGTCCGGCAATTGGACAAACACGGGTTAAATTTGTCACCAAATTGATCATTGGTCCAGAGACTGTCTGCATAATCAGACATAGCCACAGAATTCTAAAGAGCCAATGATGAAATTGAATGTACAGAGTAAAACACTTCCTTTTCTGGGCGATTTCAGAGCCAGACACAGTGTGTTGGTGGGAAGCCTGTGGTTCTGCCCTTCATCAAATAGGGCACCTGGCCAGACTAAATTTAACACCCGCAGTGCCAGACATAGAGCTCTGGCTGACTAAAAATAGATCATGGGTTACTACACATCATTGCACCACGTGTTATGATTACGCAGAGAAAGTGTTATCATATTTGCAAACCTCAGAAGAGCTGAACGTTTCTCCCCTGTATGAAGGCCAAGAAGGGTGTGAGTTTAAGACTGACATGTCACCTCAGCAGCAATTGATGAATAATTCACATCACAGTGGTTGTCGCGGAAGGTAAAGAGCCTCATATTATAGGAGCAATGATGGCTACATTGATTACAATACCTGCTGAATGTATATGCACTCTGTCTAATAATCAGAGCATTTTCAAATTGCAGGACAAAGGGTACAGAGTTCAAATTCCTCCAGCTGTATTGCCGTGTGTTTGAACATCACTCTCCAGCTCCTCCTCCAGACTATGAGCAGCCAGACTCAGCCAGATACGTACCAATTCTGAGAAGACCGCAGTATCCTTTGCGGCCGGAAGCTGTTGTAGGAATGAAACCAGTTATTGAGTCATTGCTAACTCATGGTGGGATTGTACCCACTTCTAGCCCATGTAATACCCCAATTTTGCCAATTAAGAAACATAAAAGAAACGTTATGTCAGAGATCTGAAGCTGTGAATGATGATCACATGTGTTATTGCAATGTTTCCTGTAGTACCTAGACCTGCCACAATTCCCTCCTCTATTCCTCCAGACACTATTCTGTAGTGGAATTGTGGATTTTTTCCATACCCATCCACCCTGCCTCTTAGTATCTTTGTGTTCACCTATGAGGGTCAGCAGTGCATGTGGATAAGATGGCATCAAGGCTACACTTTGGACATAATGGACTTTACTCTCCTTTGCAGAAGCCTACAGGAGAATTTTATGCCCAACTCCTGAAGCTGAAGAATCATTCCAGCTCCTGAAACAAGCAATGTTGTCTGCATTGGGTTTTGGGTTTTATTGGGTTTGTCTGAAAGAAATAAGAGGGCGACTAGGGTCTCCACTCATGGTAAATTCCCTTCAGGTCTCTTACCGTGGTATGGTACTGTTGCCAATGCCCATCAAATTAACTTATTGGTTGCAGAACTTGAAGCGTTTAGCTACTCAGGGTTTTGAACTTGAGATACGTGATTGGTAACCCTACAGAATAGAGTTGCACTTGATTATCTCGTAGCCTCAAGTGGCGGAGTGTGTCATATCTTTGGCCGAGAATGTTTCACCTTCGCCCCCGATGAAACTGATAATATGACTAACATCGTAGACTACATGAATGATGTGCTCTCCAGCACAGTGGGAATTTACAATAACCATACTAGAAAACAGGGGTGATGTTAGGACCTGAGGTTTGGGAAGGGCGGGGGGGTGTTGAAGATTCAAATTAAAATTAATGAATTACATTTTATTTGATGCGTGCTGTGCGTGCACATTGATTTACTAAATTTACTAAATTAGAGTAAAAGGCTAGTGACCAGAAAATCTATAGGCCTGCATAAAGTGTTTTAAGAGGTTCAAGAAAGGGACAAGAAATCCTCTCCATGACACTCCAGTTGTCCCACTCTCCAAATAGTGGAGTGGACAAAACAAATCGTGCAAATGGTGATACAAGCACGAAAAAGAAGAAAACTCATCAGGGAACCTTTCTCTCCGACAAAAGCGAAGGATTGAAAATCATCTGCAGTCAACAACTGACCGAGTATTGAAGCTTTGACTTTCTTCATCTGTGCTTCCACTTTCTCAGACTGTTTCTGTGAGTCACTTTGACCAGCAGAGATCAGTATTTCCTTCCTCTGTTTTCTGAGCTCCAGAAAAAACATCTCTAAGCTTAAAGGATACAAGACAATTTTAACTTTTTCACTTTTTTTTTTTTACTATTACAAGAGTTACTTGTAATACAAGTTACAAGAGGTACATCACATATATTTCATGTATTTCATGAAGTATACTCTGCAATATATATACTGTGCAACACTGAGCAAATTTGACAGTAATGGGCAAATAAGCAAGATATGGGAGATTATTTAAATTCATAGAAGCAAGTTTATAGGAGCACCAGGAGATGATGGGGGGTTCACAATTTTAGGTTTGTAGGAGGAGAAGGAGTAGGAGGTACTAGTTTCCAGGGAGTCCAGGAGAAGGAGGAGGTACTACTTTATTAGGGAAGGGGGAGGTGAACACACTAGTTTATAGGAGGAGGTGCTAATTTTTAGGAACTACCAAGAGTGTATAGGGTTTGTAGAGCTCACAGAGTCTATTGTTTATAGGAAGTCCATGAGATGGGGAAGGAGGTACTAGACTAGAAATTACCAAATTAGAGCAAGTATGGATTACTTTTGTAATGACAGGCTTCTCTCACACCACTCGACAGGGTTACATTTTAATATAAAATAAAACGTAACTCTTCCCTGATCAAATCTGATCAAATGGGGGTCCCTAGGACTAAATCTGATCAAGTTGGGGTCCGTGTGGCCTTAATGAGTTTGAGGCTACTGCCACCCCAGTGACGCCGGTTCCATAGCGTTGTATTAGTTACGTGTTACTGCACTCCAGTGGATGAAAGATAAACTACATCATGTCCAGTGAACACACTACAATAGCCCCATATAAATAACCACATAAAGATGGTATGAGCACCACATTACTGAAGGAGTTAGCATCTTTGGTTTTCAATGGCTGTGAGAGAGAGGGAGCGAGACAGAGAGAGAAAGATGCTTGATTAATTATTAAGACAAAGGATCCAAAAAGAAAAATGTATCTCATATATATGATCAATTGTGATAGTAAAGGCCTAATATATTGGCGAGTAGGAGACTTCAGACATTGAAACTGGTATAGCTGGTGATTACAAGTTAGTGTTTAATAGGAGAAACCTCAAGGGTAAACGTCAGGTTTTGGTGTTAGTCACACAGACTGACAGACATGCTTCTTTCTAGACGTACTATTTTGCACTGAGGGAAAAATCCATCCAACAGTATCCTCAACATAATGAAGCACAGTGACAAGAGATTTTGCATTTTGCAAAAGGGGCGCGGCTGCCTTCAGGCCTGATGAGAGATACCATAAATATGACCTTCATGTCATCCTCCTAGTGGTAAGACTTGAAGACTTGAATCTACCTCAGTCTACCTCCTTACTAGTTATAGTCACACTAGTACCCTTCTGCACAATCAACTCATCATCCATCAACCCCGACCCTCTGCTTCCCCGGCGCCAGGGTTTTAGACCTGCAGAAGAGACTCTCCACCATCTCGGACACCATTATTGTTCATACTGGCACAACATCAGATTTAATCACTCAGAAGTTTTAAAACAGGAATTTGTCAATACCATTCCACTTCTCCTGGACTGTCTAAAAAAAGACAATAGTTTCCGGCCCCCTCCCATCGGAGAGGCTAATATTAGGTCCTGTCCCACAAATTTCCCTCGAGGCCCTTGTAGATGTAATTTCATATTATCATGAAATCCTCATCTTGCTCCTTGGACATTATCACAACCAAATTGCTGAAAGTGGCCCTTGGTTCCGTTGGCCCAAACACTGGTATGGTGCCCTTATTTTAAACATGCTATTGTTCAACCCTATTGTCTCAACAATTACAGACCAAAACTCCAAAGTGCCAGAAATCGGAACCGCTCAAGCAAAACCATTCATGAATAGTAACAGCTTTTTTTAATTTTAGTCAGTCATTAGAGAGACAGACACTACTCTCTTGACCTCCAATGACCTCCTCCTTGCTGCTGATAAAGATGACCGATCTTGATTCGCTTAGATCTTAGCGCAGCATTTGACACCGTTATATGATATATGACTTAATCGTCTGGAAAATTGGGTGAGGGCTCAAACGATTCCTCCAACTCAACAAAAGTAATCTATTTGGTCACCCAGATTCAATATTTGTAACAACATTAAGTCTGTAGCCAAGGATAGGATTTGATTCAGACCTCTGTTTCAATGATCAGTGTTCAGTACTGTGTCCCTCTGTTAAAAATACTCACTTCAGGTTTAGACTAGTGCCAGCGCAAGAAGACAATCGTAGCAATCATTTGAGCAGCTCTACACTCATTAGCTTAAGAATTGAGTTTAAGGTTTCGCTGATAACCTCTGAGGCAGAGCAGGGTCTGGCCCCCAGCGACATACCAGCACCCGTTATCAGCTTGAGCCCAGCCCGAGGTCCTCTCAGCTGGCTGTTCCTTGTTGGAATGCCTTTGGAATATTTTATCCCCGTTGTAATTTTGAGTCCTTTCCATTTAATTTTTCATTCTAGTTTCTGTTTTTCCTTTGCAATCTTTTATTGTATTATTTGCTTTGTAAAGCACCTTGTAGTTCTATATAAATAAAGCACTTCTTTATTTAGAGCAGAGATCCAAGAGAAATGTCTAGTGAAGAGGTAATGTATCACCATGCACAACACTGAATGAACACTGCTTTCACAAAGCTGTTGATTTACCTGTTGATCTTCATTCCCACCCTCACCGATGGCCACAAGCTCTTGGTAGTGACTCAAAGAATGAGATCGCAGCTACAGAACCAAGCAGCTGAGATGAGGTTTCTCCACAGGGTGGCAGGCCTCACTCTTCACGATAGGGTGAGGGGCCTTGGCCGACTTGGAAGCGACCCCAGGGTAGACCCGGAACATGATGGAGGGACTACATCTCCCAACTGGGAGTGCCTGGGGAGTCTGGAGCTGGAGGATGATGCTGGGGAACAGTTGCCCTGCCTCCGACCTGAATAAGCAGCTAAAGAAATGGATGGCTCGACGGAAAATACTGCTTTGTAACCCTTCCTAGCTGAAATGTGTCACAATGCCCATCGATTCCTCTGAGCACCGTCCAGAGATTTAAGATTGAGAAAGGGGCAAAGATTGAGGACTCCACAATCTTTGCGCAGCTGAAAATGCTTGTACGTGGGGGGGCAGGGGGGATTGGGAGTATGGGCTGGAAAGTGATTTTGGAAAGCCAGAAATCTCAGTGGTATATATAAATAGCATAGTCATCTCATTTTATATTGAATTCATGTTATATACACATGAGATTGATTCATGATAATGTAATACTTTATTGATCCCCATGGGGAAATCATCTTCTCTCTTGTCCCCAAAGCCCTGAGGCTGGTATGGACTCAGCCTTCAGCAGGGAGGGGGAGGGAACCTGGTCCACTGAAGGACCTACCTACTCACTCACCATTAATGAGAGGTCACACAACAGCCCAAATCTTTATTCCGTCTGACATTATTGGTCTTGACACTTTTTCAACAAGATAATCTATAATACATAATGGAATACATCTTTTTAAAAAAACTAAATCTGATATTTCAACAACATTTCATAGGCTTCAGTCTGAATAATAAAGAGGTTGGTAACATCATCTCGAGTTCACAGAAACAAATTCATCTCAGTCCGCTCACTTAGGATGGCGTCAAGGTGAATTTAAGATGTTTATTGGACATTTCATATATGACAAATCTCTTTCTTGAGATAAGTCTCTCTCTGCTTCCTGCATCGAATTCTCTGCATTTTAAAAACCGGTTGGCATCATTTCAATTCAACAGTCAAGGAGGGCGTCAATTTCTGGTATTTATGTCTACAGAATAGGTAGGAAGTGGCTGCATCACCGTCATTGTTCATTATGTTACAGCACACAGACCGTTTTTGTGCTTTTAGTCCATAAAAAGTATGCATGGCTGTGGGTGGCTGGGTGTATACAAGGGGGGGAAAGGATGTAGAGCTGGAATTTAGGCACCGCAATTGTTCCAAATCGATGATTATGTTTGAATTTGTCTCCAGCTCTTGCCGTTTTTCTCCAGGCCTCACCATCCAGATGAAGAACATGCAGGTCAAAGTTCACCTCCAGACAGTCCCGTCCTCTTTGGTCGTCCTCTTGCCATTTGATAGCCATGGTAAGTCCTCTGTATTCAGTGTCCCAGGCATGGGGGCTTTAATCTACAAGATGAGCCTCTGACCCAGGATCTTGCGGTTGATCTCAGCCAAGGCCACGGAAAACACAAACGCTTTCTCATCAGAAAGACTGGCATAGATGTCCACTTCCTTCTCTTGTTTCTCTGTGAACAGATTTAATTTTAAAACAAAATGAATCATTGAGAAAGAATGTACTAGTTTTGTGCCCCCCCAAGCCAATGAAAATACTGGCACTCAGTGGGCACCACTATGTAGGATAGCAGCATCAAATATAGATATTTAAATGAAGACTTTGTTTGGAAAATTAAATGGATACAAATAAATAAATTGTATATATTTTTTCTCTGTATTTAAATTTAAATGTATTTGTTGTTTTATTTATCGTTTGTTTTTGGGGGGGGGGGGGGGGGTTTGCACTGGAATATTTAACCATTTATATGTCTGTCTGTTTCTTTCATTCAATCATGCCACATATGTATTCAATTATCTGTTTTCCTATTATCTGACTCCTCCTATTTAGTCTTTCCCTTTCCTTCTATTTCCTATTTTATTGCTCCAACATTATAAAAGAGAAGTGGCTTAGATGCTAGGTGGGTGTGACCAAAGGCTCTGACATGTCATTGGCTAATCATCATAGTTGTTGAGGGTTCCACTGCGCCCACATTCCCATCGGCCATCAGGGACCCATGAAGGATACTGCAGAAGGAAAAAAGGATGATAGCTATTGGTTTGAACGTAGCCTATGAGTCTTTTGGATCCACATGAGGGCCGGTCATTCCTCGGGGGGTCATTGCTTATGGGGCGAGCCATTGTCTGGCGTTGTCTTGAGATTTTTTGTTACTAAATCATCCAAATGAAAAAGGGATGCTTTTGTTTTACTGACACTGTTCTCTGCTTCTGTGTTCTTGGTGAAACTCCACCAAGAGAATCAGAAAATAGATACATGACTATATGTGCCTAAATAATAAAAGAGAGTAGAATAGCCCAGCGCATCAAATAAACAAATATATCAAATAAACAAAAATATCAAATAAATATTTCAATGCAAAGGATGAAAATAAGAAATCTTAAAAGTGGTGAAATAAAAATAAATAAAACAATAAATGGATTACAGCTGTGATTTGTGAGCAAAATGATGTTAGTACAGAAAATAGATTTCATTTTCTTCCAGATTTAATATCATACGAGACACGGTGCATCATGTAGGCTTTGTTTAAACATGTTGATGGGATAGGGGATTAGTCTGTCAGTGTGGGTAAAGGGGCCAGTGGTATACCTTTGTTGAATAGATGAATTACACTGGGAATAGAGCAATTGTTGGACAAGTGGAAAATCCAAAGTTTTGCCCACCAGTTAATTTTCTGGGGTTCAGTGTCCGATGGCCAACAGAAGCAATATTCAACAGCCCTCTAGATTGTCACACATATACACCATCTTAAAAATGACTTAAGCATTCTTAAATGTAAATGGAAAGATGCTCACTGTGTTGAACATTTGATGTCTAATGTGTCGACATAATTAGCTTTGATCTTGAAAATCTATCAGAAGATCCATGGCGTGTATCTTGCAAATAACTGGCAATGACTTCCAACAATGAAAAGATTCAACATCAAAACACAACTTAAAGGCTAATCATACCTTTAAGTAGATTGTGTGTATGGTGTGTGAAAGCAAGAGGATTCACTCGTTGCAGGAAGAGGACGGTTGTTTACACGATCCTCTTCTTGCAACGAGTGAATCCTCTTGCTTTCATATACCACCTTTGTCAGAGTTCAGAGTTCAGAGTCGTTGTTAAAAAAAGGTCTATTTCTGGTTAAAAACGGTCTATTTCTGTAGCGATCCTTTCAGTAATGTTGTCAGACACTTGTCAGACACACGAATAACAATCTGAGCCTGTCAGTGGTAAAATCAAGCACTTTTAGTGGACGTACTTTGACCGCCTGTACATGCCCTGGATTGCATTGGAGGGTTGAGCCGCCTTTTCGCGACTGCCGGCTGAGCCGATCTACTGGAGCAACTCTGAAACTTTTGGGATCTACTTAAAGGTATGATAAGCGATTTTGTGGATATAGAGGCCAGGTTGAAAAATCCCGGAATTACCCTTTAAGTAATTGGCTTTTCATGTTTTTTCTGATTTCTGTTATTTAAGCACACTTCAAAGATCCGTATATATGCCAATGCTACAGACCAGCTAATATAGGGGTGTACATTTTAAGAGGACAAAATACGACGGAAAAAAATAAAGCAATAAAGGAAGGAAGAAAAAAGATCATTCAGTGTGAGAAGATTTTAACCTCAAACTCTGAACTCAGAAAACTCACAACAGGAATATAGACATACTGATACTGTCGATCCAGTAAAAACAGACGGCCTTTTACCTTTCTCCTCCTCCTGTTTCTTCAGCCCCACGGTTTTAGGTCGGCCTCGCCCTCTCCGGATGGGATCTGATTGGCTGTTGGACCGGGATCTTCTCCTGTTCTCCAGGTCATTGGTTAAAGGGGAGTCGATTCTGTCTCGACGGATGCGCTCCGTCCTCCTCCGCTTTGGGTCCAGCTTGACTGATGCAGAAACCCCCCCCCCGACCCCGATACAATTTAAAACACGTATGTGCTTAAGTATGTGTGATACAATTTGGATTAGACTGATTTTTGGAGGCCAATATAGCAATATTTTTGCTGCATCATCATCTTTACATTTGACAATTGTTATAGCAAACAATTAAAGGTATTCCGTGTTGCCTTCAAAATCATATTCTTGTCAGGATGGAAAATAATCTGAAACAGCATTTTCAGGTTATCGGCTTCTCACAGACAACCAACGTAGCATTCATCAATTCTGCAATAAATCAGTCAAGCTGCATCATATCCATCATGTCAGACACATACATTAGTCTAACTAGATAATATAATAATAGTACATATTCATATGATGTACTCTGTAAACTACCACAGTGAAGAATTCATTCAGTGGAAATAGTACACAGCTGAATGTTATTTAATAATTTCATACTATCCTTCATTTTTAACACTACTGTCTAGACTATATCTAGACAGAGAAATATATAGAATCTAGCCGAGAGCTTCAGAGTTGAAGGCGGACAGCTTGTTCAGTCAACACACAACTGAATTCACCAGAGAGCCGTTATGAAGTGCCGGCCCACAAAAGGACTGAAAGGCAAACCCGGATGTATACTGGAGGACTGAACAGAACTGTGACATAATCAATAACCTGAAAGCTGCCGTCATTCAGATCTGCAAAACTCAACCATGAATCGTGGAACACCGTGTGTCTCCATCTTTATTTCAAGTGTACGTTAGGTATCAATACTATTCTTCAATGGAGAAGAGCAAGCAAAAGACTGTTTGACTTAAAACGAGAGTTTGCAGAGGAAGTTAAACAGTGTAAAGGGGGTGTGTGTGTGTGTGTGTGTGTGTGTGTGTGTGTGTGTGTGTGTGTGTGTGTGTGTGTGTGTGTGTGTGTGTGTGTGTGGAGGGGATTAGGCTGAAGCAACATCAGCTCACGTTTGTTTCCTAGGCAGGACAGTTTACTGTGTGACAGTACAACTATTCACTGTTATCTATAACATTACTGAACTGATCCACATAACTCTCTTTTACCAGATTGGTTGTTACGTGTTTTAACCACAATTTGCACACAGCTAATTCTCCAGTAAACTTCCATGATGCAGCCAGATATGGTTGATAGGAGATTTGATGCAACTGCAAAGCCTCTCTACCGTGATGATTTACTTTACACATCAGCAGATTATTGAAAATGTGTACTTATTGTTTGCAGTCGTGTGATAGATGAATCACCAAAGGCTCCCAAAGACAGCGAGTGTTTAATATTCCAGTCACAACTCCCTTCTGCAGCCTACTTCATGGTTTCATACCTCCCTCCATTTAAAATATGCCTTTTAAAAAGTGTGCCCATCCCTTACTTCAGTCAGCAGCAATAGCAGAGGCAAATGAAAGACAAAGTGAATGACGCACTCTGGCAAACGTATGATTAAGCAGGCCTGAACTGGTGGAAAATCAATATGGGGTTGTGGTTACAATCAGCAGCACTACCCTTCAGGTTAATATTGGCACCGTTTACTATGGAATCAAATGTGAATAGAATAAAATACCCATTTACGATCAAAATGAACTTGCACCATAAATGTCCTACCACATCATATACATACATGCATTGCATCAAAACCAAGTGAGATATTCTTGGAATTTATAGTTGCAAGAAAACGTTTGTGAACTTTTTGAATTACCTGCCTTCCTGCATAAATGGCTCCTAAAATATGGTCTGACCTTCATCTAAGCTATAACAATAGATATTAAACAACACACAAAAATGTACTGTTGCATGTTTGTTTGGACCATATTGTTCAAACATTAACAGCCAAAGCTGGAAAAAGTGTGTGAACCTCTAGGACATGGAGGGCCGAGAGTCTGCAGGTTTTCATTCCAACCAAACCCCAAACGAGGGTATTAGCACACCTTCAACCACAGAGGAGGAACAAGGGAAAGGAGATAACTGAAGTCAGCTGATCCAATCAATCAGATCACATTCAGGTGTGGGTTAGAGGTGTCCTGTCATAAAAAATAAAAAAAACCACAAAGTTTGATTACCAACAGAGTCCACTCTCCAAAATCTGTTGAAGTGGAATATGCCCCGGTCATTTCAGAGAACCGCCAGAGTTGTTAAGGCTCATCAGGCTGGAAAAGGCTACAAAAGCATTTCCAAAGACTTGGGCCTCCATCAGTCTACAGTCAGACAGATTGGATACAAATGGAGAACATTCAATGCTATTGCTGCTCTCCCCGGGAGTGGGTGTCCAGCTAAGATCACATCAAGAGCACGCTGCATAATGTTCAAGGAGATGACAAAAGAACCTGAAGGTAACAGCTGATCTGCAGGGATCTCTTGAACTCTCTAACATCTGTGTCACAATCATAAAAACTCTAAACAAGGAAACCAAGGAGGAAACCACTGCTCTCCAAAAAAAATCATTGCTGCCTGTCTCAAGTTTGCCACCTGGATGTTTCACAACACTACTGGAACAATGTTCTGTTGAAAGACTAACATTGAACTTTTTGGCAAAAGGAGGAGGAAAAAACTACACCAACAGCACAACATCATCCCAACCATGAAGCATGGTGGAGGGAGCATCATGGTTTGGGGCTTTACTGCCTCAGTGCCTGGACGGCTTGCAACCATTGAGGGAACAATAAATTCCAGATTGTATCAGGAAATTCTCCAGGAGAATATCAGAGTAACGGTCTGATCTGAATCTTAACAGAGGTTGGGTCATACAGCAGGTCAGTGACCCCAAACACCAGCAGCTATATAACAGAATGGCAATTCTCCATGTCCTGACCTTATTGAAATGCTGTGTTCTGACCTGAAGCAAGCTGTATCAACAGCTTGCAAGACATCCCAAAACTATCAATGAACTGAAACAGTTCTGTAAGGAGGACTGGTCCAAAACACTTCCTAACATGGTGCAGGTCTGATCAACAGGAAACGTCTGGTTGAGGTTATTGCTGCTAAAGGAGGTTCTGCCGGTTACTAAACCTCATGGTTCATACGTTTTACAATCCAAGCTGTTAACTTTTGAACAATATGTTAAATTAAGACATTATTTAGGAGCCATTTATACAGGAATGCAGGTAATTCAGTACAACTGTATATAAACTTGTCATTTTTCCATTACTGAATTCCACAGCTTCCTATCAGTCTAATCAGACGCCATCTGCACATTGTATCATTCATTTCTATTTTAAAGTTGTTTTATGCACTACTGTTATATTTAATATGACCCATGGGAGCAACCCACCAAGTTGAATTCCTTGTATGTGCAAACTTACTTACGGCCAATAAAACCGAGTCCATCGATGATTTCTCCACATGGACTGTATGGAAGCTACACGCCTAACGTTATAGTCATCTTCCAACAATCCCCTGCAGTGCCCTTCTGCCCTCCACACCATACACTCTCCTGGATGAGGTGTTGTTCAGCCAAGTAACCATTTCACAGCTCATGAGAAAATGTCACGTGATGAAGAGTTAAATGTATAGTAACTACAATTCTGACAGGAACAAGGACAGCTAAATCATTCCCCATCTAACACCCAGTTTCCTTTCTTAACTATGACATTGCCATCAAATACTGGCTACAGTACATACAGCGTATTATTTGAAATACTGACTAATATTCCAATTTTCTCTCTCATTTGTGTAACTTGCATATACGTCTTTTTTTTTTTAAATCATTTCTCACTTGTTTATACAGCATTTATTTTTCTCAGTATGTTCCACCCCCATGAAGTTGTAACTCCTATTTGGTGGAATTGTCTGTTTTTTTCCGTAGCCCTCATCTGTATTTTTTCCCCCCCCTGTATCGCTTTATTATTTTGCTGCTGCAATGACCCAATTTCTCCACAGAACCTTTTTAAGTTTCATCTCTTTAATCGCACTTGGTTGGAGTCGTTTCTGATTTGTAGTGTACATTTGTGCGGCTTTCAAATATTGAGCATACAGTATGAGTACGATGAGAAGGCCTAGTAGCCTAATTTCAACAGTGCTGCAGAGAGAGAGAGAGAGAACTATGTCTCCAGGATCCCCTCCCCCCACCAGACTATGCTATACACACTCAAGAGCAAACAGCCATTTAAACCAGCCAGCACTGCACCAACTCAAAACCCCTGCTAGTCAACAAACTGACTTGTGCAAAAAAAGTACATTTACATTACAGAATGAATGAAGTGGCAAGCTATAACAAACTGACACGTCAAGATGCAAGGACGTTTATATATATATATATATATATATATATTTGTTAAAATGGTTATTGGCAACAAATTCTACACATTTTGAGAATGGGCATTCCTCAAACAAAAAGGCTGAAATATATGTTTAGACAAAGAAATGAACCAGGGTGTGGGGTTGAGAGACTGTTTACCTGCTATTGCTGGAGAGGTCCTCTCATTCAACTTGGCATTGAGAAGCTTTCTGCTAATAAACACATAACCACATGGGCACGACTTGCAAGCAACTGGAATCTAGAGAGAACCAGATGGGGGGGGGACAAGATTAGGACATCAGCAGCTCAGATAGGTTCCGGACAGAGTCACACCGAACTCCATTCAAAAAATCGGGCAATTTAATGTTGCCTTGTTTATCGCCAAACATGCATGCCAGCTAGAATATGACTTAACGCGTTTTACTCATTATGCAACCCTTCTGGTAAATTCGGCAAACAAGTAATCGATCAAACGGCGCTTATTTCATTAATAGGCCAACTTTTTGAATTGCTTCACACTGATCTCTGCCGCCTCCACGGTGTGTTGAAGGGAACAAGACTGTGGGAGTACCACGCGAAGCCTAATCTAAAAAGTTGATGTTTTATTGAAATAAAACGCTGCTTGGTGTATTGTGTGTACGCCCAAGTAAACAGTGGTCTTAAGTCTTAATTGATGTTCTACCATAAACGCTGGTTAGCCCATAATCAGGGCCTCATTAAATTGCCAGATTTTTGAATGGAGTTCGGCGTACGTCCTTCTCTCCATACACGAGAGCAGTATCACGGCTATGCTAGTCCACAACAGATATAGTGCCATATTGTGCAAACCTGTCCATGATGTAGAGTAACGTGCTACATAAAAACTTGTTTGCCTTTGTAATATTTCAATGGGCGTGGAGTTTGAATTCCCCATATGAAGCACACCGCAGGCTACTGGCCCTCCATACTCACTAAAAAAAAGTCCTTGATAAAAATGTGAAAGAAACTCTTAAATCATTTTGTTGGACTAGTACCCGCAGCCACTCGACACCAATGGAAATAAACGCTTGAATACGCCGTTCGTTGAATTTAAAAACGACATTTTCATCACAGTGAAACACAATTTGACGTAAGGAAATTATATAGGCAGATGCAAATGCAGCCCCTTGAACAATCGCATGTCTTGGTCAATAAGGAAAGACTGTTTTTACTCCACCAATCCCCCTGCATACGAGCAATAACGCTTGAGATTCTTATATTTCTGGCGTTAACAGCATGGTGTAGACTAGACTGTGTGTACAATAAGCCACAATATTAAGACGACAATCTGAACGAGGAAACGCTGTAGCACTCAGTAATGGCAAAAAACAACAAACACAGACTGTAAATGGTTCACCATATTATCTACACTTGGATATTAATGTGGACGTGTTCTCGGCAGAATGTAAGAAACATAGTATTTCAAATGTAATTCATCGGAGGATCAAATCCCCCCGTGTATACCGAATTAGCCCCCATATCGCGTGTATCCGCCAAACTCCATTCAAAATTCCGTAAATGTAACGATTGTGTGCATATCGGCAATGGTACATCCTCTATGAAATAAGACACAATACGTATTCTAGGTCAACGGCAGTCACTCTTCAGTTCGGCCTATTCAACACACCAAGCACCACTTATTTTCACGAAATCCCATGTTTTACAATTGGCAGAATCACATTGCTCGCGGTCATCCTCCATGGTGTATTTTTGGTAGAAGGCGATAATAAGAAACAGGCGAACCAATTCTAAAAGTTGAAATTTAACTGAAATAAAATAGTTATAAGTGGAATGTACGTATGCCGCATTGAAAAGTGGCTCGTATGGTTAAAAAATGACATGTTCTATATGGTATGTACCGTTGCCAATTAGAAAGGCAACATTCAATTTCATATTTTATAAAAGACTTTGGCGTGCCTGTGTCTCCATTATATAGAACAGCACGTATCGGGGGCTATAATGAATTCCATTTCCGTACTGAGAGTACAGCCCAGTATATTTATGTTATCAACAAATCACGAAAAAGTACACCAAGTCAGCAATCGCTAAATGTTCAGCAAAATATCTTCATATATCTTCTCACCTGTTGGTCGCACTCAGGACATGATTTAGTAGCCATTTTGACTTTCTTGGTTTTATTTGCCGACATAGTCTGTTTGCTATTCCAGCAGCCCGACAGTTCTGCAGTAAAACTTCTCGCTGCGATACATGGAGGGCAGCTGATTAACTCAAACACACACTAGCACACATAGCTGCTACACGCACACGCTGCGCGCGCACACACACACACACCGATATAGATAGCTACACGCATACACACAATACACTAACAACGTTCTGTTTCTGAGCATGCGCACTGAGACTCTACTTAAAGTAGACCCTGCTGATGTGCTGAATTCATACCCCATGAGAAAGATGGTTGATATGAGAGTCCTGCTTAAAAATACTGTTCACCTCAGCTTTCAGATGATACATACAACATGGGAACTCTGGATTTTGGGAATGGACCCCGATTTCTCCAACTTCCTGATTACTGACATCACCAAAAAGCAATTGCAGTAAACGTACAACTTGGCCCTGTCAACAGAATTTTAATAGAAATAATGATTTCTATGTTGTTTTTGTTTGGGAACTGATGATTTCATCACTGAGACATCTGACTGAGTTTGTGTGTAGATAATGTCAGCTTGAGTATCTGGTCAGCTAGCCATCACTGTCTGGTCAACACATCTGATTCGCACACGAGCTAACATACCTAGTAGAAGCTAGCAATAGTAGTGGCTAGCAGTTGCATGTTCACATTAACATAATTTGCTTCGCTAAATTAGCTTGCTGGCTAAAACAAAACTGTTCAGGTCAAGTTAGCTGGCCCTTCTCAAGCTACACCTCAGACTGGGGACTAGGACCTCTGGCAGATGGGCAAGGACCAAAGACAAGCATCCCATGCCACGTCACTTTTATTTATAGCGTTACTGAACTGACCTACACCCACTGTAGGTATATGTAAACGTTAATGTCCTTACGTTTTTTCCCCGTGGGACCTGAATGCAGCATAATACGCTCCCTTACTGAGCATGCGCAGTTCGTGGCCATACACTAGTAGCCTTTGTGCTGATTAGGCACAATTATATTTGCTGTGAAATAAATATTGCCTTACTTACACAACCAGAAATAATGACTATTTGAAATGGTGTAAAAAGGTAAACCCAGTATAACCATAGAACCATTGTTCCCGTGCCCCACTCCTGAGACCATATGCTTGTCCAGCATTGGTAGTTAAGAGAGGGGGAGAAAATGTCTTCTGTTATATGATATATTTTATCTAATTAGGACTATAAGATGTTGAATGAAAGAAGATTATAGCTATTAATACATATTCTGCTATTAGCATTGTTCCCTCACAGGTCATAAAAGAGCAGTAACTTGTCTACTGGCAGTGAATCTTTGTTTGTGTTACTTAAAATTAAAAAGTTTTAAAAAAAAACATTAATGAATAATAACAGTGATTTTGAAACATTTCAGGTTAGAGGGTTTTCTATTTTCCTAAGTAGTTTACAAAATTTGAGTCCGATATGAATTCCTTTCTTATCATGGCCTCACAGCTGTGACACTCATTCACTGTCATTGGCCAGGCTTTGTTTGCTACCAAACAGCCATGTGCCTTGGTTATACTTGCACATGCATGTACATGATACATGGTCCTCATTGATAGAGGTACACAGATCACAGGTTTCTGTATATAGGTTACAATTTATTGAAAACAAAGTAAAAACACCACTTGTACAATAAGGAGACAGTGTCATATTGGCAAATCAGGTTTACAAAAACTGCTATTGCAACCACAATCCGCACAACAGCAGTTTATACAGGGGAGACCTCTGCCTCCTCACCATGTGTCAACCTATCGGCCAAGCTCCAGAAAACCAACAAGGTGAGGGGTCATGTCAGTGAAGAGACCTCTGCTCCCAAAACATAATAGGCAGCTGTGCTACCATACTACCTGCTGCAGAAGCCCATACCACAATTCCTTAAAAAGCACTGCTCATACTGTATTATCATGATAGTATTGCTATACAATTGTCTAGTCTTATTTCTGTCTTGCTGAGCCAGCATTCTTTCCATTTTGTAGCAGTTGGTTGATATTATTGTCTTGTTGAGTTTATTTTACAGCACGTAGTAACTTTGTTAAGAAGTTATATTTTAGTTGATATTATTACTAATCAAGACTCAATCATCAGTCATTGTTGCATAGCTGTATCATTGCAGTTCTTGCATTTATTTGTCTGTTCCAAATCTACCATGAACAAGGAGGTTACGTTCTACAAACACTGATTTCTTATTATTTTGATCATAAACCAGCTGGATCCTGAAAGACAGAGAGATTCAGGCTACTCATCATGGTGGAAACTGACAGCATTGTGTCACAGTTGTTCATGTCAGTTTTTATCCTCCCATCTCACCCTCTCTCACCCTCTCTCTCTCATTAAAGATTCATAACATTAATTATTACTACCTCTGTCTTGGTTAGCCTACAACGCCTTGGACAAACTCTTTGTAATATGTATGTGTGTGTGTGTGTGTGTGTGTGTGTGTGTGTGTGTGTGTGTGTGTGTGTGTGTGTGTGTGTGTGTGTGTGTGTGTAAACAAAGCTCTAGGATTTTCCTTGTTACGGTAAATCAAGTTGGAAAAATAGGCCGCTCTCGCCTCTCTGATTAAAAGATGACAGTAGTTCTTAGAGCTAATCTAGATCCAAGTGAATGCTTAAAATAAACCTGGCATGAGGCAGGTTTAACAGGCTTAACATGTATAGGCAAAGTTGAGCATACATGCTTGCATGTGTTGAGATTTTTTGTGTGCATTGGCCTTGTATACATGACACCTATATGGCTATTAAAATATGCTGCTGAAAGGACGTTTTACAGAAAAACAAAACAAATAAAAGCAAAAAACAAAACAGCAGTAATCAGTAAAATTGTTACACGAAGTTATATTTATTTGCACTCCACTTAAATATCATCGAACATAAATGATGTAGCTTAACCAATTTTCCATTAACAGGCGTGTGACTGCAATCCGCTCTAAAATGTCTAGTTTGTTAGAAATTCAGAGGACGGCGAACAACAACAACCACAGTGTTATTACCAGTCGAAAGAATGATCATTTTCTTCATCATCATCTTATTTTGAAGGTTGTGACCGGAAGTTGTATGTTTTACTCTGACATGCCAGACACTAACTGTTGCCTGGCAGCCGCAGAGAAGCGAAAAGACTGAGCTGTCTGGAGATGCGTCTTTGCTATCGGCACTTTGCTTGCATTAAGCTAGCAATCTAAACCTACGAAGCGGATAAAGCAGTGAACATCGTCACTCTTTATTCTTGATGAACCACCGCGTCGGTCCAGAAACATGCATCGTCTCAAACACTTGGTAACGTTAGTATATCAGCATCGCTCCGTTCTTCGTCAGTCTAAAACGCTTCATTCATATCTGTCGCACTCGGTCCGGCTCAAAACCCACGGGCCTATTGAGCAGCATGGCTTGAAACGGTTCAGCACGGCCGAGGCCACCGTGGCGACGGCAGAACCCGGCAAAATGCGAGAGAAGAGCCTGACCATGGAGACCATAAACCCGCAAGTGAAGGCGGTGGAGTACGCCGTGAGAGGACCCATCGTCATCAAGGCTGGGGACATCGAGAGGAGGCTACACCAGGTGAAAAACTGATTTGCAGATGTGAACTTATCGGGCGCCCTACATCATTATTACAATCTATTTTCCTCGTCGTTATTTCTTGAAGCTAATCGATGGTTGATTTGTGAGGAACAAAAATGGTGGCGACTCTGGCGAGGGAGCCCCAATAACGTTCCACTATGTGAGATGAGAGGACGCCACCCCAAGCTTATACAGCGAAAATGGGCTGTATAATAATGCATGCCTTATCTATAATGGACAAACGGACACATTAAGTTTGACATTTTATTAATAGTGAGTATATTCTGGTAAATTCGGTGTACAAGTGGTCCAACGGCCCTTATTTCTATAATACCGCAACTTTTGGAATTAGTTCGCACTGCTCGCAATGCATTTTGGAGATCGTGGGAACAACCGACGAGCAGCTCCTAACGAGTCTAAAAATGACCTTACGTTAAGGACAAAGTGTGCTTGTTTGTCGATAAGCAAGGCAACATTAAATTGCAAAAGTTTGGCGTGGAGGTATGGCGGTTCCTCCTCTCAACTCGAGAGAATGAAACGTATCTCCGCTGGTGGCGGTGCAGCTAGCATGCCAGAGCTGAGGCAGGTTGCATCATCCTCCGCGGCATCCTCACGTCCTGTGACCAACCCTTACCAACTTGTAACTTGGCTTTAATATGATTTTATAATAATAATAATTTTGGCATGGTTGTTTTTGTATTTGTGATGGGGACTATCAAAGGAGAGATTATCAAACTATCAGATAGAATCAAACTGCTTTTAACATATTTACAACCTATAGAGGTGTAAAATTCCGGCTTCCTGCCAGGATTTTTCTCCACCTGTGCTCTTAACCAGGTGATCGCAATTATCAGTCTCCCTCCCCATGCTGTAGAATCTAAATAAAACCCTGGCAAGTCCTTTTCCTTTCTGGACCTGGATTTTACACTACTGCAGGCTATAGGAGATAGGGAGTATGTGCCGGTGAGACGCAGAAGGCGATACCGGAAGCGCATATACAGCTGGGGGATCTCTCATGCTGCGTTGTCTGAGGAGTGATGTGCATCCTGATGTGTCTAGCAGGTTATGCGTGGTGCGTTTACGAGCAACAACTGAGTAAGATTAGTCTCTGGTGTGACAGAGAACACAACATGATGTCTTAGAGATCGATTTAGATCAATTTCTATAAACTGTGAGCCACAGATGAGCCTATGTATGGGGAAACACTGTATTGATTGTGAATTTTTGGTTGAACATTAAAAAGTGAACAGTGTGATCAGGTAGATGTGTCTCCAAATATAGGTTACTGTGACTCAGTAAACTGTCTTGTCTTTAGCCCTAGTCTCTACTCTACTACTGGAGAAGAGTCAGCTCAGTTAACCTGAACAGTGTTTTAGCTTTGTTAACTTGCTAACTAGCCATAATGATAATGTTGATGATACTGTTGATGAAGATGCAGTCTATCTTTATTTCATGTCTTTCCAGGGAGTGAAGCAGCCCTTCACTGAGGTCATCAAAGCCAACATTGGGGACGCCCATGCCATGGGTCAACAGCCAATCACCTTCGTCCGTCAGGTAAGGGTTATTGGTCTGGTAAATCATGAGGTGACAGGCCTCCTCTCGTTATTACTTGAGCCACACAGTCTTTTAGCCTGACTGTGCAGATGACAGAAACATGAATTAAATGGGTTTTTTTTCAAACTTTGGTGAATGCAAACAGCATCGCCAGAGCAAATACATGATTTCCTGCTGCATTTTTGAACTGCATTTTGACACCTTTTTTCTCTCAGATTAGTGAGCCAAGTGTCATCATTTCCCCCTTGAAAGTACAGTGAGCTCACTAGAAAAAACCCCGAGTTGCTCTGGCAGTATGTTTTCAGTCATTGTCTAGCTGTATGATGCCATCCAAAGAGTTTGGAGCCGTTTGCTTGTACTTGAGCAGAACATGTTTTCTGTACACTTCAGAATGAGACAGTTCCGGTAACAGCCATAATACTTCCTCCACCACGTTTCACAGATGAGGTGGTATGCAGCGGGTTTTGGCCAGTTCCTTTCTTTCACCACACTTTCCTCTTGCCTTAACTCCGGTACAAGTTAATATTGGTCTCATCTGTCCGCAAGACCTTTTTCCAGAACTCCGCAGGCTGTTTTAGGTGTTTCTTAGCAAACTGTAACAGTCCACACTGAAAATGTGTTTTCAGTGCACACTTCTTTTTGCTTTGCTGAATCAGGAAGCAATGAATTGTAAAATCTTAATACAATTGTATCTGGGTGACGTTCATTAGCCTTTGCAAGTGTGTTTCATGAAACGCAGGGGTTGGGAGGTAATTCATTATTTACATCAGGTCACCACATAATACTAGTTCTTTGTGAGTAGGACTTGCTCATGTGGTGGTTGAAGGGAGGCGTTCTCCTTTGGGAAACCTAACCACTGTGCAAAAGGTTCCATGTGATAGCTGAGCGTCCTGCTGGCAGGCCTAGCACTTCGGTGTGGTAGTGATTCTCCTTAAGAGTGAGGTGTATCTAGTGTTTGATTAGTATCAGGTTAGACTGAGTCATGCTGGGAGTGGTTGGTGTTTAAATCCAGCTTCCTTTATGTCAGCTCACTATGTTCAGTTACTAACGTTAAGTAGCAAGCCAGGTAGGCTAATGGTACTGTTTTCTCCATAGAAGAGATGGTTAGACTACAACCTTGTATTTAGTACCCTTTTGAATTTCCTGCATTCCTCTATAAATGGCTCCTGTATAAACTTGAGATGGGCAGCAATGTTTTTTTGCAGAGCAGTGGTTTCCACCGTGGCATCCTCCCATCAACACTCTGGTTTAGTGTTTTTCTAACTGTGGACACAAATATTTGAAAGTTCAAGAGAGGCCTGCAGATCCTTAGCTGTTACTCACTCCCAGGGAGAGCAGCAATAGCAGAGTTTTCTCCATTTGTATACAGTCTGTGTGATGTAGACTGATGGAGGCCTTATGAGCCACAACAATTCTTCTCTGGAGTTCCTCTGCAATTTCCTTTGGCCGGGGCATATACCACTGTAACAGATCTCTTTTTGGAGACTCTGTTGGTAATCAAACCTTGTGGGGGTTTTATTTGACAGGACACCTCTAACCCACACCTGAACGTCATCTCAATGACTGGATCAGCTGACTGACTTCAATTACCCCCTTTTATAGATGTCATTATCCTAGAGGATAATGGACGGAGGGGCTTAATGTTTGAACTATATGTTCAGTAAAAAACATGTAAAACTACATTGTGTGTTTTTATTTGTTAAATCACATTGCCTTCATCTATTATTATTATTATTATTATTATTATGATGATGATGATGACTTTAGGAGCTGTTTATGCAGGAAAAAGTGAAAAAGTTTCACAAATGTTTATCAATGTAGTAATGTTGCAATTCCTACTGGTCATGGATGGAGGCTGATGGAGGCTGATGGAGGCTGATAGAGGTTGATGGAGGCTGATAGAGGTTGATGGAGGCTGATAGAGGCTGATGGAGGTTGATGGAGGCTGATAGAGGTTGATGGAGGCTGATGGAGGTTGATGGAGGCTGATGGAGGCTGATGGAGGCTGATGGAGGCTGATGGAGGCTGATGGAGGTTGATAGAGGCTGATGGAGGCTGATGGAGGCTGATAGAGGCTGATAGAGGTTGATGGAGGCTGATAGAGGTCATAAATTATTTAATACCCCTTTACAAAATTGTTAACAGCCAACTTACAAAAAGTCAAGGCATTTTTCCAGCTAGACTTTGGTCAGTGTGCCCAATTACCCCCTTCAAACTCATGGATGACAGAAACATGAATTAAATGGGTTTTTTTTCAAACTTTGGTGAATGCAAACAGCATCGCCAGAGCAAATACATGATTTCCTGCTGCATTTTTGAACTGCATTTTGACACCTTTTTTCTCTCAGATTAGTGAGCCAAGTGTCATCATTTCCCCCTTGAAAGTACAGTGAGCTCACTAGAAAAACTCCCGAGTTGCTCTGGCAGTATGTTTTCAGTCATTGTCTAGCTGTATGATGCCATCCAAAGAGTTTGGAGCCGTTTGCTTGTACTTGAGCAGAACATGTTTTCTGTACACTTCAGAATGAGACAGTTCCGGTAACAGCCATAATACTTCCTCCACCACGTTTCACAGATGAGGTGGTATGCAGCGGGTCTTGGCCAATGTTGATCCCTGCAAACAAATACTTGAGTATTTGTTTTTCATGATTCAGCTCTACATCTTAGGTGTGTGTTTGTGTAGTTGAATGTGACCTCTCCTACTGTGTGTCTCTATAGGTGGTGGCTCTTTGTTGTTTCCCTGAACTACTGGACAGTCCGGCGTTCCCTGACGATGCCAAGGAGCGAGCCCAGCGCATCCTGCAGGGCTGTGGAGGACAGAGCCTCGGTATGTGGTTCAGATAAGGACAGAATCTGTGTTGGTGTGTGTGTGAGAATGCAGGAGCTGGTAATAGAGAGTGCTGATTGGGGACTGCTAATACTCAGTGGCCCATTAGACAAAGAAAAGGTTGTCTGGGTCACTGGTGCAAAAACACAAAGCCAAGCAGGGTTAATGTTTAAATCACGTGAAACTCCACTGACCTACAGTTATTAGCCCAAAGAGAGTGGGTGACTATAGTTACATGCACTCTAAACATCATTAAAGTGATTAATTTCATTATAAATACCTCAACCAGTGTAGAGTAACCTAATGTCCCTTAATATCATTGCAACTTCAATGAGATGTTGTGAGATTTTCCCACACATATAAATGGGTTTATTTCTCTACTCAGAGTTACAGACTGCCTTTAAAGATGGGTTGCAACAAATTACCCAGAATTTAGCTTCAGTGTTAAATCATGGTAGGATCTATTACTACTCCCAATGGTCATGGAATTAACGAAATATAATTTTGATTGCACTCGATCGTGGTTTTTACCCCAGTTGTAGTGGATAGCAAACTGAACTGTTTACCCCTTTAGAAAAACACAATGACCACAAACCAGGAAGGAATAACAGTTTTAGGTCATCAGGGCCACACAGCTACCAGCTAAACCTGAAACAGAACTAATGCCTTTATATATCAGCAGATAATATACATGTGAAAATGTGTGTGTGTGTGTGTGTGTCAGGCTCGTACAGTGCCAGCCAGGGGGTGGAGTGTATCCGGCAGGACATCGCTGCGTACATCGAGCAGAGGGACCGGGGCGTACCGTCTGACTGGGATAACATCTACCTCACCACTGGGGCCAGCGACGGCATCATGGTACCAACTGTTACCACACAATAATACACGGTTTGAACCGTACAAGGGGTGGTTGTTATTTCATAGGTTATAGAGGAATATGAAGAACATGCACAATGAAATATGATTTACTTTTGATTGTTTATTTAACAAAATCTGACACAAAAATACGTGAAATCCTTAAATTATTAACGCGGCAACTACGTCAGCAGCGATGGCCACTGATCACTGGCCTCTTTCTTGAGGGATTATCACCCACCCCTCCTTACAGAGAGTGGCCAACTCAGGTTTGACGGCTGTCCACTTCAGTCTCAATTGGATTTAGGTCAGGTTTGACTTGGACTTGGGATATCCAAAACACCAAATTTGTTCTAAGTGAGTGATGGATGTGCTTGAATACTTAAGATCAAGACTGATGGCCTGTTCTCTGGTCCAGAGGAAGATAAACAACCCCCAGACCACCATGCTTGACCTTAGGGATGAGGTTACCATTCCAACAGGGAGGCATTTTCATGTTGCAATATGGGAACATCATGATGGAGCAATGTTTGCACCTTATGTTGTTCCTCGTCCTGTAAAATCGCTTCATATTCCTTTGCCATTATACGGCCGTGCACAGCAATCATCAGGAGATGGCAATACCATTACAGATCCACCACCATGTGCAACAGTTGGCAACAGGCATTGTGGGTTAAGGTTTCCTTTGGCTTTCTCCAAACTCCTCTGGCTGAAAGAGGACTCTTCAGATCAGATTCCTTTTTTCCATTGCTCAGAGCTCCAGGTTTTGTGCTCCTTACACCAGATGATGCACCTTGGATACAAATGGTTTCTGAAGGGCAGCCCTGCCATAAAACCTAAAGCTTAAAGCAGCTTTATGACGCTCGGTACAGTTTTTGTTTATACTATGTCACAGGATGTATTGGTTCATTTGCAGTATTTTGTGAGTCTGTCCTGTATCTTGTATCATGTTTTCTATCAACGATTCTGAGTACTAGCAACAATCTAGTAACATGTGAAACCTCTTAATTTATCTAGGCAACTCTATTCTCCTGCTGGCTCTCCTTCGTGTTTGTTGTTATCTGCTCTTGTCGCAATGTGTGACGTCAAATACGTGCCACTTTGAGAGGGACTGGGGGTGAAAAATCTGATCTATGGGGCATCCTGGTGGCACATACCACATAACTGAGACATCCTGGGTTCGAATCCAGCCTGGGACCAATGTCGCATGTCAACTCTCCTCTCACCCAGTGTTTTCTGTCTCTCTCTACTGCTAACATCTTAACATGACCTCCTGTGTTTCCAGAGCATCCTGAAGCTGCTGGTGTCTGGTCAGGGCAGCTCCAGGACAGGCGTGATGATCCCCATCCCTCAGTACCCGCTGTACTCAGCAGCCATCTCAGAGCTGGAAGCAGTGCAGGTCAACTACTACCTGGATGAGGCCAACTGCTGGGCGCTGGATGTCAGAGAGCTGCAGCAAGCCTACCAGGCAGCCAAGCAGCACTGCCAGCCCCGAGTCCTCTGCATCATCAATCCTGGAAACCCCACCGGTGGGATGTCTACCTTTTTTATGCATGTGTTAACACTTGGCTGATGTATTGATCTATTTGGACCGATTGTGGGTCAGAATAGAGAGGCTGCAATTGCATCTACACTACCAGTCAAAAGTTTTAGAACATCCACATTTTTCAATTTTGATTCATCGGTCCATAAGACCTTCTTCCAGTCTCCAGTAGTCCACTGGCGGTGCTTCATGGTCCAGCAAGCCTCTGTTTCCTATTTTGCCATTTGCAATGGCTTTCTTCCTGCCACTGGACCTGTCAAACCTGTAGCTCCAAGTCTGAAACTGAGACTTACTTACTTCGACCAGTGTTGAGCTGTGAAGCTGTTGTCCCTGTGAGTCACCTATCACGCTGTTGACTCTCAGAAACTTGTCTTCTGGTTCTGTTGTGGCTTTGGGTCTGCCAGACCTCTTCCTGTCAGAGTTTCCTCCAGTTTCCAAGTGCCTTTTGATGGTGTAGGAAACTGTAATGAAACATTATTTTTCAGTTTTTGCTTTAATTAACTGTAGTGTATCAATAGGGGCACCACTGTGTTTGGGAACAGTCTATCTAACTGATAGGGCTTCAGCTCAGTTCAGCGTCTTGGTAGCAGAGTGACAAGTCTGTACCAACATGAGAAGGTTTAACCCATGCAGTTTGTCTGGTAGAAAGGTTCGTTAGGAGGTTCTCGGACAGGGCGCTTTGTCCTGCTTGAAGCTACTTTGAACTGATCTGGGACAAGGGGGCATGTTACATCTCTGTTTAGGGTGCTCAGTGGAGATGTAGGGAACTGTTTTGGTTTCATTAAAATGCACATTAGTTTCTTTGCAACCTTTTTGTTTCATTGAAGGACATGAAGAGTTTTATTGGGACTGTTGGTGTGTCAGCGGGTCACACTCGGGTCAGTTGACCCCAACGGTGGATCAATATGTTCTCCGGGCATCGTTTGTGAGACATTTATTCCTGTACTCCTTAATTTAAGTTGTAGAGAACTGGGAAGCTTTGAACCGTTGTAATCAACTTCTCAACCATTTTGCTTGCCAGGCGTAGGTATTGTTCATGAAATCACATCGGTAGTGAAACAAGGAATCTGACTGGCTGTTGATGGCCCATGACCACAGGGGACGTTTCCCTAGTCACTGTAGGAAATGAATGACTTACGGTGACTTGTTGATCGTGTTCCTTGCAGTGTGGACACATGGTATCTCTCTTTCTGTCTCTCGGGTGTCTCATCCCCTCAGCTCTTCCTTCCTTTCTTTCACTTAGAATATTATTTTCTATTCAACTTGTTCTTTCAGTTGCACTACTTTTGACTGAGTCATCTCTTGGACCTGGCACCCTCGGCAGCTGCCCCCCTTCCCCAAAACACAACATCTTCTCGTGGATGCATTCTGTTGTGGTCTATTGAGGAAAACCTGATGGTTATTGTTGATGTTTTAGACAGCTGAAATATTTTCCACTATCAAACTCCATTGTAGCTCCATTGTTGCTGTGACGTCATGTTGTCCTCATTTGACAAATTACCCATGTGAATAAGAAGAACACACCAAACAACAACATGGACCCAGAAATGCAAGGTTCATTGGCAGTAGCTGTTGTTTCTAGCAGTGTTAAAGTGTTTCGGGTGGATTTTGCCTTTAAGCCCGAAGCCATACAGACTGGTAACTAATATTTAATGTGTCGAGGCTAAAATCTCACTGGATGTTGATGTGAGTTGAAGCCATAAGCTGCTATTTGTAATCTGTCATGTGATTCATGACTGAAGAAGATGGATTAAAGTTGATATAACAGCTGGTGTGTCCATCCTGAGGAGTCTTGCTAGTGCAGCATGTTAAGTCTGTTGATAAAAGTGATCTGAGACCAAAGGAATCTCTGTTCCACATCTCAAATAGCTCTGCTGTAAGTTCATATGGTCCTAAGTTCATAAGCCTCCTATTTCTGACACACACACACACACGCACACACAGTTGCTAGGTTTCTATCACAATATTTCTTGCAAATTATGATGCATTAATAATAAAAACTCATTGGTAATGGCAAAATTTGATTCAAATCCTGTTGATATCCTACAAATGTTTAGAGGAAATGATTTGCCGTTTTGAGGATCAAGACATTTGGTGTTAAATTATGTTGTAAAGTTCCATCTGGGTCGAGTGCAGTTCTGAGATATTGAGCATTTCTGACATCCCAGCTGGCACTAATAGTGAAATCCTGTTGATTGCGCCATGAGGCCTGCACCCCCATGGTGCTGTGAACACACCATATAAAAACCCTAGGATAATTACAAACTGGATTTTTAAGAAGGCCCAAATAGAAATGCATGATGTGTTTTTTTGTTTGTTTTTTTGTTTTTTTGTACTTGGGTCACCAAAGATTTTTGCAATATATACCAGCAGCTACCTGAGCCTGGCTTTCACCAGAGTGTGGAGGCAGAGGCCAAAAGCTAGCCATATCATTTGTGTTTTATTGTTTTAAACATTAATAAATGTGTGTAAAATGTGCTTGACAAGTGGATGAAAACAGCTATTGTCTATTATGGAGCTGTGTTGTGTTTTCCTACCTGGTGTTAATGGTGTTCATGTTGTCATCCCATTTTCCAGGTCAGGTACAGGATAAGAAGTGCATAGAGGAGGTGCTCCACTTTGCCTATGAGGAGAACCTTTTTGTCATGTCCGATGAGGTAACTTCCACTGCCAGCACAAATTACTGCACTGGTTATATAACTACTGATCAGACGAGTTCTCTCTCTGGCCTTGTCAGTGGTTTCAAAACCATTGTAATGATACAAATGTCTACTGTTTTTCAGCGAACTTACGGGTTGATTAATAATTTCATTCCCATCTGGATAGACATCTCGGTAATTTGAGGCATATCACAGAGTTTGCAGACTTTTTAGCAATACATCTTAGATCTTCAGTGCACTGTTCTATATGGATTAGGTGGAGAGTCTGTTCATTTATTACTGGTAAAATATCAGTTCACTCATCACTGGGTGGTTTTTAAGAGACCCCAAACTACAGGCAAATTGTTTTGAACAAATTGTGTATTTTTCACTGATTTGGTATTGCCTTTTATAATCCATCATTTTGATGAGTTAACATAGTTTATTAGTAGGAAAAAAATGCTTACCTTCAACCCCAACCATTAGGGTTCTCCAAGCATCGTTTTTGAGAATTGGGAAAAATTAGGAAAAATTTGACAATCTCATTCGTTTTACACTTGCCAGGTGGAACTGTTACTAGAATTGTTCATGAAACAAAGTTTAGTTTAGTTGATGATCTTCATATTTTGTTGTACTTTGTTGTACTGAGCCAGACTGGTATTTGTCCAGGTTTACCAGGACAATGTGTACTCGCCAGACTGCCAGTTCCATTCCTTTAAGAAGATCCTGTATGAGATGGGCCCCGAGTACTTCAACAGTGTGGAGCTGGCGTCTTTCCACTCGACCTCCAAGGGCTACACTGGAGAGTGAGTATCCACTGAGTTCAACACACACAAACTGAAAATTCACTTTATTAGGTTTACCTAGCTAGTAGTGAGTAAGACCCCCTTTAGCGCCCAGAACAGCCTGAAGTCTTGGAGGCCGGGATTCAACAAGGTGCTAGAAACCTTCCACAGGGATCCACGCTGCAAAGATCCACCTGATCTTTAGAGATCTGTACTGAACTTAAGTCACTGTCATGTTCTTGAACTATGGATATACGTGGACACCACCAAAGTTGTGGTGCGCTGTGGTGCTGGACCCTTTTGGAATCTTCTGGGAATGAAGCGTGTTCTCTTGACCCCATTACTTTTCATATCACCACCTATACTGTATTCTCCCTCTCTTTCTGTCTCCCACTCTCTTCAGGTGTGGTTTCCGTGGAGGCTACATGGAGGTGTTGAACATGGATCCAGATGTGAAGGCCCAGCTGGTCAAGATGCTGTCTGTTCGCCTCTGCCCACCTGTCTCTGGACAGGCCGCAATGGATGTCATCGTCAACCCTCCCAAACCGCATGAGCCCTCCTATGCACAGTTTACCAAGGTTTGTGTGTAAGAAAGATATTCCAAGTTAAAGCTGCACTATGCAACTTTTGCACGTTGGCAGCCCCAAATTGCAGCGGGAACTAAGCGTTTGAATTTTTAGGACTTTAATGTCCAGAAATCCTGCAAGGTGGCATCAGTCTTCAAAAAGTATCTAACCCCTTTGTGGATTTGCACATTGAATACAAGCAACAGCTGACTGAGCACCAGCCTTGTGAGGTTAGTCTCTGGTGTGACAGAGAACAGCATTAAAGATCAATTAAGATCCATTTCTAGAAATCAACCAGCTTTTGATTTTGTGGCAGCCATGCCGATATTGTGGCAGTGCAATTGAAAACGGCAGTGAATTTTTTAAATTTGTTTTTATTTTTAGGTTTTTGTAAATTTAAAGTATTCAATATGTTGTAGAAGCACCTTTGTCAGCAATTACATCCTCCAGTCTTCTTGCGTGTTTGTATCAGTTCGGTCAAGCTGTCTGTGAACAGCTATCTAGTCAATCCATAGATTTTCAGTTGGATTCAAGGCTGGGCTTTGGCTGGGCCACTTAAGAACTTCTGAAGAGTCTTGTTCTGAAGCTTCCAGTCTTCATTTGGTCCTATTGGAACATAAATATTTGCCCCATTCTAAGGTCTTTGGCCCTCTGAAAGAGGTTATCCTGAAGAATTTCCCTATATTTGACTCCATTCATTGTCCCCTCTATCCTTGGAAGTTGCCCAATCCCTACTGCTGTATACCACTACATCCTGGTAAACGCTGATGCTGTGCCCTAGCCATTCAATGTCCTTTCGGCCTCGGCACTATCGAGACGGTTGCAAATGCTTGTGAACTTCCGTATCACAGAGTTTTGTTTGTTTCTGGTCCACGTCCTTCAGTTTGAGGAGTCTGTGCATTCTAACAACTTCAGACGCTGGCCTGGGGTCAGGGGTCTTCTGTCTCTTTGGGCACTTAGGAGCCTGATCAGGCATTTTTGCTTTTCTTGTAGACATACAAGTGTAAATTTTGAGGAAACCTTGTCAAAGATAACGCTATAATAGAATACATGTTGCTGCTGGAGGTCTCACTTCAAGCAGCCATCCAGCAGGCTGCATCATGTGACGTCTTGCAGTTTGTATCTTAAATGAGGTGTGATTTTCTTGGTCCTTTGTGTCTTTGCTGTTTTCCAACGTGTGTGCGTGTGTCCGTGTGTCCGTGTGTCCAGGAGAAGAACTCAGTGCTGGATGCGCTGGCTAAGAAGGCCAAGATGACGGAGGAGATCCTCAACTCTGTGCCTGGGATCAAGTGTAACCCAGTGCAAGGAGCCATGTATGCCTTCCCTCAGATCTTCATCCCACCCAGAGCCATCCAGGAAGCCCAGGTCTGTATTTATATCTTGGTCATTGTGGAGACAGTTTGCCAGCTGGGTTATATTTACCGTAACCTCTAAAAGTCTTTATAAACATTTAACTGGTCAGGACACAGAATAAATCCTAATTTACAAGGCCTGAAACAAAGCCTGGAGGAATAAAGTCACCTTGAGAGGGAAGGAGGGGAAAAGCTGCAACACTGAGGGATAAGACCGTAGCATAAAAAAACAAGGTAACATGATGATGCAGTTTTTGCACTTATTGAGGCACTCTTACTTTAAGGTCTTTCACCATAACAAATGTTAGTATACAAGATAATTCAATTATGTTTCATTATAACAAATGTTCATTTATGAGACTGTGTTGAGTCAATATTTCCAGTGTTTGCTCAGCAATTACAAATGAAGGCCTTCTCATTCATTTAAACACATTGGTGTGATACCTTTAGTACGTTTGTTTGATTTTTGGCACAGAGAATTGAGCCAGCCGCCACAGACAAAAAACAAGCACAATTTTGACTAAAAAGGCCACGAGGGGATGAGGGGAGTATGAGGGGAAAATCAACCAAATCTCAGTTACTGTTATCTCAGCTACTTACATTACATCTTCTCCTTCCTGTCTGTCTCTCCAGTCCCTGTCTATGGCTCCTGACATGCTGTACTGTCTGAGGCTGCTGGAGGAAACTGGCATCTGTGTTGTTCCAGGAAGTGGCTTTGGTCAGAGGGAGGGAACCTACCACTTCAGGTTAGACCTATATACTATATATACAGTACTATATATACAGTATCGAATGATCGCTTCAGACATTGTTCCATAGTTTCAAATAAAGAATAAAAGCCTGTAACCTTAAATAAAGAAGCCTTGGCTGTGATCCGATTGTCCTTTTAAAATGCATCAGTCTTCCTCTCTCTTAATCCCAATCTTAGATGTAAAGCCAGTTCAGTCATGGATAGCATATTTCTCTGCAATCCATTTTCTATATTGGCCTCCTTCAAACCTGCAGAACAAAAACAGCCAGAATTATTTGTGTTGGTGTTATTCCCATACGTCTAGATGAACTGAATTCAGTCGGTCAGGGTCACTTGGATTGGATTAGAACCGAAGGAATGACAGCAGTGACAAAGGTGTCAGTGAGTTTGTTGACCCAAATAGTGCCTTAGAAACTAGAGAAGCTTCTGTGTATGTCTGGTTCCTCCATCGGGAGTGGTGAGCAGCTAATAATGTAATATCCAAATCTGTGTTATCTAGACCTGAGATTGAATCACATATATTCTAACCTGTATGTGTTTTCTCCCTAGGATGACCATCCTGCCAAGCACAGACAAGCTGAAAGTCCTTCTGGAGAAGGTCAGAGATTTTCACCTCAAATTCCTCGAGGAGTATTCGCCACAGGAACCACAGGAGAACCAACACAGAGAAACCTAAAGCCAACTAGTCTGGTTTAGCACACTTACAGATTAAAAACAGCGTGCGGTTATATGAAGTGATAGCAAACATAAACCTAAGATTGCTTTACGTTTGCTCTGTTTTTTCAGGACTTGTGTTACAGAAACATTGTGCCTTTCTGTCTGATGAAATTTGAAGGGGCAAAGGATACTGCGTCTGTCTAGGCAGAGATATGGCTGCTACTAGAACAACACAACATCTTTTAATGGAGCGCACAGATTTCTCATATTTCCTTTTGACTTCCTGTGTGTTACCATATGCTTGTCTTTATCTGTTTTCTGCACTTCCCTTCTGTATCCAGCATTTTCCATGGTAGGCTATTGACTTCTACAGACTGTTTGCAGCACAGTTAACCTATTTGATGAAAGTACAACTTTCTGTCATGAACACTATTTTCCATGTCTGTTTACCATGCGTTCACACTGTGAGCAATGTGGTCGATGGGGTGGCTCTTTTCTGACCGTTTGAGGGCAACATGAGAGGATCTATGTAGTGGTCTCATGCAGCTACGAAGTGTTGGTATTGCCTTTTCATAATGGTGAATCATTTTGAGTTAACATAGCTAGCTAGCAAGTGCTAATTAGGTAGCATTAAACAGAAATAAACAGGAAAATCTAAAAATGATTCCAGTGCTTACCATGATCCCAAGGATGGACGCAACCACGACCCTGATGATGGAGGAAAGTGTTCTCCAAGCATCGTCTTTGAGATGTTTATTCCTTTAGTCCTTCAAATAAATATTGTACAGAAATGGGAAGCATTGAAATGCTGTGATCAATTTCTTGTCCATTTTGCACTGGCCAGGCAAAAATGATTAAGCACGGAAATCTGATTGGCTGGGGGCAGCCAAGCCCCAGAAAAAGCTCAACTGTTGCCAACATTCCTCTGCTGACAAACTTGTTGACCATCCACGTATCATCCAAGTTTCCCTGGTTGCTCAGCGCTGTAGGAAATGAATGGACTTCTGGTGACTTTGATCATGTTGCTCCCAGTGTGAAAGCATGGACAGAGCTGCGGGTTGGGTTACTTCAGATCTTATAATGGGCAATTGGTAAGAGCAATGTGGTTGGACAATATTCAAAGACTTGAATGAAATGTGGTTCCCTGCTGAGTAACGGCCAGGGACTTTTGTTATGACGAACAAACAAAAACACTACACATATAAAAGACAACAACCGTGGCTGGCCCTAACCCTATCAAAGTAAGGGTTTCTCCCCAGTGTTGGTTTAACTGAGGAGTAAAAAAACAAATGGAAACCATTCTGGTTTCTCTGTCTAGCCGATAGCAGTTATTGCAAATGCCAGTAAAATATCATTCTGTTGTTTACATGTACTGCGAACAGGTTTAAATGGTTAAAGCAACCATACATGAACTGCAGCAGATCTTGTTAGCTTCCGTAAGTAGAATTGATTGTATTAGTGTGAATATAACTGATATTTTAGCTTTAGATTATTTTGGACTGCTGTCAGTGGATTTGCTGCTGTGTGTTGACAGACTTGAGCCAAAATCCCCAAAAGTCAGTATATTCCTTGAAGATTCATCTGCTTAACTACTTTATCTACTACTTCACATCTGGTCTGATACTTTATTCCACTAGAACAATCAGAAGTTTAATACTTAAACATTACTTTGTGATATATTTGCCCAAAAATAAGACTGTTAACATAAGGTTTGTTGTCTGTGTTTATCTTTGAGATATGCTGTCTTTGTAAACTTCATTTTGCAAATATGAATTCAGGATCTGCCTTTGTTGATATGGCTTCTGTCGTCTTTTGTAAAGATTTAGGGAGTTGTGCAGTGATTTTTGACAAAACCTCTGGGGAAGTTACATGCCCACTTCTTTACTTGACTCAGTCTTTCAAGCTGGTGTAAATTCCTACTGAATGAGTCCAATTTAAATGCAGTATAATTGATTCTTGGGCACCATATTATGGGCTGGGCTGTCAATTTTTGATTAAATAATAGTTACATTTTTAAGCAATAAGTGAAGCAATTAAAACAATGTATTTTAATGTTTGTAATTTATTCAATTATAAACAATTTCTTCATATTTGTATATTTCCTCAGTAACAAACAGAGAGCAGTCACCATGTGCTAGCAGTAAAATAATTTGATAGGATTTTTTTTATTTGTCAGTGTCAAAGTCTCTCCACTAACAATAATACTTTCTAAAGAAAGATATATGGGATGTTCTGAATGTTTTTATTAAAATATTTCAATAGCATGGAGCCTACAAAGGTGTCACATTTGCTAGGCAGCTAACATTGCTGCTAATGCTAGCAATTGTCAGTGCAAAATAAGTGATTTTTTACCCTGAACATTGCAGGTGAAGGCAAATCACCAGTGCAGTTTTTGTGGTTGAAAGTTACAAATCAAGAAATTTTGAAATTAAATTGGAGGAGATGACAATGACCACAAGACTGAACCGGAGCAGGAAGTGGAGCTTAGGGAGGAAACCAGACCGATCAGAACCCACTGAATTTGGATGATTGATCGTATGATCAATCATCAGGGCTCTTTGCTTATGGATCTACTGCTAGACTGGAACGCAGATCTATAGAAGATATGTTTCTTGTCCTGTATTTCAATCCAGCAGTTTGTACCTGTGATCTGCACTATTGATGGTTGTACCAGTGATAAATACATTTTAAACTAATTCGATTTCAGTTTTATTCCATGACCATGTCAAAGGACAGAGCCACAGACAGCTCTACTTTGTTTTGAAACCCATGTAGAGATGGGACGTTTGACACTGAGGCTCCGAAGCCTGTTTCACTCTATTGAAGCAGACTGGTTCGAAACGCTGTGTCGAGGCTTGTATGAAATCTCCGTGATCACGTGACCGATGACGTTTGAAGCTTCATACGTCACAATGAAACACCAGAAGTGAGGTGACTGATTCGAATCTTTGGCGCTGCTTCATTCATGCATATATTCACTTTATTTCACTTTTTTACTTCAGAATCATTCCCACAAAAGTACTTCTACAGCGTTGAATTTGAATCTTTTCATATTATGTGTTACATTCCAATCATGTTCTCTTAATGAAAACCAGGAAAAGGCATATGATCCAAATCCAGGTATGTCCTTATGATCATTACCACCATAAGTGCTTTCCACTGAATTGCATAGGAACTTCTCACAAACCTTCAGTCATACCTCCAAAACACTGATGTTGAAATACCTGTCATCTCACTTCACAGCACAAACCTGCCATATCAATCTAAATCATGTTTCAAGTAATTATAACAGGACAACACATTTAAACATTTTATTAGTAAATTGACATTTCAAAACACTTTCATGTGTGGACAATGATTCTCAGAATGAAGACAGCTGCTTAAGACTGACTTTATTGCTTTTGTGTTGGAACTGGAATCAACAAGATGTGTGAATCATTTGGAAGTTCGTGGCTGCTATAATTGCAGCTGACCACTAGATGTCACTGGTAGGGTCTCTCTTTGAGGCTTTGAAGCTTCAAATCTTTTTTCGGTACAATCAGGAAGAAGCCTCAAAAGCTTCATAAGGCTTCATCCGCCCATCTCTAAACCCATGTGTATGGTTTCACTTTTAAACATTGTATGAACAGTTTCACAATCTATACTCCCTTTTTTGAAACCTGTGTGTACAATCAACGTTCAGTACCTTTTCCTGCAGCAAACGAAGCGCGGTTGTATCAGTGTGCGTCAAGCCAGCCAGAGATGGCCAGAATAACTCACCAGTTATGCAATTTGATATTCAAAATAAAAGTACAGAATTTGGAAAACGTAAAAGTATTGGGGTGTACAGAACAATGAAAAATATCATTCTCAGTGGATTAGTTATGATCAAATTAAATCCGGCGTGACACTAGCTGTAAAATTAATGCAAAAATATATTATGATGCATGGAATGTGTTATGGACAGGTAAATTTAAGGCCAGAAATAATGTACAATATCTGATGAAATCATTTGAAATTGATACTTTTGGTGTTTCACACATTAAGTGATTTTCAACAGCACATGATGAACATCAAACAATACAAATTTTAAAAATCTTTTATGGCTCCAAAATTGAAAAGCGGTCGTGACCATGATTATTGGCACCCTTTAGAACAATACAAATCAATTTGGTTGGAAATAGATTCTCATGTGCGGTGTAATTTAAGTCATCTGTGACAGGTTGCAGGTAACCCATTTTAAGTGATAAAACAGTCTGTTTTGCTTCCCTGATCGTCTGTGAAAATGGTAGAGAGAAAAGAGGTGATGTCAGAAAAACTTATCACCAAACATCAAAGTTCACAAGACTATAAGGCCATCTCTAGAGACCTTGGTATTCGTGATTAAGGGCTATACAAATAAAATGTGACATAACAGCTTGCTTTAAAAGGGTACCTCTGTAAGTACAGGGGGTGATGGCAGCTCCAACAGCATAGGGTTCATAAACTTTCAAGCATGAAATCTTAGGCAAACTTCTATAAAGACTGCTTTATTAGAACAGCGGGTTTTGACAGTCTGCCCTGATTTTTCTTCAGTTGATTGGGCCTAAATATTGTTAGTGTTAAAATAAATAGTGTAGGTATGTAGTAGTATTTTGACACAGCTCTGGTGCAGCAGCAATGAAAGTTGACTTAATGTGTAATGTTAAATCTGTGCAGCCTCTGTAAAAATAATAATATATATATACGTATATATATATATATATATGTATATATTTCTTCATTTAAATGTAGGGGAAACTTTATAAATATATATGATTAGAACAACTATTACCATAGTAAGTACTGTATAGCTGTATTTTGTTTAATTTGTTTGTTGTTTTGGTGCAAATTAAGGTTTTTGTACAAATTACGCTTTTATTCTGAAACTATCGTACCAGAAGTCTTATTGTTGTTCTCGCTAGCGGAACATATCAGGCTACCTTGACCAGCAGGAAGGTAAACGCAGACAAGTACATGGCAGTTTAATGCTTTAACAGTTGATTAAATGCAAATCAGAGTACAGAATGTGAAATGCCAGTTTAGCCTGTCTGCTGTGAGTTGTGGTTTAACTGATATGCAGCTTCTTAATCAATGTATTATCACCGCGCCAGCTAGCACTAGCATGCTAAGTGGCTAAGTTATTATCCAAGGAACAAACTCGTCTGCAACATGCCAGCTTTGTGTGGTTAAAACCAGCTTTACACACGGCACGTGTACTGGGAGACGTGTCTTTTTTTAGCCAGATTATCTGTTTATAGGGGGCTTAACCCGCTGTTCACAGAGGAGACTACAAACGAGACACTATCATGGATAATGGCCAGCTTTGGATTTATTGGCAAGGCAGGAGCGCGTGCGTGTATTTGTATGAGGGATTTGCGTGATAGTTGTTTAAATTGACAATAAAGGACAACAACTGAAGTGTACATGCCTATAGACACATTTTCTCTACACCCACTTACATTATGTTATACTGTATATCAATTACAGGTAATCACCTTAATCTTATCAGTGTTTTCAGAGCATACATCTATTGGTTAGATCATATTGGACCACTGATGCAGCTTCTATTTCCTGTGGGGTTCCTCAAGGTTCTATTTTAGGACCTATCCTCATGTCTTTCTACATGCTCCCCCTGGGTCAAATGATACAAAAATATCTCCTTCCATTGCATTACAGACATTTTATTCAGTAATATTGCCTCTAAAGCAACGTTTTATTATAACCTCTCATTCAACCAGCTGTGAGAAATCTAGACATGATCTTTGATGGCACTTTGAAGTTTGATAAGCAAGTCATGAAGGCCAGCTTTTACCAGCTGACAGTTATTGCACAAATGAAGACCTTTTTGTCCTTGACCCCAAACTATTTGGGGTCAAATAGGATTTGTTCCCTCCAAGGACGCAGACTGAAAACCTGAAACCTTATTCATTCATCAACACTTTGTCAAAGTTATTCCATATTATTTGTGCTCACAGTTACAACTGTGTGACCTCATATCCCAGGTTAAATCAATCAGGGCACAATAAAAGGTTTGTGTATCATAGTTATTGATATATATATATAACAAAATCTAACTGAATCATGATAAAACATTCTACACAGATGAAATGAGAAATGTTTGGATTGACAAATGACAAAATGATTAATTCACCCAGAAGTCATTCATTTTTCATGGAGCTGCATGTCGGTAAGGCTTATGGGTTGTGGTTACACTTGTCATTTTTTGAAGAAGATTTGTTTGCAATTTGAGCAAAAAACAGTGCGACTTGATGAGGAAAGTCTTTGAAATGCCAAATATAACGGGACCCTATATTACCACAGATTTGGGGCAGGGCAGACACTTCTTGTTTGTCTATAAACAGTTTCATACACACTTGTAATCTTGGTTTGTGTAATATTTTGACTTGCAGGATATTGCTTTAAATCTTCTGATTGGACAGTAATGGCAGTGTGTGGGAAGGTCATCATGTTTCAGCCAAACAACATAGAGAAGCTGTGAATCTACGAGCTCAGTAAGATATCCTCTCTCACAAAATGGACACTATACCAGAAATCAGATTTTTTTTTCCAAATTTTTTTCTGATAGGCACATGCACTACCGCTTCATAGACTGTACAATAATGCTCCACATAGAAGAACACACAAGTAAGCCTAACATCTGACACTATATTCACTGTATGTGTGATATATGAGTATGGTATAGAGCAGGAGGAAATACACACCACTCTGTTGAATCTGTCAAGTGACCTTGAATGTATGCATGTGGTTTTCCTGGTGATCTTTACAGCTAGTGATAACAGTGAAGATGTAGTTCTGCCAGGTTAGGGTCTGTTTTATACTGGGAAAAAGATAAAGTAAGCTCTAGATCATCAACCATCTACATAGTCCAAGATACACTCCCACTGTATGTTCACACTGCTAGCAACTTGGTTGTGGAAGCCTGGTTGGCTGTTGACAGTCGGTGACAGTGAGAAGTTGAAATTATTTCAAGCTTGTTGACTGCCCACACATTGGCTGAGGTTCCCTGGTCACTGAGCTCTGTAGGAAATGAATGCACATCTGGTTGTTGCTTGCAGTGTGGACATATGTTACGGCTAGCTTCTCTGTAAAACAATTAGATTTGACGATTGAAGAGTTTCCTTGCATGACTTTGTTTAACTTGATCAAATTTCAAAGGGTGAAAGTCCTACCAAGCTATCGTTTGTCAACCAACACACATCCTCTGTTACCCTTTCCAGGTTCTTGATCTAGCCTAGCCTCCGAGTCTTCACGGGAACATGTGCGAACAGGAAAATGGCAGTGGCCATGATAAGATGTCCAACAGAGATGATGTCACTCTGCCAGACGAGCTGTCAGAGAGTGATGACTCTGAGCCTGAAGAAGAACCCACCAGCATGACCTTTGACCAAGAATTAAAAGACTTGGATTCCTCTGATGATGATGATGATGATGATGATGAGGTTGAGATCAATGCTGCCCCTGCTGCTGGACAAAGAGCCCAGAGCGCCTTCAGCCTGAAGGGAGGGAGCTCAGATTTCTCAAGCCGCAGCCACAGTATTTTTGAATCCCTGGATAGTGTTGCCAAGCTGGCCTCTTCAGCGCTGGGCCAAGACAATGTTATAGATGGGGTATTCGCTCGGCCTCCACCTCCACCTCCGCTTATCAGCAGCAAGGCAGGTCAGCCTCTCCCGAGGAGCTCGGCGTCAGGGGGGAAAAGAGGAGTACCAGACTACCTGGTGCACCCTGAGCGCTGGACCCACTACAGCCTAGAGGACGTGGCCGAGACCAGCAACAGCCAGAACAGCATGGTGGCCCGGCAGTACCTGACCAGTCTGCAGCAGAGGAAACAGCAGCAGGAGCCTAGCAGCCCACACCTCAACCAGGGTCGCAACACCAGCAGCTCCCAGCAGAAGATTATTTTTTCCAGACCGAGCCAGCCGGGGAGGGAACAACCTGCCGATGAGCTGAAGGTTGCTGGAGACGAGGATAGGAGTATGAGTCTCCGTCATCTGGAGGATGAGGAGGATGAGGAAGAGGAGAGGGTGGAGGGAGCTAGGGCCATGGCTAGGAGGATGGATCGGTTCAAAGAGGACAGCGTGGGAAAGTCCAAGGAAAGGAAGGGCATTAGTCACCTAGACCAGGAGGATGAGGAGGAAGAAGAAAGGAGATCAGCCACCAGGCCTCCAGAGGCTGAGGAGAGGAAAAGGAAGTGGGGGCCACAAGGAGGAGGTGTGAAGGAGGAGGCAGAGGAGGAGAAGAAAAACCAACAGGCCAACCCTGGCTTTGTCTTCTTCAGGAAGACGAACCGCAAGAAATACAGGAAGAGCTCAGAGCAGGACAACGACTGAGGTCCACAGGCCTGCAGCTGCACAACCTAGGAAAGGTGCCTAGCAGGTTGTGATGCTACTGATTCAGACACTTACTGTTTCTCTTACGCCATCTAGTGGCACTTGGAAATCCATACAATCAGCTCCTCTGCATGGAGAACAGAGGCGTTCATGCTGTATGTATAGCTTATTTCTGTCCAGTCAAGTGTTATGTATATCAAATTTGGAACATTTCTGAAAAACCTGCAATGTGCCAGTAAATATTGCAGAAGCACAGATGATTTTATCCTTAACGTAACTATTTTGGAAGCAGAAATCTAATAATAATAATAATAATAATAATAAGTAGTAGAATAAGTAAAATATGTTTTTCTTTCGTTGCAGAAATAATTTTGTAAGAATAGATGTTGTATTTCAAACGTTGGATATCTCATTTTGGAATTAAACTCTTCATTTGCAAACATGACCCAAGTCCTTTCCAAAGCTGGAGAACCAAGCCTGATGGCATCAATCCTCCTTGGAGCCGCTGACAGCGAGTGGACAGCTGAATTTGCTTAGTTAGTTTGCATGTAGTCACGTCATGTGGTCTGTCTCAAGTCCTGTTTTCCAATTCATCCTTTTATGGAGCTGCAGATCAGGGTGACGTTACAGTTTCTGTTGGTCTGGAACATCATGGGATTTTTGGAGGTGTATTCTAGAGCGAAAACCGGGAAGATCAGGGAATTTTAGCAATGGGTGCCATTACAGAAATATGGTGTAGTGTCATTTCCCTTTTAGCAAAAACATGTTAACTCATAGAAGCACTTCAATTCAGGTATGGAACGTCCAAAAAAAAGTCAAGAAATTTTATCAGGACCACAGTAGAAACCCAGTATATAGGAAGAGGGATAGCTATAGGGAAGAGTTTTGGATATAGAATCACTTGGAGACAGGAGCTTGTGTCTACACATTCATGCTCACCTCATCGACTAACATGAGATGAAAGTGGGACATTTTAAACTATTCTGTACTGTAAATGAATAAAGACAGAAACAAGCTGCATGGAAATCCTGACTTTTTCAATGATTTCTTAAATGCAGAAAAGCATCATAATGTAATAAAAACCAACATCACCACCATGTGAATTTATAGAACCTGTCAGATATTTGTGTTATGTGTTACGGGTCTATAAAGAGCAAAGCTGTTCCATCACAAATAAAATTCTAGCTTTTATTTTCTTGATATTTTAGGCTACTAAATGTCAGCAGCTAGATTTGTGTAGTTCACATGAACACATTTTGTTGCAGGCTGGGTTTGCCCAGTTGAGTTAGCCTAGTTAAAAGGTGGTTTAGACGTTTTAACACTATCTGCATGTCACCAGCAAGGAACTGAAGGCTCACACTTGAACCATACTGAGGGGTATTTATTTTGCAATTTAAGGAAGTGCAAATGAAGCTGTAAAAACTGTTGAACTGTGGAAATGTGGAAACTGCTCTCTTGCAGCCCAACTGGGAGACAGCAGCCTTGATGGACCTCATGCCGCATTCAAGGCACAGGGGAAAGACTGAAACTTGATCTTTCACAGCAAAGACCTGGAAGTTTCCACACTTTCAAATGTGTTTGAAGATGTCAAGATGCCATGGTTGAGGTTTTCTGTAGACTTTTCACACTCAGTTTACATGCAATCAGCGAGTGATGCATTTGAGTTCATGTTTTACAGCAATGAAAACACTGACAACTATAAAAGAAAATTAGAGATACGTAGATAGATAATAGAGACGATTACCAAATTGCTTATGTGAAGAAAATGGTTGATTTTGTTTTATTTGAAATTAATATTACGTTGACAGAATTCAGAAAGTTTGAGAAATATACTTTGAAACCATGTTTCCAAGCAGCATTTACCAGCTAAAAGCCGTGCTAAAGGGTATTTGTCTGGAGCTAAACAGGATGTGACATTTACATTTTAGCTTTAATTCCTAGATTTCCAGCACTACAATAGTAAGGAGGTCAAGGGTCAGAGGTCACAGTAACCCTAACCCAAATTACATTCATATCATGGCTTGCATTCATGTGCTGGTGGGAAGACCCGACATGATCCGACAGGTCCTCTGTTGTGGGAAAAACAATCCTAGAAGACAAATGATGAGCAAACATGGAGGCTGCAGACTAACAAGCTAGTTTAACAAACTTAATTTGAACAAATATTAGTTATGATGGTTACCCTTGTCAGCTACAACTAGGGATGCACCGAAGTGAAAATTCTTGGCCGAAGCCGAAGCATAATGGAACACTTCGGCCAAAGGCCGAATAATACCGAATACCGAATATTTTTTGCAATTTTCATTTATTTTTCCATTTTTTCCAACATTGCATAACACAGCACAATAGCCTATAACTTCAAATAATAAATTAGTAAAATAAAATATTTGATCTGGCTATCTTTGACAACCCCGCCCCGTATAGTGTAACGGGGCTCAATATGCTCCATAAGCCTGCGAAATCCAACGTCCTCTACTACGGAGAATGGTTGATCATCCAACGCAATGAATTCCATTACCTTTGTAGTAATGCCTTTTGCTTTGGCACTGTCAAACTTTTTTGCCTTTTCTAAAACGGCAGCCACAGATGGAGTGGATGTGCTCGCGCTGAGCCCGGGACTGTGAGACTCAAGTTTCCTCTTCCCTGCGGTCTCTTCCTCATACTCGGCGTGCTTTTCGATGTGTTTTGATTTCAAATGATTGATCAGACTTATAGTGCTATCGCTCTTAGCCGAAGTACCCCCTCTAGAAAGCTGAGCTGAACAATACATGCATGTCGCTAATTTCTCGTCTTTCGGGAGATTTTGAAATGCCTCCATACCGCTGACATGTTTGCTGCGTTTTACGCTACGCGCGCCTGGCTCCTGCATGGGTGCTATTTGATCACGCCATCAAAACCGTCATTATTCGGTAAAAAAAATCCGGCCTTTTCATTTATTCGGCCGAATACCGAATATGTGTTTTTTGGCGATATTCGGCCGAATAACTTCGGTTGCCGAACATTCGGTGCATCCCTAGCTACAACCATGTAATACATTACATTACATTACAGTTATTTAGCAGACGCTTTTATCCAAAGCGACTTACAATAAGTGCATTCAACATAAGTAGGTAATACATTACATTACGTTTCATTACAGGCAGTTAGCAGAGGCTTTTATCTAAAGCGACTTACAATAAGTGGATTCAACATAGGTAGGCAAGAAAACGTATCTACTATCCTTAACTTCTGTAAAGCCCCAACCACCCCCAGACCTCCTGACATCTTTCGAGTCCTCCCAAGAGAGTCCTGCACCACAGGTTGGGAACCACTGTTCCAGAAGAATGGAATAAATATCATTTTTTTCACCATATTTTGACCCCACTGTGATCTAAAAGAGCAATAAAATGCATGTAAGCTGATTAGTGAAACATAGATGTGATCAAATGTCTCCATCTCCATACATCCCATGTTTCTGTGCTGGGGCTGTAGCTGATAATGTGCCCCATCTAGTGCACAACTCACCTGATCTGTGGTTCCTCTGCCACATACCTGGTTTCTGGCCACAGGTCAGACTGGTTTGATGACATACTGAAGTTTCTAGACGTTGACAGTGAAGTTATGAGGAAGTGACAGCACCCTCAGAAACACCCTTGACTGAGGACGGAGAATAAGCAGCGTTAAGGTAGAGAATCTCTTTATCTAAATGATCAATGTTTGATGAACAGGCTACCCGGTACTGTATGCTATAAGTCTTTCAAGACATTCTGATAATAGATAATAAAGTGTACAACAGATAATCCACAATACGTAGACTCACACAACCCCTTTTAACCAGTCCATGTCTCTTTTAAACATCCTGTCTAGATGTACCTGGTCAGTCTGTTTGATATGAACAGCAGGTGGTCCTATAAAACAATATATGTTTGTCATATTACTGCCATGACTGATGAAACCCCTGGAAGTAATCTATCCTGTAATGAAACCTTGTTGTAATGAAGGAGTCCAGCTAACAGCATGTTGGGTGTGTTTCTGTCCAGCTGGACCCTCTACTATGAATCTGTCTGAGGAGAGAGAGGAGGGGGTCCCTACCTCTACAACCTCTCTGTCTGGGGAACATGACCGCCAGACCAAAGCTCAGAGGTAAGATGAGGATCTCTGACTGTCCATGACTGTTCTCCATCTCAGAGCTCAGCAGTGATATCATGACACCATCACTATCCAGAGTAAAAGGTCTGTCTGTGTTGTGTTGAAGCCCCGCCCACCAGGAGAGACCAGACTCCCCTGAACCCAGCTGTGTGTCCATGAAGAGTGACCGGTCTATCGAGCCTCCTCTTCACTTCAAAGACGGACACCACTCTACTGAGCAAAGGCAAGAATTTAAATCTGACACGTTGGTTATTATCCAACTCTAGCAGAAGTCAGAAGTCATCAGATATATGATTAGTCTGGTCCTTCAGACTAGGGAAGGGAACAGCCTGCAGATGAGCTGAAGGTCGCTGGAGACAGGGATAGGAGTATGAGTCTCCGTCATCTGGAGGAAGAGGAGGCGTTCATGCTGTATGTATAGCTTATTTCTGTCCAGTCAAGTGTTATATATATCAAATTTGGAACATTTCTGATGTGCAATGTGCCAGTAAATATTGCAGAAGCACATATGATTTTATCCTTAACGTAACTATTTTGGAAGTGTGTGTATGTGTGTGTGTGTGTGTGTGAGTGTATGTGCGTGTTATCTGGAGACCTAATATGTCATGTTATATCCACAGAGTCCACCAGGAGAGGTCAGAGGTTCCCAGTGGTCAGTCTGCCAAGGAGCATCAAACGGACCTGGCCTCCATATTCATGGTGTGTAAATGTACAACAACACCTTTTATTTTAGCTACAAATGAAATGAAAAACAACGATTCTGGTCATAATCGTCTCCATGCTGCATCTTTAGACCAGTGGGCTTTCAGTCTGACAGATGGATTTGATGTTGTGGTCCACACCTTTAGTATGAAAGGTTCATTTATATATCACTCTGTTCCAGCTGCTGGAGGAGAACATTGTCACTTTTGTGAAGAACGAGCTAAGGAAGTTCCAGACGGTTCTGAGTCCAGTTTACCCAGAATGCTTAGAGAGGCAGAGGGAGGATGAGGAGGAGGTGGACGGTGAGGAGGAAGAGCAGAGAAGGAGCAGCAGAGAGGCACTTCTGAAGATCACACTGCACTTCCTGAGGACAATGAAGCAGGAGGAGCTGGCAGACTCTCTGGAGAGCAGCAAGATGAGAGTTTCTGAGATCATTTGGTGAAATTATTGATTTGTTCATGTGGGTGTAAAATGCTCAACACAGTCAGACGCATTAATAAAAAACAACAACCCAGTTTTGCTGTCCTTCCACATTGGGCTGAACACAGTTAGGACCTGATTGTCCACCACTGATGAGCTGAATAGTTACAATGGAGTTGAGAAATGTACATGTTCACCTGTAAATGTTCTCATTTCTCATATTTACCTCAACATCCACTCATTAGTTTTGTTTGTTGTTTGTTCATTCAGAAACTCCTGCTCCTGCATGCCAACATCAACTGAAATCTAGTCTGAAAGAGAAGTTTCAGTGTTTGTTTGAGGGCATCACTAAAGCAGGAAACCCAACACTTCTGAATCAGATCTACACAGAGCTCTACATCACAGAGGGAAGGAGTGGAGAGTTCAACGATGAACATGAGGTCAGACAGATTGAAGCAGCATCCAGGAAACCAGCCAGACCAGAAACAACGATCACATGTCAAGACATCTTTAAACCCTTACCTGGAAGAGAGAAACCAACCGGGACATTGATGACAACCGGAGTGGCTGGCATCGGTAAAACAGTCTTAACACAGAAGTTCACTCTGGACTGGGCTGAAGACAAAGCCAACCACAATATACTGTACACTTCACGTTTCCATTCACTTTCCGAGAGCTGAATTTGCTGAAAGGAAAAAGGTTCAGCTTGATGGAACTTCTTCATCACTTCTTCATTGAAACCAAAAAAGCAGCAAGTTCCAGATTGTGTTGATCTTTGACGGTCTGGATGAGTGTCGACTTCCTCTAGACTTCCAGAACAACCAGATCTGGACTGATGTTACAGAGTCAACCTCAGTGGACGTGCTGCTGACAAACCTCATCAAGGGGAAACTGCTTCCCACTGCTTGCCTCTGGATAACCACACGACCTGCATCAGCCAAACAGATCCCTCCTGAATACATTGACATGGTGACAGAGGTGAGAGGGTTCACTGACCCACAGAAGGAAGAGTACTTCAGGAAGAGATTCAGAGATGAGGAGCTGGCCAGCAGAATCATCTCCCACATCAAGACGTCACGAAGCCTCCACATCATGTGCCACATCCCAGTCTTCTGCTGGATCACTGCTGCAGTTCTGAATCATGAGTTGACAACCAATCAGAGAGGAGAGATGCCCAAGACCCTAACTGAGATGTACATCCACTTCCTGGTGGTTCAGTCCAAACAGGGGAATGTCAAGTATCATGGGAGAGCTGAGACAGATCCACACTGGAATACAGAGACCACCAAGATGATTCTGTCTCTGGGAAAACTGGCTTTTGAGCAGCCGGAGAAAGGCAACCTGATCTTCTATGAAGCAGACCTGACCGAGTGTGGCATCGATATCAGAGCAGCCTCAGTGTACTCAGGAGTGTTCACACAGATCTTTAAAGAGGAGCGTGGGCTGTACCAGGACAAGGTGTTCTGCTTTGTCCATCTGAGCATTCAGGAGTTTCTGGCTGCTGTTCATGTCTTTTTGTCATTCATCAACAGTGGTGTTGATCTGCTGAGAGAAACACAGGTAACTTTCCCATCGTCCAAGCTAATTAGAAAGAAATCTAAAGTACAGCACTTCTTCCAGAGAGCTGTGGACAAGGCCTTACAGAGTCCAAATGGGCACCTGGACTTGTTCCTCCGCTTCCTCCTGGGTCTTTCACTTGAGACCAATCAGACTCTCCCACGAGGCCTGGTGGAACAGACAGGAAGTAGCTCACAGACCAATCAGGAAACAGTCCAGTACATCAAGGAGAAGATCAGGGAGAATCCCTCTCCAGAGAGAAGCATCAATCTGTTCCACTGTCTGAATGAGATGCATGACCATTCTCTAGTGGAGAAGATCCAACATTACCTGACATCAGGAAGTCTCTCCACAGACCAACTCTCCCCTGGTCAGTGGTCAGCTCTGGTCTTCATCTTACTGTCATCAGAAGAAGAGCTGGACATGTTTGAGCTGAAGAAATACTCTCCATCAGAGGAGGGTCTTCTGAGGCTGCTGCCAGTGGTCAAAGCCTCCAATATATCTGTGTAGGTTCAGCACAGATAACTGCATATAGTAAATATATTAAATGTGATTGTTTAAAGTTATTTGTTGTTTTTATCACTGATTCTTATTCAGGCTGAGTGTCTGTCAGCTATCAGAGACAAGCTGTGAAGCTCTAGCCTCAGTTCTCAGCTCCAAGTCCTCCAGTCTGAGAGAGCTGGACCTGAGTAACAACGACCTGCAGGATTCAGGAGTGAAGCTGCTCTCTGCTGGACTGGGGAGTCCACACTGTAGACTGGACACTCTCAGGTCAGGGTTCCTCAACCTGGTCAACGTATAACCATTTAAATTGGCTGTACATGTCAGTGAATAAACACCTAACCCATGGAGGATTTCCTTCTTTGATTTCCAGACTAGTTGTGATACTAACATTTAGCATACTTTCTAGCCCCAGTGAATTACTTTCCATGACGATATTTTGGAGACAGTTTAAAGTTTCTGCTAGCATTCAACTGCATTATCACAGCTAATCTCAGAGTAGTAGACTAACAACATCTAACATGGAGCTTGTCTTGTGTGTTTCCAGGCTGTCAGGCTGTCTGGTCAAAGAGGAAGGCTGTGCTTTTCTGGCCTCAGCTCTGAGTTCCAACCCCTCCCATCTGAGAGAGCTGGACCTGAGCTACAATCACCCAGGAGACTCAGGAGTGAAGCTGCTCTCTGCTGGACTGGAGGATCCACGATGCAGACTGGACACTCTCAGGTATGGAGAGGCTTGCTGCCAGGCAGATGCAATGTCTTCTAGGTGGGTGGAGTTGGCAGCCATGTTCTCAGTCAGACTGTGAAGCTGTGTCTTATTGTTTAATGGTGGATATCAGTGATGTTGTTGGAACATCATTCATAGGGAAGAATATGCTGGTCAAAGAGAATATGCTGGTCTGACTTTGTTTCTCCCCCCAGTGTCGACCATGGTGGAGTGTGGAGGTTGAAATCAGGTCTGAGGAAGTGTAAGTGTGGATTTAGTTTCATTTATGAACATTCAACTGTTGAGATGGAAAGCCCATCAACATGGCAGAATATGACATCCATTCATTCAAATCCTACTGAGAATGAAGATGATGGCTAATACTGTATGTGTCATCATGAAAGTGTTATGAAGTCAAACTATCAATACATCAACTAATAATGAACAGAACAGGTCTCAGATCAGAAACTGATGCTGTATTGTGTCTTGTTCTCCCCACCAGATGCCTGTGAACTCACACTGGACCCAAACACAGCATATAGAAACCTCTCTCTGTCTGAGGACAACAGGAAGGTGACACTGGTGCGAGATGAGCAGCCATATCCTGATCACCCAGAGAGATTTGACTTCTGGTACCAGGTGCTGTGTAGAGATGGTCTGACTGGGCGCTGTTACTGGGAGGTGGAGAGGAAAGGATGGGTTAATATAGGAGCTTTGATGATATGTACTATGCCAGGCACAATAATACAACAACATTCATACATACACCCCCCCCCCGACAGAGTAGGAGTGTATCTGGACTGGCCTGCTGGCACTCTGTCCTTCTACAGTCTCCTCTCACTCTCTGATTCACCTCCACATTCACTGAACCTCTCTACCCTGGGTTTGGGTTTGGGTCCTCTGGTTCCTCAGTGTCTCTGTGTCAGGAGGAGGAGGGAGAGTCGCCTCCTGTGTAGAGAAACACACACATACACCTCTTCCATCTTAAAGTGACAATATTAATGTTTGTATTTTCATTTAGCTTAATCCTCATCTCACTATAAATAGAAAATTGAAAAATTGAATGAATGACATATTTAACCAGAAAGAAATTATGTTTGAATTTGCTGAATTTAATATGTACTTATTATTGCCTTTAAATAAACCAATTATATTGCTGTTTTATAATTTTTTAGTCATGACTACTTAAAGGGTAATTCTTTTTTTTTCAACCTGGCCTCTAGGTCCACAAAATCGCTTTTCATACCTTTAAGTAGATCCCAAAAGTTTCTGAGTTTCTCCGGTCCATCGGCTCAACCGGAAGTCGCGCAACGGCGGCTCTATGGCGGCAACCATGTTATTATCCAAATGTCTGATATGTCAATTACGGTTGATACGTGAGTCGGAGAGACGGAGAGTTTTGAGTTTACGTAGAGGAACTGCTAGAACTTGCAGCAGCTGGTTCACCTTCTCGCTTCCATAAACTATCTTCGTATCCTTTTTACCGTCGTTTTCCGAGCTGTTTCTGTAGCGACCCTTTCCATAATGTCAGACATTCCTGCTGTTTTACCACAAGAAAACACGAAAAATATCCCAAATTGCATCGCAATTTTTGATGAAAGCCGCTGCAAATTCAATCGTTTTTTTCAATCAAAAAAACGGTGCGAGATCCTGGGACCGGTTAGTGTGTATACTGCATGTCTGTTTCCTAACTAGCTACTGACTGCCCCCTAGTGGTCAGTTGGGTTTACAACACACTTCAACCCCACAGCACCTTCACATGTTGACTGTCTACTGCTGTCACACACCTTTCCTACAGGTCTGACTTAGACTACGTACATACCACCTGCCTGAAAATAACACGGAGGTTTACATTCATGTCACTGGATTTACGCCGTGAAATAAACGTGAAAAGGCCTTTATTTATTTATTTATTTTTTAGCGTTTATTAGCCCTGTTAGTTGTCAATGTTTTTTTAGGGCACCCCTCGGCGCCTATGGTAGTTAGTTAGTCTCTACCACCTTTCTCATGGATTCTAGATTAATCTTCCGTCTTGTCTTATTTTAGAGGAGGTGACGTCAGCGGTTCCAGGTGAGGCATACCTTTACCTGAAACGGACCCTAAAACGCGCGCACGAGCCACGCTCAGCAATGCGGAAGTGAAGTTCGATACATGTACAGAAGATAATTAAAGTTATGTAAAGGCGATAAGTCCGGGTTATTTGTTTATCTGAAGACAATGTGATGGGATGTGCTTTCTGGGCTCACGGGTGAGGAAGATGAGGCTCTGAGAAAACTCAAAAGAAAGACGTGCCGTCCGGTGGATGGGTTGTAGTCGCTTCCAGACAAACCTCCCGCGTCAACATGTTTTTCAAGACCGCCGAGGTAAGAAGGGCAGGATGGGCAACAACGGTCTGTCTGTCAGCTAAACCCCACAGCGCTAAAACTCTACTCTACTTTTTCAATTGTATTTGTTTCAGAAAGAAAACAGTTGGCCCGCAAGCCGTTATATCTGGAGCATTAAGTGATTGTTTTGGGTAATGGTCTGCTATAACCATGTAATAATCTGGGTCAATAATACGAAGGGTTAATAATAAACGAGTTGGCAAACAATAAAACAAACACATTTAAAAAAAATCTGTAAGGGTTCCATCCTCAGATGTCATATCAAAAATAGAAATATTGCTAGCTTTTGTAATCAAAAGTCTTGTTTGTTTGTTTGTGGCTTGCCTCATTACAAGACTTCAAAAGAAAATGAGACTGAAGATTAGACAAAAATACCAAGATCCGTGTTATTACTATTGCTGCAAACAAAAATTAATATTGAATAGCGCTGGTAAAAACCTATCATTCCTGAAAGATACTGATTTATTGTTTTGGTTAATTCTGTTAAAATACCTGTAAATATGTAGACATGTATAAACCTGCTTTTCCAGACTGCTTTCACCTGCAACACAAGTATGGCACGCTTTCTTCTTGTGATACTGAGACTATGATACTGAAACAAAAGCTAGCAATATTTCTATTTTTGATATCGACATCTGAGGATGGAACCCTTATTTTGAATGTGTTTGTTTTATTGTTGGCCAACTCGTTTAGCCAAGTTTCCTACTTTCTCTTTCTTCGTTAAGTGCCTTGGGTAATAGTAACGTTTTTATGTATTTATAAAATATAATAATCAAAAATTTGATTATTATTATTTTTATTATTATTAACCCTTCGTTTCACACTTTTAGTCATCCTGCCCAGCTTGTGACCCAGATTATTATGTTGTAGTTCGTAGCTTTTCAGTTTCTTTAACAGAAGAGGTAGTTTTTTGGTTTGTTTTTTCAGAAGTATATATAACCAGATAGTGAACATAACACTGAATCAGGCTTAGGTTTCACCAAATACTCCTTTGGGAATCATCGGTGGCTCTGTCCTAAGCTTCTGCCGGTGTTTGTTGCAAACTAGTTTTGCTTTAACTCCATTGTCACCGGTGAAACAAGTTATCTGTTGGGGGAACACCCACGCTAAGGGTCACATAGCTCACAGCAAGTACTGATAATAGATCAGTTATTACGTCTGGGCTGAAAATGGCAGCATGGCGGCTAGCAGGGTAAGTAGTTTGACAATATTAACGTGGGAATAATAGAAAACAGACAGAAGGGAAAGGAAAGGGGACATCTAAGCAAGAGAACTTGTTTTCATTGCTGGGCAAGTCTGGGCCTGTTGACTGGCGAATGTCAAAAGAGAGTATGCCTGCTCTTAATACCTGCTCTTAATGATCTGTGTGGAAGGAAAACATCGAGCTGTGGGACCGACACAAGGATGGCGGCAACACCAGAGAGCCTCTACTTCCTGTTCTGGTGAGACTCCCTCTGTCTAGCTCTGCCTCTTATCTATACTTTTCCTAGACTTACAAGATAGATGTTAGGTGACCTCACATTCACTGAGCTTTCTGTCCGTGCATGCAAATAGCGATATCTGCACACAGTTATGAAAGGATTAGTTGTACTGACTATTGAAAATATAACCCCGTGCACTATCAGTCGTATGCTGCATATGTGAAGAGCTGCAGTCTTGAAAGGTCGGTCTGTTGCAGTTTCTCTAAAGCATCGGTCATTTGAACATTTAAAAAAGCAGTTATTGGTGATGCGTGTTGCATTCCTGGGGCCATTTTGATGTTTGGTGGTGTATTTTTTGCATTCCCATTATTATTTTCATCATCTTACACATCACAAACATCAACGGTAAACGTCAGGCTTCCTTCTAGACCCACGACTTTCCACCGACATTTAGCAATCCTACAGGGAGAAATCCACCATAGAAGAGACAGAAATACCAATTTCTCCACCCACAGCAGCTTCAATAGACCAGAATGCAATGCAGCTGCAAGACATGTTGTGTATGCTATCACTTTCACTATTGCTCTCCCAGGTATACTGGGAAAGGTAGGAAGTCACCAGCTGAAGTAGACTAGGTTGGTTGGGTGAAAGTGGGTACACCAAAAAAAGTAAATTACAACTCTTCATCACAAAATAGCGTCACAAAATATGATATCCAACAGTCTACCAGTATTAGTATTATATATATTAATAAGTGGGGATTTATGCATTTATGGTGGCCAAGTAAGATATCACAGGATACATATATACATTGGAAGCACATCTTGTGTTGCACTCTGCTAAACTATGTCCTTTGCCGCCACCATATATAAGACATCTATGACCCTGACCCCATGGTGTTTTGTTTCACAGCCCACCCAGAGGTCATATGACTATGTGCTGGTGGCCGATAACATCGATGACCTGGAGGACTCCCAGAAGGCTCAGAGGCAGAAGGCCTTCATCCAGCAACTAGAGAAGAAGAAGATCACAGTCACCGTGAGTCGCACTGGATCATGAGTCTGAAGACCATGCCCTGACATGTGGCTTGTGTATTATCATCTAAATCAATAATCCGGCTTCTTTACGTTCTTACTGTTGTGTGTTAGAAAATCGGCCACGATGACAAGGTGTTTTTTGGCCTGCGTGCCCCCAATGAGGTGTTGGAACAGTACAAGTACCTGCTGAAAGTCTCCGATTCCTGCAACTGGGGTGGAGATGTAAAGGGCAGTGTCCCCCAGGCCACACGGTACCACATACCACCAGCAATCACACACACACTAGAGTTCATTCTACTGTGTTTATGTAACAAACCAGGAAACACTGGTTGGACAATTGGTTGTTTTATGTGAAAGCAATGGTGATGGAACTACTTTGGTCTGTGTTTACATGAAGGACTCGCAATTAGTCCTGTGGCCCATTTTGGTATTTTATCAACACAATTTCTAGAATTGCTGCTGTTAAAGAGTCATCGGTGAATCCTAGTTGGTCTTCCAAGGCAACTTGCAGAGTTTTCCCAACTTTTGCAACTGAATCTGACTCTTCCACAACAGAGAAGTTGTGGAAGAGTAGATTTCTTAGACCGTGATAAACAGTAATAGATACACTACTACATTTTGTTGTCTTTAGGGCCTCAAACTTCACAGTTTAAAGTCCCGTTATTCTTTTTTTTTGTAGAATTTGTAATACATCAATTATGAGATTCTTCAAGAGTAGGGATTTCTAAAAAAACAATAGGAAAACAATCTCTCACCACACCTTCTACAGGTGTATTTGCTTTTTTACAGACAATAGAAGCCTAGACAAACCATTGACATCTTCAAAGTGTACATACTGTCATATAAACCCAATCAGTTTGACAGATAAAAAAGCCAATCCTGCACACGTTCACTTTCATCACCTGCTTTCACCTCTCCTTGTTTCCTTCAGCATCCGAATCATCCATTTCATCCTTCATCAGACCTACATCAACACTGGAGGTGAATGCTCTAACTCGATGTACACCCAATAACACCATCAGTCCATCATTCCCAGCAGGGTGTCACCAGTTTAATGTTGTTTCCTCTTCTGCCAGAGGACCTCCAAGAGCTGCTGAAGAAGGATGTGTTTGAGACGATGTTCTGCCTCCATGAGGTGAGGAGACCTTTGACTGATCTGATAACTTCACCCTGCCATAAATTCCAGCTCTGTGAAGCTCAGTAGAGTTTTAGTTGAGTCACTGAGGTGTTTGTTCAAGACTGTGGTGATTTGTGAGTCTTATTTGTTTTATGGTTTTATGATGTTGAGCAAATATCCTGTTGAATGTCTGTCTGTCCTCGTCGGTGAGCTTCATCTTGCAATTGCTGTTTTTCTTTATCAAGGTTCAAGGTTCAAGGTTTTTTATTGTCATATGCACAACGTTCACAAGAAGCAAAAGTAGGCAATGAAATTCTTGTGTCTCTCCGACACCTTACGCTAATGCTAGGACAATATTAACAGACATAATTTAAAAAACACAAGAGATATAATAGAAAAAGTACAAAGTTATAAAGTACAAGTTATAAAGTACAAAGTTATAAGTACAAGTTGTAAATTATCAAGTACAAAAATTATCAGTTATAAAGTGTAGCGGAGTGTAATGCAGTTTGTCTGTGTTTGGCCCATGTTGTCATGTTCTTCCACCCTGTTCCCCGACCGCATTCAATAGTTTCACGTTTTTTGTGAATGAGATGCAGATGCTTTATGACTCTGAGTAACTCTGTTAGTTGGCTCATGTTGCTTTGAAAAGCTGAAAACATGCGAGTTAGTCACTTCAAAGTTAGTCCTTTTTTCATGTGGTGTTTCAGTTATTTTGTCTACCCTCCGCAGTGAGAGAAAAGGTTTGAAAATAAGTGTTTGATAGGACTTAGTTATTTTGCAAGTGACGTCTCTGCTTTTGAGACGATATAATTGCTTGCTCTGTGTTGATGTTGATTCCTCTCATTGTTCTTAGAGGAAGAAGCAGAAGCAGCTGAAGAAGGATTGGGCTCGATGGTCGGGTCTCTTTACTTGTCAGCCAGTCACCGAAGTCAAGTCAGTCTCTCTCTCTCTCTCTCTCTCTCTCTGTCCCTGTTGCTTTCTCACCTCTCTGTTTCTTTCCCAAAGCTCTTAGTTGTAACTCTGTTAGGCTGTGATCACTTTTTCAAACACACCTACGCCTTTTCAGTTACGTTTTAATGGCGCACATCTCCTCCAAACTATGCGCCTGGCATTTTGGATACGTGTTTTGGGGGTGATGCCAAGTTGAACAGGTTTCAACTTCAGCTGCGCCAGGCATTACGTCAGTAATGAAACAGGTGCTAGGTGGAGGTCATGGATGAGTTGGTAAAACTCTCATAAAAAAACTCTGTTTCACAGTGAATTCACAACCAATCAGATCAATTGGTCAAACATAGTCATGACATTCATCATTCCTCCAACGTTCTTCAAAATCCGATGAGCAGCGTCTAAGATATTCCACGATGGATGGAGTATGTTCTTGTCCACAGGGAGGTCAGGGTCAGCGACAGAAGAGCACCCTTGGAGCTGGTAGGGATTCAATTGCTCCAGGACAGCAGGGTGGGGGTTTGAACCCACGGTAGTCAAGATGTGTAAAGCCTGTGTATGTACTGTATATGTGCATGATTGCTGCACATGCATGTATGTGTATGTATGTACATACACTGTGTGCCAACCTGTCTGTCTGTCTGTGTTTCTTCCCTGTAGGTGTTATTTTGGGGAGAAGGTGGCCCTTTACTACCTATGGCTGGGCTGGTACACTATGCTGTTGGTGCCAGCTGCTTTACTGGGCATCTTAGTGTTCTTGTATGGGCTGGCCTTTTTCAATACCAACCCTCTCATGTGAGTCGAGTGTCCTCCTGACCATGATACCCCAATCTAGGTACCTAGACAAGAGAGGCAAGGGAAGTCCTTTTGCTTCCCAGAGGCCGGTGGTAGTTTTTTAACAGCTGACTTGTGGGAATTTCATGTTTGTCCTGAAATTCCCACCTACAATGTTTTCCAAAACCATACTATAAATATTGGAAGTCAAGCATGTTTGCACACAAAACCCAGCCGAATCAGTGCCATAACACAACTCTTATTAAAAGACAATATCCTTGTTAGTTTCAATTTCCTAGATGGCGCCGATAAAGCATGAATACTATTTGACTGTCTGTGTTTCTTCAGTAAGGAAGTCTGTGAGTCGGGCGTCATCATGTGTCCCCGGTGTGATAAGAGATGTGAAGTCTGGCAACTCTCAGACAGCTGCACATATGCTAAGGTAAGTTAGCGCTACAGGATTCTACGTGCCTCGTCCCGCTCTACTGTTCCGGTCTTTATCGACACATACCCATATTTGGTACAAGAGATTTCCATAATCTTTGTGTTTCATATCATATTATATAGATTATGTATTCCCATGTACGCAGGTCAGTCATCTCTTTGACAACGAAGGCACTGTGGCTTTTGCCATGTTCATGGCGGTCTGGGGTGAGTCTTATCCCCATCTCGTCTGTTCAATATAATCTACTCGTCCCTCTCTTTGACTTACCGCCAATGTGTCGCCCTCAGCCACGCTGTTCCTGGAGCTGTGGAAGAGACACAGGGCCAAACATGTCTCCCAGTGGAAGGTCTTCGACTGGTGCGAGGAGGAGGTATTGCCTCTCTAGCTAAACTTATATTGACTTGAGCAGAGAGAAATCCGTAGAGGAACATCTGTGTCTAGGGATGTTGCGTGTATTCCACTCAGCTTTCCTGGACAATCAGTGAAGGGAAAAAAAACCAACTTAATACTGAATAGTTCTGAATACTAAAACATAAAAATACTAAATACTAATAGTGCTAATTGCTTTCTCAGACATGTAGGCTAAAGCTTCCCCTTCAATGAAAGGCACTCCAGACTGCTTCCGATAGTCTGTGATGTATCTTGTTTCTTCAACTGTGTTGACAGGAGGAGCTGATCATGGAGATAGTCAACGATCCAGACTGTCAGCCCAAACAGTTCAGACACTCCTACCTCCGCAGCACACTGGTGTTGATCCTGGTCACACTCATGGTGAGGCTGACACACACACACACACACACACACACACCCATTGGTGAGTTGTTTGGAAGGATTGACGATGACTTTTTTGTGCACACACCTTCATTGATTATTCCTCTTGGATATCCGCCTGCTGTCACGAGCACCAAGGTATACTGGGCTAAATATCACTGTGCATGGGACACCTACTATCTTGTGTGTGTGTGTGTGTGTGTGTGTGTGTGTGTTCCAGTTGGTGCTGATCATCGGGCTGGCCCATGCCCTGGTGGTGTTTCGTGTGGTGGCGGCGCCTCTGCTGTCTGAGGGAAGCTGGGAGTTCATCAGGGACCACGCCAACACCGTGGCTGTGATGCTGGGAGCCGTCCTGCACTACCTCACCATTCAGATCATGACCCGGGTAAACATCCTCCTACCATACCCTGATCCCTGTTGACCCGGGTAAACGTCCTCCTACCATACCCTGAACCCTGTTGACCCGGGTAAACGTCCTCCTACCATACCCTGAACCCTGTTGACCCGGGTAAACGTCCTCCTACCATACCCTGATCCCTGTTGACCCGGGTAAACGTCCTCCTACCATACCCTGTACCCTGTTGACCCGGGTAAACGTCCTCCTACCATACCCTGAACCCTGTTGACCCGGGTCAACGTCCTTCTACCATACCCTGAACCCTGTTGACCCAGGTAAACGTCGTCCTACCATACCCTGAACCCCGTTGACCCATGTAAAAGTCCTACCATACCCTGAACCCCGTTGACCCAGGTAAACATCCTCCTACCATACCCTGAACCCCGTTGACCCAGGTAAACATCCTCTTACCCCACACCCTAAAGTCTTTGACCTGGGTAAACACACTGCTTTTTCTCCCATAGTGAAAAGATGAGAGCGCAAAGTGATCCATAACCAAGAACCTGAATCCTCCCTCATAGTGAGATCACGCACTCGCTCACTCACTTTCTCTCTCTCTCTCTCTTCCTATAGGTCAACAGGTGGGTTGCCTTCAAGCTATGTGAGATAGGTGAGCCTCAGGATTATCTTTCACTCAAAAAAGTACAATATGTTTTTGTATGTACATGTTTTTTATTTATTTAATAGAAATGATTATTCTATCAAAAATAAATATTTTCAACAATGATATAATTTTGCAATTACTTTTGAATTATAGTAAAAACATATATTTAAAAATCTATTTTAACATTCATGCACATATGTGCCTGTTTTTTTTAATAGTTTATATCAATATATTTCCAATATGCTTTATTCCAAATCTTGTATCACATGTCTTTATGTGTGTGTTGTGTATGTAGAGAAGACTCGCTCATTTGCCGCCACAGAGAGAAGCTTTACTGTCAAGATGTTCACCTTCCAGTTCTTTACTCTCTTTTCCTCACTCTTCTACGTGGCCATCTTCCTTGGAAGGTAGTGTGAAATACTAGTAAATTAATTGTTTTGTGTGTTTCTGAATAGTTATTTATATCCATTGTCCACAAATAGATGATAACATGAAGTTTCGGTTTTATGCCTTCCTGCACCTTCCCAATGTGACCAATAGTGGTGCGCTCTCGTCTCTTAATTTTCATTTGAGCCAGTATAGAACAAGGAGCCCTCAGATTGCATTGGGCAACAATGTTTTCATATATTCTGCCTCTATCCTACCACTTCAGATCAGCCTTAACCAGCTGTACACAGCCTTAACTAACCTTAACCAGCTTTAATTAGTCAGTTGACAGATAAAAACAATAGATGTCTGCATGGAGAGGATAGCTAGCTACCACTTCACATCAGCCTTACCCAGCCTTAACTATCCAATGGAAAGATATGAACAATAGGTGATGTAGGTAGAAATGTTCCTGTTCTCTTCATACAGGATAAATGGACATCCAGGCAGTTATGTGCGCATCGCTGGGAGGTGGAGACTGGAGGAGGTCAGTAGTGACAAGATCTTCATCTCTGACGTACTGGAACCAATAGATTGTACCAAAATATGTGAAACCCTTCTACCCATCCCTCTTGAATTTAAGGCAGGCAGAAGAAAACATCCTAAGTAATTGAAAGAAATAACACTGAATTTCAGCGCGCAGATATATTCTATGCCCAAGCACATGCCGTCTGTCATGAGTTTGCTGTGCCCAGTATCTGTGGATGTCACACTGACGTACAGCTACAGAAATAATTGAAAGATGAAAAGTGTGAACGCGCAGGATGATCTTCTGGGTGTATGGTAGACTTTTTGGTTTAGAAATGATAGCGCTGCAATGCTAATGTTGTTGTAAAAACATGTTCAGACAAACTAAAAAGTCAGTCTATTTCTATATCTCAGTTTATTTTCAGTAGAGCAGCTCCAGTGTGACATCTGAGATTAGTTGTGAGATAACCAGTTTGTGGGTTTGGGAAATACTTGTTCATGTTCCACAATGTTGGTTGCAGTTCTATAATATGTGAATTCCTAAAATGAATAGAATAGAAAAACTTGATTATCCATTTCTGAAAAACTGCATTTGGCTTCACCATGGTTGCATTAAAAACAACAATCATCATCATAGACAACAGACAACACAGGACACTATATAACCCAACAGCCCTGGGTGTCCTGTAGCGCCTCCCAGAGGGGGCATCTGAAGGTAGCACTTGCTGTTGTACATTTTGGCACCAGTAGCTAGCTGGTAAATGTTCACTCCCTATAAGCCTACTCATACAGGACGCAGGACTCCTCGTCATTCCATGTATTTGACGGAGCCCCAGCTGTTTTTATGTCCCTTGTCTTCTATAAAGTACTCACCCTAAACCTATTTATTAAAGGTGCTCTATAAACCTTGATTTAACTTTGCTCTGCTTCCCTGTCCTCTGTCACATAGTGTCATCCAAGTGGTTGTCTGACAGACCTCTTCATCCAAATGGCCATCATCATGGTTCTCAAGCAGACACTCAACAACATCTTTGAGTTCACTGTGCCGTGAGTATGTTTTCACTTCAACATACACTGTAAGCTAGTGAGTGTCAATGGGTAAAAAAATTTTTTTTTTCTCAAAAGGCACTGGCCTACTGCTTGCTGCATTCAAATCAACTAGGGATTACCTAGTTAACCTGTGTAGGGTGTTTCAGGAGTTTAAAAACATCCACCCCAAACGATGATGATGTACTGTCCTTTACCTACCTTCCTTTGCCTTTTGATTGAAGCAACAAGTTCACGCTGTTTCTCTGGAGGTTATCAAAAGGCATTCTGGGAAATGTAGAAAACTGAAATAGAAGTAGATGAGGCAAGCAGATATCCCAAAATAAGGGTAGGATTTATCCTAATAGTCCTTTAATGGTAAGCCATTGTGTTTGTCAGCTGGTTGAAGCGCTGTTTCCGGAGAAAGACTTCAAAGAAGCTGCAAAGGAAGTGCGGCTACTGCTACAGGAAGGCATGCCGCGACGAAAACGGGAGCATAGAACCATGTGACATCTGCAAGCTCCGCGATTGGCTGCGTAACTACCACCTGGCCAACATTAATGCCTTCAGCCTCTTCAATGAGTTCCTGGAAATGGGTAGGCGTTGTCTGACTGCTCATGAGTCTTTATGTACTGTACCAGGGTCAGTCACAAGTTCCCAAGTAACATATTGGTCTACATTTTATTAGTTAATTACAGATAGCCTATACATTTGAACATTCATGATCATATCAATGGCAATTGCTACTTTTAGGTTTTTAACCATACAGGATTTAGATCAGTGGTTCTCAATCCAGTCCTCAGTTACAGGACCGGGAGTAACTGAGGACTGGATTGAGAACCACTGAGGCTACAAAAATAAATACAAAAATCTTGAGTGAGTTTGAACGTAAGAATGTTTCATATTACTAAATTCTGTTCCTACCAAACAAAAACAAGAGACAAACTGGTGAATCCTGAATCTTTTGTGAAATTTAAAAAATGACAATTTAAGATCTCTCCTCTCGTCCTTCTCCTCCAGTGGTCCAGTTCAGTTTCACCACCATCTTCGTGGCAGCATTCCCCCTGGCTCCCCTGCTGGCTCTCTTGAACAACATCATTGAGATCCGCTTGGATGCCATCAAGATGGTCAGCTTGGAACGGCGGCTGGTTCCCAAGAAAACCAATGACATTGGTGAGCTGTGGGCATGCTTACACCCGACATGGCAAGTGGGACGGTTTGCCTGTGTGTAGCATAGATGATAACAGTATATATTATATGATCATTGTCTCCACCTTTGGTGCTAAGAAGAGAATTTCTGAAATGTAGAGGAGCCAGACCATGTAGGGTTTTGTACACAAACAGTAAGATCTTGAAATCAACTTGGAGAGGCCAAGATCAGTGTGATATCCTTTTTCTTGGATGTAGTTAAGAGCCTGGTGGATGCACTCAGGACTAATTGGAGGCGTGAGAGAGGATTGGCTGATGCTGGAGTACAGTAATCTAAACGGGATGCGATAAGATCAGAAAATGATTTCAGGCAAGATTTTGAGTTTGTAGACGCTGTATGTTAATGCCAGGGTTAACTTGTCTATGATCAGGCCACGATCAAAGATGACACCACAAATAATAATATCTATTCTAAACAAGTGATCAAATCAAATCAAATCACATTTATTTGTATAGCCCTTAATCACCGTTACAGTCCCTAAGGGCTTCACAATGCCCAACATGTGAAAATAATAAATGATTAGTACACGACATCCCCCAGCCTTAGACCCTCACAGAGGACAAGGAAAAACTCCCACAAAAACCTTAATGATGAACGTAAAACTCATCACTCCCTTTATACCAAAGGATGTTTCTTAGGAAAGAGCTGCCCGTTTTCATGAACTGGCTATACGTGGAGTCACGTTGTGTTACGTCACTCAGTGATAGTAGCAAAATTGAGCTTTATTTATATGAAAATGTTGTGGATTATTTCTTTAAAGCCCTCGGTCTCAAGTGTTGAAGAAACCCTTAAACAGTAAATAGATGTGTTCAGATTTGAGGCGATGAAAAAGATTCTGCTTCATGTCTTCTGGTAGCTATTTCTCCTCCGTTTTGTAAAATCTGAAATCTAATCTCTGGTCTGTGAATGATTCACAGCATGTTTCACCAAAAGAAACCTTCTATTTTTAGTCTGTCCCACAGCACCCCAGTCTCCCCTACTGTATAATCCCATCCCTGTGTTCTGCCTCCAGGTATATGGACCAAGGTGTTGGAGGCCATCGGTGTGCTGGCTGTGATAGCCAACGGCCTGGTAATCGGAGTCTCCTCGGACTTTATTCCCCGCCTCGTCTACCGCTACCGCTACGGACCCTGTGCCACCGGAACCACAAACACACAGTTCGTAATGGCTCCACCTTTAGCGCCCACCTACAAACACACAGCAGGGTTGCTGAGGGTGTAGCATTAGATAACACCTCAGCGGACTGGCCAGTGGTCTGGTAGACTCTTCTGTCCTGTAATGCTTTTCCTTTCATTCCAGTTGCATGAGCGGCTACATTAACGACACTCTGTCCACGGCCAACGTGACAGACCCAGCGGTGGGGCAGGACTTCCTCCCCAGTCAGCTGATCACAGAGAACGGCTTCAATGTCACACAGTGCAGGTGGGACCAGCTGGATGTCTTCGCTCTGACAAATGAACCCAGGCCAAATGTACATGTACTTTCAGAGTTGTGCATAAAAAGCACCAAAATGTGTACATATGTAGAGTTTGATGTCCTGAAAATTTTCAGAATTGGAGCCAAAAAGGCAGGGATCGACCCTGGCGGACATTTTTCTTTCTCACATTGCAAACAAATGGGTTTTTCCTCCATATCTGTAGGACTGGCCATGATAGGGTTGGAAAAAGTATTTCAACACCTATGTTTTAATGGCCAAGGAATACAGTAGTGCTGAGGAAAACACCATAAACTGTACAGATCATCATGTAACGGACAATTACATTATATTGTGTAACTGGGATCATTGCTATTTTACATGGGAAATTTCTACCCAGATTGCCATAGAAATTATTAATAATTATTATTATTTTAGAGTTTGGGTTAAAAGGTTGTTTATAGGTTGAAAATGAAATGATTATGGTGTGTATCTGTGTAGCTATAAGGACTATAGGAGCGACCAGGACTACACTCTGACGTCTCAGTTCTGGCTGGTTTTGGCTGTGCGCTTTGCCTTCGTCATCCTGTTTGAGGTACGTCATCCACATAAGGGTTAGACTGGTAGATGGGTCTGGTCGAGTCAGTGGCAGTTTCTATACTGACAAAATTCCCAAAATACATGAAAATGGTAAGAATTTGAAGATATTGAATATTGGCGCCCCCTAGTTCACTGGGCCAGACTGGGACGGCTTGTCTTCTGTTCTTCCTGTCCCACATAATAAACAACCACAGGGTGACATATTTGTTACTGATGGCATCGTTCATGGGGGGCATGCTCGCTAACTCCTTGTTCTTTTGTACCTGCTGTGGTTCATTGGTGTTTTAAGCTCTCCAACAGAGTGCTGCAATACATGAGTGGTGTTGTGTTCAAAGCACTTAATTATCACGCAGCCAAATCTAAAATATGCTGCCCAAACGGTAGTTAAGGCAGCATTAAGTAATCTATAACTTTTATCAACCTCTGTTGGTGACCAAGGCATTGCAACAGCATCGCCAGGTCTCTGGCACAGCCTATGGTGGTTGACACAAATAATAGTCACATTTCCACACAAAAGCTATCTACTTAGAGCAGAGATCCAATAGAAACATTTAGCGAATAACTGCTTTTCTCTTTGGTGTCTCTCTCACCTGTCTGTCTCTCTGTCTGTCTTTGTGCAGCATGTTGTGGTGGTGTTTAAGTTCGTAGCCGCTTGGTTCGTTCCCAACAATCCCATGCAGGTGAAGAACCATCGCCTGCAGGACAAACTGACCCGGCTGAAGGCGGAGCTACGGTTAGTGGGCACATCTCTCTGTGAAAATATTAGTGACACTTTACAATGGTATTGTATGCACACAATACTACTATGTTAGTACTTTACCTGTTGTTGCTTCAATAATTTAAGGTTATGTACTTTGTGTGTGTGTTTTCTCAGTGACATGAAAAACTCCAGCAAATCAACAGACGTCTAAGCACTGCTGCATTGGGCCTCGGATCAGCATCCATTCACAGCCCGTCTTTTTGAAGTCGCAAAGAAATGGCATTTCGATGGTGTCTTGCTTTTGTAATTCAGGATGTCTGGGCGGGAGGTGATGCGGGGGAAAGACTTGTTCAAAAGTGGGTGGGATGGACCAGAACCAATATGGACAGCGCCTTGGGAAGAACCGGTTGCTAGGCTGCATTTCTGCTCCAACGTCACCATCACCCCTTTACTGGAGCAGGAGATTTTGTCACCGCCGTCCTGTGCTCATGTCTCTTTGAAAGTTGTGAAGTTTCAGGTTTTATATAACGGGAGGGGCAGGGGGTGGTATTCTTCAAAAAAAACTTTTAATGTACGTCTTACTGCTACGCTATAAACTAACCACTAAAAACACACCACTATCACGTTTCATTTCAACTGTTTTGTCACACTGACTGATCTGTGAAGTCTCTATTATGCTTTTCACACTACACTTAACCCCGGGCTAACGTCTTTCTTAACCCCGGGCTAAGCAGTGTTTCACACTTGCATTTTTGAAAGAGGGTTAACACCGCTTTTAACCCTGGGGTTAACAAACCCTGCTACGAAGCGGTGCTAAGAACAATAGTGTGAAACGTTGTGGGGTTAGAATGTAACAGGGAGTTAAACATTAGCATTAAACATTAACCTGGGGTCTAGAAGCTTACAGTGTGAAATCCTGAACACTGAATACCCGGGGTCAATTGTTAGCCCAGGGTTAAAGAAAACTAGTGAAAAAAGTGAGATAAGTCAACCCAGGGCTATTATAACCCAGGGTTAAAGTTAACCCTGGGCTAACATATTCAAGAGTGAAAAGCCTATTTGTATAGAAGGTCCACAGTGACAAACTGGTTTTTGTGCTTCTGTATCACCATCTGAAAGAATTAAAGACAGAAGAACCTACAGACATGCATGCGTTTGTGTAATCATTTGAAAGACTAGCCCAGGCTCTCACCCCATCACTACAACCCATCAGTCTTCAGTTAACCATCTCCTCAGTAAGAGAATGGTGCAGGGATGACGTATTTTTGTAGGCCAACCTTAAAGTTAGCATCGCCATGGTTCCCTCCACAAAAAGCCAATGGGATTTTTGCATTGGATTTTGGATTATTGCAGAAAATAAGCTCTGTGGCAAACAAAAGTTTATGATGAGTCAGAATAGTTTGGAAGAGCACGAGTAGAAACACAACTAGAGGCTGTAACAACTAGAGGAGAGGAGTTACCGTGTTCGGCGTGATGCGTTTAATGTCCCCGTAGTCTCATTTAGCCACTTGTTAGCAACCGCCTTTTTTAAGACATGTAAAAGCTTCAAAATTCATGGGTGGGGTATTTACTGACGTGTTTTATGTCGTAGAACAAAACGTGAAAACCTCTTAAGGTTGTGTTAACCACAGACCTTATTTCAGGCATCTAACCAAAAACCCATTCAAAATAAACATCGACTTCGAGACGAGAGAACCGGAAGTGCAAACACGCTAACTCATTTCCTGGTTTTAGGACTCATTCCTGCACCACTCTAGTGGGACATACACTAATTAGTGTGCTTGCTTCAGCAAGTACGCGATTTTTCGCAATATTTCACTTACTTGCTGAAGTGTACATCAATCCTTTGACCCAGCGCTCCAGACAAAAAAATAAATACTCAAGAAGTCTTCGGTGGATCAAAAGGACAACTAGTAAATGTACCATACCCCTGCGCTCTCGGGCGGACGGACTTGGAAGATGACATATTTTGCAGCGACTCTCATTCTAGTGCACGTACAGGAGGTTAAGGTCAAATGCCTCACTATGGAGCAATAGTGTGACCTGGAAGTAAGCAGAGGTTGCCTGATCTGCGATGGGGAATTTCTAAAAGGTTTTTCTCTGAGAGCCTAACAAGGAGACAATGCAAGCCGGAAAAACGTACATACTAACAAACGTCGGCATCACAGCAACCAAGCTGAAGATTTTAGCAAGATACAGCTAAAAAAAAACGATACCGTTTTACCGGCCTCCCCATCTCCCCAGAGCTCGAGACAAGAGCTGCGGATATGCTGAGGCCGCCATCCACCGAGGTGCATCTTAGGTTTGGACTGCTACGGGACTGGTCACTGGTAACGACCTTAGCAAGAACAAGGAGTGTAAGTCTGTTTTATTGTTAACATGAGCAATTATTTCAACAATATCCACCAATTTAAAATATCGTTTCTTCGTTGTTTTTTTTATAGCAGTCTGTGCATGCTGATACTGTACAACTGTTCTTTACCATGGAAATATGACTGACTGATGATGTTCTTTAAAATAAATACCAATAGGATTGAGGTTTCCGCTAGAATACATCCTACTTCTCTAAACCCTGCCATTCCCTAAAGATGTTTCAGTGATATGGGCTATGTTCTCATTGTGGTGCCAGACATTTTGCCCGTCAAGTTGCTTTCTGACATTGCAACACAACTAAAGTCTAATGTTTTTTTAATGACTGAAGTTATTGCTGCTGTGGTGACCTTCAGGATGCGACCAGCGAGGTGGAGGTGGCGTCTACACAGGAGTACTTGGTGGAGGGAGTAATGGAAGAGGAGTCAGGGTTTGTCCTGCTGGATCGAGGCTGTGGATGAGTTTGCGGACTAACTTGCTTCCATTCATTTTATCAGTCCCTCTCTTGTCCGTTTTGGGGTGTTTGATGACAAGGGGACCACATCTTTTGTTTCATCATTAGTTTCTTTTGTCAATAAAATAAAGTTACCTTCCTCAATCCCTGACTCCCAGCAGCTTGGTAGTATATTTGTCTTGCTGGATGCTTTCCAAGTCAGCGGTTGGGTCTCCAATAACAAGTTAGTCGATTCCCTTTTAGCCCCCCTTTAGCTTTCAGATGATCACAGTGAGAATGAAACCTAGGATTACAAAATCATGCTTATCGTGCATCTAACTGGGGTAACTTCTGATAAATTAGATTGTTCCTCTTTTTGCTGGGGAGTCCCCTCAAGGACCCCAGACCAGTATCAAAAGTATTTTCACAAGCTGTTGATAAGCTACATAACAGGCTGCTGCTTCTCTCCAACATTGCAGAAAAGCTACTGAATTAGACCAGTTTTAGATTGTTGATTTACTATAAGAAATCCTCATCATTTATTACACAAACCAAACACAACTATCTCGCTGATGTGATTGAAAACTCCTTTCATTACACTAAACACGTAAAAGACAGAATTTAATTTAAAGAATTTAATTTTATTAATGTAAAATTTTAATTTTAAAACAGAAAAGTGTAAAAAAGACGACACAAAAACGACAAGAAAGTAGAAAGTAAAGTGGTAAAAGATGGTGAATAAAATGTACAGTGAGAGGCAGTAGGTCTTGTTAGCGACGGTTCTTGATCATCTCAAGCCGTTTTCTGAGGTCGTCCAAAGTGGCGGTGGGGGCGGGCTTGGCAGGCCGGGCGGGGCTCTGTGGCCGGGCCTGTTGGTTATGGAGCTGATGGGGCCGCTTGTTGGAGACCACGTCCTTTACGGAAGGGGACAGCAGGGGACGGTCCACGGTGTCTTCTCCCTGTGGTGAGAGAACATCACGTCAAAAGGCAGAACCAAGCAGCGCCTCTTCCACCGTCAGATCTCCGTCTGGGATGTTCAATGTTTCCAGGAGGTATTTTGTGATGCGTCAATTGACTGTTGTGCTGTACCCACTTTGCCTCAACCCGCCTCTACGTCAATTAGTGATTACCTACATCTCCCATAATGCCTTATGACAAGCCCTAAATTAAGGGAACACTTAATCATCACAGTATAACACCAAGTCAATTACGCTTTCTAACTGTACAGATCGATATCCCAGACGTTTAAACAATTGTGAATCAATTTCACCTGCTTTGGTGCAAATGAAAGTGACAACAGGTGGACAGGAGAGGAAACAGCAAGACAACCCCCAAAAAAGGGAAATTGTTTTGCAGGTGGTGGCCACAGACCATTTCTCTCTCCTTATCCTTCCTGACTGATTTTTCTCTAGTTTTGCATTTTGCTAGTGCCCTTGTCACTACTGGTAGCATGAGGCGGTACCTGCAGCCCATTCAGGTTGCACAGGTAGTCCAGCTCCTCCAGGAGAGCTGGACAGAGCTGTAGAAGGGCAACAACCCAGCGGCAGGACCGGTATCTGCTCCTTTGTGCGAGGAGGAACAGGAGGAGCACAGCCAGAGCCCTACAAAATGACCTCCAGCGGGCTACTCGTGGGCTTGTTTCTGACCAAACTGTCAGAAACAGACTCCATGAGGGTGGCATGAGGGCCCGACGTCCTGTAGTGGGACCTGTGCTCACAGCCCAGCACCGTGCAGCTCGATTGGCATTTGCTAGAGAACACCAGAATTGGCAGGTTCGCCATTGGCGCCCGTTCTCTTCACAGATGAGAGCAGGTTCACACTGAGCACATGTGACAGATGTGAGTCTGGAGACGCCGTGGCGAACGTTATGTTGCCTGCAACATCATCCAGCATGACCGGTTTGGCGGTGGGTCAGTGATGGTCTGGGGAGGCATATCCTTGTGTTCCCTTAATTTCTACCTACCTACCTACCAGTGTGTATTTAACTTCTGGAGGGATTCTGAACTACTTGACTCATCTACAATAGTCCGAGTATATTTTTCTTGCTTACCAGGTTGCTGTTAGCTGTACTTCGATTGCTTAAGTATTAGTGCTTTAATCAGTAGTCTATTGTTAGCTGCTAGTTGGTCAGTTTCTGTCATAGCCCCTATTGAAGGTAGTTTCACCAAGCTAGGCCAATTGCCTTGTTAATTGTCTGGGCGGGGCCTGCACTCCTGGCAGACAATTAGCAATCAGTGGAAGCAGTCTTAAACCACTGCTGCTTTGAAAGAGTCAGGCAAACGAAGGCAACAGGCGACTTCTTCAAAGAACGACCTTCGAACATTAGGTGCTTCTTCTCTTCATAAACCGTATCATTGTATTGTGATCTACCATGTGTTTGCTTCCCATTCCTGTCCTCTCCTCTTTCTAGTGGTCGCACAGACGCCGCAACCCCACTAATCTCATCTATCCTACTCTCTCAACTCGCGTTGAGCAAGTGGTGGCGGGGGGGCTGTGGAACTGCCAGTCGGCTGTGCCGAAAGCCGATACCAAAACCTGACCCGTTACCGTTGAGGTTTTGGATCAGGGGTTCCTTATCCACAGGGATAAGAAGAGTACACCAAACTACAAAATGGGCTCATAAATGCAAGGTACATCACCAAATAGCTGTTGAAATGTTTCATGGTGGATTTTTACTTTAACATACATCCACTCATTGCTAGTAAAAACCGGTGAGCTCTTTGAAAGCATCCTGCTGTCAGAACATACCTTAATTTCGTTCTCCAGGCCACGCCGTTGTAACATTTTGAGTTTCTCCTGGTAGGCCGATGGTTTTAGGTCCGGCCTGTCAGAGTTGGTATTGTCGCCAAGGACTCCTTACAGGGAACATAGTTACTTTAATTTTCAATGTGACAGAAACAAGCATCATACACAGACTTGCTTGGATCTACTTGAAATGGTTTCAATGAAGTGAGTGTATAAATACACACACACACACACACCTGTGGTGGTAAGTGTCATGCCATTGTGCTCGTGGAGAGCCTTGAGTCTCTTCATGTAGACGGATGGTTCAAGCCCCTCTGAGCCGCAGCCGAGGACTCCTGGAACGAACAGACACATGACTCCCATTACACTGTTGTCTGCTGAAATAGCTAGTTGTACAGTGCAAACAATTGTAAGTGGAGTTTCCTTAAAGTGGTCCTTCCTGTGATAGGATATGGCGATAGAGGGTACCTGTGGTAAAGAGCAGAGTCTTGGCCTGGTCTCGCTCTGCGCCAATTGTGATAAGGCCACGCGTTATGAAGGCCTGGTCGACCGGAGACATCAGCCCCAGCTGAGGGCTGAAGTCCACGTCAGGATGCTTCTGCTTGTACTCCCACAGCTCAATCAGACCCTAGAGACAAACAAAGCTTCAGTCTGATACTCAGTCTAGAGAGTCCCATCACCTCTAGTTAAGACCCTGTAGATTCACCCCATTTGCTGGAATGAGTTTCTGATGTCGGTATGGTTACTGGTGGGATATCTCCACATGCAGGAAGGGACCATTTGAAACTTAAGAATGAAATACAAATGGCCTCTTAAACATCAGCGGGCCACCAACTATGGCTCTTCCACACACACTAAGAAGAAATGTAGGTGTACTATTAACGAACGTCATGTTACAGGATTTCAAACATTAAAATTCCCACTTGCTACTTGGGGCCACCAAAGTGAAGACAACTAATGCAGCAGTCAAGATAAAAAGGTGTTGCTTGTGAGCCGACCTGTTGGGAAGTTTCTTTAGCCGAGAGCTTCTTGAAGATTTCCAACAGCTCTGTGTTCTTGTTCTCCTTCAACACCTTTATAGAAAAAGAGACAAATGTTTGGTCGGTCAACATGCTGAGTAGGCACAAAGCTTTTCACCAAACATGTCATACTGGTAACCCCCCCTAACCCCCCAGATGTGGAGTGTTTTAGGTCAGTACTTATGTGCAGATGCTTCATTTTGTGTTCCTACATACCACATTTTCTTGGATTTTGCCAGTTCTAGCTGCTGATAACTTCACCACCTTCTTCAGATGGGCTTCCAGTTCAGACTCCTTCCGGTTCTTCACCAGGGTGAGATGGTTCAGGATCTACACATCACACAAACACCAAGTCACTTTCTAGTGACAGAACATACAGTTGTAATGTCTCAGAAGAAAAGGTGCTGACGAGCTGTGATGCACTATCCTGTGACACTGTTCTAGTATGGATCAGTCGTCTGATTACGAAACTTTAAGCCCTCACTGCTACACTGTCATTTTTATGGATAGCTGCATTTGTTTAGTACGTTTTGTGCCAATGATTGGCCTCATGGGCTTATTAAAAGGTCAAAATGATTTTAACTCAAACGTGATCTCTCAGACACCACTGGTCAAACATGATGCATCTGAAATATTGACCTTCAATCGGTGTAATCTTTGAAATGCTAGAGCACAAACTTTGAAACGCCATAACTGCTACACTGCCGGTCCGATTTTAATGAAACTTCGGGGGACAAAGAATCTCGCCATTGATTGGCCCAAGGGGTGCATGCATCATTTTTGGGGGATGACATGCTTATTCACTTATTTCTATGCCGACTGTCAACTCATGTTGTCTCAGCGGGTGGATTACCATCCGTCCATCATCATGTGTACACTCTGATGCACAATCCCGCAAAGAAAATGCAGATTGATGTAACATGTCAATATTTTTGAAGGATGACAAGTGCTTGTAGAATTGTGGGAGCAGGAGGAATAAGTCATCATAAGTCATGTTCAGTCAACAATGAAGCAACCTCCATTATGCCGAGCAGGTCTTATTGCAGCAGCAGTCAAGCAGTACCTTTAGTATGGCCGCTTGTTTTATCGTCTTTATTTTATGTCACTAACAACATTTTTAGACTCTTACCAGGACCAAAAATACAATTTTCAGATTCCATGACTGAAGAAATGTTAAAGATGTTTTGTGCTTAAGTGGTACATTATAATGTCCATATGAATGCCCACTTCTGGTTTTAAACATACAGCTAGCAGTGTCAGTAAGGAGTAAGCATGTTATACACACACCTCCGGCCCGGTGAGGCGGCATAGTGTGTGCAGCAGGGTCTGGAGTGTGCGGTAGGCCAAGTCAGTTGGGAGCTGGCGGAGCCTCTCTTTGGGGAAAATCTTCATGAAGTTGTGGACGTCCAGGAGGATCCTGTCAAGGTTCACGCTAGCGATGGTATCTGGGAGGAATCTTATAATCCTCCATAGACACTGAACAAACCAAAGACAACAGTTTAAGGAGTAGAAAATCAGTAATGAAGTAATAGACTAATGGCTTGTTCTAAAGTAATGGTCCATAAGCAAGTCCAGAATCCCTTTGGCTGGTCTAGATCTGTGTTACCTTCATGACGAGCTCAGAGAACCTGGAGGATACAGAGGAGGACAGGGCATCTTGTAGAAGCACCAGCAGAGCACTGCAGAGGACAGAAATAATACACTGCATGAGCCGCTCAAACAGCTCCTAACTTTTACAACACTAAAAGTGAAGGATGGTGGGAGTTTGTCTGCTCACACACACACACACCTGACCACGTTTGTCTGCTCAGACTTCTCGAAGAGCTTTCCCAGCAGTGTGTTAATCGAGGATATGACCTGCTGTCCATCCTGTAGCTCCTCCACGTTAGGGTCCAACATCGCAGTCAGCAGACAGTCGATCAGGTCCTTCAGCACACCCGATGAGGCATCCTGGGAAAGGCATCCATCCTCAACTCCCAGCATCTGGGGAGAGGGCAGACGGTTCAATACCAACCAGGGGAACAGCGGAGTAATCATAACAGATCAAAAGAACATTTAAAAAAAAAAACTCTTATAGCATAAAGCTGACACAGAGGGGTTGTTAAACTCAACAGGAGGAGAGAGATTCCATTAACAGTTGGAACAGATAGTGAAGTCGACTTCAGACAGTTATAACTAATCAGAGATTGTTTTTTTTTTTACAGCACTGAGCGCCACCCAGTAACGGCCACTTGATAGGAGCATTTTAGGATGCTATGCAGCAAACGGACTTTGTTTACAGCCACCTTTCCCTCCCATTACTCACCGTCATTATGGTGCCAAAGATACAGCTGTAGAGCTTGGAGACGTCTTCCTTCGCTACGCGTTGGTCGGCCATGTGTGTGCTGTGGATGAGGCGCAGCTGAAGCACTGTGGCGATGAGGAACTGGTTGATATTGTTCACCATCACGTCTGACCTTCTGTACCGGCGAAACACCACGTCCATCTACACAGAGAGGGATGGCAGATTATAGAAATATGCATCATATTCAAAAGCAATACATCATAAAGTTTCCTCAATATTTCACAACGTTTACACTCTACCGAGGGGAATAAGGCGTTTCAAGCCGTTTCTTGCCTCAAGCAAGAAAATGACAAACAAAATGTGTCAAATATATTCTGACGTAGGCTTGGCATGATCAGGCTGTAGTTTATTTGGACAGAATCCATCGTTATAACCCAGCATTTTATTTTGTACTTTGTATAATACTCAAGTTATGTTTCCATCCAACTGTAAAATACATTTGAGAGACGGTATACCATGCTGGCAGGCATTTGTCTTCATACCTGTGTGAGGGCCTGCATGCTGGTGTTGAGGTCTCCAGAGACAATCTTGGATATGACCATGTTGATGTTGGCGGTAGGACTTGGGGGGAGAGCGAAGGCAGTGAGTGGGCGTGTCCTACAAAGGAAAAATATCACCGAGACAGGTGTCATAGCTGATTGATGTTTTTGGGATTACTGTACATGATAGCTTCCAGGTGTCAGTGTTTAGTGCTAAAACCAATCACGATACAATTTGCTCAGTCGACTATGTGTCACAAATATTGTCCACCTCTCGTTCATCTGGCTCCAGGATGTCACATTGAAAAAAATAAAATAAATGAGGGATCACAGGAATAATTTATAAATCAAATTGTGGATCTCAAGTTACAAATTCAGCCTTTTCAATTTGCTATGTAGGATGAGTTTAGTTTCAGGAGATCAGACACTTACACAGTAATAATTCAAATTGTGATTTTCTGAGTGTCTTACTTCATCTCAGGGAGGACTAGAGGTGCCAAGTCATCCAGGCTGGTCTCCACCAGGTCAGGTAGCTCAGGGATAGGAGAGTGATCATCTTCCAGCAGGTGGAGGTCCAGGGTGAACACGGGTGCGACTAGAGACAGCTGTGGCTGCTGGGCTGCCAGGGCGTTCTGCTCACGGAACTGACTGCAGGGACAAAGAGGGAAGGGAGAGAAACATGAAGACAGAGAACAAGAAGTGTCAAAGCAGAGACTGATTGAATTCAGGAAGTAATTCACGGGCAACATTGATATTAGGAATGCAACAATCAGATCAACCAGTGATAATTGGCCGATACAAGTTCTAAATTGGCAATCAGCCGAGCACCGTTTCAACTGCCTGCACATGAAAGCTGTTGAATGAAAAAAAGTGTAAAAGGCATGTTTCTGAAATAAGATAATTATTGGACAGACGTCGCAATAACTATATCTGAATACTATTTTAATTGGCAATCACCTAACTAGCAAAATCTGCACCTCCTAACATGTGAGTGAGATGTACCGGAGCTTGGTGGGCGCCGGCTCGTCGACGGTGGGTTTGAGGTGGGGAGGAGGTGCTGTCTCCTTGGCTGATCGCTTGATCCTCTCCCCCAACATGCTCATATCCTTCTCCGACAGCTAGAGACAAAATACTGGTATGAGACTTTTACTGTGTGGGTGCTGGCATGAGGCCATAGCGCCACTGATCACAAAGTATAGTTCAGGCAAGTGGGAAATTGATAGGCTTTTGTAAAAGATGATGGAACCATTAAAGGGCTATTAAAATTGGCAGTTAGAGAATTATAAAAACACATTTTGGTTCATTAGCAGAGAGCCTTTAAAGAATTGCATACATTGCCAATGAGTTTGTAGACCTGGTCTCCACACACATTGTACACCGCCACAATAGTGTTGAGCGCAGCATTGCGAACGGATGTGTCTCGGTCTCCAATGTGAATGGCAATCTCCTTCAGCGCCTTGGAGGGCGTGGGCTGGCAGACGGACACCCCACACAGCACAACCAGACAGCCCAACTCCTCCAGACACTCTGGACAACAAGAATAATGTCAGTAAGGAACACAAGCAACACCTTTCATTTCAGACACTGACTAGAGCCTAAAGACTAGAGAAGTGGGCTTGTGACTAGAAGGTTGTCGGTTTGAATCCAGACACCAGTGGAGAGTTTCCTTTTCACTTCGCAGAGTTTCTCGTCAGTTAAAGGGTAATTCCGGGATTTTTCAACCTGGCCTCTATGTCCACTAAATCGCTTTTCATACCTTTAAGTAGATCCCAAAGGTTTCTGAGTTGCTCCGGTCGATCGGCTCAACCGGCAGTCGCATAACGGCGGCTCAATGGCGGCGACGTAATCCGTAAGGGCATAGATGGCCGGTCAAAGTACGTCCACTAAAAGTGCTTTTTTGTCACGGACGGGCTCAGATTGTTATTTGTGTTATTATCCAAATGATTTTGAGGACATAGAGGCCAGGTTGAAAAATCCCAGAATTACCCTTTAATGACTATCAAGGTACCCATGACCAAGGCATTCACCCCTGTGTAACTTGCCCTCTAAGATGTTGCTGTGATAAGTGTAAACAGCAAACCCTTTATTGAACCAGATGTTCTAAACTTTGGTCTCCATCCTCACCAGCTCTCTGCTTGGAGTTCTTGGATTTGGTGCCTTCCATGATGAACGGAAACATTTTGCTGGCAGGGTAAACCTTACACAACATGCTCATGATGGCTCGCACATCCTTCCTCACCCCATCCTTGGACTCTCCCATCTTCAGGCCAGGAGAGGAAGAGAGAATAAAACCCAGAAAATAATTGCAGGTAGAGCAGTGGCAGAGATGACCTCAATCAGTCAGCTACGGTCTGTAAGGTCAGGGTGTGAGTCAGATGGCCCCTGTGCACATTGAGTGTCACCATGGAGAGTCAGGACGGGGTGGCGGTGCCACTGCAACCAGCAACCCAACTAACAGCGCAACTCATCATTCTCACACACGGGTCCTTACGACACAATAAAATAATGCTTTCAATGCAGTACAAGTATTGCTGAATCCATCAAGATCCAGTTCACCCTCCAGTTCGGCTTTTGCTAGTGGTCAGAGCTAGTCATTTAAATGGGTACTATTACAGACAGACACATACACACCAAAATAGAAATAAAAATGCGATTTCACGTGGTTGAAGTCAAAATTATTGCATTTTCGAAAAAAAATCTCCGTCAGCGCATCATATCTGGACTTGGTCAATTAAAATACTGAAAGGTTACTTGCGTGGAAGGATTTCAGCAATATAGTGAGGTGAACCAAATTAAAAATCACTGTACACTACAAGTAGTTACCCCATATACAAGCAGTCACATGATTTAAAGTCTGTCATTCTGCTGCAATGGATGACAGGCTATGGAAGGGTAAGGCAGTGTAATGATACAAAAGGTGTTCTTCAAACAAAACAGGTTAAAATAAAATGGCTGACTAAGACATGATTGTACAAATAGTTCAATCACAGCCCCACACTTCTGAACACCATCCAGATAGTATGGATTCAGGGATTCTCATAATGTATTAAAAGTACTTTATCCCAAAGTCTTTTGAATTACTCACATAGTTTGGTCATGATTATTTCCCTCGCTTTCATTACTCAGAAATATCCAATCATAAAATAGTGACTAGTAAATAGTCACTATCCAGAGAAACACTGACCTTGAGGATGAGGTAAGGAATGAAGGAGTTGGCCTCCAGGTCACTGAGGTGGTAGTCCTGCTCACTGAGGGAGGAGAAGAGGAGCTTGAGGAACTCCAGGGCCTTCATCAGTACACTGGTGTTCGTGTCAAAGAAGCGCAGAGTAAACCACTTCAGGATGAGATCCAGGCAGGATGCTATCGCGTCCTTCTCTGCTTCCAGATGCTGGACCAGTCAAACATCAGGGGAGGAGGAACAGCAAGAGACATTTTAAAATGTTCACGCCAAGTAATCCGTGACCTTGATCAAAATCTAGAGGCAATCAGTAAGAATTGCAACAAGATTGACAGGACTTTCTCCTCCTACACGTCTACACGTCTGCCCCCACCCCTCCCACTCACTTACAATGGCCTGTAACTGACAAACAACATAATCACCTTTTCTCAATAGAGATGACCAAGATAGATCGAGAGCAGCGACGCAAAGTCTTCAAATCCCAGTGGGTGGGCAGCTGGTTTCAAAACAGTACAGTACACTGAAATCTCAGCACCTGGCCAAGGAACCCTCCCCGCCGATATATTATGTCATTTTCTGCTATGAGCCAGCAACAATTCCAACAACTGCACTTATTTAATACTTTGAGACAACCAATAAGTTGTGTTATTTTTTTCCATTAACTCCCAAAATTTTAATTGAGCTTTCAAACGTATGCTTGATCACACACACACGGTGGGGGGTGGGTAGAGTCAGATGGCCCCTGTGCACATGGTGTGTCCCCATGTTGGGTCGGATCGGGGTGTCAGTGCCACTGCAACCAGCACCCCAACTTAACAGTGCAACTCATCACTCTCACACCCGCCCCCCCCCCCTTCTACAGCAGAGTGGGGTTCTGTTGGCCCGTACTGTGGCGGTTCTCACCTCGATCATGGCGTTGATGGCTTTGACGTGGTGCTGGAAGTCAGAACGGAAGAGTTCGTCCTGCAGCCACTTCGCGACACAGGGAGCCATCTGAGTCTTCAGCTGCTCGATGTACTCATCACGGGGCGAAGGGAAGTTCCACTTCAGCACCTTAAAACAGTCAAAGAAGCAGATGAGGAACACAGTAAATACATCTGTGTGACAGAGAAATTTAAACAAAGCCTGTCTTGTTTTTGGAAGTTTTACACCAACACCCTATGCATCAAGCTCAGTGACAGCATGGCGGCTGAATCCAGGTACTCACCTTCAAGCTCTTCTCCTCTTTGGCGCGCAGCTCTTTCCTACCGGGCACCAGGGTGAAGAGGGGACCTGACCGGTCCTCCTCTTCTTTGCCCTTGCCAGAGGGCTTCTTCCCCGTTGCTCCACTCTAGAGATGGGGGAGAGCGATCAGATGCTGGACATCCCTTATTAATCTGCTTTGATTTCAGTCAATATAAAAAGGTTAGGTAAAACTACAGGAATGTCAGACAGTGACATGTAGTACAGATTGCTACCATTTTGAGCGCGCCTCTACTGTTGGCATTCAGAAATGGTGAAACTCAGAAGGAAAAATAAAGTGCACGGACCAGCAGAACATGCGTCAAGAAACAAGATTCACACGAAAAGTGATGGTGAAAACAGAACCCGTATTCCTGCAATACCCCTATTAACATGTGCCAACCCTAAAGGTGATATAGGGCCTATATGGATAAAGGTACCAGTCTGCGGCTCGTTCCTTTGGAGGGGCCTGTGGTTTTGCTGGCACTAGCCTCTTTCTCCATACTGGAACTCATGCTGCTGGAGGAGCTCAAATTCAGCTCCTGAGATTTCCGCTGGCCAAATCAACACCACAACTCACAGGTGAGCAGCCTTTCCAACTAGCTTGGTTAATGCAAACGGTAACTAATAAGACCATTTCAGGCAAGAACAATTATACCCTGAGAAAATTGTTTCAAACCAACCAATAATTGTGAACTCACCTTCCCTTTAGGGGCAGACCCTGCTTTGGAGAGTTTGGCATCGTGTTTGTCCTCAGTGGTTTCGCAATCCGCATGGAGCGTCACTACTTCCTTCAGGGCTGTTAGGAGGGTGAGGAATCAAATCAATCATTTTTTCCATAAAGCTCATTGCTGTTGTACAGAGACCAGTCAGCTGGAATTCTCAACCAAGGTAAACTGCCAACAGGGAAACATTCCCCTTGTTGGCAGAAGTTAACTTAACATACCTGCAGAAGGCTTGGCAGGACAGGTGGTGGCGGGTTTGGCAGGGGCAGGTTTGGCAGCGCCAGCGGGTTTGGCTGGCATAATGGATCTGGCTTTGTCCAGCAGGGCTACCACCTGATCTTTAGATGCAGGCTGCACAGTGAACAGCAATTTGAAGCAATCAGAATTTATTTATTTTTTAATAAAAAAAACAATAAAATAAAGACAATCCAGAATAAACAGTGTTTTGTCCAAGGGAAAAAGGAACCAGTTTTTCTGACCAGGATTGGCTTCATCTGGTCCATGATGCCTACCTTGAGTTTCCCTGCGGCCTTGGTCATCTTATCAAAGCCCAGGTGAGTCATAAAAACAGGGAGGGCGTCTTGGGCCTTCTTCCTCACATCTCCATTGCGGTCTTCCAGGCAGGTGTACAGCGGAGCCACACATAGCAGCAGGTCAGAGGGCACCGAGCGCAGGGTGGCCAGGCGCTCTGCCAGCCAGCCGAGCAGCTAGAGGTCAAGGAAAGGGGTCAGAAAGAGAGCTTCAATTAATGTGTAGACTTTTAGACACCCGGGAGAAAGTGGTAAAGGGGACAATGCAGTAATAGTCTGTAGTGTATGCAGGAGACATCGGCCTACCCCACTCTTCGGACCAACACCCAAAGACTAACACCGGGGAGACACCGGACGCGGAAGAGCGACGAAAATTCTTTCCACGCCCATGTTAACCAATGTGGCCGTGCACACCGGACGTGGAAGGGCGCTGAATGGCCGCGGCCTGCAGCAACCGTTTCGGTTGTGAATGCGAATGTGTAAAGCTGGGCAGGAAGTCAGACACAGGAAATCCATCCATCCATAATTTTTCATTCATTGCCGTTCTTACTTGTGGCATGTACTTTCATATTGTTGTTCTGTCTTTTCAAGTCAATAAAGCTTCAAATTGGGGGGGGGGGAGAGAGAGAGAGAGCGAGCGAGAGACTCCTTCTTGCTCGATCAGCGCCTTTCGCGGCGTGTCCAGTGTGTCCCTGGCGTAACACATTCCTCTCCCAGGGTCTTCCTATGAAGTCCAGACCCCTGCTGTGCTCCCAGGAACCCAAGGAACCCCCTTTGCAGCAAAGGGTGGATTTCCCCCATAAAGCCGCCAAAAGTAACTTTGCAGGTTTAACTAGCCCGCTCTGGTGCCATTAGGAGATGGGACTGATAAGAGCCAGGGAAATGTACCTAATCTGCCCTCCAAGGGAGACACAGAAGAGAACAAAGAAACTCTGGAATGTGTTGCAAAAATGTGCTTTCCTTAGGTTTTATTAGATTTAAAACATAAAACCCTTGGGCTCAGCTCAGAGAACACACACGAAATCTCACGAACTCGAACGAAGAAAGCAGGACAACTCCTGCAACGGGCAAAACTCAGGCGGAAAGACATCAAGAAACTCAACTGTCCTGCAGCCCGTCCTGTAACTAAATTTGAACCTGGCTCAAAGCTCTTCTCTCAGCTCAAGTACCAGACCAGCTCCAGAGTGAATCTTGCCGAGACGGCCAATTGAGTTCACTCCACCTGATCCAGAAGACTACGAAACCACGTCAGAAGCCAGCCGCTACTCTACTCTGCTTCCTGAACGACGTGAGTCAACACATCGCCCTATCCCTCTGTTCAACGGTGTCATCGTGCCAACAGTGGATATAAAGGCCCCCGGACTGCACTCCACTTGGCCCAACTGACGTCGACTGGTCCAGACCAACACGTGCGTTTGTTTACCTGTCCACTGCAACTGCGCGACGGTTACCGCGGAGACGAGGACACTGCTGACACCCTGTAAACCAGACAGTAACCAACTTTCTTGTTGATGCAAAGGCAGTGTTGAACTGTGAAAGTGAGGTTTGAATACTCTCTCTCCCTCCCCCCACTATTCTGTCCTTCTGCCCCAAGTCTCCCGGAAACTGTCAGCTGCCATCTTTCGCTGTTGCCACATTGCCGCAATTAGACGTATTACAGCTCAAGTCATTTTGTCGGTGTTAACTTCCTTGCCATCTTTGATCCCAATGTCATTGGCCACTCTTATTTGATATATCCTCTGCCACCTGTCTATCTTGCTTGCCAGTTTTATTGCCATTATCTGTTTTAGTTTAGTATACATTTATTCATTTTATTTACATAGTTAATAAAATCTTTGCATTTATAAAGAACTGGCTTTTGTGTGTCATTGATATATCCTGGACATGAAGGTAGAAAATTACTGAAATCTAGAGCTCACTTCTTATGATTAGACTGATATTATAAAGAGACTATTCCAGTGTAAACTGGTGGTGCCCCGCAAGTGTTAATTAATAAGATATTAATTACTAAGAATAATTTCAATAACTGTCAATTTTCAGAATTGACCAAATAGTCTCATCGTTCATAACGAAGCTCAACACGCTACAAGTCCAACCTCCTGTCTGAGGAAGGGGTTCTCCCTCTTCAGCTCCTCAGAGAGCTCCTCTCCCTCCAGCCACTCCTTCATGCCGGTCTGCTCCACCCAGGCTGACATGGTGGCTAGGGCTGCAGCACGAACCACGTTCTGGGAAATAGACACAGCATGGGGGACATTAGTGAAAATGTATTTAATATTTGTTGATTCAGATGACAGCAGTGAAGATGTATCCATCTCCATGTACCTTGCTGTCTCCCAGGACTGTGATGACCGGTATGCCCAGGATCTTGACATGCTGTTTGAGGCCAGGACCCATAGCTGTGGCCAACTGCTGAAGGATGGACAGGGTCTGCTGGACCTGGAATGGACAGAAACCAGTCAAAGTAACGTACCAGTAACCTTTTGCTTCAGTGAGCCTAAAAATCACAACCAACATTCAGCCGTACTACACACCAGGATCTTGTTCGAGTCCCCGAGGCGAGCCTTCAGTGCTATGGGCAGATCTCCCACTGCAGGCTTGATGAATTTTGCGTCAGAGATGACGGCAGCCATCTCATCCAAACCCTCCTTCCGGATCTTCCAGTTTTTATCCGCAATCTTTGCCACCATTGCCCCCGTGATCTTGTCACTGCACAAACAAGAAAGAACGATCAAGCAAAAAACAAAACAAATAGTTTGACTGAATAAACTCATACTACCACTAACAAGCAATGTTCTAGCATCTTTAGTCCAATAGCCTTTTCTCTCTCACAAACAAACTGTGATTATTATAGTGTGCTAATCGAGGTCGATCCCATGTAGGAGGCAATTCACACAAAGTGTACATGTCCTATGGGCTGCCAGTGTCCAAGGTTGCCAAAAGCAGATGCATATACATTTTCTGTCCAGATACTAGACACAGCAACACAGATTAAAGTTGCACTAGGCAAGGGTCACTAGTCCAGTGCTAAAGGGGTTTCAATCATTTTGGTGCTATAGAACTGAACCTGATGTCAGAGCGAGGCAGCAGATCCATGACATCCACTGAACCTCCTTCCTCCTGTTCCTCAGTCTCCTCTCCTTTCTCCTGGTCCTGGGACTCCTTACCGGAGCCCCTGGTAGGAACCGGTGGGGTCTGGCCCTGCATCTGAGGGTCAGAAAATGTATGCTCAGTCACACAACCAAGACATAATTAGTAATAACCTTCTATAGAAACACCGATGTGGACTAAGCTGCTACCTTCTGAAATTCACTGTCAATCTGGGAGAGCAGGACTGCCTTTTCATCCTCAAAGAACATCCGCAGTGGAGCTCCCATGTAGAGGTACATCACACCGAGCAGGCAAATAGCTGCTGTTCGCACAGCCTGCATGCACACACACACATTAACATTTCTGCTGCATAGAAAAAACATGTGAGTCACCAAATTGTATTCGTCAACACATCCTGAAACTCTAAAAAGTACGTATTACTGCAGAGAGCTTTTACTGTTTACTGACACATTCATAATAGAAACAGACACATTGGATGCAGAATAGAACAAGATGCTGAATTCATTAGAGATGCAACAACTCACAGGGTTGGTGGCTCCCAAAGCAGTCTTGGCATGGTTGATAAAAGCTTTCACATTTATTCTGGAAGGAGAGGGGATATGCTCGATTCAAGCCGCATTGAACACAACAGAAAACACAACAGAGACAGACCAATTTTCCTCAAACCTGCTCACCCTCCAAAACCAAACTCCTTTATAGCATTAGCCAGCCAGCTCAGTGTTTCAGCTTGGTTCTTGTGATTCTTCTGGGCAAAGGACATCGAAACAACCTGAGAGAAGAAAAAAAAAACACCCTCTAAATGGACCATGAGCTACAGGACTTGCACATGGACCATCTGAACAGGGCGGTCCTCTGTACCTGCTCAGCGGTCCAGGGTAGGGAGCAGGCCTCCCCGATGGCAGTCAGGGCTTCCTTGGCCTTTCCACCACACTTCACATCTCCAACCTTTTCGACCAGAGAATGCAGGACCACAGAGGCGGACGTCTTGGAGAAATTGCCCCTCTGCGCCACCACTGCCACTACCTGCATCTTTAACTGCAATACCTGCAAGAACAAAGAACAGTATTTTCCTTTCTCAATGACTTCATTTTACAAACTGGTTCAAGTTCTTATCGGTCCAAATGGGAACTGACTCCTTGTCCATGTACCTTAGTTTATTTCAGATCCAGGAGCTACGTGCAAACAAACAAGGAAGCCAATAAAAATGTTTTAAAAAAAACACTGCTAAGCATGTAGTTTCTAGTTCAAACTGATTTCAGGAAAACCTCCAAGATATCTGAAATCTTCCTTCTGAGTAGATTTGCTAGTTCAGTTTAGAAACATTAACTGCATCCGAGTGCTTCTGGTGTTGGCATCAGTTAGCTACATCTTAAGCATTTAATCTCTTGTCCAGAGGGATTAACAACGATTTGAGTATGCTTCAGTTTCTAGATTCATTATAAGTCAGTGAGGCAAACTAACATGCATACAGCCTCAGACTGTCAACCACTAATGTATTAGACACAATCTAGTTAGTCTGCAATGTCAAATTGTATGACTTTAGTTGGATTAATATCAGATTGTCCAGAAGACATTTGCCAAAAAAGGTTTGTGAACCCTGCATACCTACCTTCATAAATGCCTCCTAAAATATGGTCATAACAATTTGTGCACAAATTCCATTTAGACAGGAAAGCAAGTAATTCAAAAGGGTTCAGTCTTTTTGTCACCACTGGATATAATTCATAGATGTAGACAGTACCTGAAGGTTGGGCTCTTTCCAGCCCGGTTTCTTGGCCAGCATGCGGACCAGAGCCTGACAAGGGCATTGCATTGCTGTCCATCTGCTCTGCAGCCTAGACAAAGCAATGAAAGAGCACTTTGTGCCATAATCCAGGGTGGGCATTCATTCATGCAGAAACCCAATTGAGACATAAAATCCATATACCAGCCCACAAATGGGACTATAGAGGATCAGGCTATGCTGTCATAAAATCTACAGCACCATCAGACAGGCCAAGTGCCAGACAAATACAAGTGCCAAACGAACACAAAGCTTTGGTCCAGCCCATATAAACACAATGTGAAGTAAAACACTGACCTTGAGGAAGTCCTCCATGCTCGCCAGCCTCTCCTTCCAGTTGGCGCTGTCCAGCTGCTGGACACAGACAGCAGGGAGGACAGCAGCAGCCGTCTCTTCACACACCTCCATCTGAGGACAGAAACCCCAAGTGTCAGTTGCGTTCATCCAAGTCAAACCAGGAATCACTGCATCATCAGCCCCATCTTTCCCTATTGTCACTCACAGAGAGCTCGGTTTCCATCACTGCTTGGGGCTTTGCCGATTTGTTGTTCTTCTCCCCTTCCTGTTTGCCACCAGCTGTTGTAGGCTTGGCCTTCTTAGTAGCCCCAACAACCTGCCAAACACATTACTCAAAGTATATAATCATAACTGAGGGATGAACATTCATTTGTTCAGAGGACAACCTAATATCATTGCATTTCTGAAAGGCAGGTCTCTCACCTTAGTCGCAGCACCCTTTTTGGGAGGCCCTGAAGGCTTGGCTGGAGCCTCAGTTGCAGGCTGTACTTTTGGGGTAGACTTCTCTTTTTCGGTGCCTCCTTTCTTCCCCCCAGCCAGCTGCATCTTGTCAGCGCTCTCTTTTATCTGAAGACGAAACAATTACTGAAGCAATCAAACATTAAGCGTGGAACTGGGGTGACTTGAAAGAACAGAACAGAGAAATGGAAGGGAATTATGTTCGGGTACATACTCGAACAAGACTTCACTCATTTTCAAATAGCCTTCCTTTTGTAAAGTAACAACAAACATGAGGTTCAACCCGTCCCTGCATCCTTTGACTGGTCTACGGCGGGCAAGTCAACTGGACTCACACTCATAGTCTAACAAGCCATCTACCTTTCACTCAAACACGAGTGCTTGAAAATAAATGTATAAAAACAATGCAAAAGTAAAGACTATTTATCTGGAAGATGAGCCTAAACAGAGCCTGCCTCACAAAACATTAGAGGGGTAGTGCGACAACGTTGGGCTCAACCCTGGCTTTAGACCAGTAGAGCCCTTTGATTTCCAGGATGATTTATTGTATCTCCGATATAAATGTTTGTGGTGTTTCCAAGCCATTTGCCTTCTCAGGCTATAAAGAGGGCTTCTATCATATAGCCGGTAGCTGACATTAGTTGGCTATAGTTAAAGAATGAAATTTACAGTTTCATATTAAAAGTATGCTCACTGTGCCACAATGAAGGGGCAGTGCTAAGCCTATTTACTTACAAAGTTACACTATATGCAGTCTTCCTCCAGCTGTCCTCTCTAGCGTCAGCAGCATCAACACCATTACTTTTTGTCATTATGTTTTTACATTGTTCAAGAACATAAGTCAGTAATCCATTTTACTTAACTTTGGCAACACTAGTTTGGTTATATTCCATTTCCCTTCCCCAGCTGAATACTACTACAACCCAATTTCCCCACAAGGTTTCATCTCCTCTTAAATGTGTTGCTCTGGGTTGGTCAGTGTTGCATGAGATTACTCTTTAGATTTTCTCCTTTATTTCCCATTTGACAAGGGCTTCATTAAGACTTCTCTACTGGCACAGCACTAAAACATGGCAGTCTGGCTAGACACTAGTCAGAGTGAATTGTAACTGAAACATGCAGCTCACCTTATCAAGCTTGGCTTTATCAAGTTCAGCCAAGAAGGGGTTAACAGCTTTCTCTCCAACAACCTTCATGATGATTGCCAGAACTTCAAATGCAGCATCACGCACCTCAGGAGCAGAATCATTCAATTGCTGCCAGAGAGACAGAGGGAAAGCCAGACAGATTAACAGGGTACAACATTCACTTTCTAGCGAATTCTCAGAAACAATATAGTTTGCTATATTATACCAAGCTAAGGAAATTGGATCAAGGTATTGTTTAAGGAATTACAATTTCCATGAAGACACAGTCTGGATGTAGTGTCATCCTAAGAGATGATCATGTCTAAGAATCCTCAGTCAAACAATGCAGTCTAAATAGCCATTTTGTTTGGACTTTGTTATTTGTTCTGCAGAGTTGGAGGGAAATGATAAAGTCCAGACAACCCATGCTGTCTGTGTCCCCAACCATTATCTCCTCCAGATCCGGCACCTAGACCCCCTTTTCAGCACAAAGGTGCAGACTCAATAAGTTCTGCAAGGTGCTCTTCCTTCAAGCTCCAATTGAGCATAGTCACTTGAAAAGCAAAGTCACGTTTCATATTTGTTTTCACAAGACTGGGGTATCGAGACCCCTCATGACAAAGTGAAGACTCTTTAAATATGTGACAGGGACTGTGCCATATCACCGAGTGTGCACAACAACTGAGTGTGCACAACAATGCTTCATCAAGACAAGAAACTACAGGAAAGGAGGTAGTTGATGAAGTACAGAGATTTTGTTGTACAGTCGTGTAGTGTGTGCCCATCTTTAGGAGCAGTACAGCTGATGAGGCATTAGCAGTGAACCTTGAGCACGGCAGTACAGAGGGGCTTGACCAGGGTTTTAGGCAGGGTTGCAGGGGTGGAGAGTCGGATACTCCTGGCCAGGAACAAGGAGGCCTGTTGCTTTATGGAAGGGTTCTTGTTGTCCATCACAGCCAGAACATCCTCACTCAGGTTTTGGAGAGTGGTCTGGGGCAAACAAACAAAAACCTGAGAAATGTACTGACATAGGCTGATAAGTCAAGAGTGATATGTGACAATACAGTCCTTAAATGGTACTGTTCCATTTCATCACAGCACCCCATTGGACTAGAGACCTTAAGGGCTCTAAATTACCTTTGATTAGTAGGCTAATTAAGAATTGATCCTGAGGTAAATTCTTTGAGGCAGCTGTCCTAAAAGGAAGCTCTGAAAGCAGACAATTCTATCCATTAAGCACTAAAACAAATTGCTTCACACCAACAACACCTTAGGGGAACAGAGTGATCAAACAATCAAAGGACTAGACGGCAGGTAATGTTCAGGAAATTACTTCAATGAAAGTACCAATTAGCTACTTCCACATCCAACTCACAGTCAGGAACACTGCATCAATAGCTTCTTGCAGAGCCTGGACCACTTGTGCCTTCTTCTCCTTAAATTTCTCCAGAATAGTTGGCACCACCTTGAAGGGAAAAAATTAAAATAAAATAAAAAATCATAATGTAACTAACCACTCATCAGTCACAAAGTCTCATGATTCGGTGCTTAAAGACTAAGGGAACTTACATGGCCAGCATATATCCCAAACTTCTTCCTTAGACCCAAAGCCAATCCAGAGATGCATTTAGCTGCCAGAGATACCAACATGACGTTGGAGTCTTTACCAATCACCTACAACAATAAAAAAAACTTTTAAAAAAAGGAAGATTTGTCTAGCATTCAGCTGGTACCAGTCAATTTGAAACCTGCAAGGTTGATTGCAGTACCTTTTTCAGTGCTCGTACTAAATCCCCATAGTCTCCTGCTTCTAGCTTGGGGTTTTTAGCAAGTGCCTCCAATCCCTCCAGTGCTTCTTTTCTCTCCTGCCATTTCTTTGCTTCCTGCAAAGAAATACAGAGTCGACACTTGCCAGGCATTTGTAAAAATAAATACATGTAAAACGTCCATACAAGACAACTCAAGCTTACAATTTTCTCATAGAAGTCTTTGGGCAGTTTGGAGAGGATCTCCACTGGGTCCAGGATATCATAGGCGTCCACCTGTTGGACCGACTCCTCGATTTCTACAAAGAGAGTTATTTGTAATTTAGCAGCACAGATATCAACATACAGTGTTCCACTCTCTTGACGGTTCTAAAACAGGAGAGTGGGTTGCCTACCATTAGCTGGGTCCACTCCCGATTCTGCCTGTTGTTGCTGCAGCTCATATTTGGTCTGCAGGTCTTGCTGGGATCGAAGGAAGCGACTCTGTCTGGGGGCACCTGATGGCACTTTGGCCCACTCTTCTTCCAATTCCTTCAGCTGGAGACAGACACACATGGTTAAGACCTTCAGGCACAGAATAATTGCTGTGGAGGGTAGACATGCTGTGCCATGGATACATGGTCAGCAAAAAAAAACAAAAACTCATCCATTGTGAGGTTTTTCCATTCATATTAACTGGCCAGTGTACATATATACCGCAGGAAATGGGCATAAGGAGAGTTTTGGACATGATGCAGCTATTCAGGAAAAAAAATATAATTAAATTTTAAAAAGTTTAGTCTACTAATTTAGCTGCCAATATAGAGGTGAGACAGTATTGTACTTGCCCACAATGGTCATAGTTTAGCTTTTAAAAAATATTGACATTATTGAGTAGCAACTGATTTATCTTTTGTGTATACCCGAATGCTCAAAAGTAAACTGTAGCATCACAAAACCACATCATCTATGCTAACACCAAGACAATTATCATTGTAATGTAGATCATTATTTGTGCATCAAGCACCACAAGTACTGATAATGGGCCAGTGCAAACACTGGGTAGTAATATCTGTTCCAACATGTGTCAGGCCAGAATGTGCATGTTCAATATGTGCATCGAGTAGAGCTGGGTCTTGAAAAACATCCTATAGAGCTCAACAGTGAGGTTTCGGAAGTGAAAATCCCATTCATATTCTGAATCAGGATTTTGATTACTAGCCATGTCGTAACCATCCAACGTCGACTCACCACAAGCTAGTAGATTGTGAAACGATAGTGTATGCTCCTGTAGAAGCCACAAGTCCATATGATACCAACCTTGTTTTGAGAAAAACATGTTTTATTTGCGATGTCATAGAGAAGTACTACACTACCCACAATCCTAAAGTGTAACAGCGATGTCTCCGATTGGTGGAGCTCGTTGTTACCATGGAAATGTTTACCCGAAGCGCGCTAAACTATCGTTAGTTTGGAAGTTTTTAGAAAAGTATCCTTCGCAATGGTTTATGGGATGAGTAGTTTCTTCACTTCATAAAATAATTATGTACACAGTCGTGTACCTTTCTGCCTTTTCCGATCTTTTTTGCTCAGAAAAAAAATGTTTTATGGTCACGATTCCAGCCTTAAAACTCTTTATATAAGGATTTTCTGAAATGTCTAAGGAGTAAATGAATGGGAAATTTACTTCCGGAACCAGAGCCGTAAAAAAAAGTGGGCCGTCACTGTTGCGCTCTATGGGTACCATACTGAAAGATTCTGAATGCACGCAAAATTGCTGAAAAGCTTTCACTTTTAATTTTTTAGAATTGGCTCCCAGTTTTACAAAGAAACGTGATTTGGTCTATGGCCCCTTTTAAAAAGCTGACAAAATGTGCAGTTATTACAAAAATAATAATTTACTCTCACAAAAGGGAAAGCCCTGCTGTCAAGAATTCACAAGCTGACACTTAGTCAATAGTAGGCCAAGCTGACCTGTACAGCGTTGATGCCCTGGAGTGAAGGTCGCAAGGCATCTCTGATCCATCTGTAGACCTCAACAGCCAGTAGCTTTGCTTCTTCTCTCACTGGCTTCTCTCTGGACTCAAACAGCTTTGCCAGAATTTTAACTATGGGCTTAACAGTTACCGTCTTGGCTCCAAATTCACTAGAGTGAAAAACAGACAGACCAGTCACACAGAAACAAAGTTGCAAAATAATAATAGTTTTATGCTAGAAAATGAACAGTTTTGTGGGCATGGAAAGAGATTCACAAGGATAGTGCAAATCAACCTCCATCTCAGTCTCACCAGAGAGCTCTGCGTATGGTTTCTACACAGGCCAAAACGATCTTGGGATTCTTGTTGTCGAGGCCCTTTATGAGCTCTTCCTGGACAGCATCTGCCTTCTCAATCTCAATGTACATGAGGCAGATATCAGAGCCTAGCTCCTTGGCTCGGGCCTTGGGCTGGTTAAACACTTTAGATACCACGCCACTCACCACATCTCCCACCGTTCTGCAGAGAGGACGGGGAAAAGGTAGATTATGGCAAGCGGAAACACCAACTAAGAAAACATATTGGTTATGGGGGTGGGCAATGATGTGCCATGGAGGGCCAAGAGTATGCAAGTTTTCACTCCAACCAAACACTAGGTGATTTCACTGATAGCAACCTGTATAACATACTCTTGGTCTGCCATGGCAGATGGTTGCCCAAGCCTGGGTTACAGTGTAACCAGAACTGATCCACTCTGTTGGTATGCACGTTACCTGTTGGCTACATGCGCGTTCTCTACAAAAGCCAGTGCAGCTTCCAGTCCCTTCAGCTGGGCTACTGCATTGGACTCTGTCACAAACTTCTTTATGAGCCCCAGGAACTTGCCCCATTCTGGGCTCTTTTCATCAATCCTTTGAAAGAGCTTCAGGGCCTCCTCATACCCCGTTAATCTGGCCTTCCATACCTGGGACAAGGTGCCATAAAACATCACAGCAGTCCTTAGTTTTATCTGGCTAGGGAAAGCTAGTTGCATGTTTGTTAGCGAGGCGATGTCACAGCAGAAACTACTAGACATATACAGTACCAGTCAAAAGTTTGGACACACCTGTTTCTGTTTCTCATGATCTTAAAGACATTTTGATATAAAGGCTTGATGCTTAAATTCTTGAAATTCATTTCTTAGACAAATAAATAGAGCAGTTGATGCCTGTGTATGAATTCATCATTTTTTTAAATGCACCCCCAACAAGTAGTTTTCATTTAGACTTTAGAGGTGGAGAATGTTGAACCACAATGATTAAATCATTTTAAACACTCACATTGTGATTGTGGCCTTTAAACGTTAATTTGTGGAATTTCTTTGCTTGTTAATGCCAAAGGGTTTCTACTTTGAAGAATCTAAAATATAAGAGTTTTGGTCACTGCATAATTCCTTGTGTTATTTCACAGTTTTGATGACTTTACTATTACTATTATTATTCTAAAATAGTGGAAAATTTTAAAAATAAAGAAAAACCCTTCTATGAGTGAGTGTGTCCAAACTTTTGACTGGTACTGTGTATACACACACACACTGACATGTGACATGAAGCGGAGACGTTAACGTTCACTGGCTCCTTTTGAATTCAAAAGAGGCATTTAGATTTAATTGCTAAAGATGTTGACGTGTCTGCAGGATGCTCGTTTACCTTGTGTTCACATTTCTGGTCCACTGGTAACTTCATCCACTCGCTATCATCACCCATGATTATCTGTCTGGGTTTGTATTTAACTGCAATGATAGAGACGTTAGGAATGTGTTAGCTAGCTGGGTGGCCAGCAAACAAGGGTGAACCAAGAAAAACAAGTGAGCTAACGTTAAGTTGTGAATCTAATGCTAACTTAACGCTGTCTGGTTTAACCAACTCGCCGTTAAATAACGGTAGACTATGCAAAATATCAAGTTATCGATTGATTGATCAACGTTGCTAGCAAGCATTTCTTTAAAGCAACTGATGTTAGCCAATTTAGCTTAGCAGCGTTAACTGTTAACATTAGCGACATTTCCTCAAAAACGTCCAAGTAAGCTGCTTACTAGACGTGAAACGAATAGCACCTACTGTTAACTTACCAAAAATTGCGGTATATTTCTTAATGAATACAAAATAAAGACGCTGCAATGTTAGTCCTTAATCTTCACATCCAGTACAATACCAACCGCTTTCATTTCAAATACGGACCTCCTGAAACCTTTATAAGTAATTGGTTCAAACCGATGGTAGCAGTTCATTGGACAGTTTAACCACCAATGACAAGTTAGGTACGTCAGACACACATGCGCACATACGCTGTCAACAAAGGTTTGCCCTTGTGGATGTCTATTATTTATTCGAGGTAATTGAAGGCCTCGTGTGGACATTATTTCTGGATCTTTCAAACGCCCGGAAGCTGAGAATACCTTTACATTTGAATCACTTGATGTAGGTTGTCACTAGTGATGGCGAAATGAAACTTCCTGAAGCGTTGAAGCTCAAATGCACACTAGAGCCACCTGCTGGTCAAAAGAATAGAGCAGGCAAATCTATTGTAGATGAAGGCTGCGATGTGTGTAGTAGTTGGGCCAGTGAAGGAAAGTACTGTTGTGAATAATGACAAGAAATGAAAACAAATCTTATATTTGTGACCAAATATAAGACCATAGTAGACTTGAGACAACATTTTCCTTAGGCTACTTGTTTATTTGCTCATCCAGGTAGTGTGTCTTGATGAAGTCACACATCTGACAGAACGTGGGACAGAAGAAGTTGACTCCATTTACAATACATTTGGTTATAATTATTTTAGCCTGGAAAGAGAAGATAGCTAAAATGTTTTTTGATTTCCTGTCATTTCTTGCACAGCATAGACTCACACACAAATAATTCATTTGTTTTTAATCACCACAATTTTGCTGAAGTCATGTAAACGTGTAAAACGTGTTATTATGTCGTCACCTTCTTAAAATAATGGCATAAGTCATTTTTGAGGATTTTTTTTTTTTTTTTTGCATAACTCTTGCAAAAAACTTCAATTTTTAGTCTCTTTTTGCTGTTATTATATTGATTTTGTTCCTTTAATTGTACAGCATATTATTAGTTATTGTTGTTAATGTTGTGGTGTAATGTAGTCTCTTCAATGTCTCCACTAGAGTTCACTCTCCCATTGCCAACAACATGTCTGGAGCCCTGAAGTAAAAGTAGTTTCAGTTTTGTTTTGACAGAGAAAACAGAGTAAAGTAAGCCAACATGCTCCTTCTGGGAGCAAAATGTTCTGTCACACAGGGAGGGACAGAAGAAGTTGCCTCCATTTACAATACATTTGGTTATAATTATTTTGCTTTGGAAAGAGAAGATAGCTAAAATGTTTTATGATTTCTAGTCATTTCTTGCACAGCATAGACTCACACACAAAAGATTAATGTCCTCGTCTTTAATCACCACAATTTTGCTGAACATTTGATAAGTCATGTAAATATGTAATGAATTTCTTATGTGTTTGATCAACATCAGAACATTCTTCAGGTATTTTTACATTATATTACATTACAGTCATTTATCAGATGCTTTTATCTAACACGACTTACAATAAGTGCATTCAACGTGAATGTATTGAAACTGCATTAGTGAATGTTTAACATATGTGCTGTACTTGTGTTCTCAGCAGCTCAGTACAAAAGGTTTCTTGCCTTTTATTGTCAGGTAGAATTATTTTCTCCTCAGTATTTATTTTTATATACTGCAATAGGGAATGAAGAGAATACGTCTATGTTGACAGTTTCTGCAGTTTTTATTCAGAGTTCATGTTGCTAATAATTGTTTTTCCCTTTTAGACATCTACAACCATGAAGTTGCTTCTAGCAGGACTTGTTCTGATTCTGGCTGTGGAAACCCAGGCTCAGTGGCTTCGCTTTCCTATGGAAGCTGCTCAAGGTTAGTAGCTTGACCTTTTCCTCCATCTTAACAATGTGTATCACTTTACATTAGATAAGCTTAATTTCTCACTGTTTGCCTTCTACCTGCTCAGGAGCTGGTGACATGTGGTGTGCATATAGTGACATCCATCCATCCATTTTCAAGCCGCTTATCCGGGGCCAGGGTCGCGGAGGCAGTAGGCTCAGCAGGGATCTCCAGACGTCCTGCACCCCGGCCACGCCCTCCAGCTCTCCCTGGGGGATCCCGAGGCGTTCCCAGGCCAGAAGGGAAATATAATCCCTCCAACGGGCTCTAGGTCTGCCCCGAGGTCTCCTCCCAGTTGGCCGTGCCCGGAACACCTCCAAAGGGAGGCGCCCGGGGGACATCCTAATCAGATGTCCGAACCACCTCAGCTGGCTCCTTTCGACGTGAAGGAGCAGCGGCTCTACTCCGAGCCCCTCCCGGATGTCCGTGCTCCTCACCCTATCTCTAAGGGTGAGGCCAGCCACCCTACGGAGGAAGCTCATTTCGGCCGCTTGTATCCGCGATCTTGTTCTTTCGGTCACTACCCAGAGCTCGTGACCATAGGTGAGGGTTGGGACGTAGATGGACCAGTAAATCGAGAGCTTCGCCTTACGGCTCAGCTCCCTCTTCACCACAACGGACCGGTACAACGTCCGCATTAGTGCAGACGCCGCACCTATCCGTCTGTCCATCTCCCGCCCCATTCTACCCTCGCTCGTGAACAAGACCCCGAGATACTTGAACTCCTTCACTTGAGGAAGCACTTCCTCCCCAACCCGAAGGGAGCACTCCACCGTTTTCCGTGAGAGTACCATGGCCTCAGACTTGGAGGTGCTGACTCTCATCCCAACCGCTTCACACTCAGCCACAAACCACCCCAGCACATGCTGGAGGTCTCGGTCTGACGGAGCCATCAGAACCACATCATCTGCAAAAAGCAGAGATGCGACCCTGAGGTCCCCAAACCGTACACTCTCCTCACCTCGACTGCGCCTTGAAATCCTGTCCATGAAAACCACGAACAGGACTGGTGACAACGGGCAGCCTTGGCGTAGCCCAACACGCACCGGAAACGGGTCTGACCTTGTGCCGAGAATGCGGACACAGCTCTCACTTTGGTTGTATAGGGACCGGATAGCCCGCAACAGCGACCACGGTACCCCATACTCCCTCAGTACCCCCCACAAGACACCTCGGGGGACACGGTCATAAGCCTTCTCCAAGTCTACAAAACACATGTAGACTGGTTGGGCGAACTCCCATGCCCCCTCCAGTAGCCCTGCAAGGGTGAAGAGCTGGTCCGCCGTCCCACGGCCAGGACGAAAGCCGCATTGCTCCTCCTGTATCTGAGGTTCGACAATCGGCCGGAGCCTCCTTTCCAGCACCCTGGAGTAGACCTTCCCGGGGAGGCTGAGTAGTGTAATCCCCCGATAGTTGGAACACACCCTCCGGTCCCCCTTTTTAAAAATGGGGACCACCACCCCGGTCTGCCACTCCAGAGGCACTGACCCCGTCCTCCACGCAACACTGCATAGGCGTGTCAGCCACGACAGCCCAACAGTGTCCAGAGCCTTCAGCATCTCAGGGCGAATCTCATCCACACCTGGCGCCCTGCCACCGAAGAGCTTCTCAACCACCTCGGTGACCTCCGCCAAGGATATGGACGAGGCTTCCCCCACGGCCTCAGGCTCTGCCTCTTCATCAGAGGGCGTGTTGGTCGGGTTAAGGAGGTCCTCAAAGTATTCCTTCCACCGTCCAACGACCTCCTCAGTCCGTGTTAGCAGGTCTCCCCCCCGGCTGAGCACAGCCTGGGTCAAGCCCTGCCTCCCCTTCCTGAGTCGTCGGACGGTTCTCCAGAATAACCTTGAGGCCGACCGAAAGTCTTCCTCCATGGCCTCTCCGAACTCCTCCCACACCCGGTTTTTTGCTTCGACGACCGCCGAAGCCGCAGCCCTTTTGGCTGCCCGGTACCTGTCTGCTGTTTCAGGAGACCCCCCGGACAACCAAGCCCGAAAGGCCTCCTTCTTCAGCCTGACGGCCTCCCTGACCGCTGGTGTCCACCAGCGGGTTCTCCGGTTGCCGCCTCGACAGGCACCGACAGCCTTCTGGCCGCAACTTCTCGCAGCCGCCTCCACAATGGCGGCCTTAAACATGGTCCACTCGGACTCCACGTCTCCAGCCTCCCCCGGGATGCGAGAGAAATTCTTCCGGAGGTGGGAGTTGAAGACCACCCGGACAGGGGACTCCGCCAGACGTTCCCAGTTCACCCGCACTACTCGTTTGGGTTTGCCGGGTCTGTCCGGCAGCCTCCCGCGCCACCTGATCCAACTCACCACCAGGTGGTGATCAGTTGACAGCTCTGCTCCTCTCTTTACCCGAGTGTCCAAGACATACGGCCGCAGGTCTGCTGATACGACTACAAAGTCGATCATAGACCTTTGGCCTAGGGTGCTCTGGTACCAGGTACACTGGTGAGCCACCCTATGCTCGAACATGGTGTTCGTTATAGACAATCCATGGCTAGCACAGAAGTCCAATAACAAAACACCACTCGGGTTCAGATCGGGCAGGCCGTTCTTCCCAATCACGCCCCTCCAGGTTTCCCCGTCATTGCCCACGTGGGCATTGAAGTCCCCCAGTAGAACTATGGAGTCCCCGGGGGGCACCCTTTCCAGGACACCTCCGAAGGACTCCAAGAAGGCCGGATACTCTGAACTGCGGTTCGGCGCGTACGCACACACCACAGTCAGAGCCTTCCCCCCAGCGACTTGCAGTCGCATGGAGGCGACCCTCTCGTTCACCGGGGAGAACTCCAACACCGCGGCGCTCAGCCGGGGACTTGTGAGTATCCCCACACCCGCCTGGCGCCTCACACCCTGGGCAACTCCGGAAAAGGAGAAAGTCCAACCCCTCTCCAGAAGCCTGGTTCCAGAGCCGACGCTGTGCGTGGAGGTGATACCAACTATATCTAGCTGGTACCGCTCCACCTCCCGCACCAGCTCCGGCTCTTTCCCCGCTAACGATGTGACGTTCCACGTCCCGAGAACTAGACGGCGACACCGGGGGCCCGTACGCCCAGGGCCCCGCTTTTGCCCACCGCCCGGTCTCATCTGCACCCGACCCCTATGTTTCTTCCTGCAGGTGGTGGGTCCACAGGAAGGCGGCTCCACGTGGCCTCTTCGGGCTGAGCCCGGCCAGGGCCCCGTGGCGGGCCCGACCACCAGGCGCTCGCCGACCAACTCCCCTCCTGGGCCTGGCTCCAGGAGGGGGCCCCGGTTTCCCTGTTCCGGGCGAGGTTCCTCCAGTTTGTAGTTTCGCCATTTCATAGAGGTTTTTTGTGAACCGCTCTTTGTCTGGCCTCTCCCCTGGAACCACTTTGCCTTGGGAGACCCTACCAGGGGCTATTGCCCCAGACAACACAGCTCCCAGGTTCATTGGGGTACCCAAACCCCCCCACCACGTTAAGGTGGCGATTCATCATTCATAGTGACATGAAGGAGGCAAACTGGAAAAACTCAGACAAATTCTTTCATGCCAGGGGAAACTATGATGCTGCCCAGAGAGGAGCAGGGGGCAGATGGGCAGCTGAGGTTATCAGGTGAGCAGTGGCGGCCGATGACTGGCTGACTAAGTGGGGCGGGTCATGACAGACACAGGGGTCATAGAGTGACGCCCCGTACCCACCGGACGCGCAAGCGGACGCGCACACATACACACACACACACACGCGCTGCTGCGCTTCACTTCCGCTCCCATGTTAACGAATGCTGCGGATCCCACCGGCCGCGGGCGCACGGCAGGCGGACGGCTCGCGGACGTGGAGCCCGCGTGTGTCTGCACGCGCACCTGATAGAAATACATTGTCTATGCACAATATCTGCATCATATCACCACATATGAATGTTTTTCAACCTACTAATAGTTTTACTAGTGTTATTCATTATTTTAATACATATTTTATTTTAATATAGGTCATAATGAAAACGGGAACAGAGTCATACTTTTTGCATATAACCAGTTATTCCCGTTTTTATAATGCTTTTCTTTATTATAGTATGCAAATATATATATATTTGTTCAATTAATTAAGACTATGCTTACTTCTGTTTTCATAATGTGCTCTGAAAAAGCAGTAGCCAACAGGGCTTTGGTCTTTTACCTGCTACAGTTGTAGTGGTATTTTTTTTAGTGCCGGAGCGCAGTCAATCAAATATGACTCATCACGTCTCTGTGCTCTCTTGTGCCATCTACTGACCATGACTACAATGTTCGTTTGAATGGGGTTAAATGAGAATGGCCGGGGCGTTCCGTCCAGCGCCCCAAATGCTGTTATAGACCTCAAGCTAAAGTGCAGTCCTTCCAACATCCGCTAGGTGACAATGCATGTCAATGTAGTGTGTGAGGGGCGTACAACTCGGCGCCCCACAGCAACAGAGACGGTAATGAAGTCCGCAAACCAACCAAAGCCAATGATTCAACATACACGTATTGACTAGAACACATTTATATGAATTATAAATACTTCACAAATTCTCCATGCTTCTTTCTTCACGTACAGTTCACTAGAAATGTGTATAACGGGATGTTTTTGTTTTAATTGACTTACTGACAGCCAGAAAACTCCTTCCCTCACCTCTGGGAGAACTCAGCGGTGACGCCATCTAGTTTTATGGCCTCCAACGAGTCCACCATGGACATAGCTGGTACTCTCAATTGATTGTGGTAGGCCATTCATCCTAAACAAAAGAAACCTGAAAGAAGACTTTTTTAAAAG